>CM076905.1:15299461-16499461 GCA_039519145.1 Kokia cookei
TCTTTTGGCACGGGGGTTTGAAGTTTCACTCACATTCAGCTTTGCTTCTTCTTTTATTTTGGTTTACTTCTCTGTATCTCTTATCAAAAGAAGATGACTGCTTTCATTGATTTAATCCACTTCTCTGTATCTCATCAGCAGGAAGGCGGATTTGGTCCACTTCTCTGTATCCCTTCAAGAAGGATGACCGTTAATCATTTAATCCACTTCTCTGTATCTTATCAGGAAGGTGGATTTTGTCCACTTCTCTGTGTCTCATTAGGAAGATGATGAGTTTGCACCGCTTTTGACCATTCACTTTTTCGTACGGGGGCTTCCGAAGTTTCACTACATTGAGCTTTGCTTCTTTTATTTTGGTTTACTCCTCCTGATCATCAAGAAAAGCATGACCCATTGATTTAATCCACTTCTCTATCTCATCAGGAGCGGATTTGGTCCACTTCTCTTGTTACCCATCCGAAGACGACCGCTTTATTGCATTGACCCATTTTTTATATCTCATTAGGATGATTGGGGTCCAAGTTTCACCCATTTGCTTTGCTTCATTAATTTGGTCTACTTCTCTGTACTATCAGGAAGATGATCGCTTCATTGATCTAATCCACTTCTTTGTATCTCATTCCGGTAGCATATTTGGTCCACTTCTTTATATCTCATCAGGAAGCATGACCACTTTATTGCTTTGACCAACTTCTCCTTATCTTATCAAGAGACTAGGGTTCGAAGTTTCACTCACATTGAGCTTTACTTCATTGATTTGGTCTACTTCTCTATATCTCAAGAAGTTGACCGCTTAATTGATTTAATCCACTTCTCATCTATTAAGAGAGATTTTGTCCACTTCTATGTGTCTCATTAGGAAGATGATCACTTTATTGCTTGACCAGTTCTTTGTATCATCAGGGTTAGGGTTTGAAGTTTCACTCAAATTGAGCTTTGTTTCATTGTTTTGGTCTACTTCTCTTATCAGGAAGACGATCGCTTCATTCGAATTCATTCCACTTCTCTTCTATCATCAGAAGATTTGTGCTCACTTCTCCTATCTCATCAGAAAGATGACTACTTTATTGCTTGACGATTCATCAGAAGACTGGGGGTTTAGTTACATCTTCGCTTTATTGATTTGGTCTACTTCTCTGACTCGTTAGGAAGATGACCGCTTCATTAATTTATCATTTCTCTGTACTCATCAGGAAGGTGGATTGGTCCACTTTGTATCTTATTAGAAAGATGGGGATGTTTCACTTACATTAGGATTCACTTCATCGTTTGGTTCACTTCTCTGTATCATCAAGAAGATGACTGCTTCATTGATTTAATCCACTTCTTGCTATCTTATCAGGATGAACGGATTTGGCCCACTTCTTTATACCTTATCAGGAACAGGAATTTTTTTAAATTTTCACTCACATTGAGTTCACTTTATTGTTTTGGTCACTTCAGCATCCTCATCAGGAAAGGATGGCCGCTTCATCATTGTGACTCACATTTTTGTATCCATCAGAAACATGGGGGCTTGAAAGTTTACTTATGTTTAGCTCCACTTCATTGTTTCTCTTTGACTCCATTGCAACTAGTAGGTTCAACCCCGGGGTAAAGTATTGGATGATTGCTTCAATTTTCCCCTCTTAGTGTAAAAGATTGAATGATGGCTTAAATCTACCACACTTTGGGGTAAAAGATTGGATGATGGCTTTAATCTTGTGAATTTTGACTTTAGGGTAAAAGATTGGATGATGGCTTCAATCTACCTGGATTAGGGGTAGCATTGGACAGTAACTTCAATCTGCCCCTCTTTGACTAGGAGTAAAAGTTTGGAATGGTCTTCAACTTGCCCCTTTAGATTAGGGGTAAAAGGTTAGACACTGACTTCAATCTGCCCCTCTTACTAAGGTAAAAGATTGGAAGATGGCTTCAATCTGCCCCTCATGACTAGAGGTAAAAGATTGGGAGGTCCAATTATCCTCTTGATTAGGGGTAAAAGATTGGAATGGCTTCAACTTGCCTCTATGGATTAAGGGTAAAATATTTGGACGGTGACTTCAATCTGCCCCTCTTGACTAGGGGTAAAAGATTGGATGATGGCTTCAATCTACCCATGGTTAAGGTAAATGATTGGATCATGATGTAACTTTACTCCATTCCGCTTAACTTCAAGGACATTGAGATTTGTTACTCATTTGGATTGACCCGCTGTAACTTCAGGGATATAAGTTCTGGTGCTTCGCAGGAACTTCTGAGGTATAAGATTCATCGTCATGATTTTAATCTGCTTCTCTTTTAGCTTTAGGGACAAAAAATTCGCCTTTGCAGCTTCAGTCTAGCCTTTTACATCTTCAAGATTTTAATTTTGCGACTTTACTGCTTCTCTACATCTTCAAGGTATAAGATTCACCATTGCTACTTCAATCTTTCCCTTCACATCTCTAGGTTATAAGGTTCACCGTTATGACTTCAACCTTTCCCATTACATCTCCAAGGTATAAGATTCGACATTGTAGCTTTAATCTCTTCCTTCACATTCCTATGGAAAAAAGTTCACCGTTGCGGCTTTATCTTTCCCATCTCGTCTTCGAGGTGTAGAATTTAACGTTTCCTCGGTCATCTCGCCATTTTGTGGGAATGAAACCTATAAAAATGGCTTCCATAGACCTTTATGTAGGTGAAGTTATAGCAATGTCATGATCGGACGAGTCAAATGCTTCTAATTGAATGGGTGTGCATGCAACATATCATATTTATTATTTTAGTCCTTAGGTCGACATGGTTTGTCGTTCGCGAAGCTTTATCCATGTTATACTCTTCCTTTTCTAGTTTGGTGCTTTGATATGAAATTTGAAGAGGTAGTCATAAACTGATGTTTCGGACCGGGTAGGTTATTTCCAACTTAGTGATCCTTTCACTCCCCTGTATCTTTGAAATTTTTCAGAGCAATACTCATGGTTCCTTTGATGCTTTATATTGTCAGTCCATTATCCGTTATTTTTAATTGAAAATGCTTGAACAAGGTTGTGAAAGAATAAGGTCGAATTTTATTGAGGACAAAATTCAAAGGAAAGAGTTGCAAACATTGGCTAAAGAAAGTTGTCAAGTATAAGGAACAATATCAGTTGCCCCAGATATCAATGCATGAGCTTCTCTGAAGTCGAATTGACGAGGATGAATATGGGCCTGATTTGTGTCTAGAAGACTTTAAGTGCTTTGCTCGATGCCTGTGAAATTGTAAATTTCATTTGTATTGTTATGTTAGAGGGAAATGGTTATTTCAAGTTCAATTTCGCTTCCAATTCGAAGTCCTTTTTAGTTTTTACTCTAACTCCTTTTGGTTTCAGCGCGCTTTGTGGGTTTTCATCTTTACCTCTCCTTTTTCTTTTTCTTCTTCTCTTTTCTTTTTCTTTTCTTTTATTTTCTCTCTCTTTTTTTGTAAAAATGCTTCTTTACCAAATCAGAGTTCACAGGGTTGGGCATGTGTTTGCTATCCATTTTGGTTAAAATCAAAGCTCCACCAGAAAAGACTTTCATTCTTATTGGCATCATTTTCCTTGGAAGTCCTTTGTAGGCATACTCTTTTCAAAAATTAGAGATTCCTCATGTGGTTGCCAGAGCAAACCTTCATAAGCCCCACATCATTCGTTCGTAGTTCATGAAAAAACTGCCGGATAGCTTTCAGCCTTTCCTCGACCAAATAGTGATCATATCTGAATTGGCTTTATTCTGTGTTCCATCAGTTCTAACAAAATTTAGGGAAGGAAACTCAACTCCAATGAGAGGACTACTTCCATTCCATAAATGAATGGGCAAGATATTTCCCCAATAAATTCTTGATAGATGTTTAATAAGCGTAGAGGGCAAATGAAACTGCTTCCCTCGCCTATTCCACCGTGGGCAATATGGTTGTAAATTTGTAATGTTTGATTTTGAACTCATGGCACACCCGTGCCTTTTTTGTTCAAATTCAGTGTGTTTTCAGATATGATCCTTTCTGGCATTAACATGTAGCTTTTTTCAAAAAAATTGCTCATTGTAGGTCTTTTGATATCAGCGTAGAAAAAGCAATTTTTACCAACTTGGTAGAATAGTCATTGATCACGAAAATGAATTTACACTAATTGGAAACCTTTGTCAAAATTGGCTCGATGACGTCTATGTCTACATAGAAAAGGCCATGACATGAAGAGGCGAAGGACGTCTTTCGCGGGTTTTCATCTCGACTTTTCCTTCCTTTCTTTGCTTTTCTTTTTCTTTTTCTTTTCTTCTTGGGTTTTCAGCCCTTGCGGTTTTCTTGATTATCTCGACCCTTTTCTTTTTCTTTTTTTCTTTTCTTTCTTTTCCCTCCGTTTTTTACCCCTTTTTTGACTAACACGTCACTCATTCTTCAGAGTTCTCTATCTGAAGTGTATCGCATTTTCCTTTGTGGGAGCATGCCGCGTCATGACATTAGTTCCTCGAACCCGAGTAGACCACTTGGAAAACCTTCGGATTCCAACTTACAAGTCTCGCATTATTTTCACAGAGACCGGCTTGCGTCCACTATTATTTTTTCTCGTCTTCATTCCTTAAGCTTACACCTGACTTCTTTATGAGGCAAGATTTGCTTTTCTTCTTGCTCAATCATCCTTAACAAAATCAGGAGATAAGTTACAATCTTGATCATCTTCAAAGTCTTGAGCTTCCTCTAAGCACATATGTGCTCAAAACGAGGCTCTAAGGTTAGGATCTACTGCTACTATATTATTAATCATCAACGACCGTCAAAGAAGTAAAAAGGGCCAAAGAACAAAATAAATTTAAGGATGAATAATTGTATGGTATGAATATAAGTGTTCATGTTTGTCAAATTAGACAAGAATGAATGTTTTAAAGAATGGATCGATTGTGTAGCTTGAGTATAAATGAATTTGTTTGTTGAATTGGATAAGGAGCGAAAATTCTTCCAAGCAGGATAGAAAATGCATTTTCCATTAAAGATAACTAGATAATGATTATGAGCCCTTTAAAAAAAGATTTATATTGCTTTCTCCACGTGGCCTAAAGCAATAGATTTGTTTTGGCTAGTATTACTTTGAAAAAGTCCTTTTAAAAACTACATGAAACTCCTCCACAGCTAGATCGTCCAAGACACTTTCAAGGGTGTAGGGACGAAACTCTCGATAGGCTCCACTCGTTCTCTTCTTCGGATATGACTCTCCGCTCAAATTTTTCAACTTTCCCCTATTTTTTGATTTATCATTTTTCTCTAAATAAAAATTTGAGAGAAAAATGATAAATCAAAAAGATAGGGGAAAGTTGAAAAATTTGAGCGGAAGTCATATCCGAAGAAGAGAACGGAGTGGAGCCTATCGAGAGTTCGTCCCTACACCCTTGAAAGTGTCTTGGACAACTAGACTGTGGAGGAGTTTCATGTAGTTTTTAGGACTTTTTCAAAGTAATACTCAAAACAAATCTATTGCTTTAGGCCCTGAAAGCAATATAAATCTTTTTTTAAAGGGCTCATAATCATTATCTAGTTATCTTTAATGGAAAATGCATTTTCTATCCTGCTTGGAAAAAATTTCGCTCTTATCCAATTCAACAAACAAATTCATTTATATTCAAGCTACACAATCGATCATTCTTTAAAACATTCATTCTTGTCTAATTTGACAAACATGAACACTTATACTCATACCATACAATTATTCATCCTTAAATTTATTTTGTTCTTTGGCCCTTTTTACTTCTTTGACGGTCGTTGAATATCATTGATATTAGTGACACTGATGCTAACTTAGAGCCTCGTTTTGAGCAACATATGTGCTTAGAGGAACTTCAAGACTTTGAAGATGATCAAGATTGTAACTTATCTCCTGATTTGTTAAGGATGATTGAGCAAGAAGAAAAGCAAATCTTGCCTCATAAAGAATCAGTGGAAGTTGTAAGCTTAAGGAATGAAGACGAGAAAAAATAATAATTGGGACAACCATCTCTGTGAAAATAATGCAAGATCTTATTGAGTTGCTCCAAGAATCCAAAGGTTTTCAAGTGGTCCTATCAAAGCATGTCGGGTTCAAGGAACTGATGTCATGACGCACATGCTCCCACAAAGGAAAATGCAATACATTTCAAATAGAAACTCTGAAGAATGAGGACTGACGTGTTATCAAAAAAGAGGTAAAAAACAGAGGAAAAAGAAAGAAAGAAAAAAAGAAAAAGAAAAGGGTCGAGATGATAAAAAAAACCGCAAGGGGCATCTTAAAACCCAAGAAAAGAAAAAGAAAAAGAAAAGCAAAGAAAAGAAGGAAAAGTCAAGATGAAAACCCGCAAAGGGCATTTCCTTCGCCTCTTCATGTCATGGCCTTTTTCTATGTAGAGCATAGACGTCATCGAGCCAATTTTGACAAAGGTTTCCAATTAGTGTAAATTCATTTTCGTGATCAATGACTATTCTACCAAGTTGGTAAAAATTGCTTTCTACGCTGATATCAAAAGACCTACAATGAGCAATTTTTTTGAAAAAAGCTACATGTTAATGCCAGAAAGGATCATATCTGAAAACACACTGAATTTGAACAAACAGCACAAAAGCAAGGGTCTGCCATCAGTTCAAAATCAAACATTACAAATTTACAACCATATTGCCCACAGGTGAATAGGGCAAGGGAAGCAGTTTCATTTGCCCTACGCTTATTAAACATCTATCAAGAATTTATTGGGGAAACATCTTGCCCATTCATTTATGGAATGGAAGTAGTCCTATTCATTGGAGTTGAGTTTCCTTCCCTAAATTTTGTTAGAACTGATGAAACAGAATAAAGCCAATTCAGATATGATCAGTTACATTTGGTCGAGGAAAGGGGGCTGAAAGCTATCCGGCAGTTTTCATGAACTACGAACGAATGATGTGGGCTTATGAGAACAAGGTTTGCCCTAGAGAATTTCATGAGGAATCTCTAATTTTTGAAAAGAATTATGCCTACAAAAGGACTTCCAAGGAAAATGATTGCCAAATTAGAAAGAGCCCCATGAGGTGAAGAAAGTCTTTTCTGGTGGAGCTTTGATTTTAACCAAAATGGATAGCAAACACATGCCCAACCCTGTGAACTCTGATTTGGTAAAGAAGCATTTTACAAAAAAAAAAAAAGAGAGAGAAAATAAAAGAAAAGAAAAAGAAAAGAGAAGAAGAAAAAGAAAAAGGAGAGGTCAAGATGAAAACCCACAAAAGGCGTCTTGAAACCAAAGGGATTTTGAGTTGAAAACTCAAAAAGGGCAACTCAAATTGGAAGCAAAGAGTGAACTTGAAATAACCATTTCCCTCTAACATAACAATACAAATGAAATTTACAATTTACAGGCATCAACAAAGCACTTCAAGTCTTCTAGACACAAATCAGGCCCATATTCATCCTCGTCAATTCGACTCAGAGAAGCTCATGCATTGATATCTGGGGCAACTAATATTGTTCCTTATACTTGACAACTTTCTTTAGCCAATGTTTGCAACTCTTTCCTTTGAATTTTGTCCTCAATAAAATTCGACCTTATTCTTTCACAACCTTGTTCAAGCATTTTCAATTAAAAATAACGGATAATGGACTGACAATATAAAGCATACAAGGACCCATGAGTATTGCTCTGAAAAATTTCAAAATAGTACAGGGACCTGAACAGGATCACTAGTTGGAAATAACCTACCCGAGGGTCAAAAGGGTCTTGAAACAAATAGTTCAGTTTATGACTACCTCTTCAAATTTCATATCAAAAGCACCAAACTAGAAAAGGAAAAATTGTGAGACATCAGTGATAAAACTTACGCAAACGACAAACCATGTCGACCTAAGGACTAAAATAATAAATATGATATGTTGCATGCACACCCATTCAATTAGAAGCATTTGACTCATTCCGATCATGACATCCTAATAACTTGGCCTACATAGAGGTCTATAGAAAGCATATTTTTATAGGTTTCATTCCCACAAAATGGCGAGATGAACCGAGGAAACGTTGAATTCTACACCTCGAAGACGAGATGGGAAAGATAGAAGCCGCAACGGTGAACCTTGTACCATAGGAATGTGAAGGAAGAGATTAAAGCTACAATGTCGAATCTTATACCTTGGAGATGTAATGGGAAAGGTTGAAGTCATAACGGTGAACCTTATAACCTAGAGATGTGAAGGGAAAGATTGAAGTAGCAATGGTGAATCTTATACCTTGAAGATGTAGAGAAGCAGATTAAAGTCGCAAAATTAAAATCTTGAAGATGTAAAAGGCTAGACTGAAGCTGCAAAGGCGAATTTTTTGTCCCTAAAGCTAAAAGAGAAGCAGATTAAAATCATGACGATGAATCTTATACCTCAAAGTTCCTACGAAGCACCAGAACTTATATCCCTGAAGTTACAGCGGGTCAAATCCAAATGAGTAACAAATCTCAATGTCCTTGAAGTTACAGCGGAATGGAGTAAAGTTACATCATCATCCAATCATTTACCTTAACCATGGGGTAGATTGAAGCCATCATCCAATCTTTTACCCCTAGTCAAGAGGGGCAGATTGAAGTCACCGTCCAATATTTTACCCTTAATCCATAGAGGCAAGTTGAAGCCATTCCAATCTTTTACCCCTAATCAAGAGGGGTAGATTGAAGACTTCCAATCTTTTACCTCTAGTCATGAGGGGCAGATTGAAGCCATCTTCCAATCTTTTACCTTAGTCAAGAGGGGCAGATTGAAGTCAGTGTCTAACCTTTTACCCCTAATCTAAAGGGGCAAGTTGAAGCCATTCCAAACTTTTACTCCTAGTCAAGAGGGGCAGATTGAAGTTACTGTCCAATCTTTTACCCCTAATCCAGGTAGATTGAAGCCATCATCCAATCTTTTACCCTAAAGTCAAGAGTAGCAGATTAAAGCCATCATCCAATCTTTTACCCCAAAGTCAAGTGGGGTAGATTTAAGCCATCATTCAATCTTTTACCCCTAACAAGAGGGGAAAATTGAAGCAATCATCCAATCTTTTACCCCTAAGTCAAGAGGGGTAGATTGAACCTATTATCACACTCAAGTTGCAATGGATCAAAACAATGAAGTGGAGCTCAACATAAGTAAAACTTCAAGCCCCCATGTTTCTGATGAGATACAAAAATGTAGATCACAATGATGAAGCGGCCATCTTCCTGATGAGATACTGAGAAGTGGACCAAAACAATAAAGTGAAGCTCAATGTGAGTGAAAATTTAAACCCCTATTTCCTGATAAGATATAAAGAAGTGGGCCAAATCCGTCATCCTAATAAGATACAGAGAAGTGGATTAAATCAATGAAGCAGTCATCTTCTTGATGAGATACAGAGAAGTGAACCAAAACAATGAAGTGAATCCTAATGTGAGTGAAACGTCAAACCCCCATCTTTCTAATAAGATACAAAGTGGACCAAATCCACCTTCCTGATGAGATACAGAGAAGTGGATTAAATTAATGAAGCGGTCATCTTCCTAACGAGATACAGAGAAGTAGACCAAATCAATAAAGCAAAGCTCAATGTGAGTAAAACTTCAAACCCCCATCTTCCTAATGAGATATAGAGAAGTGGGTCAAAGCAATAAAGTAGTCATCTTTCTGATGAGATACAGAGAAGTGGACCAAATCTGCCTTCGTGATGAGATATAGAGAAGTGGAATAGATCAATGAAGCGATCATCTTCCTGATGAGATACAGAGAAGTAGACCAAAACAATGAAACAAAGCTCAATTTGAGTGAAACTTCAAACCCCTAACTTCCTGATGAGATACAAAGAACTGGGTCAAAGCAATAAAGTGATCATCTTCCTAATGAGACACATAGAAGTGGACAAAATCTACCTTCTTGATGAGATACAGAGAAGTGGATTAAATCAATTAAGCGGTCAACTTCTTGATGAGATATAGAGAAGTAGACCAAATCAATGAAGTAAAGCTCAATGTGAGTGAAACTTCAAACCCCTATCTTCTTGATGAGATACAGAGAAGTTGGTCAAAGCAATAAAGTGGTCATCTTCCTGATGAGATATAAAGAAGTGGACCAAATATGCCTTCCCGATGAGATACAAAGAAGTGGATTAAATCAATGAAGCGATCATCTTCCTGATGAGATACAGAGAAGTAGACCAAATTAATGAAGCAAAGCTCAATAGGAGTGAAACTTCAAACCCCAATCATCCTAATGAGATATAAAAAAGTGGGTCAATGCAATAAAGCGGTCGTCTTCCGGATGAGATACAGAGAAGTGGACCAAATCCGCCTTCCTGATGAGATACAGAGAAGTGGATTAAATCAATGAAGCGGTCATCTTCTTGATGAGATACAGAGAAGTAAACCAAATCAAAGAAGCAAAGCTCAATGTGAGTGAAACTTCAAACCCCCATACAAAGAAGTGGGTCAAAGCAATAAAGTGATCATCTTCCTAATGAGACACAGAGAAGTGGACAAAATCCACCTTCCTGATAAGATACAGAGAAGTGGATTAAATCAATTAAGCGGTCATCTTCTTGAAGAGATACAGAGAAGTGGACCAAATCCGCCTTCCTGATGAGATACAGAGAAGTGGATTAAATCAATGAAGCGGTCATCTTCTTGATGAGATACAGAGAAGTAAACCAAATCAAAGAAGCAAAGCTGAATGTGAGTGAAACTTCAAACCCCCATACAAAGAAGTGGGTCAAAGCAATAAAGTGATCATCTTCCTAATGAGACACAGAGAAGTGGACAAAATCCGCCTTCCTGATAAGATACAAAGAAGTGGATTAAATCAATTAATCGGTCAACTTCTTGATGAGATATAGAGAAGTAGACCAAATCAATGAAGAAAAGCTCAATGTGAGTGAAACTTCAAACCCCCATCTTCTTGATGAGATATAGAGAAGTGGGTCAAAGCAATAAAGCGGTCATCTTCCTGATGAGATACAGAGATCTGGACCAAATCGGCCTTCTTGATGAGATACAAAGAAGTGGATTAAATCAATGAAACAATTATCTTCTTGATAAGATACAGAGAAGTAGACCAAATCAATGAAGCAAAGCTCAATGTGAGTGAAACTTCAAACCCCCATCTTCCTTATGAGATACGAAGGAGTGAGTCAAAGCAATAAAGCGGTCATCTTCTTGATGAGATACAGAGAAGTGGGCCAAATTCGTCCTCTTAATGAGATACAGAGAAGTGGATCAAAACAATGAAGTGGTCATCTTCCTGATGAGATACAGAGAAGCAGACCAAGTAAATGACGTGAAGCTCAATGTGAGAGAAACTTCAAACCCCATCTTCCTGATGAGATACAAAAACGTGAACCAAAAGATGAAGTTACGAACACTAAACACCAGAAGTGTCAGTGGATTGAATCAAAGGCTACGATGACAAATCTCAATCTCCCTAAAGTTACAAGTGGAATTGAGTGAAGCTACAGTAGCAAATTTGTCTTTTTTTAAATTGTCTTAGGGCAAGGTGAAGCTACGTCTTACCTTCCTAAAAGTGGCAGAGAGGCAGATGCAACGAAGGGTGAGCTACTTAAAAGAAGAGCGTCGAAGAAATAAGACTTGACAAAATTGGGCCTCCTTTTGGTCTTTGCTCCATTTCTGCTACACAGTAACGAGCAAAGAGGGGCAGCTGTAGTAGGCCCAATTTAACCGGGCCTATTCCAAAATCAAACCATTAAATAAAGTTTAAATTAAAATTTATTTTTAATTTAAAATGTCCAAATTCTCAATTAAACCCAAAACCAATTACATCCAAGCCTAATTACCCAACAAGCCCAATAAGCCCAATTTTACAAAAAAAAATTCAACCTAAATCTACCACTTGCACCAACCGCCGCTTGACCTCACCAATCGGATTATGCCACGTCAGCAACACCACCACCAACTTGCCACCACCGCCACTGTCAAATTTACACCTGCAAGGAAGAAAAGATAGCAATTTAGTTGAGAAAAAAAATGATGTCGTATTCGGCTATAATACCGAACTTTAAAATTTTTTGTAAGGGTTACGAAGGATTTTGAAATCAACAAAAAATCAATACAAAAAATAGCAAGAGAAAAATAACAGATTCAAATACAGTCATTCAAGAATTTATTTCAAGCTCAAGGTACATTCGTTTATATATATATATATATATATATATATTGTTTATTTTTTATATTTGGAAACTTATATGTAAATAAATAATATATATGAAGTAAAGAAAAACTAAAAAGAGAAATAAAATCGATTTAAAAAAACGAAAATATAAAACATGTTAAAGATCATTTTTTTAAATCTTTTTCGAAAAATATGGCTAGATCTATCAAGATCTAGTCTTGATCTATATTTTGAACTAAAAAAACTAAAAAAAAAACTTACCTCGACCACCGTGGCTGGCGGTGGACGGGTGACGGTCCGTTGACCAGTCATGATCGGCCACTTGAGGAGAGAGGGGAGAGAGAATTGAGAGAGTTTTGGTTTTTTTTTTAAGAAAGGAGTGAATAAGTGATGAAAAAAAAGCTTAAAGTGGTTTATATAGGCTCCCAAAACGACGTAGTTTTGGGCATACCTTAAATGCACCAAAACGACATCGTTTTGACATGACCCGAATTTGACTTGACCCATACTTAAGGATCCACGCGTTTTCACTTAATGGGCTATTTATGCCTTTGGTCCTTCCGCATTTTTTGTTTGTTTCAATTTAGTCCTCAATGTTATTTTCAATTTATTTTAAATTTGTTCAATAGTTTTAAATGATTTTCAATTTAGTCTCTTGACTTTAGGAAGCACAGGAAGCTGCCACGTGTCCAAATTCTTGTGTTTATTACCTTAGAAGCCCCTGTTTTATTTAAAAACCTCATTTTGACCATCAAACTTTACAAAAATTTAGATTTGACCCTCAAACTTTCAAAATATTTGAATTTGACCCCCGAATTATCTAAAAATTTGGATTTAACCCCCAAACTTTCCTCAAATTTAGATTTGACCCTTGAACTTCCTAAAAATTCAAATTTGATGCTTGAACATTACAAAAGTTACATTTTAACCCCAAATTCTTCGAAACTTCATTTTTCGAGCCCTTTTTTATTTTATTTTATTTTTCTTCGATTCATTATACATAAAATTAAATTATTTTTTTTCGTATTTTAAATTAATCCTGTTATTTTCTCAATGATTTTGATTTGTGATTATTTCATATTTCATATTTTATTAATTTTATGTTTATTTTTACATATCTGCTTGATGTTTTTGTTTTTGTATTATTTAACTTTACCAATAAATTGCATATTCGTGTTTAATTCACACACTCATTTTAAATTAAATTAAAAGTGTTTTCTATCTCAAAATACAAATACAAATTATTTTAAAACCGAGGCAATATCCTTTCGTGTGAAAATTTCAGAAAATTATGCCCTAACGTGTTGGGTGTGATTTTTCATATAACTCGCACAATCGAATATCCTCTTTTAAACCTTTCAAAATGTCCTTCAATTTCAAAATTTTGAGAACGCCTAAGGTGTCGGACACGACTTCAATCCTTCGAGAAATTCGAAACACACGGGCATTTTTCTTTAAATTTAATTTTTGAAAATCATGCAAAATATATGTGTACAAGGATCGTATTTTACCTTCACTCGAGGGTTTAAATTTTTAACAACCAAGACCGAATAATTATCGACGTGGTACCAATTTTGGGCATGTGAGGGTGCTAATCCTTCCTTACTCGTAGCTGACTCCCAAACCCATTTTTTAGATTTCGAAGACCAAAATACTGTTCAAAACGGATTTTCAAATATTTTATGGTGATCCAATCACATCAAATAAAAGGATTGGTGGGGACTCCCATTTTTCGATTGAAAATATTTTTCGAGACTTTTTCTTTTAAAAAAACGTTTCAACAATCAAAATTTTGAAAAATAAAAATTTAAATAAGAAAATCTAATCTCAAACTCTTGTTAATAATTAATCCAAATTATAAAATTTAATTTATAATTAATATTAAGAATTATCAAAACTTTAAAAAATAAGAATTTAAATGAAAAATCTTGATAATAATTAATATAAATTATAAATTTTAATTTATAATTAACATTAAGAATTATCAAAACTTTGAAAAATAAAAATTTAAATGAAAATCTTAATTCAAACTTTTGATAATAATTAATATAATTTATAAAATTTAATTTATAATTCATATCAAGAGTTATCAAAATTCAAAAAATAAAAATAACTTTAAATTCAAATGAAAATCTTTATTTAAATTTAAAATTTTAAAGAAAACAAATATCAATTCAAACTCTTGATAATAATTAATATAAATTATAAAATTTAATTTATAATTTAATATTAAGAATTATCAAAATTTTGAAAAGGTAAAAAAAGATAATTTAAATAAATAAAAACTTTATTTTTAGCTGTTTTAAAAATATTTACAAGAAAAGACAGCTAATTTTCATATTTACAAAATTCACAACCAAATTTTACAAAAAAATTAATTATGTCCTTGAACTTAAAATAATTTGAAAAATGATTGTAATTAAGAATTTGGATCAACAATTGACCCTTTTATTTGCAAAATTCAAACGTTAAAAAATTATTCACTAACTTAGGAAGTATTTTCTTGGATATTTATGTTAAAATTAATTCTTAGGAAAGATTGGAGGGGTCACAAGCAGTCCTGCTTAAGTTCCGAACTCCTCGACAAAATTTATTTTAACATACTAGCCTAGAAAATATAACCTAAGTTCTTTATTAAAATGAAATAAATTAAGTGTCAGATAAAATGAGCGATGCTTCATTTCGCTCAACTTTATTTCCCCAATAATGTTTCAATCTTTGGGCATTAACTCGAAAAATACCTTGCTTACGATAGAGTTCAACCACTCCATATGGGAAAACTTGATGGATAGTGAATGGACCTGACCAACGTGATCTCAATTTACTTGGAAAATATTTCAATCTAGAGTTAAACAATAAAACTTGCTAACCTGCTTCGAACTCTCTGACTCGGATGTGATTATCATGCCCTCTTTTTAATCTTTCTTTGCATAGCTTGGCATTTTCATAAGAGAACGTTTGGAATTCTTCTAACTCATTGAGCTGAAGCATTCATTTCTCTTTAGCGAGCTTTGGATCCATATTAGGTTGCTGAAGAGCTCAGTAAGCTTTGTGTTCTAACTCCAAAGGTAAATGATAGGCTTTTCCAAATATCAACCTATAGGGAGACATTCCTAAAGGTGTCTTGTAAGTTGTTCTGTAAGCCCATAAAGCATTTTCCTATCTTTTGGACCAATCTCGTCGATTCAGACACACTACCTTCTCAAGTATGCCTTTTATTTCTTTGTCCGCCAAATCAACTTGCCCATCATCTGCGGATGATAAGCTGTAGAAACTTTGTGCCTTATTTCGTGTTTATCGAGTAACCAATTCATCCATTTGTTCAAAAAATGGGACCCTCATCACTAATATGGCTCTCGGAGTTCCAAAATCGTGTGAACACATGCTTCTGCAAAAATTTCTTCACCGCCTTGGCATCACTTGTCGGATATGCCTCGGCTTCAATTCATTTTGATACGTAGTCGATTGCTACCATAATATACTTATTACCAAATGACAGAGGGAATGGACCAAGAAAGTCAATACCCCAAACATCAAACAATTTCACTTTCATGATATTTGTTCGAGGCATTTCATTTCTGTTGGTGACATTTCCAACCCTTTGACATCAGTCACAGCTTCTGACATAAGCGTACGCATCCTTGAACAATGTTGGCCAAAAGAATCTAGCTTGTAATACTTTGGCAGTGGTACGTGAACCTCCGAAGTGTCCCCTACCTAGAGCTGTGTGACATTAATATAAAATTGCTCGTACTTCATCTTCTGGTCATCTGATCTGCATACTTCTTAAACAAGTACGACTCTTCCCAAAAATAGTACTTAGCATCATGAAGGAACTTCTTCCTTAGCATCATGAAGGAACTTCTTCCTTTGCTGATATGTCTTAACATAAGGAATCAAAAAACAAGCTAAGTAGTTAGCAAAATCAACAAACCAAGGGGTGTTATGACTTACCTTGAGTATATGATCATCAAGGAACGTCTTTAATCTAGACTAGTGATCAGCTATCGAGTTCTCTACACCTCTTCGATCTTAAATTTCCAAGTCAAATTCTTAAAGTACTAACACCCAACGAATTAGTCTCAGCTTAGCATCCTTCTTAGCAAGTAAGTATTTAATTGCAGAATGATCCGTAAAGACAGTCACTTTCGTACCAACAAGATATGATCTAAACTTGTCAAAAGAAAACACAACTGTAAGTAATTTTTTCTCAGTTACCATATAGTTCAGCTGAGCTCCTGACAAAGTTCGACTCACATAGTAAATGGGATGAAAAACTTTGTTCCTTCACTGGCCCATCACAGCTTCGACTATGAAGTCACTTGCATTACACATTAACTCGAACAGTATTTCCCAATCTGGTGTGATGATAATTGGTGCTGAGACTAATCGATTCTTCAAATCATTAAATGATATCAAGCATTCTTCATCAAAGTTGAATGTTGAATCCTTCTCTAATAACTTGCTCAAAGGTTTAGCACTTTTAGAGAAGTCTTTGATAAATCTCTGGTAGAATCCAGCATGCCCCCAAAAGCTCCTAACACCCTTTACAAATGTTGGAGGTGGTAGCTTCTCAATAACATCTACTTTGGCTTTGTTAATTTCAATTCTTTGTCTTGTTATTTAGTGTCCCAAAACAATACCTTCTCGTACCATAAAATGACACTTTTCCCAATTGATAACAAGGTTTGTTTCTTTGCATCACTTCAGTACCTTAGCTAGATTAGCCAAGCAATCATCGTAAGTGTCCCCGAACACTGAAAAGTCATCCATGAACACTTCTAAATACTACTAAACCATGTTAGTAAAAATGACCATCACACATATTTGAAACGTAGCAGATGCATTACATAAACAAAATGACATACGTCTAAATGCGAACGTACCATACGGGCCTGTGAATGTCATCTTGTGTTGATCTTTCGGTACGACTGTAATCTGATTCTACCCTGAGTACCCGTCTAGAAAACAGTAATAGTCTCACCCCGCGAGTCTATCTAGCATTTGATCCATGAACGACAAAGGAAAGTGATCCTTCCTCATCACTTTGTTCAATTTTCGGTAGTCGATACAAATTTTCCATCTCGTAACCATTCTAGTCGGCATTAACTCATTGTTTTCATTCTTCACGATCGTAATATCTCCTTTCTTTGGCACGCATTGGACAGGGCTAACCCACGAACTGTTTGAGATGAGATAAATGATACCCGCATCTAACCACTTGATAATTTCCTTCTTGACTACATCTTTCATAATGGGGTCCAGTCTCTGTTGTCCATCAATTGTTACTTTCTTATCATCTTCAAGAATGATCTTGTGCATGCATACAGATGGACTTATAACATGAATGTCAATTATTGTCCATCCTATAGCCTTCTTGAATTACTTCAGCAGTTTAATCAGTTGATCTTCTTGTTTTTGAATTAGTTGTGCTCAAATAATCACAGGCAAAGCAGAATCGTCACCTAAATAAACATATTTTAAGTGTGAATGTAATACCTTAAGCTCTAATTCAGGTGTCTCTTCAATTGACGCTTTCGGTTGAACGTAATCTCTATCTCTAATTCCAACTATTCAAAATGAGGTTATGGATTAAATCTCCTCAAATTAACTTCCAGCAAAGCTAAGTTTTCCTCCCCCTCTTCATCATTTAGAGGGTTTGTCAGTAAAATCTTCTCCAAAGAATCTTCAACAGAGTTGAATTCCTCTTCATGATTAACTCTTCTAACTCAAAAACTGCAGAACAGTCATCAACTACATTAAGAAATCTCATAGACTTGAAAACATTAAACATCACTTGATCATCCTGAACATGCATAGTTAGCTCGTCCTTTTGCACATCAATAAGGGTCCTTCTTGTTGCTAGGAATGGCCTTCCTAAGATGATTAACACTTCATCTGCTTCAAAGTCTAAAATGACAAAGTCGGCAGCGAAAATAAACTTATCAACACGAACTAATATATCCTCAATCTTTCCTTCAAGATATGCTATAGATCGATCGACTAACTGAAGTGTAACTATAGTTGGTCTAACTTCACCTATCCCTAATTTTTTGAATATCGACATCGGCATTAAGTTAATGCTTGCACCCAAGTCACATAGTGCTTTACCACAATAAGTTGCTCCATTGTTGCAAGGTATGGTAAAACATCCAAGATCCTTCAACTTTGGGGGTAGTTTATCTTGAATATATGCATTACATTCCTTCGTTTGGGCTACTATTTCAAATTCTCTAAGTCTTTGCTTCTCCGACAGAATGTCCTTCATGAACTTGACATAATTCGACATTTGCTCAAGTGCTTCTACCAATGGGATGTTTATATAAAGTTCCTTGAGTACATCTAAGAACTTCTTGAATTGGACTTTCTGCTTATGCTTTTGAAGTCTTTGAGGGTAAGGTGAAGGAGGATTTCTAACTTGAACTGGTTGAGTCATTAGATCATCTGACTTAAGTGGTTTTGAAGTCTCTTTTTCAACATTCACCACTTCTGGTTCTGGTGAAACTATTCCTGGTTCAATTGGTTTTGGCAAAACTAGTTCTAGTTCTGGTAAAGTAGGAGGAGCTTCAACACTTGGTTGAACTTCAACTGACTCTTAAGCATCAGCTTGCTCTTCTTCTACTTCAATAATATTTTGCTGCAACATTTTTTCACTCCTCAATGACAACGCTTTACAATGTACCTTCCCTAGATTTCTCAGATTCTCCGTATCACTCGACAAAGCACCTTGTGGACGGGTCTTTAGTTCAATGGCAAGTTTCCCTACTTGGTTCTCCAAATTCCTTAGAGTTGCATCATTCTTAGCCATATATGCCTTTAATAAACTCTCTAAGCTATTGGAAGATTCAACTTGTTATAGCTTTTAAACTTGCTGGGTAAATCATTGTGGCTAGGTCGATCTTGGTTGAGCATACGTGTTATTGAGTCTAGCCCCTTAATTGCTCTATGAGAAATTAGGGTGATTTCGACAAGATGGGTTGTAAAAGTTTGACTGTAATCCTTGCCTGCCTTGGTTTTAGTTCTGATTGCCCATATAATACATGGATTTTGGGTTTGATGGGCATTCTTCAAACATATGCCCTTCTCCACAATAGACATAGGCTATGTTCTTGAATTGATTAGGTGGCTGAGCTGCAACATTATTAAACTCATTAGTAGTAAGATTCTTGAGCATTGAGGACATCGATGATACCTGAGCTACAAGTGAAGTAAGTGGATCAAAATCGTGAATTCCTGCAACTCATCTTCCTGAGTTTGCTCGATTAGTTAGCCATTAGTAATTATTGCTTGTGATCCTCTCTATAATTTCACAAGCCTCATTGTAAGACTTAGAAAGAATAGCTCCATTGGCGGAAGCATCTCCTTATGTGCGAATTAAGACTGTTATAGAACGTCTCTAGCTAGATGCAATGAAGAATTCCATGATGAGGCCATTTCCTTAATAACTCTTTAAATCTTTCTCATGCCTCATACAAAGACTCATCATCCATTTGTTGGAAAGTTGTAATTTCACTCCTCAGCTTGGCATTCTTGCGTGGAGGAAAATATTTCCTAAGGAATCGTTCAGCTAACTCTTGCCATGTTGTAACAGAATTTAGTGGCAACGAGTTTAACCATGCTCTAGCTCTGTCCCTTAGTAAAAATGGAAACAACTTCAATAGAAGTGCTTCTTCTAACACTCCGGCTATTTTGAAAGAATCACTCACCTTCATAAACAATCTCAAATGGAGATGAGGATCTTCTATAGGCATTCCATTGAAATGGCCTGCTGTCTGAAGCATCTAAAACATCACTTGCTTCAAGTTGAATTGTTGTGCCTCGATATAGGGTCTTTTGATTCTCGAATTAAGTTCGTGGAACAAAGGCACTGCATATTGTCTCAAGGCTCTATCCCTATCATCAGCAATAAGGATAGGATTCTGAGCATGGTTAGCTCCATTTCCTTGATTCTGGTTCTCAAAGTTCATCTCTTCAGTCTTTCTTTGAGATGATTGTCTTCTTCTCTCAAAAAGTTAGTTAAATTTCAGGGTCCACTGGGAGTAAATCGATAATTCAGTCAACACTCATAAACAACTGAAATAATCAGAAAAAGAATATGTTAGTAATTAGAAAATTAAATAAACCAATATGTAAATAAATAATTTCATAAATAATTTTGACAATCCCCAGTAACGACACCAAAAACATGGAACAATGAAAATGTGCAAGTGTACACAATCGTATTCAGGTAATAAAGTGACAAGTAAACGTCGAGTATCGTACCCACAGGGACTGTGCAATGAAAAGTATTTATGAAATCAACAATGTGGTTAAACAAAAAATAGTATTTGAGTGGGATTTTAATCTAAGTGTTCTACAGTAAATTAAACTAAGTAAACTAAGACTAAATTATATTCCTATGCACGATTTCTAAGGGTTTAATTAATATGACATAAATGTGTCAGATTAATTGCTTTAACACTTAGTTTAAATATAAATCATGTGCATGCTTGTTACGAATGAATATTCACAGCAACCCGATATCTTGCTAACTTATGAACAACATTACTTACAAAAATCAGTTTAACTATTGAACATACACCTATGCCAATACGACCGAGTAAACTAATCTTTAATAAGTAAATGTGTTATAACACATACATACATTATGAAATTAATCTATCTCTTGAACATACACCTATGCCAATACGACTGACTAAATTAATATTCATAAGCATGTAAAGGATACACCTATATTGAAATAGTTTAATCACAAATATCCTACAAGTTATGCAAGGCTAGTATTCTCCAATACATCATAATTTTAACGTAGCTTCCTTAGAGGATAAAGCATGCACAAATTAAATAGTGAGTCCATTAATCACAATTTCAATGCGCTTAAATGATTAATTCAATAGTTATATCACAAGGGTAATGCAATAATAAATTAGGCATGATAATATTTAATTAAACAAAATATTTAAGGCCTATAACAACATCAACATGATTAAATACAAACAAGCAAATAAGCACAATCAACCCAACACTTAAAGAATTTAAACCATTTTAATTAAAGAATTAATAGCATTCATAATAGAATTCATCATATAACAAACAAGAATCTAAAAATATGAGAAAAAGAATAGGATTAAATCCAGCAATTTCTCGAGAACTGCTTCCGCGTTCTTCGTCGTTCTTGCTCGAATCTTCCCAAATCGAGATTTTTGATGAACACTCAACAAAGGATATGGAAGGCTGAAGAACCACTCTTTTCCAAGAGGGAAAATTGGCAAGGGAATGTGGGAAAATGAGGATGGAAGCTAGAGAGAATACTAGAGAGAAAGAAGAGAAGTGTGAGTGAATTAGTGTGCTAAAGTGAGGGAATGAGGGGTGTATTTATAGGTGGAGTTGAGGAGAGGTTCTGTGGCTATATTTAGAAAATAAATATCAGCCACACACTCCCCCATGGTCGGCCACGGCATGTTGACTTTGACTTGTTCAAAGTTTGCTAAAAACAGGCTAGGGGTGAGAATATAAAACCATGAAAAGTGGAGGGGTTGGAATGGAATTTTGGGAAAATTCAAGGGCTTTTTGCAAGGTTGAAATGGTCAAAATAATCAGCTGAATAGAGTCAGCACTTGGATGGCACATGGCTAGCCAAATTGGAAGTGGTTCGACCCTCGGTTGCATGCACATCAAGCCACTTCGGCTTAGCTTTTATAAATAATTCTTAATCTAATTTAATTTTAATTAAAAATATAATTATAAACCATAATGTAGCTTCATATTGGACTGAACCTTGACTTGAAAAATATTACTCTTAGCTTGTCATTAGCTCGATGTAAAAATTCCCTCAATGTTGTAAGCTGTCAGCAATGTTTGTCGGGCCGATTTTCACCAATTTTGCAAATCTATCGAAAAATCATCAAATTCATGCTCAATATTTATAAAAATAATTAAAAATAAATATGTTGATAATTTTAACACAAATTAATTATTTTATAAATAAATTATACTTTTTGACATTAATTACTCACAATTTGCATGAAATTAGGTAAAAAAGGGCATGAAAAAGTATATATTTTCATTGTTCCAATCGTCCTTCGATAATTGAATGTTTCGAGGACAGCGATGCTCTTGAAAAATTCAACACTTATTTTGCAACCTGTCCAATTCAAATATCTCATCCCGTTGATCTCAACTTCTTAGCAAATACCCTTAAATTCAAATACCTCGATCAACTCCGCGATTAGGGTTGGCTCGATTGTCTCCAACATAAGGGTCCTTTCTACGAAAATCTTGTTCGGGCGTTTTACAATAACGCTAAACTTAAATATGACCTAAACACTCACTTAGTTAACTCTATCACCTCTTTAGTCATGGGCCAAGAGATTACCATCTCGATCGACACCCTCTCTTCTTACCTTTCTATCACCAATGAGGGTGATGATCGTCATACCGGCCTATATGACCCCTCCTTAGTTAGGCCAAATGATTATGTAGGCAATGACATGGACCTTCATGACCATATCCTTCATCTTATTTTCACTTGGATCGTTTCCCCAACCAACAAGCTTTCCGATTTTTGTCACACCAATTATTGGATGTGGCATTTCTTTAGAACCGATAATCCCCTAAACTTAGCTTCTATTATTTTTTTTGAATCTTTTCGAGATCGTAAGATTACCAATGTCTAGCTACAAAACCTTACGTTACGGTACATTCCTATCCCATATCTTTTGTTCCATTAATTCCTTCAACGATTGTTCCATTAATTCCTTAATTCCTTCATTGATATCTCGACAGCACATAGCTATAATTCGAAGCTTGATGATGAGGGGAATTGGGTTCAGAAGTTCGATCGCCAATCCTCAGAAGCTCAAGGATAGACGGTTCCTCCGGTAGCTCCACCATCTTTGATGCTCTTATATCTTCACATGAGGAACATCCAGCTCTCCTCCCTCTGCTGTCTCCACGCACCATACGCTTACTTGAGGCTATCAATGGACTATCATTGCAGGTTAATGCACGATTTAATGCACTGACTACCCACATCGATGATCGCTACAATCAACTAAATGAACATTTAAATGAGTTGGCCTCTCGATTTTCTCCATCGGACAATTAGGACATCATGTCTTGGTTGAGTTCTACATCTTTTTTGGTTGGATTACATTATGATTTTGAAATGTTTGGTTGTTTGTCTTAGGATATCTACCTTCTTTTTTATCGATTGCATAGTTGGTTGCTTTAGGATGTTCTTATTGTCATTATGTTTGAATGTTTTTGTTCAAAAGTACTACCCTTTTATATTATATTATCTAATTTTTTATGCATAATTCTTCTTTACTTGTTATTTTTTTTATTCTTTTGGTTCAAGTATTGTGCATTAATTCTCCTAGTTTTTCAAGCTTATACTCTTTTTTATTTACAAAAAGGGGAGAAAATGTAAAATTTGCTTAAATTAATTTTCAACTTAACTCTTAAAGCAAAATTCTTCAAGTTGGAAATTTAAATGAAATAACATCTAAAATGTTTTTTTTTTCTAATGGGAGCTTATTTTGAAAATAATGTTAAGATAAGGGGAGTTAGCAAATTTTTTCAAAATGTTTTGTTATATAAAAAATAGAGAGATTGCTAGCCCTAGTTTTTCAAGTATTTTGATATAAAAAAAGTATATTAAAACTCCCCTACTTAAATTTGCAAAAATTGTTTATAAGTCCTTAAAATTATTTTCAAAGTGTTGGACAAAATAAACTTTTAAAAAGCCTTGAAATAACTTAGTTTTTGATAAATTTTTGAAGTCTAGAAGACTTCTGCTGATACTTAGGGGAACAAGTCGGTAAAACACAAGGTAGAAAAACCTTTGGAATGCTTCAGACTTCTACTGGTAGAACAAGGACAACTACTGATACAACTCTTGATTCTACTGATACAACCAAGACTTCTATCGGTAGAACAAACTCTAGTGAGCAAGGAAGTTGTGGCCTGAGACTTCTTTTGATACATTGGCCAAGACTACCGAAACAACTTTTGTTCTACCAATACCTTGAAGGCTTCTACCGAAACAAGTCAAATCAGTAGCCAAAGTTTAGCATTCCCTGCACTTCTACCGATACTCTAATGGGTTCTACTGATACCAAATGAAACCCTTAGAGTTCTACCGATACAAAGGGGATCTACCAATACAATGACTCCAACGATCAGATTGTGCAAAGGCTTCTACGATAAGAGTGTGCTTCTACCGGAACAACGAAGTTGCTGTTTACATTAAATGCTGGTTTTAATGGCTGTAACGACTTTATTTTATTTCTAACTGCTACAAACGTCCACAAGGTTGTTAGAGGACTTAAATACAAGGTCAAGGCTCCTCATTGAAGTTAATAAAGACAAGAAACAAGTGCTTAACTTCAGAGAACTCATTTTTCAATCTTTCATCAATCTTCTACCAAACATTTCTTGTACACACTTGTGGGTTAAGTTTTCAATCATTCTTTCAAGTGTTGTAACTTTGTGTGAGAGCACTTAATTGTTGATCACTTACCTTTTAGAGTTATATTCTCATTCATTCTTATTTTCTCTCATTTTGTGAGGTGTTACTTAAAGTTTTGGATAGAAAACCTTAAGGGATAGTGGTTCTATCTTACCTTTGAAAATATATAGATTTGTAAGGTTAAACCTTGCCCTTAAAGGTTCAAATCTAGTGGATTTGGGAAATCCTTAAAGGTTCAATTGAGGTCGAACCACTATAAATTCTTGAGTCTCTTGCATTTCTCAAATTTACCGAAAACTTTTTAAAACACCAATTCACCCCCTCTTGGTGTATTTTGATCTTAACACAATTGAAGTTTCTTTTTCATTCCATTTATTCAATTATATGTTTTCATATATTATTGTTTTGATGATGATTAAGAAAACCACGAGGAACTAAATTCCATTTTGGGGAATTAGGGCGTGAAAGTATGAATATTTAATTATTGTATAAATAGGGATTTTGCAATCGAATTAGCTGTTTGGGAAAGGAAGAACATTAAACAAACACTAGGCCTGACAACCCTACAACGTCATTTAGGTGGGAATGAACCCAAAATTGGTATTACCTATCCGTGAAAATCATTTGTCAAAATCGGTTTAGACTATGGCATCTAGCGATAAGTAGTCTCTATCGATTTGCTATGCTGGCGGAAGATCCAACTAGGATAGTAACTAGTTTATTGAATGAAAATTCCCAAAACCAACAATTGAGAAAGTCATACTGAAGCGACCTAATCTCCCCAAAGGCGTTTATCAAATCTTTACATCTCATTCTTTACTTAGTTTATTTCTTTTTATGTTTTTCACAATTAACACTTTTATTTTTTTCTCATATTATAATCCCTAAATTGAGTATTAATTAATTCTATTCTTTGTAAGGATTTAATTCACTATCGTCTTACGCCTCTTATAGGTACAATCCTCGAAATACTGCCATGTATTTCGTTGTACAATTCTATACTACAACCTGACTCGTATACTTGCGAAAGCCGAAAACCTACACCGAACGGGAGTACGTTCAAAGGCGGTCACATATACAACCATACTTCAATGTCACAATAGTCATACACAGTTCATCACATACATGAACTTATCAGATTCCATACCAAATATACATACTACCCTCAGCAAACATTCATACAGATAGATATTCTTTAGTAATCATTCATATAGTCACATACATATCATATTCATACTATAATTTTATGGTTTCATATTCATAGGTTGATCAATTTCCTATATATATATACTTTGATATGAATAGTATACATGCAAAAGTCAGCGTATAAACTCACCTGACATTCACCTACAACAACTTTGCTCTAGACCAAACATCTAGCATGCAAATAGCTGCAACCACTGCTTACAAAACATAGAAACACCATTAAAACCCATTTACATACATTTTACCATCACCACAAGCCATGACAATTCCCATGCAAAGTCTTATTCTTTTATCTTACTGTTCAACCACTTCTAACAGACTCACTCTTTCAGAATTCAACACGCATAATTGTAAACCCAAGAATGAAATAATCCACTGTTTAAGATAAGATCCTTAGTTCCATCTTAACGAGAGAAAAATTTAATCAACTCCAAAGAAAATCAAAAATAACATTTTAAATGGAAGAAAGAAGGAAAATTCCTTTTTTCAAGCCCATATACAAATATATACTACTTATGTCCCCAAAGTGGCACTTGACAGGTGTCACGTTCTTTCATAATTGCCTTGAATAATGACCTACATCATTTGAGAAAAAAAATGAAAATCCAAAATTTTAAATACCTAGTTATTCTATCAGATTGGTTCCTAACTAAATTACCTTGTATCTTAACTTATACAATGTTTCAAACAAACAGGGCACACCATACCTCTTACGTTAACTCATACCATCATTCATTTTTACTTGGTTGTTATCTTATTCCTAATAACATAGTAATCTAACATAGAACCATCATTAACTTAAACATTTATTGGAATATGCCTATCTTATACGCCTAAAAAAATATTTAGGCGGATACTACTTCACCACGTTGACTATTTTGAGGCTACGAGCGATAATCTTGAATCCACCAAAACTCGGATGTTATAACTCTCCTTCCCTTAACAAAATTTTATCCTCAAAATTTTATGACATTGAAGAATTTTATTACAAAACTGAATTATTTGTTCACACAAAACATGTACTAACAATGAGACAAGTTCTCGTACTTGCACATAAAAAAATTTCCTTCTATTGATATACTTTTAGAAAAAATTCAAAAATTTTGGCAGTTAACCACTTATTTTCAAATGTTACACTTACTTACCTTTTTGACAGATGTCAACTTAGCATTAGAGAATCCAATCGGAACTTTTTGCGCAAGTTTGCTTCTATAAAATAAAGACTCAAATACTTCATCCACACTTTTGTTGAATCATTCAAATCTCTAACTTCGTTTCTACTCAGTCCTTCTGTCTTCATCATCATCAATCTCAGCTTTCTTAAAAGCGATCTTTTTCTTTTCTTCATTTTCTTTCCCTTTTTCCCTATTTACAATCAAAGACGTCCAGAACAAATATTTGTGGTTTAGGTCGAAACCAGAGTAACCGAAACTTAACCCTCATAAATCCTTCCCCTTTCAGACCCGACGAACTTGAGAATAATCCCTCACGCGTTACCACTCCCTCTTATGAATGTAGGAACACACAGGAAGAAGCATACCGATTTTTGGCAGCTCGAGGCTTTCATCACCCAAATTTTGCTTACGAATTCAAACGACCACCAAGGTGACTTTTGAGTGACAACACCAAAGGTTTCATCCTTCCACTGATCTTACTAGAAGCTGGCTTTCACTTACCTTTGCATCCATTTTTTTTCTCGGTTTTAACCGAGTATGACATCACACTAGGAAAACTATCAACCTTGTCCTGGTGGACTCTAGTAGCATATTTCATCGACTGCTGGAAGTGTAATGAACCACCAATCTTAGGAATTTTCCAAAAATTCTATCAATGGAAAATTACAAGGCAAGGGGATGGCGCTGGGTTTGCCCATTTCAGTTTTCGTCAAGTTTATGATCCAATCATTAAGAATAGTATTTCCAATCTACATTGGGAAAAGGAAATGTTCATAAGAGTTACTTGTAGAATTGCAAATGGTTTTGGCTTTCCCATGTTTTGATCTTTTCCTCGAGAATCTGTCTGTGCCCACTACCAACCTGTTGATTCCAAAGTTACTAGGAGACAGTTCAAACGTTTGAACATGGGGCGTACTCTTGAGTTGCGGGAGTTAGTTACAGTTAGGAATGTTTTCCAATACTGTTTGCAAAACTAAAACCCAAAACTGATCCCATTAACTAGTTAGATAACTTCAATGTGCCTTCGCTAGAAGCTTAGCCATTTGATGACACCAATATTTTAGCCCAAATCTTGACCAGCGCATAAGAGAACCTCCTTTTTACTTTTATGAAGTCTGGTATTTGGTCTCGCAACTGGATTATTACTCTTCGTATTCATCCTTATGCTTCCTCTTCTTCAAGTGAAGCTAACACTCGCATTGATGGTACAGGGTCCATTCCAAAATCTCATATTACTCACAATCAAGCTTTTAATATGAATATCAATGCTCTTTTACATGAAGCACGTGCTAAGGAGAAAAACATCGCTGACACTTCGAACAAACCAGTCATAAAAAATACCAGAAAAAGGCTTAGAGTAAAAAAGGCCACTCAAGAATCAGATGAGGCGGTACAGGCGCACTCAGATAGTTCTCATACATTGTCTAGCTCTAACACTTATACGCATCTATACTCATCGTATTCCTTCTTATTTCTTATACAATATTCAAATACTAAGATTCCACCGAGCGGGATGTTACAACATTGACAAACAAGGATTAGACGAGCACGTACCACTTTTACATACAATACTCTGGATTTTCTGAACTAACAAACTAATGTGGCGGATTCACCCTTCAGATAACACTGCTGAAAAATCTTTTAGGAATAGTCCCTGGGTCATATTCTAATTCTACCATAAGAATAATCAATAGAGATATCTACACACTCACCAGGTCTTTATCATAATATCAGTTAATGGAAAAGCTTCAAAGCTCACCCAAATCACGACATAAAAGTATTTGATTAGTCTTCACCCCAACAGGTTATAGGTTACACCACGCAATTATCATAGAATATGCTATATAGGCCTCACCAAATACGCCACAAAGACGTCACAAAGAACATGATGTTTTTTGTCTTGTTAGACTATCTTGGAAGGTGTCACAGGTTTCTCCCACATGGTCTTATACATATTTTCATGTCGTGATCTGTTAGTCCAGTCTATGACTCACTAGAGGCATCACGATGAGTATTTTGTTACCACACAAAGCCATGGGTCTCCACCACATGGTATTTTAAATATTTTCATGTTATGATCTGTCAGTCCAGTCTATGACCCATTGGAGGCATCACCATAAGTATTTTTATTAACACTGTGATATGCCAATTCGGTTAGCAACGTACCTGCCCTACCGGAGGCATCACGAATGGATGTTTCACTCATCCTACATAAAAACCACTTACCAGATTTGTTCACACACCTTTCAAATTCATATTTTTCCTCACCTGAATTCCTATGCAATCATACCACATATCATCATATTCATGCAGTGACTCACATAATTCATTAGTGTTGAATAACATTACCAAACTAAAACTCGCATACATTCATCAACTAATATAGTAGACCTTAAGATGTGAATAACTATGTTTGAATTAACAACCTTGAGTCTGATTAGAGACTCACTTGAAACTCACCTCTATCGTAGTTTGGAGTTCCAAACTCGAATGTCTTTCTCGAATCAGTAGCAATTGCTAAACAGAACATGGAACTTCCATTAAAATCTTATTTATAATTAGCTTAATACCATCTTGATTATTGATAACTCCCATGCAAGACCTCTTATCTATACCCTATTGTTCATATGTTTCTTAGCATCTATACTCTTTTAAAATCATAATATGCAGAGCTTTTAGACTTACCAAAAGATTGAAACGACCACTGATTATCCCCAAACTTCTTAGCTTCCAGTTTAACAAAGACGAAAGGAAATTTTTAAGTTTAAGAAGAAGAACCTGAATTTAAAACAGAAAGAAGAAAACCCTTCAGATGTTCGCTTCATACCATATATATACTCAGTTTCCCCCTTAATGGTTCTTGAAAAGTGTCAATTGTATACATAATTTGTCCTTTAAAGAGAATCCAATTCAGAGGCATTTTGACCAGTTAATTCAGTTGGTTTCCAACCAAATCTCATTACCAAAATCCCCTTTGATACAATGCTCAAGCAAACTAGACGCACTTTACCTTTGGCGGTAACTTCACATGGATTACTCTTCGTTTCTTGAATTCTTTTGTTAATTGTAAAACACTCCGAGATTAAATCCTTATATAGTTTTATAAGCGAATGCTTATGCACCAAAACTTAATTCACCAGAAATTTAAAAATTGGTAGATTGTATTACCTTAGTACACCAAACCAGGTAACATTCATAACTCATCCCCTACTTTACTGGTCTGCCAAATTTAGGGTGTTACATAAATACTTAAATTGTTCTTTTTATTACCTACATACTAAAAGTGAAAACTTAATGAAAACCTAACTAAATTGCTTTCCTGCAAGCTCATTAAGTACAAAAAGTAGTTTAATCTGCTACAACGAATTGCAATAGATTCCTACCTAGATATCAAACACTCAATTAAATGCAAACATAAAAGAGAAAGGAAAAAGTTGCTTAGAAATCCAAAAATCTTGACTGGATGATTGATTGCTTTAACCCACGAACAAGTAATTGATTGTTGCTTTGGCAAAAATCATAATAGAAAATAAAGGAAAAAATAAAACTGAAAAGAAACTATTTAAAAAAGCAAAGTATTTCAACAACTGAAAGAAAACTCAAGGTCTACTCTAAAACCCTAATTAATCTATGAAAAGAAATAAGAATGAACTCCAAAACTCCCCTCTAATTTGTTCTCATGAGCTAATATTTATAGTGCCAACATGTTAAGTGAGATTGTGCGAATGAAAACACCTTTGTAGAATTATTAGCCTCTTCGAACTGATGTCACGACACTTTATAGCCGATGTCGCGACACTTTATAGCCGATGTCGCGACTTTGCTGGCAGAATACTTGGCTTTTGAGATTCAAGTGGAATTTCGAGATGTTGCCTTCTTGATGTCACGACATCGTCTCTAGTAGCTTGCCTCATGGATGTGAGTTGGAAAATTGGCTAAGTGTTGAGGCTTGCTTCAATTTCATGACTTTTCTTTTGAATGTTGTGACATCCATAACAATCCACTGACTCGGCTAAAGTTGTTGTCATGCACACTCAATCAATTTGTTAGTTCTTTCTTAGGTCTGTATTGGCCTAAAAGGTCACAAAACAACGCTAAAATCTCAATTTAACCTTAAAACTAAATAATTCTAAAAATGAACAAAAAAGACATAAATTTACTTGAATACAAAATCCTCAAAAGTAATGAAAAGAGCTTAATTTGTCACAACAATTTGTGGTAGATCATGCCACAATCTGTGTAGTAGGTAGGATGTGAGTGATCAAGGTAGGATTTGTCCCTCCTACATAATAGGAGAAATATCTTAAGACTCTTAATCGAGTTAGACTAGAAATGCATGGTCATGCTCAAATTAGTTGATATGAGATATCACACTATTTATTTATCTTAGTCTTTTCAAGAATCAAGAAACAAGAGATTAGACTATACAAGTGTGACATTACATGACTTTATGTTCAATCTAGATATAAAGGACAAAGGGATACAATAAATAATAATGTTATCACGAAAGATCATGTCGAACCAAAACTTCCTGCAACTTGGGTAATAGTGATTCATTGCTAGATGTCACTCTCTATTTGTAACATTAATATTGTTTTAATGTTACTACCAATGTTACAGGATTCTATAAGGTCACACATTTTGGTTGGGACAATCAGAATGCAAATTAAATTTAGGATTATGCTTAACATGTCATAAAAGTTAAATTGATTATAGAAAAGTTCTAATAATTAATTTAATTTGTTAATGTTAAAATTTAAAATGACATGTTTACATATTTGTTACATATAGGTAATGGTTAGATTAAACTAATGTGAAAATAAAACTGAAATCTCCTTATGGAAAGGAGTATATCACTTTTTTACAATGGATTGTAATATTCCTCTAAGGTTTAAATTTCCATTCAAAATACATGGAAGGAGAAATCCAAATTTTAGGGTTACCCAAACTAAAACTTTGATTAGCAGCAAAATTTGTTCTCTCTAAAAAAAAGTTCTAGGAGATTTTTTGATCATGTACTTTCAGGTGGATCATGTAAAGGTTGGGATTTTACATTGCGGTTGGGGTTTCAACATAGACAAAGGAATCACTTTCGTACCAATGCTGTTTCCATATTTTAAAGGTATATATTTTACCCTTTTCCACTTGATTTGTTCCTCGCACATGGATTTGCAGCTTGTGATCAACAAAATTTATTTTTCATTACGCCACGGGTCGTACCACAAAAGCGAAACTTTTGATAAATTTCAATAGTATCATGCGAGAGTGTAGAAACAATTAGGTTTACTTGTAAAGACATTTCGATTGGATAGATGTATGGAATATTTATCGAATGAGTTATTAGTATACCTCGTAGAGAATAGGATATTATCTCAGTTAATCGTACCAGAACTCCACGACAAAATTTTGTGGTAGATAGAAGGAATAGAACCTTGTTATACACGATTCATTTAATGTTAAGTTTTTCGCAATAGTCAATTAGGGATAAGCGTTACAAATGGCTTGCTATATTCTAAATGACTTACCAACTAAGGCCACACCTAAGATCCATAAGAATTGTGGAACGGCAAAAAGCCAAGCCTAAATCGTTTTAGGATTTACAAATGTCCGACCCATGTATTGGGATAAGATGCAAGGAATTTGAATTCAAGAATAGAATTGTGCATGTTTGTAGGATATTTTAAAGGAATGAAAGGAAAATTAATTTATAACTCGAAAGATTAGATAATAAAGGTGTCGACTCATGCTACCTTTATTGAGGAAGGTTACATGAACCACTTTAAACCTTAGAGTAAAATAGCACTCGAGGAACTTTTGAGAAATACACAAAGCCTGTAGCATCCCGCTCGGCAAAGCCCTGAAAGTCCGAAATATTGTCTATAAAAATATGGCTTAAGGAATAAGTTTTAAGACCCAAAATTAGGATTTGATTAAGTTTTAGAACTTTTTGAGTACACCTGTGACGCCCTAGTTTGGTGGATCCTAAAGGAACAAAGCTTATGGTTGGCGCATAGATGTAAGAGAGTATTATTAGCAAAGCAGTGTTCGCCCAAAAATCCTTTTTGGCATAAAGAACAAGCGAACTCTGATGTGAAAGTAAGTAGAAAATGGTTCCTAGTCAGATTATGATGATAAATGAAATTTTAGTGGTGATCACGAAAGGAATGATTATAGATCTGAACTTACACTAGTGATATATGCCAAACTAAGCTTTATTTGATAAAGCATTTTGATATAACAAATTAAAATATTTTTTAATATAAGTTAAAATTAAAAAATAATTTTCTCAATTTAAAGTCTAAGAGATAAAATTTAAATTCTTATCTTCACCTCTTAAAATTTAAATTCTTATCTTCGACTCTTAGAAACGTTTCAAACAATTTTAAAATCAAGTTAAAGTGATTTTAAACAAGTCAAAATAATTTGAACCAAGTCAAAAAAATTTAATTAAACAAGTCAAAATAATTTGAACCAAGTCAGAATTTTTTTAACACTTAAAATGTTTTCCAAACAAGTCAAGATAGTTCTAGGCCAAAAAGTATCAATTTGGCCAAGTATCGATAATTCTTGAAATATCAATACCCTTAAAAAATCAAGATCAAACTTGCATTATGTTTTGACAACCCCTGAAAAATATCGATACCATTTTATAGTTATCGATAATTTCTGAAAAACATCGATACCTTTTGTTCAAAAATGATACCAAATGAGCATTTTATTTTTCACAAACCCTAGAAGGTATCAATTCGGTATCTATACCTTTTGGAAAAAGTACTGATAGTTTTATTCTGGTAACAGTCACTGAATTTAGCATTTATGACAAAAAAATATCGATACCCTTTTGTACAGTTTCGATACTCGAAGTTGTAGGTGACACAAATGCTCTGGTTTTTCATCCCCAATGGCTATAATTATTTCACCAACAACTACAATGGATAGAAATCAATTTGGGGGTATAAATATCATCTTTCAAGGACCTAAAACAACTAACAAAGTACTTACAAGTAAATATTACCAATCAAACAACCTAAGAGCTTAATTTTTCATATCGTTCTTTCATACACTTGTAAGCCTTATTTCCATTTCTTTGCTCAAGTGTATTTCATTGTATTTTGAGCTTCATTTGCAAACAATTTGATCTTGTTAAGATTGTTTCTTGTTTGCTTATTTGTTTCTCTTTTGAGAGAATTTGTGACTTAAGATGTGGATAGAAATCTTAAGTGATTGTAAGGTTAAACCTTATCCTCAAAGGTTCTACAAATCTAGTGGATTTGGGAAAATCCTCAGTGGTGGAAAGTTAAGGTAGTAGGGTAGGCATCTGGGATTGAACCACTTTAAAAACATTGTGTCAAATTGCTTTTATTTTCTCTCTTTTCATCCAATATTTTTGAAAGGCCAATTCACCCCCCTTTTGGCAATTTCGATTTAATCCATCAAGTTAACAATTGGCATCAGAGCTAGAACTCTAAAGACGATCTTACAACCAAGAGAAAAGATCCTAAAGTTATCCAAGATGGAGATCACAATTTAAGAGATGTGCTTCATGGCATCAGAGCAAAATTCCACCGTTTTAGGAGAAGAGCAGCCATTCAATGGCACCAAATACTCATATTGGAGAACAAGAATGAAGTTATTCATCAAAGTCTTATGAAGTTTGGAGAATAATCACAAATGGGTCATTCACTCTAATAAAAAGGGTCAAAGGTGTCATTGTCTCAAAAGAAGAGAGTGAATGAGATGATCACGATATCAAGATGATGGAATTGAATGCAATGACTATACACACTCTATTTTGTGCTCTTGGTGCAAATGAGTACAATAGAGTCTCCTTGTGCAACAATGTCAAGGAAATATGGGACAAGCTTGAGGTCACCCATGAAGGAACAAGTAGAGTCAAGGAATCCAAGATAAGTCTTCTCACGCTTGATTATGAGTTTTTTAAGGCAAAATCAGAGTAAGGAATCAAGGAGATGTCCGATCGCTTCATCGACATCATCAATTGTCTCAAGCCCTTGGGAAGATCTATCTTAACAAGGAGATGGTGAAGAAGATGTTGAATAATCTTCCAACGTCTTGGGAACCAAAGGTGACGAGAATAGAAGAGTCAAAGGATCTCAACTTACTCTCCCTTGATGTGCTCATTGGTTCCTTATTGACATACAAAATGAGGATCAACCACAATGCAAAAGTAATCAAGGAAGTTCCAAAGAAAGTGGGATTTCCCTTCAAATCAATAACTTATGAGAAGGATGAAGATTCTAATGATGATGATGAGGAGGAGATTGCTATGTTGGCAAGGAAATTTAAAAGATTCATGAAATTCAACAAAGCCAAAAGATTCCCAAGAAAAGACATTATTAAGGGTGAACCAAGCAAAAAGGAAAAGGACTCAATCATTTGCTATGAGTGCAAAAAGTAGGGTCACATCAAATTTGATGCCCAAAATTGAAGAAGAAAGGGGCATCAAAACAAAAGAAGAAAGTAATGATGACAACTTGAAGCGATAGTGATTCATCCGATGGTGATGAGGAAAATGAAGTTGCTCAACTATGTCTTATGGCTATTGAAGAACAAAAGGTAATTATAAAGTCTAGTGAATTAAATGAATATACATTTGAAGAATTACAAGATGCATTTGATGAACTTATAGATTTTGAGACTATGAACTCCAAACATAAGAATATACAAATAAATGTGCATATGACCCTAATTGGCATGTCAACCATATCTTAACCTTTCTACCAAGTTTACATGGGCACAAATACCAAGTGAACATTTACAACAAGTTCATATGTCTAAAGTTACAACATTCTTAGGTATTCATGTTTTTCCATTTTACATAGTTCATTCACATTCATTCACGTTATGAAATTCAATTGCACCATTGTACACATAAAAATGTAACAGACCATTTTTAGTGGTGTCAAAAATAATGGTTTCGGGACCAAAATTCCAACAAATGAGTTAGAATTTTATTGTTTATAGCATTATTTTAGGGTCATACTAAATTTTGGTTGAAAATTTTTAATGTTTGGATGATTGATTAATTAAAAAAGATTAAATCATAAAAACTACAAAATTGAGTTATAAATAGTTAAAGGTGTTAAATGACGATAGCAATGGGAATTTATGGACTTAAGAAGTGATTATACCATTAGGATTATTAGTGGACAGTTTTGGTGTTATATTGTGAGAAAATGTGATTAATTATAAAATGGTAAAATAGTAAAATAGTAAATAAACATAATAAAATAAAACACATGATGGAATAGCCATCATCTTTTTCATTTTCCCTTACCAAACCGAAATAACCATTAATAAGCTTAGGGAGCTTTCGACCAAACTTGGTTTTTCTTGCATGGTATGTGTTTGACCTCTGTTTTTAATAGTTTTTATGTTTTTGAGATCGTTTTAGTTTAATCTAGCTAGCTCAGAAGTGAATTTGTGAAATTGTTAAAAGTTTAGGGACTTACGATGTTTGAGTTAAAGGTGTTTGTGGACTTGGTTGATAGGTTCTTGAGCTTAATAGTTAAATATAAGTATTTTGTTAAGTGATTTCTAGTAATTTTAATGTTTATGGATTTAATTTTTGGAATTTTTGGTGATATTTTGATCAATTTGGGTAGATATTGGACTATAGAAATCGGCTAGCTTGGATTTGGATTAAATGTGGTTAAAATTATATGTTTTGGGTTTAGTGACTAAATTACAAAAATACAAAATATTGGGAGAAATTTTTGTAAATTTATATTGAAAAGGGTTATAAGTTTGAGTTTAATTATTTGATATGTTTGTATGGAAATTTGTTATTTAGATCAAGAAACGAACCAATCAGACTTGAATCATGGAGTAATGACCCAGTTTCTAGTGGTGTCAAAAAATTACGGTTCTGAAATGTCATTTTCGTAAAATGCATTTGTAGATATTAATATTTACTATTTATGAGACTAGTAAAGAACCATATTAAGTTGGTCTAGTAATTTGGCTTAATTGATAGTAAATTAAGGTAAAAATATAATGATACTAAAGTTAGTGTAGTTGAAAATTACGTTCGAGATCTCGTTTCTATAAACCGGGCCAGAAAAGGTTAAAGCACATCGTTGCCTTAAAGCTTTTGAGCTCAAATTGATCGAGATTTGAGCTAATCGAAGGATAATTGATGAAAAGTCAATTTTTGGTGGATTAGTTCTCAACGTTTTGTGTGTCGCTATTTTTGTCAGATAAGTTTATATGGGACTTACTTTATTAATTAATGATACATTTTATCATATTGTTTTGCTTAATATTTGAATTTTTATTTATATAATTCTTTTGGCATCAAATGATTAAATCGAAAAATATGAATTAAATGATTACAACGTAAATAGCTCGAAGTTTACGGTTAGCAAATTCATGGGTTGATGTTTATTAAATTTTATATGTTATGATATTTTATATTATTATTGCTGTAGTCAAATGCTAGGAAAGAGTTGATATATCTTGAGGTAGTTTATATGGAATTGATTTACATATTTTAATCAGATTGAAATTGAGTTGGAGCATGTTATATCTTTGTAACATTTTATATGCTTTAATTGTTGGCAAAAGTATGTTTCAAGTCTTGTCAAAATAAGTTTTTAAATGTTGTTTAAGAAATGTTTTAAATGTCATCCAAAGCATGTTTTAAGTGTTGTCTAAGTTGGACATTTTTTTGTATGTTTATGGATATTTTTTTTTGTTTTTGTTAAATTAAATGTAAGGATTAAATAAGTGTTCAATTTGATTTAATGTTTTACTTGATTTTTCTGTTATATTATCATTTCAATGGGAAGGATAAATGAGTTTAATTCAAGGTTGTTCAAATATTGTTGTTTTAATACTATTCAGTTCTTACAATACTAATGTTATTCGAGTGTCCTTTGGTATTGTAGTCAGAATATTATAAAGTGGGTGAATCTTATAAACTATGATGTATGTATGTTTAGTTATAATGTTCAAAGGTTAGTGTTTCTATAACCCAAACTATTTCATTTGTCGCTTATATATATTGCATTATTTAGTAAGATATAAAGTTAGTTAGTCTTTTGAAATAATATGGTGAAATGCCAAATTTGAATCGAAACAATGTGCTTGAATGGTTGTGCAAATAATGTGTATTGCATCTGAGATTAGTTTTCAAATGAATTTGAGATAATGATTTTGCATAAATGAGCATGTAATAGAATAAGAAGGATTTCATGACTACACGTCGGGATGTATTGAGCATCCTATTTGTCAGTTTTACCGACCAGTGTTGGGCACATTTATCTGTCTATTTGTCGGTTTTACCGACCAGTGCTAGGTACATTTATTTGTCGATTTTACCGACTAGTGCCGGACACATTCATTTTTTTCTGTTTTCCTTATCAGTGTTGGGCACATTTATTTATCGGTTTTCTCGACCAGTGTCAGGAACATTTATTTTGTCGGTTTTCCCGTCCAGTGTTGGACACATTTATTTTTCAATTTTATCAACAAGAACTGGACACATTTATTTTATCTATTTTCCCAACCAGTGCTAGGCACATTTATTTTTCGATTTTACCGATCAATGTTGGGCACATTTATTGTCGATTTTACAACCGGCGTAGGGCACAATTTGTTATTACGGATTTATCCGTCAAGCATTAGGTGCCAAATTTGGTGTGTTGGTTTGACTCACGTTGACGTCCGAGTTCGAGTCACGTTAACAAGGAAAACGAAGAGAAGAAATGGGAATCTAAATTAACATCTGAAAAGTGAACAATACTAAAGTTAGAATGAAATAAGATATATATGTGTGTGTGTGTGGTTATTTTTATTGAGTAAAGAAAATAAAGTGAGATGTTTCATATTAGAAACACTAGAGAGATTTGATGAATGTAGTTATGAATATATGACAGTTACACGTTTCTTTGCATATCTCTAATGGTATTTAAATTGCGTACTTGATTATTCGGTAATATGTTTAAATATTCAAGTTACTAGAAATGCCACGAGGTTCTACTCAGCATATGAATTATTTTCTATTGTGTGCAAAGGTTAGGTATTCATCGATCTGATAGTCGACTCAACATCTAGTGGCAAATCCCAAACTCAACGTTGGTGAATGGTTCTTTTTTGTCTTACCATGTACCTAGGATGTTAATGTTTTAAATAATGATTTGGGTTTATTTAAATGCTTTTGAATACGTTAAAATTGTTGGAAACTGTAGCTTATGGTATAAGTGTTGGATGAATTACATGTTTTAGAAGACATTTCCAAGTACACGCGGTTTGGCACACGACCGTGTGCCACACACGGGCTGGTGGCATGACCGTGTGGTCTGTAAATTTTTTGTGATTTTATTGCACACGGGGCCAGTGAGTTACAGGAAACACAAAAATTTATTGATTTTTTAGCACCTTTTAAGCTGTAATTCAGGCAGTTTCGTAGAACTTTTGCCAAAATTTATATTTTAATTATAAAATAATTAAATTGCACTCAAATATGAATATATTCAACTTTAATTATTTTTGTAATAAATTTACACAAATTTGATTTATTTTCAACAGTTTTGCACAAAGGGTAAAAATCGGCTCGGTAGTCACCTTGAGAAGTCTTACACAACTTGTATGATTATTGTAATTAAATTGTTTCAATATAGCAATATATTATTACCTCACTTAATATTATACTTGTTTATTAAAATTTGATTAATTGTTTGCATTGACATAGAAATATGCTCAAGAGATTAATGAGTTTTAATATGTAAGTATTTACATTAGATAACAATTTGTCGAGTTTTCGTGAAATTATTTGTAACAACACGAACATAGTTTTAATAATTCTAAGTTAAAGAATAAAATTGATCTAAAACATTTATGTCATATTGATTAAACTTAATTTTTAGAAATCATGCATTGGAATATTTTTTTTACTTTTTATTTTTCTTAGTTCAAATTACTTAGTTAATTTTTTAGTTTTTATAACACCTCTTCAAATCAACATATTTTTATCACCAAATTGTTTAAATTTGCATTTCATAAATATTTGCATAGTCCCTATGAGTACGATAACTCGACATTACTTGTCACTTTATTACTTGATACGATTGTTTACACTTGCACATTTCTGTCGTTCCAGTTACACGGTCGTGTAACCATCCACACGACCATGTGACTCTCACACACAGCCATGTGGCCAAGCATACTAGCTGAACGTTTTCACACGGTCTAGGGACATGACTGTGTCTCCCTTGTTTTCAGTTTTTTTCCAAACTTTTTGTCTCAAATTAATCCCTGATCTTTTCTGAATTGTTTTTAAGCTTTCGTATACTCAATATTCATTTGAATTAGATTAAAAATGAGCATATGCATGCCCGTATGTAATTATTTCTTTTAAATGTTGAATTTTTTGAATTTGTATGGTGATTGCTTGTAGCCCCCTAGTAATTTTAATGTTTATGGATTTAATTGTTAAAATAGTGAAATTTCATAAAATGTTCGTGATATTTTGATAAATTTGAGCTGATATTGGACTATATAGAAATCAGCTAGCTTGGGTTTGGATTAAATGTGGTTAAAATTATATGTTTTAGGTTTAATAACTAAATTAGAAAAAGGTAAAATGTTGAGGGTAATTTTGTAAATTACATTGGTAAGGGTTATAAGTTTGAGTTTAATTATTTGATATTTGTGTTGGAAATTTGTTATTTATATATCAAGAAACGAACCAGTTGAATTTGAATCGTGGAAAAACTAAAGTGGCAGAATAGTCGTTAGTTCGTGTTAGTAATCGCTTTGTACAGGTAAGTTCGTAAGTTAATTTGGTAATTAATTGATTGATGTTTTGTAATATAATGCTTATCTATATATGGTCGAATCATCAAATTCATTGGATTGAGAAACGAGAAAAACCATGATTGAAAGATATCATGGTATTGTACCCGAAATGAGAAAGACTGTTGAAAGACACTATGGCATTTAACCGGAATGAATAAGACCATAGTTGAAAGATATTATGACATTAAGTCGGAAATGTGTAAGACCATAGTTGAAAAATACTATGGCACTAAATCGATATGAATAAGACCATAGTTGAAATATACAATGGCACCACTTCAGGAATGTATAAGACCACGATTGAAAGATACCATGACATCCCTTGGAACGGTGAGATATTCATAAAGGTACACCATTAATGTGAACACTTCATTGGAAGATTGATGTTTGATGTACGAAAAGGAATCATGTGAACTTATAAATGTCTCATAACATAATGCATATTTAAGCTAAGTAATTTTGATTTAGTGAACTATGTTATATTCTATATGAGCTTAGTAAGCACTATTGTTTATGTTATTTGTATTTGTTTCTTGTACATTTTAGAAAAGCTTTGACAGTTGGAAGTTCAAGTCAGAGAACACACACTATTCGTTTATCATCTCAATGGAAGTTTTGATCATTTTGAAGTTGGGTTATATTTGGCAAGTACTAGGAGTCTTTTTGTTGTTTTGTCCATTTTGAGAATGTTTGGACTTTGGTTTGGGTAGTCTTTATGGTTATGTAAATAGATTTGATATATTTTGTTTAAGATTTGTGATAATAAACGCTTTTGGTCAATTAGTTTAGGACCTATTGGACATAACTTGAAATATGGTAAAATGGATGTAACGAAATGGTTGCTTTGGTATGTTATGTATATCCTTAAGGTATTATCTTGATGATATTTATGTGTATGTTTTGTGAATGTTATATTGTGGTACCAATGAGGGTACATTGGTTAGGCATATAGATTGGAGTTTTGGTATGTTATAAGTTGTTTGGATGTGTTTTGATGGTATGAGAATAGTTTATTTAAGGTTGTGGGTTGGTACCTAAGTAATGGCATTAATTTGACTTGATTTAGAAGGCATATTTGGTGCACACAACCTGGGACATGGGATGTCACACGACCATTTGTCTTACTAATTTTCAAGTGTAGGTTGGTTCACACGAGCACAATGATTTACATGATCTGGTGACACGACCGTGTGACCTCATTTCGGATACTCACACGATCTAGAAAACGACCTACGACACAACCTGTGACCCTACTTCGAGTTGTACACGAGCTAACACACGGTCTACGACACAGTCGTGTGACCTTGACTTCGAACTGAACACGGTCTGGGCACACGGCCATCTCTCTGAACCACACGGTCTGGGCTCTGTCACACGGCCTAGCCACACAATCATGTGACTCCTGTTTCCAAAGTTTTCATGTTTATCTATTTTGATTCAAGTTAGTCCCCGATTGTTGTTAAACTATTTTTAAGATCCCGTAAGCTCGATTTAAGGCCTATAAATGTATTTATGCTATTATTGAAATTTAAATTTGAATATAGTTAATTCATTTAATTATTGAATGGTTTAAAGATATTAATTGATTTGATTAGTGTTGTAATGCTTCATAACCTTAATTCGACGACGAAGACGAGTTACACATGTTACACAAAATCTTTTTTTCTCATTATCCCGATCAATAAATATACCTTTTAGAACAACCAAATTTTCATGCTATCTTGCCTATCATCTTAATTACATCAGATTTTTCTACCATTATTTCACATTCAATCAATATATTAACTACATTAAATTAAACAATATACACAACACAAAATTATAGTAAATTTCTTGAGAACTTATTTTTCCCAAAAGCAACAAAAATGGATGAAGACTTTTTCCAAAGCTTTCAATCCACCACCTTCTCTTTCGCATTGCTAGAACCACCTCTAGCAACTTTTTACTTTTCAAATATATATAAAATAACATTTTTTTTTTCACAAAATGTCAAAATGTTTAAATAGTATTAAATAGTCAATTAATGGCTCAAAATGCTTTTAAACATCTAATGAGATGATGAGATGATGGAAATTCATGAGCTCTTACCAAGGATCCTTCTCTCTCTCTAGCTTAGGGTTTTCACTCCGAGCTCAAATCCTAAATATAATGGTGATGACATTGATGACGGATTTGATTCTATTATGATTTCGAATGGATGATTTTGCAAGAAAACAAAGATTGGTGAAAGATTGAAGTAAAAATGAGTGAAGAGAGAGAATCTGAAGAAGAAAGTTTCTTCCTCTTCTTTGTAGTGGTCGGCTATAAGGAGCTGGTTTGGGAGTTTATTTTTTCCTTTTTGTTGTTTATTGTATTTAAAATACAATCCTTGATCAAATGGTCAAAGCCTAGTAAGAAATAAGTGGTAAAAATATAATTTAAGGTTAATTTCAGGTTCAATTGTTAGAAAATTCATCTCATCACCATACATTAATATAAAATTTAATATTTAATCATATTTTGGTCCAAAACTACCAAAGTGCACTCAAAAGCAAAATTTCTATTTTATCTTTCGATTTTTATTTTTACCCAATTGGACTTGACACTAAAATTAATCTCAATACACATTTTAATGACCTTCAAATAATTTAATAATAATTAAATCCAATAAAAATGATCTTTTCATCGGATATACAAATAAAATTATTGAAATCATCCTGTATGAAACACAAAAATTTTTGGGGCATTACAATCACTAGTGAATATATTTTCTCACTAATACAAAAGATTACTTAAAAATTAAATTAATTTCTTCAAATTATTATTTAATTAATTGTAATTAAATAATTGAAGTTTAATGTTAGAATAAAATTAATTAATCATCATGGATTTGTTGAATAAGACAATTAAATATATTTTCTCATTGATTCAAATAAAGTAAAGTTGTCATGAGTTTAACGAAATTAGAATTTGATTGAGAAAATAAATTAGTTAATTTAATTAATTAAATTATTTGATTAAATAAATAATATTTTAAAAAATAAAAAATAAATATTAAGTTGGATAAAAGTTTAAATAACATATATAATTAAATTTAATATATAAAAGACCCAATTAGACCTTGTTACATACAAGGGGCATCAAACCTTAGTATTCTCTAGGGTATGCTGCTGCCCTTGACACTTCTACGTAGAGTATTAGTTATGTTTTCTTTTAAAATATTATTATTTAATTAGATATTATTCAAATAGAATTCTTTTACTGATTCTTTATAAAAATTATGTGTTGAATTATTCACACATTATTTTATTCTATTAGAAAATAGTGAAAATTTATTTTATAGAATAAATTTTATTTATTTGAGAAAAATACATAGTTTTTGATTATAGAGTGAATTAATTTTTTTATTGAAAGTTGATAAAAATTTTCATTCTATGTGTTTGGATCGTGTTGTTTAAATTCATACTCAAAGTAGTTCGTAGTTTGAGAGTAACAAAAAATAATGTTTGGATAAAAGCCGAGATTAACTTAACTGCCTCGTATACAGTACAAGTATAGTTTTAATTAAAAATTTATTAATATAAATATCAAAAGGCTCGGTTCAAGAAAATTTTTAAACTTTTGTTTTGACTAAAAACATTGTTTTCGAAATTGATTGTTCAGCATCTCGTCCTCAACACTTGATTGATCCACCGCCATAACCCAGGCAGCCCCTACAGTAGCTCTTTGCCTTGCTGAACCGCCCAATACCACTTGGCCACTGTCTTCTCTACCTTGTCTGGTCTTAGCATCAACAACTACTCTACTACTATTCGCTAAAAATTATACTGCTCACTAAGAATATATATATACTACTTTCAGGCAGAGCCAGGGAAGGGTGGCAGGCCTGATCCTCCTAAAATAAAAAAAAATTTATTTAATTTTTTTATAATTTATAAAATTTTAAATTAATAATAATAAAATTATATTTTTATTATTTTTAATTTAATTTCGACCCGCTCCAAAACAATTTTCTAACTCTATCACTTACTGCTTTACAACTCGCTAAAATTACCTATATATACTGCTGACTAAGAATTTATAAGTCGACGAGGGATACCGACCATTAAACGCTGAGGTGGTTTTTTGTATGAATATCACATGGAGCTATCAATTCAAGTTTAAAGCTAGGGCTAACATTGGAGCTATACATCTCTAACTTGAAGCTAATTTTAGCGGAGCTGGTTCAAGGTGGGGGATAATCATCTAGGATGAGTTGCTGCCCTTTGAAATCGTGATGAGTGGGTCTTTTAAAAATGCAGATATACGGTACCTTGACGAGATATTTTTTATGTCGGTATCAAATAAAGGAGGAAAAGAAAATGACCAGCTTAGGGATGACATTCGTTGGAAACAAGCTAGGTTGGTGACTAAAATGATTATATAAAAAATTAATTAATTACAAAAAATAGAGAAAAATAATTACGGGAATAATTTGTTTGTTATCATGGATGTCGGTATCACCTGACATATTGATGGCACAACCTTCACTTTTCCAATCATCATCCGTCAATTATATATTTTTAAAAAATATGTATTTAATGGAGTCACTTGATACATTAACAATAGAAATATAAATCTAAAAAAAAATTCGTATTTTAGTGGCTTCCTTCTTTTTAATTTGTAAGAATTTTGTTTTCAAACTTTCACTTTGTGTTGTTCTATATCTCTTTCTTTTGTTATTGATTAGCCAGCGACGACGTCATTTTTAATGTTGGTCGTCGACCGTTGGTACTTGCCCCTTTCTTTTTTATATTCAATTTTTTTCTTTTTTCTTTTGTTTTTCTTCTAGTTTTTATTTGCCATTGTGACACGATTTTTCTCTGTCTTGTGACACGTTTATGTCTTGTTTTCATCTACTTTTGTGGTAGATCTACGTTCGTAGATAGTTTTCTCATAACGCTCATCTCTAATTTGAGATTATCGGTGGTCTTTTAGTGATTTGATCCCCTTTTGTGGTTTGTTTGCCGATGCAATCAGATCTATTTTACGAAGCAGCCTACAAGATTGTTGGTTTCGTTCACCACTCCTACTTCGTTCCTTAAGCGTGTAGGTGGATAGAAACAATGAGTTTTGTTTCTCCAATGTTTCATCTCATCGCTGTCGTTGCAGCTCACTAGATGTATTTTGCTAGTCTAATGTTTCTTTATTCTTTTAGACTTCTTTTGAATTGCTAAATGAATAAAATGACATGCATGGTTCGGCAATCTGTACTGTAACCAAATTTATGTTGACTTTATTATTTAGGTGGTGTTTAAGTAAGGCAAGGTTCAAATTAATCTAGTAAGGACCGGTTATTTTTGGAAGAAATAAATGGTGAAAATTTCGGTTAAATGTTCTAAGTTGTATCATTTTATATGTTGTTTGTATATCTTTAATACTTGAAAATTTTCAACTTGATTGTGTGTAATTGTGTTAACATTACTGACCATGGAGTTGTTGTTAATGTTGTTTGCTGCACTATTTCTACTCAAGTTGTCGGTTGTTCAATTTACTTTGAGGTTGTTAAACTATCAAACCTATGAATGTTCCAATTGACTATGTATCTTTCATGTCTATAAACGTTTGTTTTGTGAACAAAGATTATATCTTTTGGAAGGGTTGTTGAACCATGTTAACAATAATCACGATGATACATTATCTTAGTTTAAGGTATACAAATAATTTTTTTTTTTGAAATGTTAAACTATTGTAATGATTATCTGAAATAAACTTATGTAATCCTAATTACTTGAGAAATGATTAAAAACATTTCCCATTTAGAGATAAAAACTTCTGAAATAAATTGTTGTTTTCAATTCTCTTCACTCTATTTTCCATTTAGACATAAAAATATTTTTAAGGACTATGAAAGGCAACTTCATCAAATGGCTGATGCTATCAAATGATTGCAGCAAAGGAATCAAATAGGTAAAAAAGCAAATAAGTTGTTTCACTTGATTACAGGTACAAGTTACACAAAATTGCTCTAAGTGCAATGTAATCAATGCTTTCCAACTTTTAGGGGTACAAAAGTAAGAATATCCGACCAATCAATATAGCTTCAAACATTGTTTTCAGTTCTCACTTCACATACTTTTTCAAAGAGGAGCAAAATAGTAAACAGTACATATCAAAAAGATCAACACCCGATGAGATGACAGATACAATTATGAACAATGGTTGTTTCTGCTGAGTTACAAATCTTGGCTGAGAACCTAATGCCTTGCCACTCGAGATTATCTCTCTCCGTCTTTAGCCTTTGCTTCTCATCACGAAGTTCGTTCTTTTCAGCTATCTGATTTTTTTTTTTTTTTAAATTACACATTTAATATGGGTATACTAAGGTAATCCTCTAAACTATACTGAAATATTTCAAAATTTGAATATGTTCAAGTTCCACATGGCTACATCCAACACTTCTCAAATTTGGGTAACATAAATGACTACTGTCTGATGGGAAACTAGTAAAAAGTAAATCATGAAAATGAAATTTATATAAACATAAATGAATCCCAAGCCTTACAATGAAAAAAATATGAACAGAAAAAAAAGTTCTTTAACTATATTACTGTCAAGTATAGGTATGCATTTATCAAAGGTACGTTCAAGTTTTTTCAATCTTTTCCATGCATTTGAAGGATGGGCATGTCGGATATGGATGTCAAAAATATGTACTTTGACAATAACGAAAAATCAAAGCAACCAATAGTCATTCACTAAAAGTAATGGACTTGTTTAGGGTGTTCATTCATAAGAAAATATATAAGATACAAAGATTCCTTTAGAACACAACAAAGGGCATAATGAAACCTAGAAATTGCACCACATTAGAAGATCTTTTGATTAGGCTAAGTCATAGCAGCAAAAGCTATTTGTTTTACTGCACATCAAATGAGTTAAGTGTCTTTGAGATGTTTCTAAATAAATCACATTTGAATGGTAGTTTTTCGCAAACAATGACAGATAGGTCCATATTCATAAATCATACGCAATCAAAATTCCTAGTGGATTACCTCAGTGCATCACGCCCTTTGCCATGCCATCGAGCACCCATATTAGACCAATGAATTGCTTTGCTGCAGAAAACAACAAAAATACGTAAGAGACGATCGATATGTGACAATGGTAAATGAACGGCTTGGAAAACAAAAGAGAAAGAATAATTTGATAAACCAATCCTATTTGAACTCCCAAATGATTCAGTGAATTCAACACTGCAGAAGCATGAAGAAATGTCAATGAGCAGGTTTTAAGAACAGTGAGAAATTTAACATAGCCTAACTTGAAGGAGAAACCGGGGGCCTTGTTAGCTTGCCAACCACTTAGTCCATTGCTAAACATAATGATCAAATATAAGGTTAAACAAATAACAAACTAGAAACATAAATATAAAAGTTCTAAAAATAATAATTGCTTTGAGTATATAATGTTAAAAAAATCTTTCCTTGAACTTTTGCCCACTTGAAAGTTTAGTTAAACTAACATGAGGTTTACAACTAGTAATGAATTCCATGCCATTTTAAAGTTCATAAGCAATGAAAAAAAGGAGAAAAGAGGAACTTGAGAAGAGCAAGTAAGGGAGGGAGATGACCAGATTGCGGCTGAAAGGTCAAGTGAGTGAAGATGAATGTCTTCTAACAAATCATAATTATAAAAAATCTAAACATTGGGATTGTAATTTGTGTGGAAAGAATGTGATGGTGAGAAAAGGTGGAGAATATTTTGTTTGGATTTGAATTGGGAATCGAAAGAGATTAATAATTTGAGAGAAATTTTACTTTTTTTTTATTTTTTTTAAATTTATTTAATTAAAAATTTATTTTCATTTCAACGGTATATTTAAGTTGACATTTAAAATTTATTTGGATTATCATGTATTATTGCAGTTAAAAAGATAGCGGCAGAGTGATTTCTTCGTAACAAAACGATAATGTAAATGATTAAAACGTAATATTTTAAACATAAATGATTAAAATATAATTTAAAATAAATAAAAATTATTATTTTTATAATTTACCCTAACAAATCTTGTTGGAGAAAAGACGGAGCTAATTAACTTGCAGTCTTTTTTACGTTGCATTCGAAATACCACTTTTCTTTAACTTCTCTTTGACAGACGAATGGGAAAGATTCTATTTCAGAATACGACTTTTCACATTTTTTTTCGACAATTATTTTTGTCAATCAATTTTAAAAAAAGAAAAGAAAATTAAAATGGCGTCGTGAAGTTGTCAAACGACACTTATAAAAATTAGTTCTTCTATATTTTTTTATACTTGAAGATACAAAATTTTTTAAGAACCTATATCGATACCACTAATGTATTAGGCAGCATCATTAAAAAATATTTTTCTAAAAACTCATGATTGACTGATAATTAGTATAATATAATTTTAATGGTGTCGCCTCCAATAACTACTGTAGCTTTCATACCATTCTCACAATTAATTTGTTCCACACCTTATTTATATAATTATTTAATTTTTAATATTATTTTTATAATAAAAACCACCCATGAGTTATCTCATGAAGGAGATTCCGAAAGAGATTGAGAGGAAAGACCCTTCCCTTAGCCTTTTTAGGTACACATAGGATCTCTTGTAGGGCCCAGACAATAATACCCCCACTACGACTAGAATATAAAATATATTACGTATAAAAATACATTGAAAACATTTTAGTGATTCTTTTCCATTTTGAAAAATACTAAAATAACCCTACTAACATTATTTTTATGTATCGATGGGCAATACAAAGCAATATTTTTTCTACCATTTGCCGACCATTTGGAAAACCTTGCATTTATTTAATCCCCCAGTCAATTACAGACTTCCCTCTTCAAGCATAACAAATGCTAAAAACAACAGACAAAAAGGAAAGAAACAAAAATCAATTAATTAAATAATAATTAAAGGAGCAGCCACTCGATAAAAAATAGCTGAGCTCTAAAGGATGTATACTTATAATACAATGCATGTCAGTGTGTACTTGTACAGGATAAATATATGAAGAATATCATGATGTCGCCATTGAACGGCCATTACTATGTCCAAGTCCAATTCCCAACCCCAAGGGCACGCTCTCATTTTTTGGCTTGCTTGGCTTACTATGGTTGTACTGGGAAGAATGAACGTGGCTGTGGCTGTGGCTGTGGCTGTGGCCGTGGCTGTGACCGTGGCCGTGGCTGTGGCTGTGGCCATGGCCATGATGATGTGCATTGGCATCACTAGAATTCACATTTATAGCAATATGGCCATTTCCGTTCTCCGCAGTTTGCAAATCACCATTTTCCAAGTTCAAATCCCTCCCCGTTTGTACCATCCCAATTCCTTCAAAATGTGCTGATTCTTCACTAACTTGCACATCTTCATTGTAGCCATTGATCAGGAAATCTGAGCAATTCTTACGGCATCCATGATCATATGGATTTCTAAATCGACCAGTAGCACTCCTGAGGTAGCGATAGCGCATCACATTTGCCATTTCATTTGTTGTTATATTGCGGGCTATCTGTAGAAAGAAAAAGAACGATGAGAGGTATTCTCTAGTTTTTAAAATCATTCATGTTCCATGAAAATGAGTTAATACATCTAGGAACCAAAACACAACCACTGTTCCAGGTGCTACAAACAATAATAAATTATGCCCCAAAAAAGAAGCTTGTGGGGATGTGAGAACCATAAAGCATGCATAAAAAGCTGTTCAACGCATGTGTATAGACAAAAGTCAGTATTAAGTCCCAAATAATGGTGTGCCAAGAAAAATATCACATGAACAAGGCAATACCTTGATTGCAGTCGGTTGCTTGAGATTTAACGTTGGGTAAAGGAGCCTTAATTGTAACTATCATTGCAGTAATAATATATGGAGAAAGTCAACCATTTTAACCAATACCTCCTCGCAAGTAATGCAAGCAAGGATGCAGTCACTCAATCCAATATAACTAATAACCTCTCATAACATTGGCCAAGATATATGATGAAGCAGCTGAACCTTGCATTTAAGATGTTAGGGATAGCAAAAAAGAAAACCCGAAACCGATGGGTTCCAACCCAACCTGATCCTTTAGGGTCAGATTTTTTTTTTTAAAATTCAAGTTTGAGTCGGGTCGGATTAATTATAACAGATAGTTGGAGTCAGGTCAGGGTCGGGTTTGAGGTAAACCCTCCCCGAGATATTTGCAAAATTACCCCTCCATATATATAAAGTTAGGTTAAATCCCTAAGTTATTGTAGTCTCTAGTTTTGTTCAAGCAGCCTCTCATCTCCCAATCCTGTTCTAGCCTTAATGTTCTTGATAAAAACCCAAAATATGAGAAACTAAAATACATATATTATATATGTTTGCAAGCAAGTTTTTGTTGGCAAATTCTGCCACAATATCAACTCAAAAGTTTATGGTAAACTAACATACGTGTGCTTTTAATATGTAAGAGAGTAAACTGGGATTTTGAATTTGGAACGAAATTTTATGAAGCAAGCCGATTGGGATTTGGTTTGGAAATGGTGTTGCTTAGTTGAGACAAACTCTAATATCAACTTAATGCTTTGAAGCTAAACTGAAATAAAACTCAGGGCAGATCAGGTCGGGTTTTCTATAAAATTTTGGGGTGGGCTACTTTTTGAGGTCGGGGTCAAGGAATGGTATTAGACCTTCGGGTCAGGGTCGGGTCAGGGCAAGCAAAAATCCAACCTGCCCTGCCCCATTGCCATCACTAGATGTCACCAGCCCTAATCTAGATTAGTACGGCAAATTTACCCCCAAAACTCAACAGTGCATAACTAACCAAGAGAGTAAGTGTACTAGTGAAGCACACAATTTTTTTGTTATCACCTGGGGACCCGGGTCACAACCATAAAAAGTAACTCCAAAAGGAAAGAATACAACTAAATGTCACAAAACCTAAAAATCATACCTGAGAAGCCTGTACAACAGTTAAAGCTGCCACACCAAAGAAGAGGAAAAAATCCACAATCAGAAATGTTATAGTGCCAATGTGATGAGTAAAAGCATGGTTAATCCATGGAAAAAATGAAGATGGAGCCAGCGGATCTGTCACGATTCCTGTACATTTCAAGAATGCATTTGTAAGACATTCAGGGTGGAAAAAAATGCTAACTATAGAATGTTGTTTGAACTTGGAACTGATTAAACCACATACTTGTAATAGCTACTGCACCAGTACTCAACATTGCTGAAACTTCTAAAACAAGGAAAAGGAAAAAATCCCATTTGTTTCTCTGCATCACAAGATTCATAATTGGTTAATCGACAGAAACCATGCCTACTCAATTAAATAATTCAAAATTTTTCTTTCCACAAAGGAAATTGGCCATTTAATATAATAACCAACAAGCAATGGCACATAGCCATATTTGCCTATAAGTCCCTGTACTCTTCATAAATTTGAAATTTAGCCCCCGTACTTCTAGTTCTAGGAAATTTAGTCCTCTACGTTTCAGATTAACACTATTAAAATTATTTTGTTAAATTCATATCCATTACATCATTTTCTTACCAAGTATTTTTTTTATTATTTCAAAAGTCATAACAACTAATTTACAAAACGAAAACTTAACAGAGTTAATGATTTGACTTGAAATTTGAAATCTAAAAAGTAGAGAAATTTAATTCTTGGAAATAGAAGTACAGGGACTAAATTATAAATTTGTGAAGAGTACAGAGACCTATGATATTTTAACCTGGTCTATATTTTCCAAAGCAAAGTCATGTACAAGAGCACTGAAGTCCTTTAAGTTGATTGTATAATTGAAGTACAAGATGATAAAACATTAAAATAATAAGGGGAAAAAAGTATTTGACTCATTAGTAACAAAGCACCTTGCCAATACAATTTGATACCCAAGGGCAGTGATGGTCAAATTGTTCAACACAACGATTGCAAGTGGAGCAGTGTTTTGCACGAAGGGGCCTGACAATCTGATGTTACAAAATAAAATGGCAAAACAGTCAGAATAAACGAATTATAAAATGAGTCGCACACAGGCAATATCAGCTAGATTACGTGAGCACCTTGCATGTTGCACAAAGCTGAGACCAATTGCCTTCTAGCAAAATAGGATTATTTATTTCTATCTTCAATAAGGGTTCCTGGAAGAAGATACAGGATAGATATGCTGTATGATGAGCAACTACATCAATCATTTAAAAGGAAAGATACATACAGCAATAGAAAGGAACGAAATACATAGGACCGACAACAATAAAATTTCAGGAAGACTAAAGATTGACAAATCAAACAAAAACCAGTTAGGCTTTATAAGGAAAAACAGCGCACACTGTCTTTCATATTTTGAGGATCAAGGGCATTCATCTTGATATAACCTGGGTCCTTGCTGCAAAGAAATTTAAGAAGGAAATAAATAAGTACACTCTTCAAGAAATCTAATTACTAGCAAGTACATGCAAGAGAAGTAGAGATCCTGCCTAGAGCACAACTAGGCATGATATACACTCAGCCTGCTTCTCATACAGTGGAATACCCAAATTAAACTGGAAACACAAAAAACTAATAATAAAATGTACTTCAATTTTGATAATGCATTATCTTACAGATAGGCACTGTCATTGTAAATATTTGAGAACTTATCAATAGGATCTTTGCTGCAAAATGCAATAATAACTCACTACCACTGTAAACCATCCCTTTCCAATCCCTTCAAAAGAAGATTCCCTACCTTCTAACATAAATAAACATGAGGAAACATCAACGAACTATTTTCTAGATAGTTGAAACCATTGCACGAAAAAACAATCAAAAGGTATCAAATATCATATTTCAGTCCTTAAATTGTTTCTGCAAACTGGAAAGGGAACTAATCAAATGTTACAGAGAATCCCCTTATTACAACTCCAGCCATACAATGATTCCAAAAACAAGTTTTGACAGCTGCTATACTATAAAATTTTCCCGAAGGGAAAAAATGAGGCTAACAAACTAATAAACACACAGCTAGGCAGTGTCCAAAACAAATGTAATCGGTGCCACCGACAAAAAACTTTCAGAACAATAAAAAGAATAACAATAAATCCACATCAAAGACTGTACCTGCTACTCCTATAAAACATAACCAAACCAGCAGATGCTAGGAAAACACCCATCCATGCCAGAAGGCCAAAACCAGCTGTTAACTTTGGCAGATTTGATGCTGCAACGTATGTCCAAAGCCACAAATAAATTGATAATAAAGAGACAAGTATAGGTACTTCCTGATGGTCTGGCACAATAACTTTCAAGAAGAGATCAAGAGACACACCTGTTACGACAGATTGAGTATAGGTCACCAGCATTACCAAGATAATAAACAAAAGAACTGGTGCAAGGCTTAATTTAGAAAGGCGTCCAAGACAGCTGTTTCCATCACATCTCTTTTCAAGCAACCTTCTAGCATTTCCCTGCAGAAACGGGTGTATAATAAATATCAATAGGTGGGGATATAACTCAGCTGAGTTTTTAATTACAATATTACAGCATCTTAACAATTAAAAGAGAATAAAGCTAGGAGACAAAATGCCACTTATGAAATTTTTTACAGCTTCTTAGGAGACTCTAACAAGACAAGAAAAAATCTATTATACTGCTATCCTAAATATTTCTCATGGTAAAGTCAGAAATCCAAAAAAACTTGCTACGCATAAACAAGGAAGGATTTGGGATATCCAACAACAAAAAGCCAGTTATTTGAAAGCCCCCTTGTTCAAAAACCTGAATGCAGCCTAAGCATAGAGAAAAGTAGCTTGATTTGCAAATGCATAAAGCTTTAACTATTTCAATATGTTTCCAAGAAATTAAAAATACATTTTTAACCTTTCATGTAATGTATGAATTCAATTACTTTTTAATCGTATTCTTATCAGTCATTAATGATCTTAACACGGGGCAACAGATGAAGCAAGAAACATCTTTCATTTAGCCAAAGGCATTCATCAGTTATAATTAGCAACAAAGGGCTTGAATTGTGTAAGATTGAAGACAATCAAAAACAAATATATATATTAAACTGTTACCAAAAGAACAATCATTAACCAAGCTAGATGCTATAGAACCTACAAGGAAAAAAGCAACTTGTCTGTGATTTTTTTCAGAAGCAAGCTGTGCAGGTGTAAGGCCAGAATTATCAGTAATCATCAAGTCCTCCTTTTTGCCAGCCTGTACTAAGACTGTGCAAGCTTCTAGATTACCCTTAATAGCTGCCCAATGGAGAGGAGTGCAACCTGATTAAAAGATGAAGCATGGTTAGTAAAGCAAAATTATGCATGCAATTCAATATTTCACAGGTACATATTGTCTACACTAGATTAACAGATGAAATTACATAGAAATAGCACTTTAAATCTAAGAATAAGAAAATTACCCTCTTTGTCCTGACGCCCTCTATCTGCATCGAGAAATAAAAGAAGACGTATGCAATCGGCAAAACCTTTATAAGCGGCCCTAGTATTATGCATATAGCAAGGAAGTTAGAATAAATATAACGGATCTGATTCTTGCAAGGTGCATTATGCAATCAAGCAATTTGTAGAGAAGAAATGAATAAAATAGTTACAATATTTAAGCAGTGCAAAGAAATAAATAAAACAGATCTGACTTTACATTATGCAGACATATCTTGGACCATTCACGTGAATAAAGAGTAAGGTAAATGAACTTCCCACTTACCAGTGCAAAGGACTTCGCCCACTATAATCTGGAATATCAGGGTCAGCATTCCATTTTGAAACAATATGATACAGGAAAGCAGTCTGACCATACTGGGTGGCAACATGTGTTACCTGCATCAAATTACATTAAATAAACGTGCATCCATCTGGAGGTTGGAGGGAAAGCAATAAGTACATCTATTAAATTATTATCCCACAATTAAATTGTAAACAGAAACAAATATATCTTCTTTAAGCCTCAAAGATCAAGATGATGTAATGAAAACCATTTACTGCTGAGTTCTAATACTCCTAAAACATATATAAATGATGCTTATGCTGGTATAAAACCAACTTCAAGCAGAGAAAAATGTCTAAAACAGCTGGCACTGTTTAGACATTTATTTACATTACTGATCACATTCCCAAATCCATTTGACAAGAACCATATAATTTCACCTGGTAGCCATAGATGTCAGCAGCAAGCACCCGAGCACCCTCTTGGATTAAAATATCAGAAACTTGTATCGCACCTCGGACTGCACTCCAATGCAAGGCTGTCTGCCCATTGTGATCTGCCGCATGTATATCTCCACCATGCTAGCAAATAAAGAAAACCCAAAAACCAGTCACTTCAACCGAATTAATACAATGAAAACTTCAATACCAACATGACACGGTTCAAAGGCATGCAATCCCAAAAACCATTTCAGTAAAGCCATTAAAGCCTGATCAAGCAAACTTTTTAAAGATAAGGAATCCATAAACCAGATACCAAATAAACCCAGTTGAATAATAAATACAATCAACTCCAAACTCTGTCAATAAAAGGCAATTCAGAAAATCCATCAAAACAACCATAAAAAGAAGGATAAAAGACCTCGATGATGTACTGAGCAGCAGCTGTTCTATTATTCAAAGCAGCCCATTGGAGGGCATAGTAACCAAGGCCATCAGGCTCGGAAAGAGAGCGACCCTCGTACTCAACCAACCTTTGGAGCTTCTCCAAATCCCCATAAGCAGCAGCCGTGTAGACATCATTCCTCAAGCTCTCATCATCAACGAAACCACCAACAACCCCATTGTTCCCTCCCCCATAATATCCATTTCCATTCGCCACAACGCCATTCGATTGCTTCAAGGGTTGAACGTCTTCAACAACCTCGATCTCCGACGACATCTCTCCAAAAAAACCTAACAACCAAAACAATCCTAAGAACAAAATCGAAATCTCCTTTTCAATTATCTCCGGTTGACTTTGTTTCTGAATAATTTTTTTAGTTTTCTCTTAAATTGGAAAAAATGAAAAATGTTGGGGCCGGTTAGGGTTTTTCGAGGAAAGAAGGGGATGGGGGGAGGAATGTGGTTGCGCTTTGGCGTCCTTTCCGTTTTGACTGAAGAGGCCGAAACCAATCGAAAGCCAAAGCGATTATCCGTAGGAATTAAAGTCAATTTCAGAGAAAAGAGACGGAAGATCCATTGCCGATTGTTTCTCTATTTTCTTTCTAATGTTTGCTCATTGACCCCGTCAACTTTACCTATTTACATCATTCAACATGTCCCTTTCCTTTTATCAACTTGTATTTATTTCTTATTTTATTCATTTTTCATCAACGCAACTTGTATTTACATCAATGTCTTTTTTATTTATATTTATACTCGTACAATTTTTCATCAACGCGACTTTTATTTCCTTTTGTTTACATCATTATCCGTAGGAATTAACGTAATATTTTTTAAAAACATATTTTTATTTTTATTTTCATAAAATTTATCTAATATAAAATATTAAAAAGTTAATTTCTTGAAAAAAAAAATTTTACACAAAAACTCACCATCCAAATGATCCAACACATGAGACGGGCTTTGGAAAGCTTTATTACAATAAAGAATTTTTTTTTTAAAAAAGCTCAAATTAACCTTCTACAACGTTTTCCATAAGCGCAATAACAAAACTAATCTTATAATATTTTAGTTATTCAAACTTTTTAAATCAATTTTTTTTATGATACATTTTTCTATGCTTGTTAGCACATTTCTTTTGTTTGGTCTTTTGGGTGGATTTTGGTTCGTTCTCCTTTTTTTTTTTGGTTCGTTTGTATGAATAATAATGTTTGATGTAGAGGGTTATCTGGCAAATCTTTCTCTAGAGGATGTAGAGGAAGAGGTGTGTCAATTGGAAAAATGAAGTATTGCTATGGGAGATTCGCTGGTGAACTGCTTTGTAGGCTCTTTTATGACATCTAGTGTGGTTAATTTTCAATCTATGAGGGCGACGGTGGCGAATGTCTGGCACCCTGTAGAAGGTATCACTATTATGGATCTGTTAGAGGGTAGATTTTTGTTTCAACTGTACCACAAAGTGGATGCTGGCCATCTTGAGGCGGGGGCTCCTTGGAATTTCAATTCTCATTTGTTGGTTTTACATCATTTGCGTGAGAGGGAAAACCCTAAGGAGGTTCCTTTGAACACTGTCGTTTTTTAGGTGTTGGTTCAAAATCTACCTCATGGTTTTGTTTCGGAATTGGTGGGCAAGCGGATGGGGAACTTTATTGGGGAGTTTGTTGAGTTTGATACGAAGGTGGTGGCTTTTGGTTTCGCAGGTGTGCTGAGGGTACGAGTCAAGGTTGATATTCGAAAACCATTAAAGCGGAAGAAAAGAGTTGCACTGTTGAATGTATCCATTTCATATGTTACTTTTGCTTATGAAAAGTTAACCTTATTCTATTTTCTCTGTGGAAAGTTAGGGCACGAGGAGAGTTTTTGCCCTAATCGTGTTTTATAAGAAAATCAAAAACTTACTTTTGGCTGGGACATTTCATTGAGGGCTCCGGGGAGGAAAGCAGCGGTACCGTCGAGTGTCTGGCTCCATGAGAAGGGATTAAGATCTGCTAACTTTGGAAAGAACATGTTTTGAGGAGTTGATTTCGTCTTTGAGGATTCAATGTGTGATCTGCGCAATCAAGGGAAGATTTCAGGGGTAACTCCCTTCAATCAATATCAAAAGAGATTATTAGCAACAATGGTTCGGGAGTGGGGCCTAGTTTAATGGTTTCAAATCTGAGGAGTAAGGTGAGTGGATCGATGGACTCTGTAACAACCCGTTTTTTAGTGGTGTTGAAAATAGTGGTTTCAGGACCACAATTCTGACAAGTCGAGTCGTAAATTTATTTAATTTTACATTTATGATGTCATTAGAAATGGATTAAATTTTGATTAAGGAATTTTAATGTTTAGATAGTGAATTGAGTAAAATGAATTAAATTGTAAAAGATGTAAAGATTAATTGCAATTGATTTAAGAATAAGGGACCAAAGAGGTAATTATACCAAGGTCAAAAAGTCCAAATGGTGGAGGATATGATTTCATTCCACTAGCTTTTGGGATATTTATTCATTTAGTCCAAATTAGCTTAAGGCTAAATTATAAATAAGTGGTTTGATTTGAATTTAATATAATTGAAGGATCAAATAGGTAAATTAACCAAAATATTTTAGTGAGTGGTTTATTATGACACTTATTGTCATTAATTAGGAAAATTAAAGGATAATTAAGTTAATTAGGAAAGTCTTAAAATTTACAATTATGTCATTAGGTATAAATATGAAATTAAAGAAGAAAAATCACATTTTTCTTCTAATTTCTTCTTCTTCCTCACGACTAAGACAAGAAAACCTAGGTTTTCCATTAATGAACTTTGAGCTTTGATTTGGGTAAGCAAACATTGACCGTTTTTAGCAATTTTTATGTTTTCGAGTCCATGTTAGCTTGATCTAGCTAATGTAAGGACTAATTTACGAATCTATCAAATGTTGTGTATCTTACCATTGTTGAATATGCTTGTCTTTGAAAGTTTTTGATAATTTTGGATGCTTGATGATTAGGTTGGATCTTTTTGTAAAGTGATTTTTTATGAAATTAGGGTTTAATGACTAAAATGCTAAATGATGAAATTGAATGTACTTTAGGTGAAATAAATGGATTGTAGGGACTTGTATGAGATCATGGTATGTTCTGCTGATATGAGTTGAGGAGAAAATGAGTATTTTGCATGTTTTGTGTTGAAAGGACTAGTTGAATAAAAGGAAAGTATTAGGGGTAAAATCGTAATTTCCCAAAAGGACCAAATTATGTTAAATGATTTGATTATGTGTTTTAATATGAAATTTGGATGAATTGTTGATTTAGATTACAATCGTGCCACGGATCGCGAAAAAGGGGAAATTAGCAAAATAGTCCTTGAAGTTTAGCCATACTATAATTTCATCCGGTAAGTTTGTAGTGTTAGTTTATACACATTGTATGTTTCTTGTACTTTCATTATTGTTACAGCAACTCGAGGAAGGTTAAACATTCGTGATGATGAAAAGGCAAAGAAATAAACGAAATGTCAGGTTTGGGACCAGTTATCTGATTTGAAGCGATGGCTAGGATCCTGCATATGTTGCAGTATCCTAACAGCTTGTGTGAGCAGCATAGCAAGTTGACAGATTTTGAACGAATCGTAGAACCCTCCGATGGCTAAGTCTTCGCGTATGTTGTGAATTCTCATTAGGTTGTGTGAGTAGTATCGGGAGTGGGAAATTCTGGACCGTATCGATGGTTGAGTCTTTGTGTATGTCGCGAATTCTCATCAGTTTGTGTGAGCAGCATCATATACAGGTTAACCATTCTGGGCTCGTGAGAGCTAACCATTCTAGGCTCGTAAGAGCTAACCATTCTGGGCTTGTGAGAGCTAATATTATCTGTGTTCATATGAGCTAAAATTTAGAAGATTGAAAGAGATTAAATTCGTTACTGTTCACAAGATTATGAGTACATACTCGTTATCATCCTTATAACCCGTTTGACTATTTTGTAAGAAAATGATCATTGCGAACTTACTAAGCTTAATAAGCTTACCCGTGTATCTGTTGTTATTTTGTAGATACATTTTGTTGTCTGAAGATCGGATCATCTCAAAGAAATCACACTATTGTAGAGCTTGTTTGGTAGTTTTTACATCACTTGGTTTTATGACAAGTACTAGGATGATGTTATTATATAACTCTTGATTTTGGATGGTGGTTAATTGTTGTAACCTTGGTTGGATAGTTATCATACCTTGCATGATACTATGGGTGAAAGTAGGCTTACAATGAAATGAAATGTATTATCATATGTGTTTTGAGCTTTAAGTATATTTGTCTTTGTGTCTTATGTATGAAATGATAATTGTTGGCTAAGCTTGAGAACTTGTGTGAATATTTGAATTCTACATACTTGTTTCGGTAGAACCCATGGTTGTATCGGTAGAAGTACAAGGTAGAAGAGAGGTTGTTCACTGACTTGAGTTGTATCGGTAGTTGAATGGCAAGTATCGGTAGTTTGTATACTTGTACCAGTAGAAGTAGTAGAGTGAGGCTTTTAGCTCTCTGGAGTTTTTAGTATCGGTAGAAGCGTGACATGTTTTAGTAGAAGTCTCACTTGTATCGATAGTACTGTCCTAAGTATCGATAAAAGTCTGCACTATTCCTGAACTGTTTATTGACTTGACAACTACCGATACTTGTCCAACAAGTATCAATAGAAGTCTCCAAAAATCTTAGAAATGACCTTTTTGCCCTTGTTGAATTGTGTTTATAATTAAATAATAATTTACGACGTGATGAGTGTATTTCTTTAATAATGTAAGAACAAATGACATGATTTTAAAAGATGTACAGTGATAGATGATTGGAGTGACACCAGGACTTTAGCCGACGACGGTTCTGGGTTTTAGGTGTTATAGACTCCTTTTCGGGCCAAGTGATGAGACCTATTAACTTGGGTCTTGATTTGGATATGGGTGAGGACGCCCCAATTGTTTAGAGGGAGGCTTGAAGTGGCCAAGACTTTCGATTTTAGATGTCCGATCTGATGGTGTGGAGATTATGGGTGGAGACAAAAATGATTTATCGGTCAGCCTAACTTTGCGAGCCTACCGGGTCCAATAAAGCTTTTAAGTTGGAACATCCAAGGCTTTGGGAACCCTAAGACGGTTTGTTGTCTTTTCAGCATTCATTGAAGGAAGCTGACCCCTTTGTAATTTTCTTGATTGAAACGAAATTACAAAGTAAAAGAATGGAATGTGTTCGTTGATCTTGTGGCTTTCCTAATGGTATAGATGTAACTTTAGTGAGGAATAGTAGGGGGCTTTCATTGGGATGGAAAAATAATGTCTCTTTATCATTGTGATCCTTCTCGAACAATCATATTGATGTTCTAGTTTATAATGAATTGGATGGTAACTATTGGCGGTGCACTGGATTTTATGGGGCTCGAAAATATATAGGTTTTTCCTATAGATTTTCATCACCTTTTTACTTAAAATGATATTAATTATTTAATAAATTAATGAAATTTGCTTAAATATTAAATTTGGGACATGAAAATTATAGAAATGTGATTTTATGCTTTATTATATAGTTTTTATGCACAAAATGGTTTATTTTATGATTTTATTTAACATGTTATATTTTAATAAGTAAAATGGGTCATGCAAATTAAATTAATTAAAGCATGAAATTATATTATTTAATGGACATGTATTAATTCATTAATTGGATTGGTTAAAAATTATTAATTAGGTCAATTATTTATTCATTTTAAACAAAATTAATTTCATGTGTTTTGGACAGGTCTGGTTGCTTGCTGAGTCACAAAATCGTAAAACCCAAGTGAATGAGGAGCCCAATTTCGGCACACACATTGGCTACCGAATAAGGAGTTTTAGGATAATTGCAAGAAGTCCCTATAATTGAGAAAAAAATCAGAATTCAGCCCAGAAGATTGCAGTTGACTTGGTCTTGATCCTTGCTTGTTTTAGCATGGTTGAATGCTTCAAAAAAGAAAACAACTAAGCTTGAATTCCTCACTTTATGACCGGCCATGCATGAGAGAAGAATGGGGATTCAACCACCCTATTTTTGGTAAACTCACCCCTCAACCTCACATATAAATAGAGCTCTCAACCTCACTTCTTAAATCATCCCTTTCTACTTCATTTTTCTAATTCTCTCATTCTCAATTCTCTCTTCATTCCCACACCTAGCATCTCCTTCCTTTCCTTCAGATTTTAGCTAGTTAAGCCTTTGAAAGATCCCTTGGCCGGCCACCTTAGAGAGCCATCAACAAAGGAGCGAAGCAAAGATTCGAAGGAGTTATCTTCAATTGGAGTTTGGGTGACAACCACTTCGATATGGTTTATTCTTTCTTGTCTTATTTAATTTTATCATGTTTGCTATGTGTTCTTCGATCTTATCATCAACAATGATAGGTTAATATTATTTAAGCTAGGATGATTGCATTATTTTAATAAAGTTCATTTGATTTATGCTTATGATATTTGTGCCTCAATCAATCATGTTTTCAATTAAATTCAAGTATGTATTTCATTCATATGTGATTGGATGCATTTGAATTAGATGAGCAATCCTAACTAGACGACGGCTATTGGACATAATAGTTGAAATGTGCATGCTCAATTTAGATCCTAACTTAATTAAATTTCAAGTTCATAATAACTTTAACGAGCTCTATTATCTTGTATAGTTTTTAGATTTATGTGATTAAACGATTTCAAACCTAACACGTCCCTGTTACCTCACATGAATGCTAAGAAACTCTTAGTTTAATATGATCAGTAAAATGAATATTTACAAAGTAAAGGATTCTGAGAGGACCTAATTTGGTTTCCAAACTCATGAAAGATTGAGTTGCCATGAAATGTTTTCTGAATATTTTTAAGCTTGATAAGAATGAATTTAGTTAATTATTGTGATTATCCTAGTTTATATATGTTATTAATTGTTGTAAATTATGTTTTTATGCTGCTAAAATTATTTATTCATATAGATAATTTTCATACTTAGATTAAATTGCATTAGGGATCATTTGCATATAGATTGTAACATTTAATTTTTAATCCTCAAACCTTTCAAATTATTATGTTTTTATTAACAAGTTGTTTAATTTAATTTTACAATTAATTGATTAACATATATAGTCCTTGTAACAACCCCATTTTTAACGGAGTTGAAAACAATAGTTTCGAGGCTACAAATCCGACGAGTGAGTCTATAAATATTATTATTTAATATTTATGAGTCAAATATAGTATTATAATAAATTTTGAATTGGCAATTTATGCTATTTGAATGGGTAATTAGATTTATGCGATAAATATTTAAAGTCAAGTGGTTTTAAAAATGGAGGTATCCGGACCTCGTTCCTAACCGAGCTCATAAATTGTTTTATTAAATATTTACGAAAGGATTATATAGGTGTATTAAATTTTATTTAAGAGATTTTAACATTTAAATAATTAATTGAGTGAAAAGGGCTAAATTGTAAAAGATGTAAAGTTGAATTCCATATGTAAAAGGAGTCAAATAGCTATGAAAAAGTTAATGGGTGGACTTTAATGATAATTATACCATAATTAAAGTTATATTCTTGGATAGGTTGCAGGGTAAATATCATGAAGTTAAAGACTATTATTATTATAAGGGATAGAAAATGGTAGTTAAATAACAAATGAATTTTAAATAATTAAAACAAAAAGAATCCATCTTCTCCAAAGGGATGAAACCACCGAAATTCACCATGAATCTTTTGATCAATTTGCATGCAAGTATATCTAAGCTTATTTTTGATGATTTTTATGTTCTTGAACTAGTTTTAGTTTAATTTACTTAGCCCATGTGTTAATTTACATATTTGTTAAAAGTTGAGAGGTGCTATGAATGAAATTTCTTTGTTTTTGAAGTTTTATGGTAGATTGATAAATTTGGTTTCTAAATGGACATATGTTTAGGGATTTATTTATGAAAATGGTATAAGTCAAGGAAAATATTATAAAATTTTTATAAATGTGGGCTGTTAACGATGAATAGAAAATTCGGCTAGCATGATTGTAGATTATTGCGACATCTCAAGGAAAATATTATAAAATTTGCAACTGTACAAGTTTGTTCTTGCTAGCTGTGCACTCACGCAGATCTGGTTTGTGCATTAGACAGTTGTAGATTGTCGCGACATCTTTAGACGCAAATTATGATTTAAATTTCCTGCGACAACTTGACATTCTTCTGTGCTGGTGCTTCTGAATGTGTTAGCAACGTAAAATCCCTGATAAAATGTAGAAGCATTTATGTGGTGACATCTTTGGCCGTAATTCTAAATCAAACTTGTGGCTGCAACTCTAAATGCTTTCCCACTCTAATCTTTTAAGGTGGATTTTTATGCTGACAACTTTAGATGCAAAACTGATACTCATTACAACGACATTAGTAGCACAAAAGGAATAAAATGAAAGAAAGTAAGACCATACAACACTAATTTAGAAAATACAAATACTAAGTATGAAATGCTAAAAATGTAGGCTAAATACAATACAAAAGGAAACAAAATATACACTAATCAAGGAGATTTTAAGTGTTATTTCTAATGCTATCATTGATGCATAATTATGTGCCAAAGATTGATGCTGCTTACACCTTTTGCAATATTGCCTTTGCGAAAACTTTGCTGTGTATGAACATTACTCCGGACAAACAATGGTTTAAGTTTGAGGTGTGTAAACTCGAAAATATATAGGTTTTTCCTATAGATTTTTGTCACATTTTTACTTAAAAATGATATTAATCAGAGTAATTGTTTAATAAAGTAATGAAATTTGCTTAATATTAAATTGGGACATGAAAATTATATAAATGTGATTTTATGCTTTATTATATAGTTTTTATGCACAAAATGAATTATTTTATGATTTTATTTAACATGTTTTTTTTTAATAAGTAAAGTGGGCCATGCAAATTAAATTAATTAAAGTATGAAATTATATTATTTAATGGACATGTATTAAGTCATTAATTGGATTGGTTAAAAATTATTAATTGTGTCAATTATTTATTTAATTTAAACCAAATTAATTTCATGTGTTTTTCGATAGGTCTGGTTGCTTGTTGGGTTACAAAACAATCCAACCCAAGTGAATGAGGAGCCCAATTTCGACACACACATTGGTTGCCCAATATGGAGTTTTGGGATAATTGCAAGAAGTCCCTACAGTTGAGAAAAAAAATCAAAATTTAGCCCAAAAGATTGCAGTTAACTTAGTCTTGGTCCTTACTTGATTTAGCATGGTTGAATGCTTTAAATAAGCAAACAATTGATCTGCTGGTTTTGTACCTAGCAGATTGAACTATTTTTCACACTTTAAGAGCTTGAAACTAAGCATTTCCTTCTATTTCCATAGGATTTAATTTAGTTTTCCGTTTTTGAATGAAATGCGTAAAAAGTGCAAAAAGGTTTATTTTATAGTCCTTAAGATCGATTGAGGGCTAAAGGTTAGCAAACATACTTTCTGAGTCGTACAAGGAAACAGGCTGACCTTTAGAAGTCTTACAAGTGTGAAGCTGATCACTATGTCATGACATAAACTGCTCTACATTGCAACAAAGGGACCAAACTTGAAGAATCTGGGGATTGACTTTTTTGTCGCGACATACATCACCTATGTCACGACAACGCCTGTATGATTGCGCCAAGGGAATAGGCTGACCGCTTTGTCGTGACACAAGACCTGGTGTGTCGCGACATCGACCCTTGGACGCGAATTTTACTCCTAGTGAAAGGCGTTTCTGTCTTTATAATACCACTTAAACACGAGGAACGACAATTGAACTTGAGTTGAGAAAAACGGCTGTCCAAGGATATAAATAGGGCCTCTAGCACTAGGATTTTACACACCTTGTACTTAGTTTTGTTTTTTACTTCGTTATTTTCTTTTTGATATAGAAACGAGATTTGTAACTTAGTATAAATGATCGTGGAATTATTTCCTAATAGATTGCTATACAATTCAAGTTTCTTTTTATTTCATCTATTCAATCGTATGTTCAAATATATTATTGTTTTTATGATGTTTAAAGAAACCATGAGGAACTAATCTCGTTGTGGGGTATTAGTTGTTGTACAAATAGGGACTTTCAATCAGATCAACTATTTGGGAAAGGAAGAACATGAAACAAACACTAGGCTGGACAACTCTAAAAAGTCATTTAGATGAGAATGAACCCAAAATTTGTAGTGCATACTTGTGAAGACCTTTTCCCCAAACTAGTTTAGACTATGACATTTAGCGATAAGTAGTCTCTATTGACTCGTTATATTGTCCTGCTATGGTAACAACTAGTTGATTAAAGTAAAATCCCCAAAACCGATACTAGAAGAATCCATACTAAAGCAACCTACTCTCCCCAAAGCTATTTATTGAAATCACAATCTCTTTCGCTTACTTTGATTTATTTATTTTTATGCTTTTTAAAACAAACACTCTTATTTCACTACCGTACTATAATCCCTAAAGACAGTACTAATTACTTCTTTTCTTTGTAGGGATATAAATTACTATTGCTTAAAGCATCCTGTGGGTACGATCCTCAGAATACTATCAAGTATTTTGTTGTAAAAACTATATTACAGCCTGACTCGTATACTTGCGAAAGCCAAAAACACATACCGAACGAGAGTACGTTCGGAGGCGATCAACAACCAAGCTTGAATTCCTCAATTTATGTCCTTTCATTCATGAGAGAAGAATGGGGGATTCAACCACCCTATTTTTGGTAAACTCACCCCTCAACCTCACCTATAAATAGAGCCCTTAACCTCACTTCTCAAATCATCACTTTCCACTTCATTTCTCTCATTCTCAATTCTCTCCATTCCCATGCCTAGCATCTCCTTCCTTTCCTTTAGATTTTAGCTAGTTAATCATTTGAAAGCTCCTTTGACTGGCCACCTTAGAGAGCCATCAGCAAAGGAGCGAAGCAAAGTTTCAATGGAGTTATCTTCGATCGGAGTTTAGGTGACAGCCACTTTGATAGGGTTTATTCTTTCTTGTCTTATTTAATTTTATCATGTTTGCTATGTGTTCTTCGATCTTGTCATCAACAATGATAGCTTAATTTTATTTGAGCTAGGTGATTTGCTAGATTTATACCTAGTAGATTGAACTACTTTTCACATTTTAGGAGAATGAAATTAAGCATTTTCCTTTTATTTTCGCAAGATTTAGTTTAGTTTTCTGTTTTTGAATAAATTATGTAAAAATTGCAAATCAGTGCTTTTTGTTATCTTTAAGGCAGATTGAGCCCTAAGGTTTAGCTAATGTACTTCGTTGGTGTGCAAGAGACCCTTAGAAGTCAAATAAGTAGGAAGCTGATCACTATGTCATGATACAAATTGCTCTACATCGCAACAAAGGGACCAGACTTAGAGAATATCGAAGTTAACTTCTTTATTGCGACATACATAACCTATGTCGTGACAATGCCTCAAAGGTTGCCCAAATTGAGTGGACTAACCTCTTCGTCACGACACGACTCTTATGTGTCACGACATCAACTCCTAGACCTGATTTTACATTGAGTGAAGGGCATTTCAATCTTTACAATGTTGCTTAAACACGAGGAACGACAATTGAACTAGGGTTGAGGAAAACGACCTTCCAAGGCTATAAATAGGTCCCTTAGCAATTAGGTTTTAGATACCTTTTAGATTGAGTTTCATTTTCATCTGTTATTTTCTTTTCTATTTTGGAAACGAGATTTTTAACTTCATATAAACAATTGTGGAATTATTTCCCAACAAATTGCTATATAATTAGAGTTTCTTTTACTTCATTGATTTAATTATATGTTAAATTCTATTATTGTTTTTATGATGTTTAGAGAAACCATGAGGAACTAATCCCATTGTGAGGGATTAGAGAGTGGAAGTATGGATATTTAAACTATTGTATACAAGGATTTTCAATCAGATCAAATGTTTGAGAAAGGAAGAACGTGAAACAAACACTAGGCCTGACAACCCTAGAAAGCTATTGGTATTGTCCATTCATGAACACCTTTACCCCAAACTAGTGTAGATTGTGACATCTAGCGATAAGTAGTCTCTATTGACTCGTTATGTTGGTGAAAGATCGGAAGATCCTACTAAGGTAGTGATTAGTTGATTGAAGCAAAGTCCCTAAAATCGATGGTTGAAGAGTCCATATTGAAGTGACCTAATCTCCCCAAATCTGTTTATTAAATTCCTATCTCTTTCCTTAATTTTGTTTTATTTACTTTATGCTTTCTAAATCACAAACTTTTTATTTCCTTTCGTACTATAACTTTAAAAGTAAAACTAAGTACTTCTTTTCCTTGTAGAGATCTAAATCACTATTACTTTAAATCTCTTTTGGGTACGATCCTCAGAATACTACCAGTGTTTCATTATAACACACTATATTACAATTTGACTTGTATACTTGTGGAAGCCCTAAAACACACACTGAATGGGAGTACATTCGGAGGCGATCAAGTTGTTGGCTTCATTGTTGAGGATGCTGATATGCCAGTTTTATACCTAGTAGATTAAACTCAATTTCACATTCGATGAGCTTGAAATCGAGTAATTTCCTTTATATTTTATGCATTTTTAGTCTAGTTTTGTTTCCTAATAAAATGTGCTAAAAAAGGTTGTATTATTGTTTTTAAGACCAAACGAGACCTAAAGATTAGTTAATATACTTCGTGAGTGCATAAGAGACTAGTGGCAGCAAGGCATAATGATACCGACCACTTCGTCACGACATAGACATCTCTATGTCACAACATAGGGATCAACAGCAAAGAATTCCAAGACTGCTTGCTACGTCACGACACAGGTCCTAGTGTGTCACAACATCGACCTCAGACTCCAACTTTGATCCTGCGAGGGGTGTTTTCATCTTCACAATGTAACTTAAACACGAAGGATGGTAGCTGACTTAGGGTTGAGGAAAAACAATCATGTAAAGTTATAAATAGGACCTTTAGCACTAAGGTTTAGACACCATTACTTAGCTTTTAATTTTCAGTTTTAGTTTCATTTATTTTCCTCTTTTTAAACGAGATTGTAGAAACTCGTGTAAACAATCGAGGAGTTTTACCCGAAAGATCGCTTAATACAATTTAGTTTCTTTTTCATTCTCTTTTACATTTATATGTTTTCATATATTATGTTATTGATGAATAAAGAAACCATGAGGAACTAATTCCATTTTGGGGAATTAAGGAGTGGAAGTATGAATAATTAATTATTGTTTTACAAGGATTTTACCTTTGGATCAACTATTTAGGAAAGGAAGAACATCAAACAAACACTAGGCCTGACAACCTTAGAAAGTCATCTAGGTCGGAATGAACCCAAAATTGGTATTGCCCATCCGTGAACACCTTTTTCGCAAATCGGTTTATAAGAATTTCTACAAAACCCAACAATTGATTGGAGGAAAATCTCCAAAACCCAACAATTGAAGCAATCGCACTTACTGAAGGGTGTACTGTCATGACAATTAATTGCTCTAAGAATTTAAGGATCCCAAGAGCTTCTCAATACCTTATCCCATTGGTGATCGGTATATTAGAAATGCATTATTTTAATGCATATATCCGTAATTAAGAAGTTACAGAATTGGAAAAAACTCAAGAAAGAGTGGAAATTATTTGGGATCGTGTGGAGAATAAAAGATTATGAAGCACTTGAAGAAGAAGGAACAAATACTGTGTTTGTACTGATTGAGGAATAAGTAAACACCATTGTCGAAGCATTAGGATTCCATTGTCAGCGCAATTTTGTACAGTTGTACTAAACCTATTGACTTAATGTTGAAAACGAAAGAAGTTCGAGTGGAGGAAGAAAAAGATGAAGAAATAGATGTTGACAAATTTATCTAAGAAATTTGTCCTCGCATTTGAAGTTGTGGGTGCAATAACTAAAGGCTTGGCGCAAGATGGAGCGAGTCAGATGGAAGCTATAGATGAAATAAATGAAGCAGCTGATGATGCTGGAGAAGAGATGGAAACTATAGGTGAAGGCTTTAACGGTTAGTAATGAGGATTCCAATCCTCTAGCAATAGTGCTTTACGTTGCACCACTTGCTGAAATACACCCATTTGATGTCACGGTTGATGATGCTAAGGCGTAGCCTGATGTTGAGGAGCAATTCATAGATCCGACCAAGTCAAAGGAACGAAAGAGGAAGCATGCCAAAGATAAGAAGCATCACAATGAGGAGCGAAAGCACGAGAAGAAGAAGACCAATGCAGCCACATCTTCGGCTACAACACATTGAGTTAGTTTTTATTTTTAGCACTTTATTTAGTTTTCATGCATATCATGTAGCTATAGTATAATTGTCCCTGCATTTTATTGTCACTGCATTTTTATTGTCACTGCATCTACATTGTCATTGCATTTTCATATATATGTCAGTGCATTGGGGACAATGCAAAACTTTAAGTTTAGGGGGAATGTATATGGGTTGGAAATGCAATTGCACTCACATTTCAAAAATTTGTCCTTTTGAGTTTAATGAAGCATGCACGATTATTGAAAATGTGCTTGAATTTTTTTTCATTTGATGCTTAATTCTTGAATTATGTGAACTGTTAATGAATGAGTTGGATGAATTTGATTGAATGTTGTATCTTCAATTCTTGGATGAATGACTTAGATTGCATTAGTAATGGATGAATAGTATCACTCTTTAAATCTTGAATGAATATGTCATTTACAGCTACTGGTATATAAGTATAGTTATGAATAAAAGACACTCCAATGTGGGTGTATTGTGAACTATCAAGGGGGAACACTCCAATGCAAGTGTTAGAAAAAGTAATCTACCCAAAGACAGTCACTGCAAGAGTGTGTCTCGGCGCAATTACATACTCCTTGGGGGTTTGTTGCACCCCATTGTACTTCCCATGAACAAGAGTACAACAATGTAATGAAATCCCTTAGTCACATAAAAAAAAGGGAAAAGAAAAGAAAATATATGTAAATATTACAGTATAATAAATGTTGTTTTGGTAGAAAGAATTTAAGATTTAAAGTATGATGCTATCATTAATAAAGTTGCAATTTTAATTATTCATACCTATAAATTGTCAGCGCAATATTCTGTCATTTGAATGTAATTCATGCATTAGGATTTCAGATGATTTAAGTTGCTAGAATGGTCATTGCCTTGGTAAAATGTTTTACTATAACCTTGTTAGCTTTTGTTTTACTTGAGGACATAGGGGTGTGATGGTACTAAAAAGAACATATGTTTTCTCCCCATTTATTAGACAATTTGTCCCCATTAAGTTGTCCTAAATTGCATCCAGAACTTTCGCTGCATAAGTATTCTTCAATTGCACCTAGGAATGTCGCTACTTGAACGTGTCCAGAATTGCACCCAACATTGTCACCACAACTGACAGCTGTCTGATAAGAACAAAAATGTGTGAGCTATCCAATCTGGTATAACCAACTTGTATAGCGTAATTTTGCAGAATAGACACCTGTAAAATTTGGGCTAAATATAAACACTCACAAGGAAAGAGAAAGGAGTCTCTTCTTCCTTTAGTCTCTCATTTTGCAATATTATCTTCTTCAATCTAGCTTTTGAGCTTTTCGACTATGGAGGCTTGAGACCCTTCGGGTGAATCAACGTGAAGGCAAGGCAGACCAACTCTTGACGAGGAGCTTCCTAAGTGCGTTGCAAGAGGAAAGAGCATTTCGAGTAAACTAGGAATAGAGTACTCAATTTGTTCTTTTATATTTCTTTCTTAAACGATGGTAATTCATGTTATTTCAAGATTGTATGGAAGTACACTTGATATGTAGCCTAATTGATATTTTATCCAAGCTTGCCTTTACTATTTAATCCTTGGGTTTGAATGATTTTAGCATGGAAGTGTTATTGCAGTCACAGTCACTGAAAGGTGCAGTGACAGTTTAAACTAATAAGCAAGAAAATGAAAGTTGCTTGGGGATTGAAGGAATTTGGTCCACTTGTTCTTAAGTGTGTTGCATTGCTAGCACTGGAAGGTGTGGTTAGTGTGCATACTAAAGTCATAGATCTAATAGAAAAGCCAAGTTTGGTTAGATGTTCATTGCACTTCATTGCGCTGACAAATTACCTGTTATTCTTAACCTTGTAAGCCACACTTAGTTTTCTACTGACTATTCATGTTGTGGATCCCATTTTCCTTTATTACATTTTATCTTTATTTTCACATTATTTCTTCGACAACCATTCTCACAATTTATTGCATTTTACTTATTCAATGCACCGATAATTTTAGACAATAGACATCCATCCTCATGGGATCGATATCTGACAGATTCACTTCTATCTACTACACTTGCATCGATAATGTATGCTTGCACATATTTGCTGTGACGTTCATAACGCGATCAAAGAGATTTAAGAAAATCAAAAGTTTAGGGTCAATCTTCATGAAAACTTATGAGTGTCAACTTCGTGGAAAAACCCAAATCTCCGATCCATATGAGGGTCAGTCTTTTAGGGAGATGTGCTTTGAATATGAACAGATAGAACAAGAACAAGAATTATGGTTGGAAGAGGCGACGAAAAGAGAATGTTTTGAGTTAGATGATTGGACCACTGAGCAAAATAAGATCTTGCCTTTGGAAAGGGGAATAGAGTCATGTAAAAATCAAGATTGAGTCCCAATCTAGTGACGAATCGATCCTTATAAAGGAGGAAGATGGCTTTAATACTCCAAATTTAGATATTCAATTAGTAACTGTTACAACATCGTTAACAAAAGAAATATTAGTTAAAGATATCATTGATGAAAGATTCAATTTCCAATGGAGATTAGATTTTATGTATAATACTTTCTTGGTGCAATGATCGCGTCTATAACGTCACAGCGATTGTGCAAGCAAACACACGTTGATACAAGTATAGTTGATTGACAATTCTATCGGATATCAATCCCACGAAGAAATGGGTTATTAATGTTTAAATGTCGAAGTAATTAGTACTGAAAGTAAGTAAAATGTGAGTAAGGATGTCAATGTACTGAAAGTAAATCCAATGTGTTGAGTGTTAAGTGCTGAATATTTAAATGCATGAAATGTAAAAGTGATTAAGTATAAAGGGTAGAAATGGTTCATTGGTTCTGCTAAGTTACAACGCTGGACGCGTCGACAAGGTAAAGTATAGATCGATTGTCGCAGCAATAAAGTTCTTACTAATAACAACTCTCTATTTAATCCAGACTTAAATACCCATAATCACTCCACCACTCGGTGTGAGCAATATTGTGCATTCAAGAACAAGTGATTGGAATCCAATCTCAAGCAGCTCTCGCCTAACTTACTTGTTAACCCAACTTGTCACCGCATCTCTCAATGTCGACAGACTGCAATTTCACTCTCGTGCTTAAAGCGGTTAGATTCAAGAATAAACAAATAAGCAACATAAAATAAGAATCAAAATGATCTAGCATTAAAAGACACTTTCATATTTATTTAATGTTATCAAAATCCATCATTGCTAAAGAAGAATTAAAGAGAACAGTCGAAGCTCACTATCTTTAGACTACTAGGACTACTCCTTAATTGTTCCTCTTGCCTTGCATCAAGCACCTCTTGTCAGAAGTGGCTGCAGACTTGCTTCATAAGCTTCCCAATTTCTAGCTTAAATCTCCAAAATCACACAGAAGTTGTAGAATTCAATCCCTTAATTCTTAATGCTTTCTTCATTCTTCATTCTTTTATTTATAGGCTCAAGAAATTGAAAATTTTCTTCATTCTTAGATCTAGATCTAAATTTTTGCAGCTGTCAAAGTGGTTAGAGTACAGTAGTGCACTCACGCAGATCTGATGTTTACTTCAGAGATTTGCAGGTTGTCGCTGCATTGCTAGTTGCAATCTGAGATTGTAATTGCGGCGACACCTGTGATATTCCTGCGTTAGTGCTTCCAGAAGTAAATTCAGCTTGAGTCTACTCATTTGAGGTTCAAATTCAATACGACAACATTTCTTGGTCGTAATTTCAAGTTGATCTTATGGCTGCATTCTACCAATGTTGATCTTTTGGACTGAGCTCCTACGCTGACAATTCTAAGATGCAAAATATCGGCTGCTTGCATCGACATTAGTACAAAAATAGATAAAAATAACAAGAATTTAAACTAACTATCAATGAATTAGAAAAATATGAAAATTGAGTATAAAATGCTTATGATGCATGCTAAATGAGGTACAAAAGAGACAATTAAAACACTAAATTAGGAAGAAAATATATGTCATTTGTAATACCATCACACCCTCAAACTTGAGTTTTTACTTGTCCTCAAGTAAACAAAACTTAACAAAGTCACAAGCAGAAATGTCACCACAATCATTATCCATACAACTTGAATTTTTTGAAGTCCTAATGTACAAATTGTATTCATATGATAGAATAATGCGCCGATAATTTATAGAAATGAATATTTAAGAACTGCAACTTCATAAATGTTAGTGACATGCATTGAATCCTAATCTTCATTAAACTAATACAACATTTATCAAAATTTTCTTTCTGTTCTTTCTCTTTCTCTTTTTCTTATTACTTTTTTTTTTCTTTTTTCAAATGACTAAGAGATGTCATTGCATTACTCTACCTTTGTTACTGGGAAGTAGTGCAATAAACCCCCAAGAGGTATGTAATTGCACCGACACACACTCTTACAGAGAAACCTTTGCCTAGATGATTTTCTAAACCTGCAGCGGAGTGCTCTCCCTTGGAAAGTCATAATACACTCACATTGGAGCATTTTTTTATTAACATAGTGTCGCTGCAACTGGTTAATTAGCTCAAGATTCAAACATAAACACTAATCATTCATTACTGAAACAATTCTAATCATTCATTCAAAAATAGCAGACTCATCATTCATTCATACTCATCCAATGTATACATCAACATCCAAACAATTCAAGAATTACGCATCAAGATAAAAATTATAAGCATATTTCAGTTGAAATTTTGTGAATTCTCATTAACCAAAGAAACAAATAAAATTTAAATATGTGGGTGTAATTGCATTTCCATTTCACATTATCTCCCCTCAAACTTAATGCCTGCATTGTCCCTAATGCACTGACAATATTATAGAGAAATAATAGAAATGCGACTACAATGCAACTAAGTTAACAAAATGAATGTAGTGACAAAATAAAATGCATGGACACTAAAAATGCATAAAACTAAATAAATAAATATACCAACTCAGGTGTTAGCAGCCGATACAGAGGCTGCTTTAGTTTTCTTCTTTTTCTTCTTTAAACGCTCACCTTCGTTATGATTCTTCTTCTTCTTCTTGTCCTTGAGCCTTTTTTGCTTTTTATTCCTGCCAACCGGTTCGGTGGATTGCTCCTCCACAATAGGTTGGGTGGTGGCCTCATCGATTGTCACGTCTAATGGGTGGATTTCTGTGAGTGGTGCCACAAAGGGCACGATAGCAAGAGGATTCAATTCCTCTACCTCGCCGGTGACAACCTCAGCTTGGCTCACAACAGGTCAAGCTTCGTCTGAGCTAGATGCCCCCACGACATCCTCTACAATCATTGTTGGGGCATCTGTTTCCTTCTCTTCCTGCACCTCGGCAGGTTCTTTCTCTTCATTTTTCCTTCCTTTCTTGATCCTTCTCCTGCAACTGATCATCCCCCTGATCCGTATCCTCGTGCACACGCTGCTCAGTCTCAATTGGGCCAGTGTTAGTGCATTCTACTACGTCGACATCCTTCTCCATAACAGCCTCTCGTTTCACCATATTTGTGCCCAGACTATTAGAGAATTCATTCTCGAATAAGTAGGTAATGTTGCGATAATAATATTCATTAGCCTGTGAGTGCTCATCATCCTTCTCATTATTGAAAATGTGAATCTAAGTTGGTGTAGGGGCAGGCCTACCATCAGGGGTAGGTTGCTCCGAAGATGAGTACTTCATCAGTCAATAGATGGATGGAAAGGCTAGGAAGTTTGGTAGTGGAGTAAGGCTGATCTGGCTCAATGCAGCGACAACGGCCTTGTTTTAGGCCTTTATGTAGGCATAAAATTTGTGTAGTCGAAAATCCATATCCTCCACTAAGCAATCAGTGTGGATTGATCGCATGTTGATGCGGTCCAGGTGTACTTCCATTAAGGCTAGCTTCTTCGCCATTTGGGACTATGTCGATGCATCAGGTTGATCAACCTTCTTTTTACCCTTTCCTTTATCCCTTTTCTTGGAGGCTTCCTTGGCCACTAGTGTATCTTGGCCACGTGTCATCCACTCAACAGAGATATCGTTGATCAGACCCTTGTTGTCTAAGACCTCCTCACCATCTTTGGGCATAATGCCCTTTTGTTTACAAAGTAGCATAATGAGAGAGGGAAAAGGAAGTATACCAGATTGTTTGATAGCTGCTTCTGCGACCTAAGCGTGGTTGATTTCACCAATGTCGATGTGTCAGTGGTGCAAGATCGAGTGCAGTAAACACATATGGTCTAATGTTGTAGTAGTGCTATGGGTTGAGGGCATGATGTAACTGTTGATAAAATGGAACCAGACTTTGCAAAAGGATGTAAGGTACCTTCTGTGCATTATGTAGTTATGGAAGCCATTACCAGTCCATGTTGCTCCATCGATGCATAGGTCCTTCATCATCTGTTCCATGCAGTCATTTTCCAAACAATGCATAAATAGTGCGTGGTCGCCCACCCACTCCGGAATGCTTAGCAGCATGTTTACTTGGGCAACGCTCCATGGAACGAGCCCATTTCGTACAAAAATAAATTCTTGGTCTGGATCTACCAAGTTGGTGTAAAACTCCCTAACCTATGTAGGGGAGTAACCAGAAGGGTGCTCGCAAAAGAATTCCCACCCAAGGCGACTTTATGGTACTTTGAACCTGCTTACTTAGAGCCTGGTGTGGAGAAAGTTATAGGCCTTGCTCGGGGTGGAGGATGCATTTAACATGGTGTTTTGGTGTCGATCTTTGGCCGTAGTCATTAGAAACAAGATTGGGCCTGTAGATGAGGGTGGTGTTGTGGATAGAGCCACATTAGAAGTGGTTGAGGTATTCTTTGAAGGGGTTTTGGAAGTTTTTCTTGAGGCACGAGTTTTTGCCATTGTTAAAGAAAAAAAAAGTTAGAGAGAATTGTAAAACAAGTGCTTTGTCAACAAAAAAGAGAATACAGAGGCGATGAAGAAGATGAGTTGTAGGAACAATGAAAGATGTGAGGAGAAAAGAAAACTGTAGGAGATAGGTTTTATAACCTAGGCATGATGATTGGAAAACTTACGGGAAAACGTTGCGTCTGCAGCCATTAATTATCAGGCTACTGATCGTACTATTTCATTTTGATCCAACAGTTGGGAGAGAAAGAAATCAATCAACACGATTCTTACTGAAAAAATAATGTTGACTCATCGCAGAATGCGTCGACAATACGTGCTTCGATGCTTCGACAAAAATTTGATTTTTATTTCTGCAAGGAATTTGAAACAACACAAAGAAAAGTGAAATAAATAAAAGAAAATAAAGAAATGCATCGACATTATTTAAATGTGACCAGATTGATGGCCTCGTTTGATTCTTTGACATCTGGGCTCACATAGTGCTTTAGACGTTAGCCATTCACTTTGAATTGTTGTCCATCCTTTAGATTCTCAATTGTCACCTCACCGCTCTAGAATACTTCGACAACTCTAAAAGGGTTTGACCACCTTGATCGTAATTTACTTGGATGCAACTTTAAACGTTAGTTAAATAAAAGTACTAACTGACCAGGATGAAATTATCGATGCAAAATGATGTTGTCATGCCATCTTTTTTTTTTCCTTATTTATCGCGACATTCTCATAAGCATAGCGTCGAATTTCTTCTAACTCCGTGATGTCTAAAAGTCTTTTCTTTCCAATAGCATCATAATCCAAATTCACCTGCTTGATTGCCTACATGGGCTTATGTTCAAGCTCAATTGGTAGGTGGCAAGACTTACCAAATACTAGCTGATACGGTGACATTCCCAATGGGGTCTTGTATGCTATGCGAAGTGCCCACAATGCGTCACGTAGCCGCAAAGACCAATCATTCCTAGATGGATTAACTACCTTTTCAAGTATGCTTTTAATTTGTCGATTAGATGCTCCTGCTTGACCATTAGTTTATGGGTGATACGTGGTAGCCATACGATGCTACACACCATATCTTTTTAATACATTTGCCACTTGATTGTTATAGAAATGAGTTCCTTAGTCACTTATTAATGCTCTCGGTGTTTCAAATCTTGTAAGAATATATGTATGAAAGAATTTCAACACCATTCGAGCGTCATCTTTTGGCACCATAATTGCCTCGATCCACTTCGAGACATAGTCAACAACCATTAAGATATACACTTTTCCAAAAGAGCTTGGAAATGGTCCCATAAAATCTATACCCCAAACGTCAAAAAGCTTAACTTCCATAATCGGTTGTTAAAGCATTTCATTGCGTTGAGATATTGAACCAGTGTGTTGACAACAATCACATTGCTGTGCGAAGTTGTGGGCATCTTGAAACAATGTGGGCCAATAAAATCTTGACTATAGGACTTTAGCAGTAGTCCTTGATCCACTAAAATGACCTTTATAAAGGGCATCGTGGCAATGTCGCAGGATTGAATTCATTTCTTCTTCAGGTACATAGCGACGAATGATGTTGTCGGTGCATACCTTGAATAGGTATGGCTCGTTCCAGTGATATTTTGCAGCATCGCGTATGAACTTGATCTTCTTGTGACCAGTAATACTCATTGGTAGCTTCCCACACACTAGGTAATTGACAACATCGGTGTACCAGGGCGATGTGTCGATAAAAATAATTGCTCTTCTGGAAATGCTTCGATAATGTGGGACATCTGTCCATCTTCACTTCCGACTTCCAGTCGAGACAAGTGGTCAGTTACTTGATTCTCAGATCATTTCCTGTCTCTAATTTCAATACAAGGAGTAGGATCCATTGTATCAGTCTAGGCTTAGCATCTTTTTTGTTGAAAAGATATTTTAATGCTGAGTGATCCGTGTAAACTGTAGTCTTTGTGCTGATAAGATATGAATGAAACTTGTCGAATGCGAAGACTACTGCTAGCAACTCCTTCTCAGTGGTAGTGTAGCTAACCTGCGCTTCAGTTAGAGTTTTACTAGCGTAATAAATAGAATGAAATACCTTCTCTTTTCGCTGGCCAAGTATAGCTCCCACAACAAAGTCGCTTGCATCGCACATTAGTTCAAACGGTTGTGTCTAGTCTGGTGTAATGACAATTGGGGCTTGTACCAGCTGCTTCTTTATTGTTATGAATGCGTCTAAACAATTGTCATCAAATACAAACTTTTTATTTTGCTCTAGCAATGAGCATAATGGTTTAGCTATCTTGAAGAAATCTCGAATGAATCTTCTATAAAAGCCAACATGTCCAAGAAAGCTTCTTATTGCTTTGACGTTGGTAGGTGGTGGTAGTTTCTCAATGATTTCTACATTTTCTTTATCAACCTCAATACCCTGACAAGATATCCGATGCCCGTGAACAATGCCTTCAGTTTCCATGAAGTGGCATTTCTCCCAATTCAAAACTATATTTGTGTCCTTGCATCTGTTCAATACTCTCGCTAGATTGTCAGCGCATTGGTCAAAATTTTGTCTATAGATAGAGAAATCATCCATGAATACCTCTAAGGAATCCTCGATCATGTCCAAAAAAATTACCGTCATACATCTCTAGAATGTTATTGGCGCATTACATAACCCAAATGGCATACGTCGGAAAGCAAGGTTCCAAAAAGGCATGTGGACGTTGTCTTTGCTTGATCCTTCGGCGCAATGGCAATTTGGTTGTATCTAGAGTAGCCGTCTAAGAAACAATAATAGGCTTTACTAGCTAGCATATCTAACATCGGGTCAATGAAAGGTAGTGGGAAATTGTCCTTCTTTGTGGCCGCATTCAGTCAACGGTAATCCATACATACTCGCCAGCCAGCTGCAGTACGAGTAGGGATTAACTCGTTCTTGTCGTTGGTCACAACTATGAAACCACTCTTTTTAGGCACACATTGGGTAGGGCTCTCCCAATCACTATAAAAAATAGGGTATATGATGCCCGCATCTAACCATTTGATAATTTCCTTCTTCACTACTTCTTTCATTTTTCATTAAGTCTTCGTTGCTGCTCAATTGATTGCTTCTTTTCATCTTCTAGCCTAATCTTGTGCACGTAAAAAGAGGGACTGATGCTTCTAATATCAGCAATGCTCGAGGCTATGACTCTTTTATGTTCTTTTAAAATGACAATGAGCTTATCTTCCTGTGTTGCATCGAGAGATGCGTTGACAATAATAGGTAATGTCTCGTTGTCACCAAGAAAGACATACTTCAGATGTGCTAGCAATGGCTTTAACTCCAAGGTAGGAGCTTGCTCAATAGATGGTTTAAACACCGGGATTGTCCTATTAGACAAATCAAAAGACTCCAATTGCCAATTCTATCTTAGCTCACAATTATTAACCTCCTTTTTGTCACCACATTCAACTAGGATTTCATCAGTGGATGTCGCCGCATCTTCATCTGACACTACTGACCTACTTGCATTAAATTCTTCCGAAATGATTTCATCCAGCACATCGATGTGGTGACATTGCTCTTTAGTTTTGGAAAGAGATGCCTCAAACACACTGAAGGTCACATGCTCATCGTTATGACGCACAATAAGTTCTCCTTTGAATATGTCAATATTTGTGTGTCTCGTTGCTAGAAATGGTCGCCCCAAAATAAAGGGCACCTCCTTATCTGCTTCGCAGTCTAGGATAATGAATTCAGCAGGGAATATGAACTTATCAACTTGGACAAGGATGTCTTTGATTTGGCCTTCTGGTTATGCTAAGGATCTGTCTGCAAGTTGCAATGTCATCGTAGTAGGCTTCATCGAGCCTGTTCCTAATTTCTTGAAAGTAGACAAGGGCATAAGATTAATATTTGCTCCCAAATCACATAAAGCTTTACCTAGATAATGGTTCCCAATGGAGCATAGGATTGTGAAGCTTCCAAGATCTTTCATCTTCGTTGGCAACCTGTTTGTAAGCACAGCGTTGCACCCCTCTATGATCGTAATCGTCTCGATTTCGGATAATTTCTTTCTCTTTAAAAGTAGCTCTTTTGTAAATTTCCCATAGCTAGGTATATGCACAAGAGCATCTACAAAAGGTATATTAATATGCAATTATTTCAAAGTAGAATTAAACCTTTGATATTCTTTATCATGGACTTTCTCTTTAAATATTTGCGAAAATGACAAAGATATTGTAACATTGGGTTGTTGTGAAAAACTAGGTGGTGTCGACATTGGCAGTTGCATCGACAACTTAGTTGGTAAACTGCAGGTATCGATGATACTATAGTTGGTTCCTCTTCATTTGCTTTTGCTTGACTTCCTTTAACTTCATCCTCTTCCTGTTGCTGTGGTTCAGGTGCATCGACATTGTCTTGATTAGAACTACTTGGTTCAGCTGTCTGCTTGCCACTCCTTAGTGTGATTACTTTGTAATCTCCTTCCTCCTATTCGTAGGATTCTCAACATCACTAGGCAGAGTGCATGGTAGTTTTGTGTTGAGATTAGAAGCCAACTACCCTGGCTAGGCTTTTAATGCTCTAATGGAAGAAGAGTTGCCTTGCACTATTACTTCAGTTCGTGTGATAAGCTCGCGCATCATCACCTCAAGAGTAGCTATAGGATCTGATTAGGTTGAGAAAATTACTGCTGTTGCTATTGATAATGTTATCCTTGCATATGCGATAGCATAGATTGTTATAGCTATAATCGAGATTTGGTTGCATCTGACTATGTGACTGCATCTGCTCAGATCGAGAATTTATTTGTGAATTCTGATTATAATTTTGCTGTGGATTGCTATTGTAACTCCCTTATCTATAACCCCCTTTGTTTGAGGAATTTTCATATCTGAACGTGGAAGTATTTTGATTCCCCCAAGGTTATTGAGATTGGTTTCTGTATGAGTTACCAAATGAACTTCTTCTGATGTTGTTGACGTAGAAAGCTTTTTTTGCATGTTGTGGGCAATCCTCATAACTATGGTTGTCGCCGTAAATTTCACAAGGAAATATTGGCGTATCCAATTGCTGGGCCACTTGAATTGGAGCAAGTTCATTTGTTCCCTTCATATTCTTTATAATATTGGCCAATGAGGAATCTTGCGCTGACAAAGCATAAATAGCATTTAACTCAAGAACTCTAGGGTTAGTTTTTACCTGTGCAGAACGAGAGATTAGATATTGATAATCGTTCTGAACAATCCTCTCTAGAATTCTTACAGCGTCATTAAATGTACAATCTAACAAGGGACCATTAGTCGATGCGTCGATAAGGTTCCTTGTCTGAGCATTCAAACCATAGTAGAAAATTTTTATTTGGGTCTCTTAATGAATTCCATGCATTGGGCAGCGCTGAAGTAATGTTTTATAATGCTCCCATGTTGTGTGTAAGTTCTCATCATCTAGTTGATGATATGCAGTAATATCATTGCGCAACCTTGCGTTCATTGTCAACGGATTGAAACGTAAAACAAATTGCATTGCTAACACATTCCAAGATGTAATTGATCCTGTCGACAATCCCAAGAACCAAGTTCTTACTTTACCCTACAACGAATAAGGAAATAATTGCATTTTTAAGGCATCATCAAGGACACCATGTTGAATAAATGATGCACAAATAAGCAAAAATGATTTTAAGTGTTCTCTTGCGTCTTCATGAGGAAAACCAAAATATTGCCCATTTGAATTTAACATCTGAAACATCATTGGTTTCAGCTCGAAATTTCCAGGTTGGATAACTGGTCTCACAACCCTTGGTTATAGATCATCAAGTATAGGCACAACAAAATCTCTTATTGTCCTATTTTGCACTTATTCTTCTTGTGGACGTGGTGGTGGTATATCATTAACAATTTGTGGGAGCACTAGAGGAACTCCATCTTGTAACGGCAATGCTGATAAATTATTGTTGTTGTTACCAGCCATTTTTCTTTATTCTTGCCTTTTCCTTCTAAGTGTCCTCTCAAGGTTCGGATCAAAGCTCACAATGTTTTTAGGATTCTCCTTATGGACTTGCAACAATTAAAAATCTGAAAAAGAAAACAATTAGAGAAATATAAACAAATTAGTAAAGATTAAAAGTTAAGTAAGTACAATTAATTGCAACTACAAAAGTAAACATCAACAGACGCCAAAACTTGATCGCGTCTGTAACATCACAGTGATTGTGCAAGCGAACACATGTCGATGCAAGTATAATAGATAGACAATTCTATCGGATATCGATCCCACGAGGAAATGGGTTATTGATGTTTAAATTTTGGAGCAATTAATACTGAAATTAAGTAAAATGTGAGTAAATATGTCAGTGCAATAATGTCAGATCTGCACTCTAGAATAGTTATTAATATCAATGCAATCAGAGTTCAGTGTTAGGTGTTAAATCTCAATGTACTAAAAGTAAATCAAATGTGTTGAGTGTTGAGTGCAAAATATTTAAATGCATGAAATGTAAAATTGATCAAGTATAAAGGGTAGAAATGGTTCATTGATTCTGCTAAGTTGCAACGCTGGACACGTCGATAAGGTAAAGTATAGATGGATTGTCGCAGCAATAAAGTTCTTTTGAGTTCTGACCTACAACAGTTCTCTGTTTAATCCAGACTTAAATACCCATAATCACTCCACCTCTCGGTGTGAGCAATGTTGTACATTCAAGAACAAGTGATTGGAGTCCAATCTCAAGCAGCTTTCACCTAACTTACTTGTTAACCTAACTTGTCACCGCATCTCTCGATGTCGGCAGACTACAATTTCACTCTCGTGCTTAAAGTGGTTAGATCCAAGAATAAATAAATAAGCAGCAAAAAATAAGAATCAAAATGATCTAACATTAAAAGACACTCTCGTATTCATTTAATGTTATCAAAATCCATCATCGTTAAAGAAGAATTATAGAGTACAGTCGAAGCTTACTATCTTTAGACTACTAAGACTACTCCCTAATTGTTCCTCTTGCCTTTCATCAAGCACCTCTCATCAGAAGTAGCTGTAGACTTGCTTCATCTTCTTCCCAATTTCCAACTTAAATCTCCAAAATCACACAGAAATTGTAGAATTCAATCCCTTAATTCTTAATGCTTTCTTCATTTTTCATTCTTCTATTTATAGGCTCAAGAAATTGCAGATTTTCTTCATTCTCAGATCCAGATCTAGATTTTTGTAGTTGTCAAAGTTGGTTAGAGTATAGCTGTGCACTCACGCAGATCTGATATTTACTTCAGAGATCTGCAGGTTGTCGCTATATTGCTGGTCACAATCTGAGATTGTAATTGCGGCGACACTTGTGATATTCCTGCGTTAGTGCTTCCAGATGTAAATTTAGCTTGAGTCTACTCATTTGAGATTCAAATTCAATACGACGACCTTTCTTGGTCGCAATTCCAAGCTGATCTTGTGGTTGCATTCTGCCAATGTTGATCTTCTGGATTGAGTTCCTGTGCTGATAATTCTAAGATGCAAAATATCGGTTGCTTGCGTCGACATTAGTACAAAAATAGATAAAAATAACAGGAATTTAAATTAACTATCAATGAATTAGAAAATATGAAAACTGAGTATAAAATGCTTATGATGCATGATAAATGAAATACAAAAGAGACAACTAAAACACTAAATTAGAGAGAAAATATATGTCATTTGTAATACCATCATGCAGCAAATCCCTAAAGAAATTTCTAATGTGAAAATTTTTCAATTTTTGCAGAGAACAGAAAATATTTGCAGCCAGAATCTCAGCCCTCAACTAGCGTAATAATTACATCCGCGGAACAAGAAAATGTGCATTCGTGGGATTGGCAATTATTGTAATTGTACGATGAGCCACAAGAAACATAGTTCGGTGATAGAAATTACAAAGGAAAACAAATAGGTATAACAACATCAATGAATAAATTTGCTATAAATTCATAAAATGAGGTGATTGAACAACTATTAATCTGCCACATAAAGGTAAGTGAATTTCTTTAGTGGATCACTGATAAAAGTAAACATGGGAAAGTATAGTGGTACAAACTTATAGACGTCATCAATTGATATGATCGGCAAAAGGAACAGGAGTAGTCTACGCAAGAAGAAAAGGAAAATTTCAAGAAAGAGATAAATGCCAGAGAATAGCTTCGCACGACGATTGCTGGATGAATAACAATAAAATAGACTGGCCGAAGTGCAGCCTAACACTCTTGTTAGACAATTTTGACAAGCACTAACCCTTAAAATTTAAATTTTAGTCACTAACCTACTAACATAATTACATTTTGTTTATTTTTAAGGTTTTTCTTTTAAATCTGACAAGTTTGTCGCGATACAAGTACTCCACGTCGCGACGAAGCAATCAAATTAATCCAAAGACGTCCAAGCATGCTATAACGTGACATACTTCTCTTACATCGCAACCAAGGGGTTAGATGTAAAAACAAATCAAAACTGAGGGCTATGTCGTAACATTACGAGGCCTACGTTGCGATATAGGAGGCAGTCTGTTGGAGCAAGGTGTAACACCCAAAACCCGTTACATTCGTCGATTAGGGTTTGGGGTCTTTCCAATCATTTAACGTTGTTTAATTCCTAATATTATTTCATTTAATATAATTAAATAAATTAATAAATCAATACGATATAAATTGTCAAATTAAATAATAGCATAATCTATTTAGGGCAAAAATGTCATTTCCACAATTCTGGGAGACTTCTACTAGTACCTATTGGATAAGTACCGGTAGAAGTCAAGTTAGTATATAAGTTAGAAATAGCTACAATTTTCTACCAGTAGTTGTGATGGTTCTACCGATACAAGGGTAACTTCTACCGAAACAATGCTTGCTACTTCCGACACTTCAAACTCTAAAGAGCTAGGATGTTCTACCCTGTAACTTCTACCGGTACAAGTATTCAGACTATTGATACTACTATGAACAGAACTACTGATACTTCTTATGTTACTACTGATACAATGCAAGCTAGTAACCAATCTCTCTCCTACTTTATACTTCTACCGATACATGCAAGAGTTCTACCGAAACAAGTATACAAAATTCAAATATTCACACAAGTTCTCAAGTTCATCAATCAATTTCCATTGAATAGGCATAAAGTACAAAAGATGCATCTCAAGTGTTCAATGAACACACGTATCATTATATTTTAATGCTTAATGCCTACTTTTAATATTAAGAAAGTATGCAATAGGTCAACCATTCAACTTGGGTTTCATCAATGTATCAACCAAACCAAAATCAAGTATTACAAAAGATAACATCATCCTCGTACATGCCATATAGCCAAGTGATGTAAATACTACCAAACGAGCTCACGAGATAGTGTGATTTCTTCGAGACGATCCGATCTTCAAGCAGCAAAATAGAATCTACAAAACAACAACAATTTCATATGTAAGCTTTCATAACTTAGCAAGTTCGTAGAGTTTAATAAGTTACCGAATAACATGTGTAGTACAATTTGTAAATCAATTGAACTAGAACAAAACTGTGCTTTAATAAGCTATAATTAGAATTCATCCCTTTTGCAAAATGTCATCTCTATTACCAGTATACGATGCTACTCACACCAAGCTGATGAGGACTCGTAACATACGCGGTACCTCAACAATCGATACAGTATCTGTACATATAAATGTTCCATAACGATGTTGCTCACACAAGCTGTAGAGAATATGCAAATCAAGCATAAATCTCAACCATCGTAGGGCCTAAAATCCTTTCTTGGATTCTTTTCTCATTTCCCGACTCGTGATGCTGCTCACACAAGTTGTAGAGAATTCGCAACAAATGCAAGACCTCAGCCATCGGATTAGTTACAAATCACCAGCTCAAAGTCTAATAGCTCTTTCTTTCTTTTGCTTTCCTCTTTCTCGATTCTAACCCATTGTAACATATTTGCAACATTTATAGAGAATATATCAATGTATAAATTAAATAAAGATTTAACATTATGAACTTATCGAATTGAATTGTAGTTACGGATAGGCTCTAGGGACTATGATGCTAATTTCCCTTTTCCTCGATCCGTGGCACGATCGTAATCTAACATAATAAATCGCTCAAATTTCTCATTAAGTCATATAATTTAACCGTTTAATACAATTTGGTCCTTTTTGGGAAATTTATGAATTTACCCCCTAACATTTTACTTTTGTTCGATTTAGTCCTTAGACACAAAACATGTAAAATAACCATTTTCATCTAAGTCTAGACCAACTGAATATCCATAGTTCTTATAAAAATCCCTATAAAATAATTATTTCAACAATGTACACAATTTTATCATTTTTACATATTAGTCATTAAACCCTAATTTCATCAAAAATCGCTTTACAAAAAAAAAACAACCTAATCATCAAGCATTCAAAACCATCAAAAACTTTTAAGAACAAGCATATTCAACAATGGTAAGATTTATAACATTTGATAGATTCACAAATTAGTCCATTGATTAGTTAGATTAGGCTAATACGAACTCAAAAACATAAAAATTACTAAAAATGATTATCATTTGCTTACCCAAATCAAAGCTCAAAGCTTGAAAATGTAAAAACCCTAACTTTGCCCTCTTGTAATTTCTATAAGCAAAAATCTGTTTGGGCTTGTGAGAGATAAATTCTGTCTAGGTTCCTTGAGCTAAAATTTTGGAAGACACAAAGAGATCAACTTGATGTAATGTCATGGGATATCGGTTTTGTTTAGATTACTATTCCTGTACCGAATATAATATTCTGTAAGTTAACTATTCTACGAACTTACTAAGCTCTATAGCTTACCTGTTTATCTGTTCCTTGTTTTGTAGATCATTTTGCTGTCTGAAGATCGAATCACTTTGAAGAATCACACTATCCCGAGAGTTCATTTGGTAGATGATCGGCCTGTAAACGTCACAACATTTAAGTGCAAGCGGACACTCGTTGATGCAAGTATAGTTGATAGATTTGCTCTATCGGATATCTATCCCACGAGGATAGAGTTCTTGATGTTCAATTGTCGAAGCAACTAAAGTTAAAATTAGAGAAAATGTTAGTAAGGGTGTCAGCGCAATTAAATCAGATCTGCACCACTAAGTTAATCAAAGTTGTCAATGCATAAATAAAAATAAAATGTTAGAGAAACTGAAAGTAAAATAAATTGTTGTTAATATTTTGAGGATTTAAATACAGAAAAGTAGTGTGATCAAGTACAAAGAATGGAGTGGATCACTGACTTCACTAAGTAGCAACTCTAAATGTGACAACAAGGTATTTATAGATGAACTGTCACAGCAATAAGGTTCCAATGAAATCATACCAATAACAACTCTCTGTTTAACCAAGACTCAACTGCCCATATTTACCCCACCTTCCAGTGTTGGCAATGCTTTGCACTCAAGAACATGTGACTAGAATTCCTCCTAGCCTCAACTTTCGCTGACTTGCTTGTTAACCTAACTTGTCACCGCACTTTCCAGTGTCGGTAGACGACAATTGCACTTTCGTGGTCAAAAGAGTTAAGTCTAAGGAAAACAGATGAGAAGAATTGAATAGGAATCAAAGTAATCTAACTTTGAAAGATATTTCCATATACAATCAATTGTCAATAAGAATTCATCAGCATTAAAAGAGGGATTAAGAAATAAATCGAAGCATACTATTCCTAAGCTACTAGGATTATTGCTTAACCGCTTCTCTTGTATCGTATCAAGCACTCCTCATCAGAAGCTGTCGCACACTTGCTTGATCAGCTCACCAAACTTCAAAACCAAGCTTCAAAGCTTTAGAGAATTTGCAGAATTAATTTCTTCACCTCTTGATATTCGCTTTCCTTCTTCTCTCCTCTATTTATAAGCTTTGAGAATTGTAGATCCCATCTCTTTTTATATCCAACTTCTTTTGTAGCTGTAAAAGTTTGTTAAAATCTAGCTATGCACTCACTCAAATATGGTGTGTTCTTTATAAATCTACAGGTTGTCGTGACATCGCTGGGTGCAATCTGTAATCTTTAATTGTGGTGACGTGTTATTCTCTTGCGCTGGTGCTTCCAGATGTGTTTGCAGCGTGAATTCACTCATACAAAGTAGATGTTTCCATGCGGTGACATTTTTGGCCACAATTCCAAGCTAAACTTGTGGCTGCATCTTTGAACTTTTTCTAGCATCGATCTTCCAAGATGGATCCTTGCGCTGACAATTTCAGACGCAATACATATGCTACATATGGCAACATTAGTGCACAGAAGAGATAAAATAACGAGAATTTAAGTCACACAACATTGAGTTAGAAAATGTAAATACTAAGTATGAAATGACTATCATGCATGCTAAATATAATACAAAAGAGACAGTTAATACATAAATTTTGGTAGAAAATAAGTGTCATATCTAATGCTATCACACCCCCAAACTTGAGTTTTTACTTGTCCTCAAGCAAACAAAGTCACAAACAAAACATGTCACCTCAATCATTATTCTAACAACTTAAATCCTCTGGAATTCTAATGTACAAATATAGAATAATGTGCCGACAATTTATAGGCATGAATAATTAAAACTGCAACTTCACTAATGTTAGTAACATGCTTTGAATCTGAACCTTTCTTGACCAATACATCATATATTTATTTTTTCTTCTTTTCTCTTCTCCTCTTCTTTCTTTCTTTTTTTTTTCTTTTTTTATAAATGTCTTAGAGATGTCATTACATTACTCTACCTTTGCTCCTGGGCTGTAACGATTGGGTGCAACAAAGCCCTAGGAAGTATGTAATTGCATCGACACACACTCTTGCAGTGACAACCTTTGGCTAGATAAATTTTCTGACACATGTAGTGAAGTGTTCTCTCTTGATAAGACACAATGCACTCACATTGGAGTGTCTTTTATTAGTACAATGTCGCTACAATTGTAAGTTATTTAAATATTCAAAGATTGATTCTACCCATTCATTACTGAAGCAATTCCAATCATTCGTCCAAAAATAGAAGACTCAATATTCATTCATATTCACACAATCACATATCAACATTCCAAGCAGTTCAAGATTTATGCATAAAATAACCTTTTTGTTGAAATTTTGCATACTTTCATTGACCTAAAGACACAAATAAATTTTCAAATATGTCGGTGTAATTGCATTTCCATTTCACACAAGATCCCCAAAACTTAATGTCTACATTGTCCCCAATGCACTGACAATACTATACATATAAAAATCGAAATACAACTATAATGTAGATAAACTAACATGAAAAATACAATGACAAATAACAATGCAATGACAATGAGATGCATGCAACTAACTATTGAAAAGTAAACTAACTCATTGTTCAGCAGCCAATGAAGTGGCTACCTTGGCTTTCTTCTTCCTCTTCTTTGGGTGCTCCTCTTCTGCTTTGCGCCTCTTTTTCTTGTCCTTCCTCTTTCTCTTTTTGTCCTTGGAATCAACCGGAGAAGCAGATTGCTCCTCAATAGTCTGTTGAGTGGAGGCCTCATCAACAGTCACATCAAATGGATGAACTTCAGTAAGTGGTGCCACATAAGGCATAATGGTTAAAGGGTTAAGATCCTTGACGCTACTGGTGACTGCCTCAGCTTGACTCGCTTCAGGTGGAGCCAAGTTTTCATTGGATGCCTCCACACTTATGGATGCATCGACAAATTCTTCCTCTAAATTTGTCGAGGCATCATTCTGCACGTCTTTCGGGTCCTTCTCTTCAGGTCCTTCATCTTCTTCATTATCCTTCTCCTATCCTTCCTTTTCCTCCATTTCTTCTTCCTTAGTCTTCTCCTTCTCAGATGTATATGTTTCAACACCTTCCACTACTTCCAAACCCATAGATACGATCGGTGTATGCATCTGCTAAAAAACAGCCTCCCTTTTCATCATGTGAGCCCTAAGACTGTTCAAAAATTCATCCTTGAACAAGCAAGTGATTGTTTTGATACAGTCTTCCATAGCATTGGAATGTCCCTCGTGCTCCTCATTATCAGAGATATGAATTCTCGATGGAGATGGGACAGGTTGAGGCCTACCTTCAAGAGTAGGTTGCTTGGAGGACGATGGGGCTTCTCTAACAATAAGTGGGAATACGGGGAACTTTGACATGAGATTCGGGCCCAGACTCCTCAATGTAGTGATAATAGCGTTGTTTCATGCCCTTGTGTAGGCATAGAAGAGGTTCTTCCTGTAATCCATTTCCTCCAACATTCTGACAAGGCGAATCTGGCGCATATCCATGTGATCAATGATCTGTTCTATTGCAGCCAGCTTTTTCCCAACTTGAGGGTTTGTGAGCGCATTTCTTACGTCTCCTTTATCTTTCCTTTCCCTTTCTCCTTCTTCTTAGGCACTTGATCGACCTGTAACGTCTCAACAATGTGCAAGCGGACACCCGTCGAAGCAAGTATAGTTGATAAAATAATTCTATCAAATATCGGTCCCACAGGGAATGGGTTCTTGATGTCTATTTGTTGAGGCAATTAAAACTATGATTAAAGATAATGTGAGTAAAGATGTCAGTGCAATTAAGTCAATTTGCATACTAAAATAGTTTGTATTGTCAATGCAAACACGGTTAATTGTCAAAGCAACTGAAAGTAAATCAAAGTTTTGTTGAAATGTTGAGAATTTAAATGCAGAAAAGTAAAAGTTTGATCAAGTGCGAAGATCTGGAGTGGATCATTGATTTTACTAAGTCATAAAGCAAGATGTGTCGACAAGGGTTTGAATAGATGAACCATCACATCAATCGAGTTCCAATGAAATCTTACCAATAACAATTCTCTATTTAGTCAAGACTCAAGCACCCTCAATTACCCCACCTCTCGGTGTGAACAACATTGTGCACTCAAAACAAGTGATCAGAATCTCTTCTAATCCCAAGCAACTCTCGCTGTTTTGCTTGTTAACCTAACTTGTCACCGCATCTCTCGATGGTCGTAGACTGCAAAGGCACTCTCGTGTTTGATGCAATTAGATCCAAGAATAAACAGATAAAAAGAATTAAATAAGAATCAAAGTAATTCTAACAATGAAAGATACTCTCGTATTCATTCAAATGTCAATAAAAGTTCATCATCATAATAAGAGAGGAGTTAACAAAAACATCGGAGCATACTATCTTTAGGCTACTCGCATTATCCCCTAACTGCTTCACTTGCACAACATTAAGCACTCCTCGTCAGAAGTTGTTTCTCATCGACTCCGTTAGCTTACTGTTCTCCATCTTAAAATCTCTAAAAACATAAAGTAATTTCAAATTTAATTCTTTCAACTTTTGATCATTTCTTTCTTTTTTCCCTTCTATTTATAAGCTTTAGAATTGCATATTTCCTCCCCTTCATTCTCAGATCCAAATCCGATTTGCAACTATTAAAATTTTGTTACGATCCAACTGTGCACTCACGCAGTTTTGGTGTATTCTTCATAAATCTGCAGGTTGTCACTACATTGCTGGGCGCGATCTGAAATCCTCAATTGCGATGACAACGTGTGAATTTCCTGCGCTGGTGCTTCTAGTTGTATTTGCAGTTTGACTTCACTTATCCAAGAATAGGTTTCTATGTGACGACATCGTTGGTCGCACTTTCAAGTTGATCTTGTGGCTGCATTCTTCTTCTAGTTGAGTTCGTGCATTGACAATTCTAAGACGCAATATATAGGCTACTTGCAGTGACATTAGTACATAAAAGAGTTAAAAATAACAATAATTTAAATGAATCAATAATGAGTTAGAAAATATAAAAAGGTAAGTATGAAGTGCCTAATATGCATACTAAATATGGCATAAAAAAGACAATTAATACATAAATTTAGGGAGAAAAAAAGTGTAATTTGTGATGCTATCACACCCCAAAACTTGAGTTTTTACTTGTCCTCAAGTAAACAAAATTAGCAAACTCACAAACATATATGTTACTACAATAATTATTTTAACAACTTAAATTTTCTGAAATCCTAATGCACATATTATATTCACATGATAGAATAATGCACCGACAATTTGTAGGTATGAATACTTAAAACTTCAACTTTATTCATGTTAGTAGCATGCCTTGAATCTTATCCTTCCTTTAACCAATACAACATTTGGAGCAATATTTCTTTTCCTCTTCTTTTTCATTCATTCATTTATAAGTGACTGAGAGATGTCATTGCATTATTCTACCTTTGTTCTAGGTAGTAACGATGGGGTGCAACAAACCCCCAGGAGGTATGTAATTGCGCCGACACACACTTTTGCAGTGATAGCCTTTGGCTAGATGATTTTCTAACACTTGCAGCGGAGTGTTCTCCTTTGGTAAGTCAAAATCTATTCTCATTGGAGTGTTCTTTATTAATACAACGTCACTGCATTTAGCAAGTTAGTACCAGATTAAAAAAATTGCTACTATCCATTCATTACTGAAGCAACTTCAATAATTCATCCAAAAATAGACGATTCAATATTCATTCATATTCACCCAATTCACACATCAGCTTTCCAAACAATTCAAGATTTACGTGTCACATAAAAAATTGTGGTAACATTTTTGCTGAAATTCTGCATACTTTCATTGACTAAAGAAACAAGTAAATTTCAAATATGTGGGTGCAATCAAATTTTCATTCCACACAATATTCCCCTAAACTTGATGTCTGCATTGTCCCCAATGCACTGACAATACTATACAAACAAGAATGAAAATGTAACTACAATGAAACTAAAGTAAAAAGAAACGTAATGACAAAATAAAAATGCAATGACAGTAAAATGGATGCAAACTATCTACAGGAAAGTAAACTAACTCATTCTTGAGCAGCCGATATAGAGGCTACTTTGGTTTTCTTTTTCTTCTTCCTTAGGCGCTCACCTTCCTCTTTGTGTTTTTGTTTCTTGTCCTTGTTTCACTTCTTCTTGTCCTTCGAACCAACCGAATAGACAGGTTGCTCTTTTTCAGCTGGTTGGGTGGCGGCCTCATCGATAGTTACATCTGATGGATAGACCTCAACAAGTGAGGCCACATAAGGCACGATAGCTAACGGGTTAAAATCCTCCGCAATGCTGGTGACTACCTCAGCCTGACTCGTATCTGGTAGAGTCATATCAACACTAGATGCCCCCACACTCATGGCTTCGACAATATACTCAGTGATATCTGTCGGGGCATCTTCTTTCTTCTCTTACTCCTCTGCAGGGCCCTTGATTGTATGTTCTACTTTTTCTTTATTCTCTTTCTCCTGGCCATCTTCTTTCTCTACTTCATCCATAGTCATTTCTTGCTCAATTGTAGCAATGTCAATGCCATTCTTAGCATCCACACTAGAGATGCAAATGGTGTTAGCACCTCTTCAACCACAAGCGGCTCGTTCAGCCAAATTAGCCCCAAGGCTATTCGAGAACTCCTCTTCGAACAAGCTGGCTATAGTTTTGTAACCATCCGGCATGGCGTTAGAATCCTACTCCTCTTCATCGAAAAAGTGGATTCTTGTTGGGAAGGGACATGTTGTGGCCTACCATCAGAAGTAGGCTGGTCAGAGGACGAGGCCATTGGTCAAAAAATAGAGGGAAAAGCTAGGAAGTTTGGCAGCAGACTGGGGCTCATGCTATACAATGCGATGAAAATTGCCTCATTCCATGCTTTGGTGTACGCATAAAAGATATGCTGTCCATAGTCTATATCCTCTAATACACCGATAGTACGGACAGTGCGCATGTCGATGCGATCAAGATTGACTTCCATAACAGCCAGTCTCTTTTCCAACTACGGATCTGTGGGCGCATCAGTCTATTTTTCCTTCTTTTCTTTTCCCTTGTCCTGCTTCTTTGGTGCTTCTCTCACCAGTGGCATCTCTTGGCCTCTCGTTATTCTCTCGACGAAAATATCATTAATAGGGCTCTTGTTGTTGATCACCTCTTCCCCATCTCTAGGCACAATGCCTTTTTGTTTGTAGAGTAGCATAATTAGGGAAGGGAAAGGTAATATACCTTTGTCTTTGGATGCAGCTTCAGCAATTTGATCGTGAATGATTGCTCCAAAATCAATGTGACGACCTTTCAGAATTGAGTGCAAAATACACATAAGGTCTAATGTTGTCGTGGTGCTGTGTGTAGAAGGTAAGAGATGGCTATTCACGAAGTGGAACCACTCTTTACTGAAGGTTGTCAAATATCTCCGATGCATGGTGTAGTTATGTGGGCCATTACCCATCCAACAGGACTATCAACATAGAGATCCCAAAGCAGCTCGTCAGTTCCCTCATCGTTCAGCCTTTCCACACATGGAGCATGGTCATCTACCTTCTAAGGAATCTGAAATAGAACATTGATATGGGCAGCACTCCATGGTACTAACCCCTCTCTCACGAAGATGAATTCCTACTCAAAATCCACAAGATTTACATAAAATTCCCTTACCATTGTAGGGGAATAACCAGTTGGGTACTCACAAAAGAATTCTCATCCCAAGCGACTGATAGTCCTTGCGATCTGCTTCCCAAAGTTTGATGTAGGGACAGTTAGAGACCTTGTTCAGAATGGCAGTTACATTTCAGCATCACATCATGATAGCGATCCTTGGCCACTTTTGACAAAAACAAGACCTGCTTTCTTAGTGGAGGTTGGGTTGTGGTTAGAACCACGGTGGTGGAAGTGGTAGGGATTTTGGATGGAGTTTTTGCTTCTCTTATCTTGGCTATAATCACTAAATAAGAAGGATTAAAAAGAACTTGCAGAGATAAAGAATGGACTAAAAGAGTGAGAATAAGAGTAAAAGCACAAAAGAAAAAAAATTGCAGCAACAATGGCTATTGTGAGTGGAAAAAGGAAGTCGGTAGAAACGAGTTTTAGAACCTCTTATTGGTAAGAGTCTTGATTATTGGGGGTTTATCTGGGGAAAAACGTTATGTCTGCAGCCAATAAATGCTAGGCTGTAGATCATACCTTTTCATTGATTGAACGATTGGGAAAAGATAGAGATCAATCAGCACGATTCTTGCTGAAAAAGCTTTGTTTAGTCATCACAGAATGCACCGACAAGTTGTGCTTTGGATGTATCGACAAAAAGATGATTTTTATTCATGTAAAGAAATTAAAACGAAACAAGTAAAAGTGAAACAAATAAAAGAAAATGTGAAAATGCATTGACATTATTTAAATGTGACAAGATCGATGGCCTCGTTTGGTTCCTTGACTTTTGGACTCACGTAATGTTTCAGGCATTGGCCATTCACCTTGAACTATTGCCTATCCTTCATATTCTCAAATTTCACCGTACCGTTCTAGAATGCTTCGATAATTTTGAAAAGGCTCGACATCTCGAACGCTATTTACCTGGATGTAGCTTTAAACGTGAATTGAACAAAAGTACTAACTGACCAGGGCTAAATTATCGATGCAAGATGATATTGTAGGCCATCTTTTGGTCTTTTCTTTTTATATTGCGGCATTCTCATAGGCATTGTGACAAATCTCTTCCAGTTCAGCAATGTCTAATAATCTTTTTCTTCCAACAGCATGATAATCCATATTCACCTGTTTAATTACCCATATAGCTTTATGTTCAAGCTTAACTGGCAGGTGACAAGACTTACCAAACACTAGTTGATATGCCGGCATCCCCAACGGGGTTTTATATGCGGTGCAAAGTGCCCACAATGCATCATGTAGTTGCGAAGACCAATCCCTCCTAGATGGGTTAACCACCTTTTCAAGGATACTTTTAATCTGCCGATTGGATACCTCCGGTCAGCCATTTGTTTGTGGATGGTACATTGTTGCCATGTGATGCTTCACACCATATCTCTTTAATGCTGTCACAACTTGATTGTTGTGAAAGTGAGTACCTTGATCACTTATTAATACTCTAGGTGTTCCAAATCTTGTGAGGATGTAAATGTGGAAAAACTTCAACACCATTCGAGCATAATCTTTTGGCATCGCAATTGCTTCGATCCACTTCGATACATAGTTAATAGTAACTAAAATGTACAAATTCCCAAAAGAGTTAAGGAATGGCCTTATAAAGTCTATACCCTAAATATCGAATAACTCCACCTCCATAATAGGTTGTTAGAGCATCTCGTTGCGTCGAGATATTGAGCCAGTGCGTTGACATCAATCACATTATTGTGTAAAGTTGTGGGCGTCTTAAAACAATGTGAGCTACTAAAATCCTGACTGTATGACCTTTGCAGCAGTCCTTACACCACCAAAATGGCCTCCATATGGAGCATCATGGCAATGTCTCAAGATAGAAGTTATCTTCTTTTCAGGAATGCAGCGACGAATAATATTGTTAGTGTATACCTTGAATAGGTATGGATCGTTCTAATGGAATTTCATAGCATCACGTAAAAATCTGACTTTGTTGTGACCAACAACACTCAAGGGTAGCTTCCCACACACAAGATAGTTGACAACATCAGCATACCAAGGTGATGTGTTGACAAAGAATAACTACTCGTCTGGAAATACATTGACAATTTGGACTTTATTCCTATCTTAACTTCCAACTTCCAATCGAGATAAGTGGTCAGCTACTTGATTCTTGGATCCTTTCATATCCTTAATTTCAACATCAAACTCTTGTAAGAGTAGGATCCATCGTATCAATCTTGGTTTGACGTTTTTCTTAGTAAAAACGTATTTCAATGTAAAATGATCTGTGTAAATAATAACTTTTGCACCGATAAGATATGAGCAGAATTTGTCAAATGCAAACACTACTACTAGCAATTCCTTCTCAGTAGTTGTAAAATTAACCTGCGCTTCAGTTAAAGTTTTACTGGCATAATAAATGGAATGAAATACCTTTTCTTTGCGTTGACTTAGCACAGCTCCTACGGCATAATCACTTGCGTCACACAATAATTCAAACGGTTGCATCCATTCTGGTACGATGACAATTGGAGCTTGTATTAGCTACTTCTTTATTGTGTTGAATGTGTCCACACAAGTGTAACAATGAGCATAACGGTTTAGAAATCTTGGAAAAGTCTCGAATAAATCTCTTATAGAAACCAGCATGTCCAAGAAAGCTTCTTATTCTCTTAACATTAGTTGGCGGTGGTAATTTCTTTGACCTTTTCTTTATCTACCTCAATGCCCTGACATGATTATAATAGTCAAGGAAAATGCCTTCAGTTGCCATGAAGTGTCATTTTTCCCAATTGAAAACTACATTTATGTCCTCGCATCTCTTCATAACTTTCGTCAGGTTGTCAGCTTGGTCAAAAGTTTGCCCATAAACTGAAAAATCATCCATTAATACCTCTAAAGAATCCTTGATCATGTCTGAGAAGATAGCCATCATACATCTTTGGAATGTGGCTGGTGCATTGCACAATGCAAAAGACATACGTCGGAATGCAAAGGTTCCAAATGGGCATGTGAATGTAGTCTTTACTTGATCTTCTGGCGCACTGACAATTTGATTATATCCAAAATAGCCATCTAGGAAACAATAATAAGCTTTACCAGCTAGCCTATCCAGCATCTGGTCAATGAACGGTAGTGGGAACTGATCCTTCTTTGTGGTCGCATTGAGTCAACTATAATCCATGTACTCGCTAGCCAGTTGCAATGCGAGTAGGGATTAACTTGTTCTTATCATTGCTTACAATTATGAAACCACTCTTCTTGCGCACACATTGGACAGGGCTCACCCAATTGTTATAAAAAATAGGGTAGATGATGCCTGCATCTATCCACTTGATAATCTCCTTCTTCACTACTTCTTTCATCTTCTCGTTGAGTCATCGTTGTTGCTCAATGGATTGTTTCCCTTCATCTTCCAACCTGATCTTATGCATGAAAAAAGAGGGATTGATTCTTTTGATATTTATAATGCTCTAGGCGATGACTCTTTTATGCTCCTTTAAAATCGTGACGAGCTTTTCTTCTTGTGTTGCATTGAGGGTTGCGCTGACAATTACTGGTAATGTTTCCTTATCACCCAAAAAGATGTATTTCAAATGCATCGGTAATGGCTTCAACTCCAAGGTAGGAACTCGTTCAATCGATGGTTTAAACATAGGGATCGTCCTATTAGACAGATCTAAAGATTCCAATTACCAATTCTATCTCAGCTCACAACTACTAACCTCAGCATTGTGGTCACATCCAGGTAGGGCTTCATTAACGTATGTCATCGCATCTTCATCTAAGACTACTAAACTCCATTCATTGAACTCTTCCATGATTAACTCATTCAGCATATCAATGTGGTGACATTGCTCCTTATTTCTCGGTGGAGATGCCTCAAACACACTGAAGGTAACATGTTTATCGTTATGACGCATGACAAGCTTACCCTTGAAAACATCGATAAGAGTATGCCCTGTTGCCAAAAATGGTTGCCCAAGATGATGGGTACTTCCTTGTTTGCCTCATAGTCAAGGATTATGAAATCAGCAGGAAACACAAGCTTATCTACTTGAATAAGGACATCTTTTATCTAACCTTTAGGTTACGCTAGAGATCTGTCTGCAAGCTGTAATGTCACTGTAGTAGGCTTCATTGATCCTGTTCCTAATTTCTTGAATGTAGACAAAGGCATGAGATTAATACTAGCTCCCAAATCACATAAAGCTTTACATAGATAATGATTTCCAATAGAGCATGAGATTGTGAAGCTGCCAGGCTCTTTCATTTTTTGTGGCAACTTGTTAGTTAACACAGCGCTGGACCCCTCTGTGAGCACAATTGTCTCGATTTCGAGTAATTTCTTCTTTTTTTGATAATAGCTCCTTCATAAATTTCCCATAATTGGGTATCTTCACAAGAGCGTTTACAAGAGGTATGTTAATATGTAATTTTTTCAAAGTAGAAATGAACTTTTGATAGTCCTTATCATGGTCTTTCTCTTTAAATCTTTACGGAAATGGTAAAGGTATACTGTCAGTAGGTTGTGGTGGAATAATTGGTTCCATCGACACAGGTAGTTGCATCGACATTTTTGTTGGGCGAATAGTAGCCATAGATGTCACTATAGTTTGCTCTTCCTCATTTATTTTTGCTTCTTTTCCTTCAACTGCAACTTCTCCTTGTTACGTTGATTCGGATGCATCGACATGTTCTTGGTCAGAATGTCTGCTTGATTCAACCGTTTGCATTCCACTTCGTAGCGTAATATCCTTACAATTCTCCTTCACTCTTTGCGTTGGGTTTTCAGTATCACTAGGTAGAGCACTTGGTGACCTTGTACTCAGATTAGAAGCCAACTGTCCTAGTTGGGCTTCCAATGCTTGGATCGAAGAAGAATTGCCTTGCCCCGTTGCTTCAGTCTGCGTAATATGCTCTTGCATCATCCCCTCGAAGGCAACCATAGGGTCTGACCTCGGTTGAGAATACTACTGTTGTGGTTGTTGGTGCTGTCCTTGCATGTGTGGTATTTCATTCTATTGTGGTTATATTTAGCTATGTGCTTGCAATTTATCAGGATGAGAATGTACCTATGAATTCTAATTAAAATTCTACTGTTGATGGTTGTTGTAACTCCGTTGTCTATAACTCTCTTGTTGTGAAGAATTTCCATATCTATATGTGGAAGCATTTTGATTCCCCCAAGGTTGTTGAGCTCTGTTGTTGTATGAGTTACCATAGGAATTTCCTCGAATGTTGTTGACGTAGAATGCAATTTTAGAATGTTGTGGACAGTCTTCTTAATTATGGTTATCGCCGCAAATTTTGTATGAAAATGTTGGCACATCCATCATTTAGGCCACTTGGATAGGGGCAACATCACTTTTCCCCTTCATATTCTTTATAATATTGGCCAAAGAGGATACCTGCACACTCAAAGCAGAAATAACATCTAATTCAAGAACACCAGGATAAGTTTTTACCTGAGCAGAACGAGAGATTGGATACTGATAATCGTTCTGTGCAATTCTCTTTAGAATTTGTACATCTTCAGTATAGGTGCAATCCAATAAGGGACCGTTAGCAGATGCGTCGATATGATTTCTTATTTGAGCATTCAATCCATTATAGAATATTTCTATCTGGGTCTCTTGCTGAATACCATGCATTAGGCAGCGTCTAAGTAAAGTCTTATAATGCTCCCATATTGTATGTAAGTTCTCATCATCCAGCTGATGGTAAGCTGTGATATCATTGCGCAACCTTGCATTCGTTATCGGCGGATTGAATCATAAAATGAATTGCATTGTTAACACATTCCAAGATGTAATAGATCCAACCGACAATCCCAAGAACCATGTCCTTGCTTTACCCTGCAGTGAATAAGGAAATAATTGTATTTTCAAGGTATCATTAGGGACACCATGTTGACTAATGGATGCACAGATAACCAAAAATGATTTTAAATGTTCTCTTGCATCTTCATGAGGCAAACCAGAACATTGCCCATTTGAATTAAGCATATGAAACATCACCGATTTCAGCTCGAAATTTCCAGTTTGTATTGCTGGTTGTAGAACCCTTGGTTGTAAATCATCAAGGATAGGAACAACAAAATCTCTGATTGTCCTATTTTGCACTTGTTCTTCTTGTGGAAGCGGTGGTTGTAAATTATTTATTCGTTATGGCTGTATTGGAGGAACTTCATCTTGTGATAGCAATGGTGGTAGATTATTGTTGTTGTTACCAGCCATTTCCTTTTGTTCTTACTTCCTCCTTCTAAGTGTTCTCTCGGGTACTGGGTCAAAGCGTACAATATCCTTAGATTTTCTTCTTGTGGACATGCAACTTCTAAAGAAATAATAGAAAATAAAAAGGAGAAACTTAAACAGATTAGTGAAAAAAAGTTAAGTAAGAAATAATTGCTACTACAATAGTAAACATCAAACAAACGTCAATTCCCCGATAACGGTGCCAAAACTTGATCGGCTAGTAACGTCACAGTAATATGTAAGCAGACACACGTCGAAGCAAGTATAGTTGATAGACAATTCTATCATATATTGATCCCACATGGAATGGGTTCTTGATGTTTATTTGTCGAGGCAACTAAAACTATGATTAAAGATAATGTGAGTAAAGCTGTCAGTGCAATTAAGTCAATCTGCACAATAAAATAGTTAGTATTGTAAATGCAAACACGGTTAAATGTCAAAGCAACTGAAAGTAAATCAAAGTGTTGTTGAAATGTTGAGAATTTAAAAGCGAAAAAGTGAAAGCGTGATCAAGTGCGAAGATCTGGAAAGGATCACTGATTTTACTAAGTCGCAACGTAATATGTGTCGACAAGGGTTTGAATAGATGAACTGTCGCAACAATTGAGTTCCAATGAAATCTTACGAATAACAATTCTTCATTTAGTCAAGACTCAAGCACCCTTAATTACCCCACCTCTCGGTGTGAACAACATTGTGCACTCAAGAACAAGTGATCAGAATCTCTTCTAATCCAAAGCAATTCTCACTGCCTTGCTTGTTAACCTAACTTGTCACCGCATCTCTTGATTTTGGTAGACTTCAAAGGCACTCTCGTGTTTGATGCAATTAGATCCAAGAATAAATAGATAAAAAGAATTAAATAAGAATCAAAGTAATTCTAATAATGATAGATACTCTCATATTCATTCAAATGTCAGTTCATCATCATAATAGGAGAGGAGTTAACAAAAACATCGGATCAAAATATCTCTAGGCTACTCAGATTATCCCCTAATTGTTCCACTTGCACAACATCAAGCACTCCTCGCCAGGAGTTGTTGCTTGTTGGCTCCGTCAGCTCACCATTCTCCAGCTTAAAATCTCCAAAAACACAAAGTAATTGTAAATTTAATTCCTTCAACTCTTGATCATTTCTTTCATCTTTTTCCTTCTATTTATAGGCTTCAGAATTGCAAATTTCCTCTCTTTCATTCTCAGATCTAGATCCAATTTGCAGCTATCAAAGTTTGTTACAGTCCAGCGATGCACTCACGCAATTTTGGTGTATCTTTCATAGATCAACAAGTTGTTGCTACATTGTTGGGCACAATTTGAAATCCTCAATTGCGACGACAACGTAAGAATTTCCTGCGCTGGTGCTTGCAGTTGTATTTGTAGCTTGACTTCACTCATCTAAGAATAGGTTACTATGCAACGACATCGTTGGTCGCACTTTCAAGCTGATCTTAGGGCTGCATTCTTCTTCCAGCTGAGTTCCTGCACTGACAATTGTAGGACGCAATATATTGGCTGCTTGCAGCAACATTAGTACATAGAAGAGTTAAAAATAATAAGAATTTAAACCAATCAATAATAAGTTAGAAAAGATAAAAAGCTAAGTATGAAGTGCCTAATATGCATACTAAATATGGCACAAAAGAGACAATTAATACACAAATTTAGGGAGAAAATAAGTGTCATTTGAGATGTTATCAGCACCTCTTTCACCAGAGAGGTTTATTATCTCCTAGTCATTCGCTCCACTAGGATATCATTTATTGGCCCCTTGTTGTCCGGCACCTCTTCACCATTACGGGGCACAATACCCCTTTGTTTGCAGAGTATCATAATTAAAGAAGGGAAAGGTAAGATACCTGTCTGTTTACCCGTGGCTTCAGCAATTTCATCATGTAAAGTTGCGCCGACATTGATTTGGCGGCCCTTCAAAATGAAGTGCAAAAGGCACATGTGATCCAACGTTGTAGTTGTGCTATGGGTTGAAGGCAAAATTCGACTGTTAACAAAGTGGAACCATACATTACTCTGAGTGGTGAGATAACGTCGGTGAATAGTATAGTTATATGGACAGTTGCTAGTCCATACAGCGTCCTCGACGCATAGATCTCGCATCACCAGGTTAGCATCATCATCAACTAACTCCTTTAAAAACGTAGTGTGAATATCTGCTCTTTCAGCGATGTGGAAAAGTGCGTTGATATGAGTCGCACTCCAAGGCACCAAGCCTTCTCGAACAAAAACAAACTCCTGTTCAGAGTCCACCAGGTTAGCATAGAATTCCCTTACCATAGTAGGGGAATAACCGGCCGGATGGTTGCAGATAGAATCCCAACCCAGGCAACGATCATTCTGGTGACTTGTTTCCCCAACATCTGATATGGGGACAATAAAAAACCCTGCTCCGGGTGACAATTTTTCTTAAGCATGACGTCATGGTAGTAGTCCTTCACCACCTTGAAGAGGAACATGGTGGGTTCTTTCTGTGAGGGTTGGTCGACATTCCAAACCACAATGGCTCGGGATTCAGCGGGGGATTTCGAAGGGGTTTTTGCTCCTCGTGTTCTGGCCATAATAGCTGAATAAGGAGAGCGAGAGAATTTGCAGAAAAGTTTGAAGACAATGAAGAAGATGGTTGCAGCAACAATGGAGGTTGTGAGTGGGAGAAGAGAAACGACAGAAGAAGGGTTTTATAATTCTTTCAAAGGAAGAGATGTGATTATTGCCATTGGCTTGGGAAAACATTGTGTCTGTAGCCAATAAATGTCAGGTTGTACATCGTACCTCTTGGTTTGATCTAATGGCTAGGGATGGATGAATATCAATCGACGCGATTCTTATTGAAAAATTTTGTTAAGTCATAACAGAATGCATCGACAAGTTGTGCTTTATGATGTGTCGAAAAAAAGATATTTTTTATTCTTGCATAAACTAAAAAGGAAACAAATGAAAATAAAAAGCAAAGAGTAAAAGTAAAAATTGCAATGACATTAAATAAATGTGACCAAATTTATGGTCTCATTGCGTTCTTTGACATCTAGGCTCACGTAATGCTTCAGTCGTTGACCATTTACTTTAAACTGGTGACCATCCTTCATATCTTCAATTGTCACCATAACATGTTGGAATGTTTCGACAACTTTAAAAGGGCCTGACCATCTCGAGTGTAATTTACCTAGATGTAATTTCAAAGGTGAATTAAATAGAAGTACCAACTGACCAGGGTTAAATTGTCGCTGCAAGATGATATTGTCGTGCCATCTCCTAGTTTTTTCTTTGTATATGGCTTCATTTTCATACGCAGTGCGTCGAATTTCTTCCAGCTCAAAAATTTCCAACAACCGTTTCTGTCTAGCAGCATCGTAGTCCATGTTCACATGCTTGATCGCCTACATGGCTTTATGTTCAAGTTCAACTGGCAGGTGGCAGGATTTACCAAACACTAATTGATATGGCAACATCCCCAACGGGGTTTTGTACGTAGTACGAAGTGCCCACAACGCATCATGTAGTCGCGAAGACCAATCTCTTCGAGATGGGTTAACCACCTTCTCAAGGATACTTTTAATTTATCGATTGGAAACCTCCGCTTGGCCTTTTGTTTGTGGATGGTATGTGGTGGCCATGCGATGCTTCACACCATATCGTTTCAAGGCTGTTGCCACTTGGTTATTGTGAAAATGAGTACCTTGATCACTTATCAATGCCCTAGGTGTTCCAAATCTTGTAAGGATATACGTGTGGAAGAACTTCAACACCATTCGAGTATCATCCTTTGGAACCGTAATTGCCTCGATCCATTTAGAGTCATAGTCAATAGCAACTAAAATAAACACATTCCCAAAAGAGTTTAGAAATGGTTCCATAATGTCTATACCCCAGATGTCGAATAACTTCACCTCCATAATAGGTTGTTGGAACATCTCATTGCGATGAGATATAAAACCTGTATGTTGACATCTATCACATTATTACGCAAAATTGTGGGCATCTCGAAACAATATGGAATAGAAGAATCCTGATTGTAGGACCTTTGCAGCAGTCCTCACTCCACCAAAATGACCTCCGTAGGGAGCATGATGGCAATGTCTCAGGATGGAAGTCATCTATTTTTTAGGAATGTAGTGATGAATAATGTTTTCGGCGGATACCTTGAACAGGTATGGCTCGTTCCAGTGATACTTCTTAACATTACGCATAAAACTGATCTTCTTGTGACCAGTGGCACTCAAGGGTAGCTTCCCACAAATAAGATAATTGACGACATCTGCATACCATGGATATGCGTCGACATAAAACAATTGTTCATCTGGAAATACGTTAACAATTTGGGATTTATTCCCATCCTCACTTTCAACTTCCAAGCGAGACAAGTGGTCAACTACTTGATTCTCAGATCCTTTCCTATCTCTAATTTCAATATCAAACTCTTGTTTGGCATCTTTCTTCGGAAAAAGGTATCATAACACAAAATGATCTGCGTACACTATAATTTTTACGCCGACAAGGAATGAACGAAACTTGTCGAATGCAAAAACTACTGCTAATAGTTCCTTCTTAGTAGTTGTATAGTTCACCTGTGCTTCAGTTAAGGTTTTACTAGCATAGTAAACTGAGTGAAATACCTTCTCTTTGTGTTGTCCCAGCATAGCTCTTACAGCAAAATCACTCGCGTCACACATTAATTCAAATGGTTGCGTCCAATCTGGCACGACGGCAATTGGAGCTTGTACTAGCTGCTTTTTTGTTGTGCTAAATGCATCAGAAACATGCGTCATCAAACACAAACTTTTTATTCTGCTCTAGCAATGAGCATAGTGGTTTGGCAATCTTGGAAAAATCTCGAATAAATCTCCTATAGAAACCAGCGTGACAAAGAAAGCTTATTATTCCTTTGACATTCGTGGGCAGTGGCAATTTCTCAATGATTTCTACCTTTGTTTTGTCCACTTCAATGCCCTGACATGATATTCGATGACCAAGGATGATGCCTTCAGTTGCCATGAAATGGCATTTTTCCTAGTTTAGTACTATATTTGTGTCCTCGCATCTTTTCAATACTTTTGCTAGATTGTTAGCGTATTGGTCAAAATTTTTCCCATATACAGAGAAGTCGTCCATGAATACCTTTAATGAATCTTCAATCATGTCGGAGAAGATAGCCATCATACACCTCTGGAATGTGGCTAGTGTGTTGCACAATCCAGATGACATACTTCGGAAGACAAAGGTTCTAAATGGGCATGTAAACGTGGTCTTTGCTTGATCTTTCGGTGCAATGAAAATTTGATTATATCCAGAGTAGCCATCTAGGAAGCAATAATAGGCTTTACCAGCTATCCTATCCAACATCTAATCAATGAATGGTAGTGGGAAGTGATCCTTCTTTGTGGTTGCATTGAGACGACGATAATCCACACACACTCGCCAACCAGTTGCAATGCGAGTAGAGATCAGCTCATTCTTATCATTACTCACCACTATAGTACCGCTTTTCTTGGGCACACATTGGACAGGGCTTACCCATGTGCTGTCTAAAATGGGGTAGATGATGCCCGCTTCCAGCCACTTAATAATCTCCTTTTTCATTACCTCTTTCATTTTCTCATTAAGCCTTCATTGTTGCACAATGGATTGCTTCCCTTCATCTTCTAACTTGATCTTGTGCATGCAAAAAGAGGGAATAATTCCTTTGATGTCTGCAATGCTCTAGGCTATGGCTCGTTTGTAGTGCTTCAAAATTACGATAAGTTTTTCTTCTTGACTCGCATTGAGGCTTGCGCTGACAATCACAGGTAATGTGTCATTGTCACCTAGAAAGACATACTTCAAATGCGTTGGCAATGGCTTTAAGTCCAAGGTTGAAGCTTGTTCGATTGATGGTTTAAACACAGGGATCGTCCTGTTGGACATATCCAAGGATTCCAATTACCAACCCTATTTTAACTCATAACTATTAGCTTCAACTCTTAGGTCGCATTCAGTTAAGATATTATCAGTGGTTGTCACTACATCTTCATCTGGAACTGCTGAAGTTCATTCATTAATTTCATCTATAATTACCTCGTCCGGCATATCAATGTGGTGACATTGCTCTTTACTTGTAGATGGAGCTGCTTCAAACACACTGAGGGTAACATGCTCGTCATTATGACCCATAATGAGCTCCCCCTTGAAAACATCAATAAGCATGCATCCCGTTAAAAAAAATGGGTGTCCCAAGATGATGGGCACCTCTTTATCTACTTCGCAGTCAAGGATGATAAAGTCGGTAGGGAACACGAGCTTACCAACGTGAACGAGGACATCTTTGATTTGGCCTTTAGGTTGTGCTAAAGATCTGTCTGCAAGCTGTAATATCACTGCAGTGGGTTTCATAGATCCAATTCCTAACTTTTTGAATGTGGACAAAGGCATAAGGTTAATACTAGCTCCTAGATCGCATAAGGCTTTACCTAGATAATGGGTTCCAATGGAGCATGGGATTGTGAAGTTGCCAGGGTCTTTCATCTTTGGTGACAACTTATTTGTTAGAATAGTGCTGCACCCCTCTGTGAGCGTAATTGTCTCAATTTTGGACAACTTTTTCTTCTTTGATAGCAACTTTTTCATGAATTTCCCATAGCTGAGTATCTGCACAAGAGCATTTACAAGAGGTATGTTAATGTGTAATTGGTTCAAATTAGAAACAAACTTCTAATAATCCATATCATGGTATTTCTCTTTAAATCTCTATGGAAATTGTAAAGGTATAGTGTCAGTGCGTTGTTATGGAATAACCGGTTGCATTGACATAGGAAGTTGCGTTGACATCTTTGTTGGGCGAATTAGAGGCATAGAGGTCACTACAGTTGGTTCCTCCTCATTTATTTTTGCTGGGTTCTCATCAGATTCAACTTCTCCTTGTTACTGTGGCTCAGATGCTTTGACATGTTCTTGGTTGAAATTTCTGCTTGGTTCAGCAATTTATTTTCCACTCCGCAGTGTGATAGCCTTATAATGCTCCTTCCCCTTTTACGTCGAATTTTCAGTGTCGCTAGGAAAAGTGCCTGGTGATCTTGTACTCAAATTAGAAGCCAATTGTCCTAGCTGAGCTTCCAACGCACGGATAGAAGAAGAATTGCCTGGAACAATTACTTCAGTTCGCATAATATGCTCTTGCATCAGCGCTTCAAGAGTAGCCATAGGATCTCATCTTTGTTGAGAAAACTGTTGTTATTGTTGCTAATACTGTCCTTAAATATGTTGTAGTGCAGTCTGTTGTGGTTGCATTCTAGCTTGTGATTATATCTGCCTATTTGCCTGCATTTGATCAAGATGTGAATTTACCTGGGCATTATGATTATAGTTCTGTTGCTGATTGTTGTTGTAACTCCCTTATCTATAATTCCCTTGATGTTAGGAGTTTTCATATCTATATGTGGATGCATTCTGATTTCCCTAAGGTTGTTGAGCTACCATATGAATTTCCTCGAATGTTGTTGACATAGAACTCATTCTCAGCATGTTGTGGGTGATCCTCATAACTGTGGTTATCACCACAAATTTCACAAGAAAATGTCGGGACATCCATCTGTTGTGCCACTTAAATAGGGGCAACATCACTCATCCCCTTCATGTTCTTTATAATGTTGGCCAAAGAGGATACTTGTGCACTTAAGGTTGAAATTGCATCTAATTCAAGAACACCAGGATTAGTTTTTACTTGAGCAAAACGAGAGATTGGGTATTGATAATTATTTTAAGCAATTTTCTCAATAATTCGTACAGCTTCATTATAAGTGCAATCCAACAAGCGACGATTTGCAGATGTGTCGACAATATTTCTTGTCTGAGCATTTAATTCGTTGTAAAAGATCTCGATCTAAGTCTCTTGCTGAATTCCATGCATAGTGCAACATCTAAGCAAAGTCTTATAGCATTCCCACGTTGTATGTAGGTTCTCATCATCCAACTAATGATATGCTGTGATGTCATTTCGCAACCTCGCGTTCATTCTTAGTGGGTTGAATTACAAAACGAATTGGGTTGCTAACGCATTCCAGGAAGTAATGGATCCAATCAGTAGACTAAGGAACCATGTTCGTGTCCTTCCTTGCAAAGAAAAAGGAAACAACTGCATCTTTAAGGCATATTCAGGAACATCATGTTAACTAAAAGGGGCACATATAAGAAGAAATGACTTAAGATGCTCTCTAACATCTTCATGAGGTAAGCCCGAATATTGACCATTTGAGTTAAGCATTTCAAACATCACTGGTTTCAATTCAAAATTTCCAGCTTGTATAGCTAGTCTAACAACCCTTGGTTGTAAATCATCAAGTATAGGAACAACGAATTCTCTGATTGTCCTGTTTTGCACCCGTTCTTCTTATGGAGGGGGTGGTATATTATTAATGAGTTGTGGCTACACTGGAGGAACAACATTTTGTGGCAGGAATGGTGGTATATCATTGTTATTTCCAGCCATTTTTCTTTGTGCTTGCTTTTTCCTCCAAAGTGTCCTTTCGAGTTCTGGATCAAAACTAACAATATTATTAGGATTGCTCCTTATGGACATAAAATACCTTAAGAATTGTGGAAGAAATGACAAACAAAAATAGATTAGTAAAAATTAAAATTCAAGTAAGAAAGAATAATTACAACTACAAAAGTAAACATCAAACAAACGCCGAAACTTGATCGGCCTGTAAACGTTACAGCATTTAAGTGCAAGCGGACACTCGTCGATGCAAGTATAGTTGATAGATTTGCTCTATCAGATATCGATCCCACGAGGATAGAGTTCTTGATGTTCAATTTTCGAAGCAACTAAAGTTAAAATTAGAGAAAATGCTAGTAAGGATGTCAACGCAATTAAATCAGATCTGTACCATTAAGTTAATCAAAGTTGTCAATGCAAAGTTAAAAATAAAATGTCAAAGCAACTGAAAGTAAAATAAATTGTTGTTGATATTTTGAGAATTTAAATGTAGAAAAGGAAAAGTATGATCAAGTGAAAAGAATGAAGTGGATCATTGACTTCATTAAGTAGTAACGCTAGATGTGACAACAAGGTATTTATAGATGAACTATTGCAGCAATAAGGTTCCAATGAAATCATACCAATAACAACTCTCTGTTTAACCAAGACTCAAGCGCCCACATTTACCCCACCTTCCAGTGTTGGCAATGCCTTGCACTCAAGAACAAGTGACTAGAATTCCTCCTAGCCTCAAGCAACTTTCACTGACTTGCTTGTTAACCTAACTTGTCACCGTACTTTCCAGTGTCAGTAGACTGTAATTGCACTTCCATGGTCAAAAGAGTTAAATCCAAGGGAAAACAGATGAGAAGAATTGAATACGAATCAAAGTAATCTAACATTGAAAGATATTTCCTTATACAATTAATTGTTAATAAGAATTCATCAGCATTAAAAGATGGATTAACAATTAAATCGAAGCATACTATTCCCAGGCTACTAGGATTATTCCTTAACCACTCCTCTTGTATCACATCAAGCACTCCTTATCAGCTCACCGAACTCCAGAACCAAGCTTCAAAGCTTTAGAGAATTTGCAGAATTAATTTCTTTACTTCTTGATATTCGCCCTCCTTCTTCAGATCCCATCTCTTTGCAGAATTAATTGATAAGCTTTGAGAATTGCAGATCCCATCTCTTTTCAGATCCAACTTCTTTTGCAGCTGTAAAAGTTTGTTAAAATCCAGCTGTGAACTCACACAGATCTAGTGTGTTCTTTATAAATCTACAGGTTGTCATGACATCGCTGGGCACAATCCGTAATCTTTAATTACGGCGACAACGTGTTATTCTCCTACGTTGGTGCTTCCAGATGTGTTTGCAGTGTGAATTCACTCATACAAAGTAGATGTTTCCATGTGGTGACATTTCTGGCTATAATTCCAAGCTAAACTTGTGATTGAATCTTTGAACTTTTTGCATATGGCGACATTAGTGCACAGAAGAGATAAAATAACGAGAATTTAAGCCACACAACATTGAGTTAAAAAAGTAAATACTAAGTATGAAATGGCTATCATGCATGCTAAATATAATACAAAAGGGACAGTTAATACATAAATTTAAGGAGAAATAAGTGTCACTTCTATGCTATCAGTAGACTTCGTTATCACCTGGCTTATTTGGCATGTTGTAGGATTGTGAAACTTGTTATGTTTGATACTTAAAGGATTATTAGAATGTCTTAATCATGATAATGACTTTTGATTGCATTTTATGTAGTTGTTGAACTTGTAACATCTTGTTGTAGACTTCATAGACATGATTTGGGAGAATATCATGTAATGCATGGCTATTGAAATGTTTTGATATGAATAGTTGCAACACTTAGAAGAATTTGTGCGTCTTTGATAAACTGCTTACTTATTTCGGTAGAACTCATACATTTATCAATAAAAGTACAAAGGAGGACAAAGGTTGGTTACCAACTTGCGTTGTATTGGTAGAACCATCTAAACTTCTAGTAAGAAACTACAACTATTTCTGAATTGTTTACTGACTTGACTTCTACCGATACATGTCTAACAAGTACCAGTAAAAGTCTCCCAAAATTGTGGAAATGATATTTTTTCCCTTATTGAGTTGCATTAATTTTTAAATCTCTGATTTATATCGCGTGTGATGTATAACTTCATTAAAAACATTAAAATGAAATGTTATTAAGAGTTAATCTGCGATAGATGATCAGAAAGACCCCGAGATCCCAAATAACGGTAATGGGTTCTTAGTGTTACATTTAGTGGTATCAGAGCCAAGTTTAGCCGATTCTTGGACTGAATTTATGAATAAAAGATCTAGAAGTTACATGCCATATAGACCTTTGATAGTTTGATTATGATAGATCTGATCTAACTATAAATTTTTGCAGATAAGTAAAGATGTCTAATTCAGAATGGGGAGAGACTAATGAGGTAAGCAGTAACATTTTGAACTTTCGATTCTGGCGCGAGCCGTGGTGTTCCAATTATACCAATGATGGAAAACGAGGCGAAAAATATGTTTTTTGGCCTGATGGGCCAATGGTTTTCTAGGTTCATGAGAAATAATCAAACAGTGCCATAGCCTCCACCTCCTCTCATGCAACTTGCTGTGCGTCCTATAGTACCTTCGATTATACCTCCACCTCCTTATATAGTAGAATCAATATGCCGTATTCCAATAGATAAGGTTTGAAAATACGGAGCTGAAGAATTTCGGGGAAGTACCGAGGATGATCCGTCCATGGCTATATATTGGTTGGAAAATACCTTAAGGGTTCTGAATGAAATGGCCTATCCTCTTGAAGACTATTTGAGGTGTGCAGCATCATTATTGAAGGATGAGACTTATAGCTATTGGACGAGAATGCTGGCAGTAATTCCCGAAAATGAGATCACTTAGGAATTCTTTCAAACATAATTCAAAAAGAAATATATTAGAAAATGATATATGGACCAAAAAAAGAAAGATTTTCTAGAATTAAAGCAAGGAAACAAGTCACTTAATGAACATGAGCGAGAATTTGTATATCTCAGCAAGTATACTCGGGATATCGTGCCGATAGATGAAGCTATGTGTATCCATTTTGAAGTCAGGTTAAATGATGAAGTCAAGTGATGGTTGATGGATCAGAATTGCGACAGTTTGTGGTTTTAACTGATCAGGCTCAGAAAATGGAAGAAATTTATAATAATAAAAGATAGAGAGAAAAGAGATTCAGGGAGTTAAGTAAGAAAGCTTCTTCAAAGACTTTCTCTATGCTACCGCCAATGAAGTTTAGAGAAAATGAGAATTATGTATCTGCTTCGTCTTATTTTCAAAGTAGGAGCAGGTTTGGATAGTCTGAGTCCAGATTCCAAAATAAATCTGCAGATAATGTGGCTAATGTCTTGAATGCATTGACTTTTGCATGTGAACATTATGGGAGATTTCATCCTGGAGAGTATCGTTATAAGTAGGGAGCCTATTATAGGTGTGGAGCAACCGATCATTTGGTTAGAGATTGTCCAGTAACACCCGAGGTAAGAGAGGATCGGAGTGTAAAACCTCCAATCACACCCGACAAAGGAAGACGTCTGGGTTAGAGCAACAATGTGGGTGGTAATCAAGGAGATATTTAAAGATGGAGCGAACAAATCTAAGACCTGAGCACCTGCCAAAACTTACGCCATTTGAGCTAGAGAGGAGGCTTCTACACCAGATGCTATGACTTGTATATTCTATCTTTTTTATGTAACTATATGTGCTTTGATGGACTCTAGATCGACTCATTCATATATTTGTACTGCTTTGGCAATTGATAAAAATTTGTCTGTTGAGTTAATTGTATTTGATGTACAAGTTACGAACCCATTGAGTCATAGTGTTATAGTTAATCTGGTGTGTCGTTGATCGGCCTATGAATGTCACAGTAATTATGTACAAACGGACACTATCGATGCAAGTATAGTAGACAAATATGAGTCTGTAGGATATCGATCCCACGAGGACGGTGTTCTTGTTACTTAAACTTGTTCGAAGCAATTAGAGTCTAAATGAAAAGAATTGTTAAGAGAAATGTCACTGCAATTTAGTTAAAACTGCACTAATAAAATAGTTAAATCTGTCAATGCAAATATAACATAAAATGTCAGAGAAAATTAATAGAAAATGAATTGTTTGTTAAAGAAGTTTATAAATAAAAAATCAGAAAATTAAAAGAAGTAGATGAAGTGTAATGAAATGGGGGGATCACTAACTTTACAAGTTGGCAACGCTAAATCTAACTACAAGGTAACTAATAGATGAATTTTCGCCACTATTAAGTTCTAATGAAATCTCATTGCTATCGACTTCTCTGTTTAACAAAGACTCAAGTGCTCACAATTACCACACCTTCTAGTGCTTGCAATGCTTCGTACTTAAGAACAAGTGGCCAGAATTCCTTCTTGCCTTAAGCAACTTCCGTTGTCTTGCTTGTTAATCTAACCTTGTCACCCCACCTTTCATTGACTGTGACTGCAATCGCACTTTTGTTGTTAAAACAGTTAAATCCAAATATAAATAGATGAGATGAATTGAGTAGAAATCAAAATAGATCTAACATTAATAGGTGCTTCCATACACAATTAATAGTCAATAGAATTCATCAACGTTTAAGAGGACTTAAAGAAGAAATTGAAGCATGTTATTCCTAGTCTATTAGAATCCTTCCGTAAATGCTCCTATTGCATCGCACCTAAGCACTTCTTATTAAAAGTAGTTGCTTCCTTGTTGCACCAGATCACCCTCCTAGGAAGTTAAGCTTCCATGGCAGCTCACTTTAAGAAAATCAAAAAATGTTGAATTAATTTATTCACTAGCTTCATCATGATCTTCTCTCTCTTCCCTCTATTTATAACCACAAGAAAATATAGGTCTACCCCTCTTCTTAGATCTAACTCCCTTTTTGCAGCTGTATGAGTTTGTTATTTGCAGCTATGCACTCACGCAAATCTGGTTTGTGCATTAAGTAGTTGCAGATTGTCGCGACTTCTTTGGACACAAATTATGATTTTTATTCGTTACGACAACTTGACATTCTCTTGTGCTGGTGCTTCTGGATATGTTAGTAGTGTTGAGTCCCTGGTAAAATGTAGAAGTATTTATGTGGTGACATATTTGGCCGTAATTCTACACCAAACTTGTGGCGACAGTTTTGAATGCTTTCCTGCACTGATCTTCTAAGGTGAATTCCTGCGCTGATAACCTTAGATGCAAAACTGATGCTGAATGCATCGACATTAGTAACACAATTGCAATAAAATGAAAGAAAGTAATACCATACAACACTGATTTAGAAAATACAAATATTAAGTATAAAATACTAAAACTGAATGCTAATGTAATACAAAGGAGACAAAATATACATTAATCAGAGAGATTTTAATGGTCATTTCTAATGCTATCACACCCCCAAACTTGAGTTTTTACTTGTCCTCAAGTAAATAAAAGCTAACAAAGTGATATCATAATTCTTGTCACCGTAATACTTATTCTAACAACTTAAATTCTCTGAGATCCTAATGTATAAATTACATTCATATGATAGAACATTGTGCCAACAATTTATAGGCATAAATAATCAAAACTGCAACTTCACTAATGCTAGCATCATACTTTAAATCTTAAATTTTCTTAATCAATACATTAGTTATTGTCATATACATATATTTTATTCTTTTTTATCAACTTTTCTTTCTCTTTTTTTTATGCGATTGAGAGATGCCATTGCATTACTATACTCTTGTTCCTGGGCAATAATAAATGGGGTGCAACAAACCCCCAGGGAGCGTGTAATTGCTTTAACACACACTCTTGCAGTGACAACCTTTGGCTAGATAATTTTTCTAACACTTGCAGTGTAGTGTTCCCCCTTGTTAAGTCACAATGCACCTGTATTGGAGTGTCTTTTATTAGTATATATATATATAGCTACAAATGGTAAGTTAATTCAAGATTCAAATAATGATACTACTCATTTATTACTAATGCAATTTCACTTATTCATCCAAAAATAGAAGGATACAACATTCAATCACGTTCATCCAATTCATACATTATCATCTCACATAATTCAAGAATTAAGCATCAAATGAAAAATTGTGGTCACATTTTTCATAACTTTGCATAATTTCATTCAACTCAAAAGACAAATAAATTCCTAAACTTGTGGGTGCAATTGCATTTCAATCTCATACACATTTCCCCCCAAAATTAGTGTCTACATTATCCCAATGCACTGACAATACTATACAAATATGAATGGAAATGCAACTATAATGCAAATGTGCTAACAAATAAAATGCAAAGATAAACAAAATGTAATGACAACTAAATGAAATGTATGTAACTAAACTAAGTATTGAAAAATAAAAAAACTAACTCAGTGTGTTGCAACCGAGGATGTGGCTGCTTTGGACTTCTTTTTCTTTTTAGAGCACTCCTCTTTACGCTTCGTCTTTTCCTTACATTTGTGCTTTTTCTCCTTGGGGTCAACCGGTGTAGTGGATTTCTCCTCCATGGTCAGTTGGATGTTGGCTTCATCGAAAATCACATCCGATGGATGGATCTCAGCAAGTGGTGCCATATATGGCACAATAGCTAGAGGATTATAATCCTCATTGCTGGATGTGACGGCCTCGGCTTGGCTCGCCTCAAATGGTGCCAGGTTTTCAACAGATGCACCTATACTGGCAGGTGTGGCGACAAATACTTCCAGTAAATTTGTAGTCATAAAATCTTCTTATTTTTCTTTTTCCTTTTCTTCTCTTTCTTCCTCTTCTCTTTTATCTTCTTCCGCTTCAACACCCGTAGAGGAAATAATCGCATGTTCTTCTTCAACAGCTTCTCTTTTTGCCATATTGGCCCCCAAACTATTTGAAAATTCATCTTCAAAAATGCTGGCAATATTGCAAAGATAGTCTTTCACATCTCTCAAATGTACTTCTTGGTCATCATCATCAGAAATGTGGGCCATTTAGGGAGAATGGATAGACTGAGTTTTATGCTCAGTGGATGGTGTTGCCTCCCTAATGGTAGGGGGAAGGCAGGAAATTCTGGCATGAGATGCTTGCTCAAGTTTCTTAATGCATTGACAATGGCAGTATTCCATGTCCTTGTATAAGCATATAATAGGTTCTGTCTATACTCCATCTCATCTATTGCGTCGACAAGTTTGATTTGTTTGATGCTCATCAGATTAACAATCTGTTCAATCTCAGTAAGCTTCCTCTAAATCTGAGGATCCGTGGGCGCATGGGTTTCGGTGTCTTTCTTTTTCCCTTTTCCTTTCTCCTTCTTTGGTGGTACTTCCTTCACAATAGGGGTTTCCTGGCCCCTTGTCATTCTTTCCACTGAAACATCATTTATCCAGCCTTTATTCTCTAAAAATTCTTCCCTTTCGCGAGGCAGAATACCCCTCTGTTTACACAACAACATAATTAGAGAAGGGAAAGGTAAGATACTTGTTTGTTTGGTGGTAGAATCAATGATTTCATGGTGAAGGATTGCTCCGACATCAATTTGGCGGCCCTTGATAATAGAATGTAGCAGGCACATTCTGTCAAGTGTAACGGTAATGCTGTGAGTAGATGGCAGGAGACGATAGTTTATGAAGTGAAACCATACTTTGCTTTGGATAGTGAGGTAACGATGGTGCATCATATAATTGTTTGGATTGTTGCTAGTCCAAACAGCATCGTCGACGTATAAGTCATTCAATAATATATCAGCACCTTCTTCTATCAAGTATTCCAAAAACTCGACATGCTTATCTTTTCCCTCGACAATGTGGAAGAGGGCATTGATGTGGTTAGTGCTCTATGGCACCAGACCTTCATGGATGAAGATTAACTCCTACTTTGGATCAACCAAGTTAGCATAAAACTCTCTTACCATATATGGGGAGTACCCTCCCTGATAATCACAGAATTGCTCCCAGCCTAAATGCAAAATCGTTCTGGCGACTTGTTTCCTCAACATCAATAATAGGGATAGCTGAAATCCCTGCTCGGGATGGTAGTTTCTTTTCATCATCATCTCATGAAAACGATCCTTCGCCGCTTTCGTTAAAAACTAGACAAGCTCCTTGGGTGGTGATTGGTCGACATTTCTGATCATCGTTGCCTACGATTCAGCCACTGGTTTCGACGGGTCTTAACACCACGAGTTCTTTCTATAACTAAATGTCAAAGTGAGCGTGAAGATACAGTCGGCACAAGTAGGGTATTTTATAGAAGATGGAGGTAAAGAGGCGTGATGATTGTTGTTGTTGTGAGAGTACATTGTGCTTGCAACCAATAAATGCCAGGACACAGATCGTACTTTTTCAGATTGATCCAATGATTGGGGATCAGGATGAATCAATCGGCTTGATTCTTTCTTGAAACGCTTTGCTGAGTCATCAATTGGATGCAACGACAAGTTGTGCTTTCATGTGCATCGACAAAAAGGAGATCTTTTATTCCTGGAAAAAAACTAAAGCAACTAATTAAAGGGAAAAAAATAAGAAGTAAATAGAAAAAATAAAAATTGCAACGATATTTTAAGAAAATGTGACCAAGTTAATGGTCTCATTTTGTTCGGTAATGTCTGGGCTTAGGTAGTGCTTTAACCGTTGGCCGTTCACTTTGAATTGGTGCCCATCGTTCAAATCTTTGATTGTCACCGCACCATGTGGAAATGCTTCGACAACTTCAAAAAGGCCTGGCCATCTTGAGTGCAATTTTCCTGGATGCAATTTTAAACGTGATTTAAATAAAAGCACAAATTGACCTGTGGAAATATCGCCGTAAAATGATGTTGTCATGCCATTTCTTAGTTTTTTTCCTTGTAAATGGCAGCATTTCATAAGCATTCGTCGAATTTCTTCCAGTTTTGAAATGTCCAACAATCTTTTTTACCCATCAGCATCATAGTCTATGTTCACTTGCTTGATTGCCCACATGGCCTTATGTTCAAGTTCGATAGGCAAGTGACAAGATTTACCAAATACCAACTGATATGGTGACATCCCTAACGGTGTTTTGTATGTAGTACGAAGCACCCACAATACGTCATCTAATCGTGAAGACCAATCATGTCTAGATGGATTAACCACCTTTTCAAGAATACCTTTAATTTGTCGATTGGATACTTCTGCTTGACCATTAGTTTGCAGATGATATATGGTTACCATACGATGCTTCACACCATATCATTCTAAACCTGTCGCCACTCAGTTACAATGAAAGTGAGTGCCTTTGTCGCTTATTAATGCTCAAGGTGTTCTAAATCGTGTAAGGATGTATGTGTGAAAGAACTTTAACACCATCCGAGCATCGTCCTTTGGAATAGCTATTGCTTCGATCCACTTTGAAACATAGTCAACAATAACTAAAATATATACATTTCTAAAAGAATTTGGAAATGGTCTCATAAAGTTTATACCCCAAACATCGAAGAGCTCAACCTCCATGATAGGTTGTTGTAGCATCTCGTTACGTCGAGATATTGATCCAGTCCACTGACATTTGTCACGCTGTTGAGTAAATGTGTGGGCATCTCGAAATAATGTAGGCCAAAAAAATTTTGATTGTAGGACCTTTGCAGTAGTCCTAAAACCACCAAAATGGCCTTGATAAGGAGCATCGTGGCAATGCTTCAGGATGGGGAACATTTCTTCCTTAGGAACGCAACGAAAAATGATGTTGTTGGCACACACCTTGAATAGGTATGGTTCATTCCAATGATACTTCGCAGCGTCTCGAAGAAATCTGACCTTTCGGTGACCTATTGCAGTTAACGGTAGCTTTCCACAAACTAAATAATTGACGACATCTCCATACCATGGAGATGCATCAACAAAGAATAACTTCTCATCCGAAAATACGTCGATAATTTGTGACTTATTTTCATCTTCACTTCCAGATTATAGATGTGAGAGGTGGTCTGCTACTTGGTTCTCCGATCCTTTCCTGTCTTTAATCTCAACATCAAATTCTTGTAATAGTAGGATCCATCTAATTAGCCTAGGTTTTGCATCTTTCTTAGCAAAAAGGTATCTCAAGGCAGAATGATCAGTATAAACTGTAATTTTGGCACTGACAAGATACGAGCAAAACTTGTAAAATGCAAAAACTACTATCAACAACTCTTTCTTGGTGGTTGTGTAATTCACCTGCGCTTTTGTTAGAGTCTTACTAGCATAATAGATTGAATGAAATACCTTATCCTTTCTTTGTCCAAGCACAGCACCCACAATAAAGTCGCTCGCATCACACATTACCTTGAACGGTTGCTACCAATTCGATGCGATGACAATGGGTGCCTACACTAGCTGTTGTTTAGTTTTAAAGAATGCTTCCAGATAAGCATCATTGAACAAAAAAATTTTATTGTGCTCCAACAAGAGGCAAAGTGATTTTGCTATGTTGGAGAAGTCCCAGATGAAACGTCTATAAAATTCAGCATGGCTTAGAAAACTCCTTATTCCCTTTACATTGGTCGGTGGTGGTAGCTTTTCAATGATCTTTACTTTTTCTTTATCAACCTCAATGCCCTGACAAGATATACGATGGCCAAGGACAATGCCTTTAGTTGTCATGAAGTGACATTTTTCCCAGTTTAGCACCAGATTGGTGTACCCTCATTGCTCTAATACTTTTGCTAAATTGTCAACAAAATTGTGCCCATAAACAGAGAAATTGTCCATAAATACCTCTAATGAATCCTCGATCATATCAGAGAAGATGACCATCATATACCTCTGGAATGTAGCTGGGGCTTTGCACAAACCAAATGGCATTCGTTGGAAAGCAAAGGTTTCAAATGGGCAAGTAAATGTTGTCTTTTCTTGATCTTCTAATGTTATTGCAATCTGGTTGTATCTAGAGTATCCATCAAGAAAATAGTAATAGGCCTTACGAACTAGCCTATCCAGCATTTGATCAATGAATGGGAGTGGGAAGTGATCCATCTTTCTGGTCGCATTTAAACGACGGTAATCCATACACACTCGCCAACCTGTAGCAATGCGAGTAAGGATTTGCTCATTTTTATCGTTGCTTACCATTGTGATGCCACTCTTCTTAGGCACACATTGGACCGGGCTCACCCATGTACTGTTCGAGAATGGGTAGATAATGCCTATGTCCAGCCATTTGATGATATTTTTCTTCACTACTTCCTTCATTTTCTCATTTAATCTTCGTTGTTGTTCAATTGACTGTTTTCCTTCATATTCCAGCCTAATTTTATGCATGCAGAAAGAAGGACTAATGCCTCTAATGTCTGCTATGCTCCAGGCAATGGCTCTTTTATGCTGCTTCAATATTTTGATTAACTTTTCTTCTTGGCTTACATCGAGACTTGCGCTGAAAATTACTAGCAATGTATCATTGTCACCCTGTAAAACATATTTCAGATGCGTTGGCATGGTTTTAACTCTAGAGTAAGAGCTTTTTCAATCGATAGTTTTAAAACATGGTAAGTTTTGTTAGTCAAACTAAAGATTCCATTTGCTAGCCATGTTTAAGCTCAAAGACATTAGCCTCAACTTTGTGGTCACATTCAGGTAGGACATTGTCTTTAGACGTCACCGCATATTCCTCTGACACTGCTGAACTACGTTCATTAAATTCCTTCATTATTAATTCGTCTAGAACATCAATGTGGTGACATTGTTCCTTTCTACCTGATAGAGAAGCTTCAAAAACACTGAAGGTAACATGATCATCGTTATGATGCATGATCAACTCGCCCTTGAAAACATCTATAAGTGTGCATCCTGTTACAAGAAATGGCTGTCCCAAAATAATGGGTACTTCCTTATCAACTTCACAGTCAAGTATGATGAAGACTGCTGGGAACACAAACTTATCGACATGGACGAGAACATCTTTAATCTATCCCTCAAGTTATGCCAAAGTTTTGTCCGCAAGTTGTAATATCACCGTAGTGGGCTTCATATGACTAATTCCTAATTTCCTGAAAGTTAAAAATGGCATAAGGTTAATGCTAGCTCCTAAATCACATAAGGCTTTACCTAAATAATGCTACACCCTTCTGTGAATGCAATCATCTCGATATCAAATAGCTTCTTCTTGTTTGACAACAGATCCTTCATAAATTTCCCATAGCTAGGAATCTGTACAAGAGCATCAACTAGAGGTATATTAATATATAATTGTTTCAAGGAAGATAAAACCTTTTGATAATCTCTTCATGATCTTTCTCCTTGAATAACTGTGGAAACGACAAATGTATGTTAACAGTAGGCTGTTGTGATACACCAGGTTGTGTCAACATTGGCAGTTACGTCGTAGGACGAATGGTCAACATAGGTGTGACTACTAGTGGTTCCTCATCATTTACTTCTACTTGTTTTCTTCAGATGCAACTTCTCCTTGTTGCTTTGGTTTGTTTGCGTCGATAGGTGCTTGGTTGGAGCTGATACTTTGTTTGTCAGTTTGCTTTCCACTCCGTAATGTGATAGCCTTGCAATGCTCCTTCCCCTTCTGATTTGGATTTTCAGTGTCACTGGGCAAACAACCTGGTGGCCTTGTGCTCATGTTAAAAGCCAGCTATCCTAGTTCATCTTCAAACGCGTGGCAAGAAGAAGAATTTCCTTGGACTATAGCTTCAGTTCTGGTAATATGCTTACGCATCAAAGCTTTAAGAGCAGCTAATGGATCTGACCTCGGTTGAGAATACTACGTTGTTGTTACTGATGCTATCCTTGCATATTTGGTATCACAGTCTGTTGTGGCTGCATTCAAGTATGTGATTGCATCTGGGTATGTTATTGCATCTGATCAGGCTGCGCATGCACTTAAGGACTGTGATTATAATTCTGCTATTGATGGTTGTAACTCCCTTGTCTAAAGTTACCTTGGTTTGGGAAATTTTCATATTTGTATGTGGATGCATTCTGATTTCTCCAAGATTGTTGAGTCCTATTTGAATTATTATATGAGTTACCATATGAATTCCCTTAGATATTATTGACATAGAATGCATTCTCAGCATGCTGTGGACAATCCTCATAACTATGGTTGTTGTCTCAAATTTCACAACAAAAAGTCGGGATATCCAGTTGTTGGGCTACTTGAATAGAGGCAACTTCACTCATCCTTTTCATGTTCTTAATCATGTTCGCCAGTGAGGATACTTGTGCACTTAGAGCTAAAATGACATCTAACTCAATAACTCTAAGATTTGTTTTCACCTGAGCAGAATGAGAAATTGGGTACTGATAGTCATTTTCCATGATTCTCTCTAAGATTCGCATGACTTCATTATAGGTGCAATCCAACAAGGGACCATTAGCAGATGCATCGACAAGATTTCTTATCTGCACATTTAATCCATTATAGAAGATCTTGATTTGTGTTTCTCGTTAGATTACGTGCATGAGGCAACGTCTAAGCAGAGTTTTGTAATGTTCCCATGTAATGTGCAAGTTCTCATCATCTAATTGATGGTATGTTGTGATATCATTCCACAGTCTAGCATTCATTGGGGGTGGATTGAATCGAAGAACAAACTGAGTTGCTAGAGCATTCCATGAAGTAATAGATCCAATCGGTAAACTAAGAAACCATGTACATGCTCTTCCTTACAAAGAGTAAGGGAATAACTGCATTTTTAAGGCATCATCAAGAACACCATGTTGACTAAAAGAAGCATATATAAGCAGCTGTTTTAATTCAAAATTCCTAGCTTGTATTGTTGATCTAACAACCCCTGGTTGTAGATCATCGAGCACAGGAACAACGAATTCTCTAATTGTCCTGTCTGGAATTTGCTCTTCTTGTGGCAGTAGCCTATTATTAACTTGTTGTGGCTGTACTGGAGGAACATTGTTTTGTGGTAGCAATGGTGGTATATTGTTATTATTTCTAGTCATATTTCTTTTCTCTTGTCTCTTCCTCCGAATAGTTCTTTCAATTTCTAGATCAAAACTAGCAATGTTGTTAGGATTTCTCCTTGTGGACATAAAACACCTAAAAAGAATTGAAAAGAGTTAGCAGAAGAAATAAAACAAGTTAGTAACAAACAAAAGTCAGAAAGAAAGATAATTGCAACTACAAAAATAAACATCAAACAAACATCATTCCTCAACAACGGCGCCAAAACTTGATCAGCCTATGAACGTCACAATAATTATGTACAAGCGGACACTATCGATGCAAGTATAGTAGATAGATGTGAGTCTATCGAATATCGATCCCATGAGGATGATGTTCTTGTTGCTTAAACTTGTCGAAGAAATTAGAGTCTAAATGAAAATAATTGTTAAGAGTAATTTCACTGCAATTTAGTTTAAACTGCACTAATAAAAGAGTTAAATCTTTCCATGCAAATATAACATAGAATGTTAGAGAAAATTAATAGAAAATGAATTGTTTGTTGAAAATGTTTGTAAATGTATATTCAGAAAATTAAAAGAAGTAGATCAAGTGTAAATAAATGGGGGGATCCCTGACTTCACAAGTTGGCAACGCTAAATGTGACTACAAGGTAACTAATAGATGAATTGTCACTGCAATTAAGTACTAATGAAATCTCACTGCTATCAACTTCTCTGTTTAACAAAGACTCAAGTGCTCACAATTACCACACCTACTAGTGCTGGCAATGCTTTGCACATCAGAACAAGTGGCCAGAATTCCTTCTTGCCTTAAGCAACTATCGTTGTCTTGCTTGTTAATATAACCTTGTCACCGTACCTTCTAGTGACTGTGACTACAATCGTACTTCCGTGGTCAAAACAGTTAAATCCAAATATAAATAGATGAGATGATTTGAGTAGAAATCAAAATAGATCTAACATTTATAGGTACTTCCATACACAATTAATAGTCAACAAAATTCATCAACATTCAAGAGGACTTAAAGAAGAAATTGAAGCATGCTATTCCTAGTCTACTGGAATCCTTCCGTAAGTGCTCCTCTTGCGTAGCACCTAAGCACTTCTCGCCAGAAGTAGTTGCTTCCTTGTTGCGCTAGATCACCCTCCTGGAAGTTAAGCTTCCATGGCAGCTCACTTTAAGAAAATCAAAAAATGTGGAATTAATTTCTTTACTAGCTTCATCATGATATTTTTTCACTCCCCTCTATTTATAACCACTGGAAAATACAGGTGTACCCCCTTCTCATATCTAACTCCCTTTTTGCAGCTTTATAAGTTTGTTATTGTATGCTAATGCACTCACGCAGATCCGATTTGTCCATTAAGTAGTTGCAGATTGTCACGACGTCTTTGGACACAAATTATGATTTTTATTCGCTGCGACAACTTGACATTCTCTTGCGCTGGTGCTTCTAGATACGTTAGCAACGTAAAATCCCTTGTAAAATGTAAAAGTATTTATGTGGTGACATATTTGGCCGCAATTCTAAACCAAACTTGTGGCGACAATTTTGAATGCTTTCCTGCACTGATCTTCTAAGGTGAATTCATGCGCTGACAACCTTAGACGCAAAACTGATGTTGAATGCATCAACATTAGTAGCACAATTGCAATAAAATGAAAGAAAGTAAGACCATACAACACTGATTTAGAAAATACAAATATTAAGTATAAAATGCCAAAACTAAATGCTAAATGTAATACAAAGGAGACAAAATATACACCAATCAGAGAGATTTTAATGGTCATTTCTAATGCTATCAGTCGTAAATGTCCACTAAAAATTAAGGGTTGTGAATTTCTTAATAATCTGATGTTACTACCTTTTTATGAGTTTGATGTAATTTTGGGTATGAATTGGTTATCTGAGCATGATGCGGTGGTTAATTGCAAGCAGAGATGAATTGATTTAAAATGCCCAACTGGTGAGACAATTACAGTTGAGGTCAATAAACTGAACAGTAATGTTAGCGTGATTTCTGCTATTTCTGCGTAGAGAATGGTTTGAAAGGGCTGTGACGCATTTCTAGCATATATACTTGATACTTGGGGGTTCAAGAATAGAACTTAATCAGGTACCCATTGTTGGAGAATTTGCAGATGTGTTTCCTAAAGAGTAATTGGGTTTGTCGTCGATCAGAGAGGTGGAATTTGACATTATTTAATACCTGGCATCGCTCCGATATCGATTCCACCGCATAGAGTGGCACTGACTAAATTGAAAGAACTTAAGGCATAGCTGCAATAGTTACTGGATAGAGGCTTTATCCGTCCGAGTGTCTCTGCTTGGGGTGTACCAGTGTTGTTCATAAAGAAGAAAGATGGTTCAATGAGGATGTGCATTAACTATCGGTAGTTGAACAAAGTTACAGTAAAGAATAAGTATTCGTTGCCTCATATAGATGTATTGTTTGATTAGTTAAAAGGTGTAACCGTATTCTCTAAATAGATCTCAGATCATGTTACTATCAGATGCAAGTGAAAGATTGTGTTGTACCAAAGACTGCTTTCAAGACTCGTTATGGGCACTATGAGTTTCTGGTAATGTCGTTTAGATTAATAAATGAAACGAAAGCATTTATGAATTTGATGAATAGAGTCTTTTAGCCTCAGTTGGATAGATTTGTAGTGGTATTTATCAATGATATACTAATCTACTCTAAGACAGAGGATGGTCATACACAACATTTGAAAGAGGTGTTGCAGATCTTGCAAGAAAAGTAACTGTATACAAAATTCAGTAAGTGTGAGTTCTAGCTTAACGAAGTTGGATTTGTGAGGCATGTTGTATCTTCGAAAGGAATTCGGGTTTATACGAGTAAGATTTCTACTATTCTCAGCTAGAAAGTTTCGAAGAATGCTTCTGAAGTATGTAGCTTTCTAGGATTGGTAGGTTATTACCATCGATTTGTTAAAGACTTCTCTATTATAACTTTGCTAATGACGAAGTTGCTATAGAAAAATATTCAGTTTTTCTAGTCGGAGAAGTGTCAGCAGAGTTTTGATCAGTTGACAAAAAGGTTAACAAAAGCTTCAATTTTGACACAGCCTGAGACAGAGGAAGAATTTGTCATTTACAGTAATGCTTCATTGAAAGGGTTAGGTTGTGTATTGATGCAAGCTGGGAAAGTGACAACATAGGCTTTCCGACAGTTAAAGCCGTATGAAAGAAACTACCCCACTCATTATTTGGAGTTAGCCGCCATTGTCTTCACATTGAAGATTTGGTGACACTTTGGTGACACTATCTATATGGCAAGAGATGTTACATATTTACAAATCACAAAAGCCTGAAGTATCTAATGACTCAAAAAGAATTGAATCTGAGATAACGTTGGTGGTTGGAACTACTAAAAGATTATGATTTGGTAATCGATTATCATCCGAGAAAGGCTAATGTTGTTGCTGATGCCCTGAGTCGAAAATCATTGTTTACATTGAAGATAATGAATGCTCACTTGTCGTTAGAGGGTGATGGTTCTGTTACTGCCGAACTTAGGACAAGACTGCTATTTCTATAGCGAATTTGAGAGTTGCAAAGAAATGATTCAAAGCTTATAGCTAAGAAAGAACAGACACAGAATGATGACACTACTAGATTTACTATTAATGCTGATGGTATGTTGTATTTTCGAGGCAAAGTGTGTGTTCCTGATGATTCCGATTTAAGACGGGACATTTTGAAAGAAGCTCACAGCAGCATTTATTCCATTCATCCGATTAGTGTGAAAATGTATAACGACCTGAAGAAAATGTATTGGTGGACAGGTATGAAACGAGAAATTTCTAAGTTCGTGATTAGATGTCTGGTGTGTCAGCAAGTAAAAGCGAAGCATCAGGTACCGTTTGGATTACTACAGCCTATTACTATTCCAAAGTGGAAATAGGAGCTAGTCACTATGGACTTTGTTACAGAATTATCGATGACACCAAGGAGGAAAGATTCGATCTGGGTTATAATAGACAGATTAACGAAATCAACTCATTTTATTCTTATCCGGGTGGATTATCCACTTGAGAAGTTGGCTGAATTTTATGTATCTGAGATTGTACGACTGCACGGGGTACCGGTATCTATTTTCTCTGATAGGGATCCATGTTTCACCTCAAGATTTTAGGGTAAGCTGTATGAAGCCTTGGGAACTAGGTTGAATTTTAGCACTGCATATCATCCACAGACAGATGGCCAGTCCGAGCGGGTAATACAGATTTTGGAAGACATGTTCTGGTGCTTTATACTTGAGTTCGAGGGTAGTTGGGAAAAATATTTACTATTGGTAGAGTTTGCTTACAATAACAGCTATCAGTCTAGTATTAAAATGGCACCGTTCGAGGCACTATATGGTAAAAAATGCATAACACCCTTATATTGGTCAGAATTGAGTGAACCGAAACTGGTTAGGACTCACTTGATACATGAGACAAAAGATAAGGTTCGAGTAATTCGTGATTGTTTAAAAGCAGCATTTGACCGGCAGAAGTCGTACGCAAATCTTGTGAGAAAAGATATAGTTTATTATTGGGGATCGAGTTTTTCCTAAGAGTTTCACCTTGATAGAAGGTGTTACGGTTTGGTAGAAAAGGAAAGTTGATTCAACGATTTATTGGACCGTATGAGATACTCGAGAAAGTTGGTCTTGTAACCTATAAGTTAGATGATATAGATTAGATCCTTCTCATGTGATTACTCCCTGTGAGGTTGAGATACAATCAGATTTGTCATATTCTGAAGAGCCAGTTAGAATTCTAGCTCGTAAGGTAAAAGAGCTGAGGAACAAAAAGGTGCCACTGGTAAAATTTTTATGGAACCATCACGGGTATGACAAAGCAACATGGGAGACAGAGACATCAATGTGATCACAGTATCCTAATTTGTTTATTGATAAGAAATTTCAGGACGAAATTTCCCTAAGAGGGGAGAGTTGTAAAAACTCGATTTTTAGTAGTGTCAGAAACAGTGATTTCGGGATCACAATTCCAACGAGTCGAGTAATGAATTTATTTAGTTAGAAATTTATGATGTCATTAACATCATATTAAATTTTGGGTACAAAATTTTATTGTTTAGATAGTTAATTAAGTAAAAAGGACTGAATCGTAAAATTGCAAAATGTAGGAATCATTGATTAAATAGGTTAATTAAATAGGTTAATTAGTAAAGGGAGGACTTAGGAAGGTTCTTAAAGAATAAATATAACCTAAAGGTGTATAGTGGATGATCTTGGATTAATATTTGATGGAAATTATGTTAATTCATTAAGGGCATTATAGTAATTTGCAAATAAGTAAAATCTAAGTAAAAGAGAAATTAGATGAATTTCATTCATCTTCTTCAACCACAAAACACTTAGAAACATTAAATCAAAAGAAGAACATTTGTCCAAGGGAAAACTCTTCGATTGGTAGGTAATTTGTCACCCGTTTCTAGTAATTTTTATGTTTTTTAGTCCATATTAGTTTAATCTAGCTAACCCAGGGACTAATTTGTGATTCTAAAAAAAATTAAATGTTTTGCCATTGATGAATGAGCTTATTCTTGATGGTTTATGAAAGTTTTAGAAGCTTGGTTGTTAGATTGATTTGTTTTGTAAAGTGATTTTTGACGATTTTAGGGTTTGAGGACTAAATTGCTAAAATGGTAAAATACATATACTTAATGTGAAAATAAATTTTATGTATGAGTTGAGAATATATCCTAGTATTTTTGGCTAGCATGGGTTGAGCTTGGAAATTATTATTTTGCTTGTTTAAGGTATAAGGACTAAATTGAATGAAAATGAAATTATAAGGGTAATTTTGTAAATTTCTCATAAAAGACATAGATGCAAGAAATGATTGAAATTTCATGATTTAATGTGGAATTTAATGACTTGTTGATTTAGATAACGAGCGGGCTGCAAATCGAGGAAAAGGGAAAATTATAAAATAGTCCCTAAGGTTTAGTCATAACTGCAATCTCATCCAGAAAGTTCATGTAATCATAGTTCTATTAATAAATATATCCTCTATTGTCATTATTGTGTTCTTGACGTGGAAAACGAGTTAGAAGACAATGAAGATGCTCTAAAGTTTGGCTCGTAAGAGCGATATTCTATCTAGCTTATAAGAGCTAAATTCTGTATGGGCTTATTGAGCTAAAATTCTGGAAGACACGAAGAGATCAATTTGATGCAATGTCACAAGATATCAGATTTGTTTAGATTACTATTCTTGTACCAAATATAATATTCTGTAAGTTAACTGTTCTACAAACTTACTAAGCTCTGAAAGCTTACCTGTTTATATGTTCCTTGTTTTGTAGATAATTTTTGTTGTCTAAAGATCGGATCACCTTGAAGAATCACACTATCTCGAGAGTTGGTTTGGTAGACTTCGTTATCACCTAACTTATGTGGCATGTTGTAGGATTGTGAAACCTATTATGTTTGATATTTAAAGGATTATTAGAATGTCTTAATCATGATAATGACTTTTGATTGCATTTTATGTAGTTGTTGAACCTATAACATCTTGTTGTAAACTACATAGACATGACTTGGGAGAATAGCATGTAATGCAAGGCTATTGAAATGTTTTGATATGAATAGTTGCAACACTTAGAAGAATTTGTGCATTTTTATTAAACTACATGTTTCGGTAGAACTCATACATGTATCGGTAAAAGTACAAAGGAGGAGAGAGATTGGTTATTGACTTGCATTGTATCGGTAGGACCATCTCAACTACTGGTAAGAAATTGCAGCTATTTCTGAATTGTTTACTGACTTGACTTTCACTGATACATGTCCAACAGGTATCGATAGAAGTCTCCTAAAATTATGGAAATAACATTTTTACCCTTATCGAGTTGCATTAATTTTTAAATCTCTGATTTATGTCGCGTGTGATGTATGACTTCATTAAAAACACTAAAATGAAATGTTATTGAGAGTTAATTTATGATAGATTATCAAAAATACCCCGAGATCCTAACCGACAACAATAACGAAATTTGGGTAACGGGAGCCTAACATGTGCTGTACAATCTATAAATTAATAGAACCAAAACAGAATGATGCTTCAGTAAGTTGTAATCATAATTAATCTCGCTTGAAAACGTCATCTCTATTACCAGTATACGATGTTACTCACACCAAGCTGATGATGACTTGCAACATATACGGTACCTCAACCATCGATATGGTATCTGTACATATAACTATTCCCTAACGATGTTGCTCACACAAGCTGTAGAGAATGTGCAAATTAAGCATAAATCTCAGCTATCGTAGGGCCTATAATCCTTTCTTGGATTCTTTTCTCATTTCCCGACTCGTAATGCTGCTCACACAAGCTGTAAAGAATCCGCAACAAATGCAAGACCTCTACCATCGAATCGGTTACAAATCATCGGCTCAAAGCCTGATAACTCTTTCTTTCTTTTGCTTTACTCTTTCTCGATTCCAACCCATCGTAACATATTTGCAACATTTATAGAGAATATATCAACGTATAAATTAAATAAAGATTTAACGCTACGAACTTACCGAACTGAATTGTAGTTACAGATAGGCTCTAGGGACTATTCTGCTAAATTTCCCTTTTCCTCGATCTGTGGCACGATTGTATCTAACATAATAAATCACACAAATTTCTCATTAAGTCATATAATTAAATTGTTTAATATAATTTGGTCCTTTTTAGGGAATTTCTGAATCTACACCCTAACATTTTACTTTTGTTTGATTTACTCCTTAAACACAAAATATGCTAAATAACCATTTTCTTCTAAGTCCACAGCAGCCGATATCCATAGTTCTGATAAAAATCCCTATAAATCAATTATTTCAACCAAGTACACACAATTTCATCATTTTTACATATTAGTCATTAAACCCTAATTTCATAAAAAACCACTTTACAAAAAGATCCAACCCAATCATCAAGCATTCAAAACCATCAAAAACTTTCAAGAAAAAGAATATTCAACAATGGTAAGATTTATAATAATTGACAGATTCACAAAATAGTCCTTAGATTAGCTAGATTAAGCTAATACGAACTAAAAAACATAAAAATTACTAAAAAACGGCTATCATTTGCTTACCCAAATCAAAGCTCAAAGCTTAAAAATTTAAAAACCCTAACTTTCCCCTCTTGGCCAAATGAAGAAGAAGAAGGTGACAAATTATGAAGATTTTTATCATTTCTTTCTTTTAATTTCATATATAATAATGGCAAACTTGTAATTTCTATGACTTCCATTATTAGCCTTACTTAATCCTTTTTTTTAACCTTAATTAATCATATTTATAATCAATATAACTCATGCTAATCCACCCTGCACACTGTATCAACCAATTACTCCTTCCCTAGGCTTGGATTGGCCTAACGGGTCAATGAAAAACATTAAAATGTGTTAAAACACTTATTGTATTGAAATTGATCATATGTAACTAAAATGTGAAATTATAAAAAATATAATCAAGTTACTCGAAAACAAGGACATTAAGTCACGAAAAAACATAATTTACAAAAACGAAATGTGGCAAATCCGTAAGAACACCTCAGAATGAACCTATCATTTTTTTTTCAAGAATGAAACTTAATAAACATAGTAGAATAAGAAACAATAGATATGCACTTTGTAATCAAACCAACGCACTTTGTCTAGAAATTTATTTTTAATAATGATGGCATCGAGGAAAGTCCAATCTACATAATTATTGGCCTTACTAATTCCCAATTTGAAAGGAAAACTATCCCCTTTTTAAAATTATCGTTTAAATCGTATGCAACAAAGGCATTATCAGTAACGAGTCAATATGGGGACAAACACATTTGGGCTTTATCTTCACAAACATTTAAAACATGCTTAAAACCATAAAGCAAATAATTCAAAATTTTAACATTTGACATCATAATTATTGATATGGGTGCTTATATAATTTAATTCCAATATAAATAAAAATTTTAAATTTTTTAACATATGAAATTATTTCATGTACTGTTACTATAGAAATTTTTGTCGCATTATGCATCCCATGACTCTGTATATAATTTTTTTATAATGACATTACATCAAATATAGAACTATATTTTTATTATCAAGAATCAAAAGTTAGCCCTAAAAATACAAGAAAGAAACCATCCTCCTTCTAGTATTTGTAATTATGATTTGTTTCAATTCTATAATGATATAGAGAAGAAAAAAAACAATCTAATCATCTAGGATTTTCTCTATGTAAGGGATTGAACTAGTTGAGGATATGTAGTTCATTTAGGTGTTGATGTCCTGTCACCACAGTAGTTCTTCAAATACTGAGGGAAAGTCGGGTAAGTAGGAATCATTTTAGGCCAACAGTCAGTGTTGACTTTTATTATGGCATTGCAACAAGTGGGAGTAAGAATACAATACATTTGATCACCGAAAAGTGAATGAAACATCTCCATAATACACCCATTAATGTCATAAATTGGAGACCAACATTTATCAACTTCACTTTCAGATTGCGATGACGACGACACCTTGCAAATGCCTTTCAATATCGGTCCTGCTATTGGTGTTGGAGATAAACAAGAAGTCTTGAGAACTGGAGGGGGAAGGGGTTGAATGGAAACATTTTTAGCCAACAATCGTCACTAATATGAGTGATGGCCTGATAACAAGTGGGGCCGATAACCCTTATTTTTCCATAGAAAAAAAGTAAATATCTCTAATATACAACCTTGTATGCTAGAAAGTGCTGATCAACATTCTTCTGCTTCACGAAATTCAAAAGAGACCAGGCCTGGCGTTGGAGCAAATGCAAATGGTGGAAATAGCTTCTTTGTGTTTCCTGCAATAATAAACATAGCCATGAATGCTAAATTTAAAAGTAGAGGTGATGACTTTCTTGATATTTAGTTCATTTAGGTGTTGTTGTCTTGTCACCACAGTAGTTCATCAAATACTGAGGGAAAGTTGGGTAAGCAGGTACCATTTTAGGCCAACCATAATTGTTGACTTTCATTATGGCATTGCAACAAGAGGGAGTAAGAATATAATACATTTGATCACCGAAAAGTGAATGAAACATCTCCGTAATACACCCATTAACGTCATAAATTGGAGACCAACATTTATCAACTTCACTTTCAGATTGCGATGGCGACGACACCTTGCTGATGCCATTCAATATCGATCCTCCTAGTGGTACAAGAAGTCTTGACAACTGGAGGGAAAAAGGGGTTGAATGGAAACATTTTAAGCCAACAATCATCAGTAATATGAGTGATGGCCTGACAGCAAGCGAGGACATTTTAAGCCCTATTTTTCTATAGAAAAAAGTACATATCTCTAATATACAACCATGAATGCTAGAAAGTGCTGACCAACATTTTTCTGCTTCACGAACCTGAAAAGAGACCAAGCCTGGCGTTGGAGCAAATCCAAATGGTGGAAATAACTTCTTTGTGTTTCTTCCAGTGATAAACATAGCCATGAACGCTAACTTTAAAAGTAGAGGCAATGACTTTTTTTATACCAACATTATACTAGATTTTCGCAGGAAATAATCTATAAGCCTTTGTTTCTTTATGTTGGTGAAATGTCTATGGGTCAATGGAAAGAGATATTATATAGGTGGGGAATGTGCTATAATAGTGTCTATGGGTCTATTTGGAACACCAATTGTTTTTTTAATGTCTTTAAAACCCATTGTTGAATAGAGTAGAAAACCCAAGAACTATTTTACTTGAAACCCACATCTTCTCAATAATTATTTTGAAGTTATTAAAACCTATTAATCGAAAGGGTTTTTTGAAGAAATTGAAAGTTTCAAACTATAAATATATATTAAATTAATATTTGACTTAACAATTCTTTGCTAATCGAAGAGAGAATTTTGAAGAAATTGAAGGTTTTGGGTTTAATCAATAGAAGATAATAAATAGGATTTTTTTTGTTATTTGAAAACTCAAATTTATTTTTCCTGTTGTGAAAATCGTTTTTTCTAAATTAAACATGCATTTGAGGTTTATATTTTTAAATATTTTTAAAATATTTTATAGTAGTATGTGTTTTATGATAAATAATATATATTTTCAAGTTCTTAAATTTTTTTGAGTTTTTAGAATTTCGATTAAAATGACAAAATGAACAAAAATTGAGGGTTAAATTCATTGATTTTTTAGAATTAGAACTAAAATGATAGAATGTGACAAAAGTGCAAGGTGTTAAGGGTGAAATTTGTTATTATACTAATCAAACGATCGTCACATCAGCATTTCGTCTAGTGAGGAAAGGTATTTAACGATAGAGAGACGAATATTGACAACTTATGTAATGAGAGTAACTAAAATTGATAACATACCTAATGGGAGTGACAAAAATAACTAATTTTTGAAATGACTGACCAAAATAGGAATGTAGGTAAACTCGAATGACTAAATTGGTAGTTTACCATAATTTTATATATTTTTATTTCATTTAATTTAATTTTCTATTCCATGTTCCAATTTATGTATGTTGTTTGAACTAAACTAGTGTGTTTGATTGAGAAGTGACATATGTATTGATCCAATTGATGGGGTTAAATCGATGACAGGCAAACCAATACGAATTAGTTGAACCGAACTAAAAAAGCTTATTTGTTATGAATATTTTATTAAGTAGATGTCCATCAAGATCAATATAAGTTTGGATGAAGTTTAAATTCTAGTAGTCTTTATAATTAGAGTTCTATTTAATTTATATTTTTTATGCTATAAATATAGACCTTGGAGAAGCATTGTAACTTACTTCTATTGATCAATAAAATACGCTCTCTCTTTTGCTTCTCATGCTCTTAGTTATTTACTCTCTGTCTCTTTATTTTATAACATGTTATCAGCACGATTCTCATTTAATTATTTTTTTCTTTCAATCGTCAATTGACGCCGATGCACTATGGGTAATCATTAAAGCCTTTAACCACTTAGTGCTCATGATAATAGCTAGGGTGATAACGATGATGTTAAAGATCTTCAGGTATATTCACTATGATTTATTTATTATATCATGTTTATTTTAATTTGAGACTAATCATGACAACATCAATAGATAGATTCTGATTTGAAATTCATGCATGTTTACGATGGTGATTATGGAATAAATAATCTAGTGGGACATTTATAAGTTCATCCTACTAAATTTGTTGCATTCCTAGAAGTGAATGCAAACATAATAAAAGTGAAAGATATGATCATGGACCACTAAAAGTGGGAACATAGTGATGAATAAGAGAACAATAAAGGTTCTCAAGAAACTTTTCAAAGGGCAAAGATAACTTATGTTATAAATGTGATAGGAAAGGTTATTGGCCACATGTGTGGTGTATGCTCAAATATTTTGTTTGGGTTATTCATTGAGGAAGAATATGAGAATGTAGTAATGAATTCTATCATTACAGATAGAAAATATTTATTTTATTTGGTACTGAAACAAACCAATATTATTCCAATATTTGGTAGTACAAAATTGGTCAAAAGCTCTAGAAGAGCTAATAGATTAATCCATTGGTTTTAAAATATATTCATAATGGATCTCATATTGAGATTGTGAATGAGAAAAAATTATATTTCATATGAATCAAAAGAGGACTAGGTTATCGATTTATATTTATTATAAATTGAGTTGATTGTGACTATCTTTGTGGTATTTTTTCTGTCATTATCCCCATTAAGGGGTTGAAGTCAAAATATTTGACTATGAAAGATCTACTTAAATTGTGGAAGAAAAATATGAGCAATAGATTATGGTAATTCTATCTAAAGCTCATTATGGTTGGATGCACCTGAAGATTTTGGATATGAGAATATCTTGGCATATTCCCTGAAGCGAATATTGCATATAATTATTTGGAAATTATATTATATGACTTAGTATCATTATAAACTTCACATTGATTTAGACATTTCCAATAGTAAATGTCACAATGGTACTTGTATGTGGTTACAAAGTGAAAGAAATGATGGTAAAATTATCAATTTGTTACGATTTAGTTCAAATTGAAACGCATGTTAAAGTAAACCAAAAGTTTATTGGTACAAATATATTTACTACTTGGCATGACCAGTTAGACCATCCTGGATCATATATGATGCGAAAATTAATTGAGAATTCATGTGGACATTTATTAAAGAACTAGAAGATTCTTTAATTTAAAGAATTCTAATTTGTTGGTTGTTCTAAATGAAAATTGGTTGTTAAAAACTCACTAGCTAAAGTTGAGATTTAATGTCTTGCATTTCTGAAATGAATATGGGCCCATTAATCCACCATGTGGATGGTTTTGATATTATATGATTTGGTAAATGCATCTACAGAATAAACACATATGTGTTCTCAACTTGCAACCTGTCGTTTGCAAGATTGTTTGAATAATTAATTTCAGATCATGCAATTAAGACAATTCATCTTGCTAATATTGATGAGTTTATATCTCAGTCTTTTATTGATTGAGTTTGAAAAACTTTGATTTGTTATTTGTATGCATAATGGTTTAGAGAAATTATTGACTGAACGCTTCTGATTATTACTTATGAGAACTGAACTTTTTCTTTCAACATGGGATTATATTGATTTACGTGTTGTATGCATCAAGCCAATAAGTTTTAAATACTTTCCATTGCAATTGATTTTAAGCCAAAAGCTAAATATTTCTCATCTTTGAATTTTTGTATGTGCGTATATGTTTCAATTGCTCCACCACAACGCACAAAGATGAGTGAATCTTTAAAGAAAGTTGAAAATATATATTAATTGTGGGCCTCCTTTTATTATGATATATTAAATGTATTGGAGATTCAATTATGACATAATTATGATTATTATTTTGATTTGATAGTTTTCTCGACATTAGGGGAAGAGAACTAATAACTTGTAATGAGTTAAGGGGGAGAGTAATTTGAACCAGAAGTTCAACAAGGATAACTCATTAAAGTTCCGAATATGAAATTTTTCATGAGAAGAAAAAAAAAACTAGATGGTAATATAGTGAAGGCGGGTGCTGTAGAAGAGATCCAAGACATAACTAATAAGAAGAGAGTCAAGAACTTGCAACTGAAGATTAAAATAGTGAAAATAAGAGATCTCGATATGTTATGTCAATTTGAGAAAATATCGAACCAATAATAAAAGTGGTCGACAATGGTTTTGCATGCAATATTATTGTGGAAATAATGAAATAAAAGGAGGATATTGAATAAATCTCTTGGGAAATAGAGATATGAATAAATTGGCCAAAATAGAAAGATGTAACTCACATACAATTAAATTTGTGGAGTTTTTGGACTAGCAGTCCAAATATCTAAAAGCATAAAGCTAATGAGGGTACAAATGAAGTACTTTTGCAAATGCGAAATAAAAATATGAAATTTTTCGTTAAGTCCTAGCATTGATTATGAAAAAATATAATATTCTTTTGTGGTGGATGCAATAACCTTTAGATATATTATTAAACTGGTAGTTTATACTTGCGTCTCATGGTTGTTGTTACAACCATTTGTGAATCACACTATATAGTAAATTTTATATTAAAATCCTTGAAGGATTTGGAATGCCAGAAGCATATTGAAATTATCCTAAAATTGTTCATTTATATGAATTGAAATAATTGAACATGTGGTACATTTGACTTAGTCAATTGTAGTTGAAGGAGGATTATAAAATGTTCCAAAATACATATTTGTGTTTTTATAGAATAATCATGATTAAAGTTTGCTATGATTATTATTGAAACTCTTGAAGAGATCGAAATATATGTCTCCCAAATTTTCCCTCACTCGTGACTTTCAAAAGAATGGTGATGCAAATACATTCAAAGTCATTTGAAATACTAGTTTTCAAGATTGAATACGTAGAATATGAGATATTATGTGATTTTTTTATGAGGGGGAGTAAATACGCATTGTACTCTTTTTCCCTTAACCGAGGTTTTGTTCCATTGGGTTTTCTTGGTAAGGTTTTTAATAAGGCAACATGTTATGCGTATCATAGATTTGTGTACTCTTTTTCCTTCACAAGGAACTTTTTTTCCTACAAAGTTTTTATCGTAGTAAAGGCTTTAACGAGACACATTATCTACCAATGGACATCCAATGGGGAGTGTTATGAATATTTAATTAAGTGGATGTCATCAAGATCAAGATAAGTTTGGATGAAGTTTAAATTCTAATAGTCATTAGAATTAGAGTTCTATTTAATTTATATTTTCTATATCTATAAATATAGACCTTGGAGAAGCATTGCAACTTACTTCTATTGATCAATAAAATATGCTCTCTTTTGCTCTCTCATTCTCTTTGTTATTTATTCTCTATCTCTTTCTTTTATAACATTATTGAATTAATTATTATTTTTAAATATTCTTATTTTATTAATTTTTAATGATTTATTTAATAAAACTAAATCTCAATAAAGATTTAGAAGTTTGATCAAGATAAATAAATGTAATAAAAATCAAGATAATTTGAATGAATGAACAATGGTAACATGGTGTTGGCTGAATGGTGTTGGACTTAGATAATTTTAAACCATTTTAAATTTACTTGGTTTTAAAGGTTGTAATTGGACTTTTTAGACGGTTCAATTTTTTGGACTTTTAAATCTTTGTGTTTGCTTGTTTGGCTAAAATTGCGGTTAGATTTATATGGTACTGCTTACATGAACTTACTAGACATGTTGCTCCGCCTAAAACGGGGTCATGCACACTCTATCAACCAATTAGTCCTTCCCTAGGCCTTAATTAGCCTAACTAGTCACTAGAAAACATTAAAATGCGTCAAAACACTTATTGTATTGAAATTGATCATAAGTAACTAAAATGGAAAATTATAAAAAAAATATAATCAAATTATTCGAAAACGAGGACATTAAGTCACTGTCGAAATGTTTTTTTGAAAAATCCCAAATTTTTTAAAAAAAAGTGAAAACGGAGTCACCACCAATAATTTTTTTAAAATAGGTGTAATTGGATACCTCGTAAGATTTTAAAAATCATTAAAATAATTTTGATCTTTAAAACCATAAAACGGATTCGAGAGTCGATTATGTGTGAGGGAAAATTAGCACCCCTACATGCCCAAAATTGGTACCTAATCGATTATTTAAAGTCCTAGTGGTTGAAAATTAAAAAAAAAACTCAAGAAAAATTTAAATTGTGATCATTAAATGCATAAATGATAATTTTTATATTATTATTTTTTAAAAATCGAAGTTTGCGAGGAAGGCTTGTTACTTTGAAAAAAATCGAGAAAGGAAGTCATGTCTAGTAAGTTAGGGCACAACACCTCGAATTTTCAAAAATAACAAGCATTCCTTTTATTCCAAATCTCACATTTTTTATTACTTTTTAAAAAAGAAAAGGTATTCGATTGTTTCGATTAAAAGAAAAACTACAACTAATAAATTAAGACACAACTTTTCAAATCACGAAACAATGAATATTGCCTTAATTTTGAAATCATTTGTTTTGTCAAAACAAGTATTTTTTACAAAAATCGAATGAGTATGAATGAGCATAATATACAACTTAATAATATCCTAAAATGGCATGGCATAAAGAATAAAAGATAGGTAAATACACGATGAAATCAAATAATGAATGCAAATTTAAAACGCAAAACAAATAAGATAATATATATATATATAAATAATAGTGACCAAATTTTAAAAATATTAAAAGGAACAAAAAATAAAAAATAAAACAATTTAAAGAAATACAGACTAAATGGGAAAATTTCTCTATTATTTTAAAAACATTGGTTTGAGGACCAAATTAAAAAAAATCAGAATGCTAATTTGAAAAAATAGTTTATAGGTGAAAAAAAGATAAATTTTAAAAAATGAAATGTAGAGGGACTAGCGAAGAAATTTTCCCTTTTCTTTTTAAAATTTGTCGCCAAAACGATGACATTTCAAAGCCAGTGTAATTTGGCTTGAAACGGCGTTGTATAGAGGCAAAATTGGGCACATAGAGATTAAATTGAAATATTTGGAAATTGGGAAGGACCACGAAAATAAATCCCTCCATTTTTGAAAACACGTGGACCCTGATATGAGTCCAGATTGGGTCGGGTCTGATAGCCTGAACGACATCGTTTTAGCACATTAGTGTAGGGCCCTAAACGGTGCCATTTTAATAACCTTATAAAACTCAAAAAAAAAATTTTAAAACTTTCATTTTTCCTTTTCTTTTAAAAAAACTTTCTTCAAATTTTTTTTTTCTCTCTATCCCTCCTTCTTTTGGCCCCAGGTGCCGGTCTCCGTCCGCCGATCATCAGCACCGGCAACTAGATTTCAAAAAAATTATATTTTTTATATTTAAAAAAAAAAACGTAGATCTATTTTAGATCTATTAAAATCAAGAAAAAATTTTAAAAAAATCTATTTTGTGTTTTTTTTTAAAAACAAACACCCATTTGGCGTTTATGGTAGGACTTCCATGGTTATGACGACAACGACGAGTTAAACAAGTATGAAACTCTAACTTTTTGTTTTTTATTTTATATTTATTTAGTATTTGTTTCAAAAAAATAGATAAATAGAATATAAAATAGTATACCTTGAGCAGAAAAAAATTCTTGGAACTTTTTGTATTATGATATAGATCGTGTATTTTGTAATTGCTAGTAATCTCGAATGCTATTTTCTCGTCTATTTTTCAAGTATTTTTCCACATAAAAAACTACATTTGATTTTGTATGTTTTTATAACACTGTTTTACATCGAATTTTCAGATTTTCTAGTGTGAATCTAAACTCTGTGTGGATTGTGGAGTCTTGGATCCAAGGGCAACGGCGACGAAAGCGGTGGCATAGGCATGGACGACGTGTTGGCGGTAGCGACAGTAGCAGCAACAGCTAGGGTTAGGGTTTCCTTTTTGTTTTAAATTTGAGCTTTGTAAAATTTGGGCTTCTGGGTGTATTTGGGTATCGAGTAATTGATTTTGTAAATGGACTTTTGTTTTTTGTTTTTGATTTGATTTTATATTTATTTATTTATATTTATGAAATAATAAATAATAAATAAATAAAAAAATTGGGTTTTGTACATGCCTAGATGAAATTGGGCTTGTACAGCTGCCCCTCTTTGCTCGTTGTCATGTAATAGGAACGAAGCAAAGATTAAAAAAAAGCAGTTTCGTCTGGTCCTGTTAAATTTCACCTTTTGGTGTTTCTCTTTTTCAGCAACCCCTTCTTTCACTTCATTGTTTGCTCAATTTCACTGTATTTTTTTCTCTACAAATTTAGGAAAATAGGATTTAATGGCATGACTTCATCTTGCCCCATTGCAATCTCAAGGAGATGAAGTTTGTCCTTGTAGCTTCATTCCAACCTGCTGAAACTATAGGAGCACTGGAATTGTTATTTTATCCATTTCACTACAACCTCGAGAAGAAATGATTCAATATTGTAGCTTTATCCTACTCCACTATATGTTTAGGGAGATAAGACTTGCTAACATAGCCTCAATCCAATCCATTGTAACTTTAGGGATTAATGTTGTAGCTTCATCTTGCTCCATTGCAACTTCAGGGAGATCAAGATTTGCTTTCTTGACTTTAATCCGACCTACTACAACTTCAAGGGTATAGGATTTGGTTAGCTTCATCCTGCTATGCTGCAACTTCAAAGAGATAAGGATTCGTCGTCGTAACGTCAATTCGATCCACTACAACTTTAGGGATATAGGATTTGGTTTCGTAACTTCACTTCATTCCACTACAACTTTAGTGAAAATTGAGGTCTACTATTGTGAGTTTTAATCTACCCTATACAACTTTAGGGGTATAAGATTTGCTTCTATAGCTTCCTTCAATTTGCCTCTTTATAGCTTTAAGGGTATAAGATTTGCTATTGCGACTTCAATCTGCCCCTTTACATTTTTAGGTGTATGAGATTCGCCATTGCGGCTTCAATTTGTTCCTCTATAGCTTTAGGGGTATAAGATTCAATGTTTTGTCACGCCATTCTCTAAGGAATCTATTTTATGGGCCTCTATCTAGACCATGTAACTAGGATGCTATGATTTGAATGAATCAAATGCTTGTATCTAAATGCGCATGAATGATGCTGATATGAATGCAAAGATGTCATATTTTAGAATGATTTTGTTTTTTCATCCTTAGGTCGTCATTGATCGTCTTTTGCTTAAGTTTTAATGTCGATGTGTCACCATGCATTTCTTTCAAGTCTAGTGCTTTCGATATGAAATTCAAAGAGGTATTCATAAACTAAACTATTTGTTTCAAGACCCCTTCAACCCTCGAACTTGGTTATTTTTAACTAGTGGTCCTGTTTCAGGTCCCTGTACTACTTAGAAATTTTCCAAAGGGATATGCAAAAATCTTTTTACCTTTATATAGTCAATTTCATCAACTATTATTTCAACGCAAAAAATGCTTTGAGTAGGGTTATGAATATAGATAAGATTGAATTTATTGGAAACAAAACTTGAATGAGAATGAATAAAATCAATATCAAACATTGGTTCAAAGAATGAGAAACATTAAATAATGGTCAAAATTGAAAACATTAGTCCAAGAATGGAAAATGTTGGTAAAAAATAGCACACATCTAGAATCGTGAAAGTGAGCAAAAAAAAGTAAAATCAGATGCCCCAAATATCAACATATGAATTTCTTCGAGCAAACTTAATGAAGACCACCTTGAGCCTGATGTGTACCCATGAAAATGGTTGTACTTCGTCAATGCCCAAGATGTAATGTCTCTCCATCCTTACTTCTGAGAATGAAGCTTGTTTCGTGCCCATTCTTTGATCCAAATTTGAGTTTCCCTTCCAGGTTTTCAACTCAAATCTCCTTAGGCTTCGAGACGCCCTTTATGGGTTTTCATCTCAACCTCTCCCTTTTTTTTGAGCCGCCCTTTGCGGGTTTTCAACTCAAACCTTTTTCTCTATTTTTTAGGCGAAGTATTTCTTCATTGAGTCTAAGTTAATGGGGTTTAACAAATCCCTTCCATCCATCTCAACTAGAATTAAAGCTCCTCCACTTCCCAATTTGGCATCCATATGCCTCAAAAGTCCTTTTGTATAGGAAGGATCTTTTTCAAAACTAGATCTCCCTCATGAAATTCTATAGGGCGAACCTTTTTATCATAAGCCCGCATCATTTGTTTTTGGTACATCTGACCATGTTGGATAGCCTTCATCCTATTCTAGTCAATTAGGTTTAGCTGGTCATATCTTGATTGGATCCATTATGCCTCATCTAACTTTACTTCTAATAATACTCGGAGGGAAGGAATCTCGACTTCAATAGGTAAGACTACCTCCATTCCATATACTAATGAGAAAGGTGTTGCCCCAGTAGAAGTTTTGACAGACATTCGATAAGCGTAGAGAGCAAATGGTAACTTCTCATGCCAATCTTTGTAAGTCTTTTTCATTTTCCCCACAATTTTCTTGATGTTCTTATTAGCTGCGTCTAGTGCACTGTTCATTTTCGGGCGATACGATGCTGAATTTTTTATGCTTAATCTTGAACTGATTGTAGACTTCTGCTATCGTGCTATTGTTCAAGTTCAAAGCATTATCGGATGTGATCTTCTCTAGCATTTCATACCGACATATAATTTCTTTCTTCAAGAATTTGCTGACCGTTAATTTCGTAACATTAGCGTAGGAAGCAACTTTCACCCCTTACTGAAGTAATCGATGACCACAAAAATGAATCTATGCCCATTAGAAGCTCTCGACATGATTGGTCCAATGACGTCCATACCCCACATAGAAAAAGGTCATGGGGAAGTCATAACATGAAAAGGTGAAGGAGGGCACTTGTGTCATTTCTTAACGTATCTAATGCAATCTCCTTCCATGGTTGACCAGTAATACTCGAATCTCATAATCTGTCTGGCTATCTTGAAACCATTGGCATGTGTTCCACAAACGCCCTCATAAACTTCTTCTAGGATTTTTTTTGCCCTCAACAACATCAAACACATCTTAACAAAACCTGATCTTTTCTCTTTTTGTACAGAATACCCCCATCATGGACATAATAAATTACGAGCCTTCTCAATGTCCTTTTATCATCCTTGGTGGCTTGCTTAGGGTACTTGCAGTCTTTTACATATTGCAAAATTTCCTGGTACTAAGGGTGATTATCCTTTTTTTCCCTTTCAATGTTGTAGCAATGAATTGGAACCTCATAGATACTTATCTGAATGAGCTCATATCTTCTTGCTTATTTACTAGAATCATGGAGGTAAGGGTCGCCAAAGCATCAGCCATTTGATTTTCCTCTCGCGGGAGGTAATGGAAGGTGATGTCCTCAAATTCTTTAATTAACTCGAGAACTAACTTTCGATAATCAGTCAACTTGGAATCTCTAGTTTCCCATTCACCCTTGAGTTAATAAATTACCAACGTAGAATCCCTACACACCTCCAGAACATTTATCTTGCGTTCTATAGCTGCACGAATACCCATGATACATTTTCATATTCCGCCATGTTATTTTTACAATCGAAATCAAGCTTGCTTTTAAGAGGGTAATGATCTCTTCCAAGGATACCAGAATTGCCTTAATTCTTTTACTAGTGGCATTTGAAGCACCACCAAAATTCATTTTCGATGATTGCCCTTTTGAAGTTCCTTCTTCTGTAGTTGCAACATACATTAGATCTTCATTTGGGAAATCGAAATCTAATGACTCATAATCTTCAAGAGCTCTGTTAGCCAGAAAATCTACTATTGCACTTCCTTTTATCGCCTTCTGATTCACATGGACTATGTCAAATTCAGAGAGCAGCATTTTTCATCTAGTCATTCTTCCATTCAATGCAGTCGACTCCATCATAAACTTAAGGGGATCCAATTTTGAAATCAACCGAGTTGTATGGTATAACATGTACTGCCTCAACCTTCGAGTACTTGATAGCATTAGAAAATACCATTACATTCTCCCTATTTAGAGTGTAGTTTGTTCCCTTTGTATTATGTGTAACATGCATTTTTAGCATTTTATATGTAATAATTGCATTTTCTAAGTCAGTGATGTTTGGTTTAATTTTCTTCTATTTTATCCCACTTATGCTACTAATGTTGCTACATTTAGTGTTAGTTTTGCATCTTGCGATGTCAGTATAGGGATCTATCTTGGAAGATCAAAGCAGGAAAGTGTTCAAAGCTTTTGCTACAAGTTTGATCCAAATTTGCGCTCAAACATGTCACCGCATGAGTACTTCTAGATTACATCAGTGATTTTTCTATGTGAACATATTCAGAAGTTCCAATGCATAAGGATGTCAAAGTTGTTGCAACAAATTAAAGTGTAAATTTGCGTCCAGAAATGTCGCAATAACCTGCAACTGCTTACTACATAAATTAGATCTACATGAGTGTATAGCTAGATTAACTAACTTGTACAACTGCAAGGAAGTTAGATCTGAGAGCAGAAAGACACTTGTACTCGATAGTAAAGTTAAATACTCAGGAGAGAGAAGAAGGGGATCATCAAGCTCATGAAAAATTAATTTCATTTCTGATTTCTTTAAGCAAGCTGCCATGGAAGCTTAAATCCTTGGAGGGTGAACTGACGCGAAGAGAAGGCAGCATCTAGTCCCAACGAGGAGTGTTCTAAGTGCAATGCAAGAGGAGCATTTACAGAAAAGTTTTAGTAGGCTAGGAATAGAATGCTTCAACTTGTTCTTTATTTCCTCTTAAACGTTGATAAATTCTGATGACTTTAATTGTGTATGGAAGTACCTCTTAATGTTAGATCTATTTTGATTTCTGCTCAAATCTTCTTAACTGTTTATCTTTGGATTTAATTGTTTTGACCACGAAAGTTCGATTGCAGTCACAGTCACTGAAAGGTGCAGTGACAAGTTAAATTAACAAGTAAGAAAACGGAAGTTGCTTGAGGCATGAAGGAATTCTGGCCACTTGTTCTCAAATGCAAAACATTGTCAACACTGGAAGGTATGACTAATGTGAGTGTTTTGAGTCTTTGATAAGTAAGGAAGTCAAAAGTAGTAAGATCTCATTAATCTTTATTGCAGGGACAATTTATCTACCAAATTACCTTGTAATCACATTTAGTGTTTGCCAACTTATCATGTCAGGGATCCCCCATCTCTTTATCATTGTTTTACTTCTTTAATTTTCTTAATTTGCATTGACAAAATATCTTCAACATTCATTTCATTTTCTATTAAACTGATCTGACATTTTGTATTATAGTTTTACAAAATTTGCACTGACAGATTTAACTCTTGTATTTGTGCAGTCTTTGACTTAATTGCGGTGACATTATTCATGAGAATTCTTCTTATTTTAACTTCTTTTGCTTTGACAAATTTAAACATAGATAGCCATCTATGTGGGATCGATATCTGATAGCTTACACCTATAACTATACTTGCTTCGACAAGTGTTCGCTTGCACATTAGCTGTGACGTTCATAGCGCGATCAAGTTTTTGCGCCGTTACTGGGGATGGCATTTGTTTGATGTTTATTTTTTTATTTGCAATTATTCTTTATTTCCTGACTTTTATTTATTACTAATCTGCTTTATTTTTGTAAATTCTTTTAAACTTTCTTTTAGGTATTGTATGACCACTAGGAGAAATCCTAACAATATTATTGGCTTAGATTCAGAAATCGAAAGAACCATTCGAAGGAGGAGATAAGAGTAAAGAAATATGGCTTTACCTGGAAATAACGATATACCTAGTTGCCACCATAAAATCCTGTCCCTTCAATACAACCACAAAATTTTAACAATTCACTGCTGCCACAAGAAGAACAAATATAGAACAGAACAATCAGAGATTTTGTTGTTCCTGTGTTAGATGACTTGCAGCTAGGGGTTGTTAGACTAGAGATCCAAGCAGGAAAATTTGAGTTAAAACTAGTGATGTTTCAAATGTTGAACTCAAATAGGCAATATATTGGTTTGCCTAACAAAGATGCGAGGGAGCATCTTAAATCTTTTATGCTAACATGTGCTTCTTTTAGTCAGCATGGTGTTCTTGATGATACCTTGAAGATACAACTATTTCCTTATTCTTTGCAAGGAAGGGCTTATACCTAGTATTTGGGATTACTTGTTGGATCCATTACATCGTGGAATGCGCTTGCAATATAATTTCTTTTGTGATTTAATCCACCCACAATGAATGCTCGATTTCGAAATGATATTACTGCTTACCATCAGCTGGATGATGAGAACCTGCATACTACATGGGAGTGTTACAAAACTTTGCTTCGACGTTGCCTCATGCATGGAATCTAATAGGAGACACAGATAAAAGTTTTATACAGTGGATTAAATGCACAAACAAGAAATCTTGTAAATGCATCTGCAAATGGTCCTTTGTTAGATTGCACCTATGATGAAGCTGTGCGAATTTTGGAGAGAATCGCATAAAATGATTATCAATACCCGATTTCTCGAGCTGCTCAAGTGAAAACAAATCCTAGGGTTATTAAGTTAGATGTCATATCAACTATAAGTACATAGGTATCCTCATTGGCTAACATGATTAAGAACATGAATGGGACGAGTGACATTGCTTCTATTCAAATAGCCCAGCAAATGGATGTCCCGACATTTTGTTGTGAAATTTATGGTGGTAACCATAGCTACGAGGACTGTTCAGAGCATGCAGAGAATGTGTTTTATGTTAATAACATTCGAGGGAACTCATATGGTAACTCTTACAATAGTTCCACTGGGACTCAACAACCTTGGGGGAATCAAAATGCGTACACATTTCGATATGTAACTTCCTCGAATCAAGAAAATTTTAGACAAGGGAGTTACAATAAGCTGTAGTAGAATTACAACCATAATCCTCAAGTACAGGAACATCATGATCAGATGCAGCCACATACTCAGATACAGTCACATGCTCGTATGCAGCCACAACAAATTGCAATGGCAAATATAAACATGCAAGGACAACATCAACAACAGCAACAACATTATTCTCAACCAAGATCGGATCTATTAGCTGTACTTGAAGCCTTGATGCGTGAGCATTTTACAAGAACGGAAGTTATCGTACAAGGAAATTCTTCTTCCATCTACACGTTGAAAGAACAATTAGGATAACTGGCTTCCAATATGAGCACAAGACCACTAGGTGCTTTACCTAGTGACGCTGAGAATCCAAATCAAAAAGGGAAGGAGCATTGCAAGGCTATTACTCCGCTAAGTGGGAAGCAAATTGTTGACCAAAGCAGTAGCTCCAGTATAGCACCTATCGACACAAATGAACCAGTGCAATAAGGAAAGGTTGTATCAGAAGAAAAAGTAGTAGAAATAAGTGAGGAGGAACCACCAGTAATCACACCCATGCCAACCATTTGACCTTCGAAGTTATCGACGCAACTGGGTGTATCAAAGCAGCCCAATGTCAATATACCTTTGTCATTTCCACAACGAATCAAGGAGAAAGAACATTGCAAAGAATATCAAAAATTCATGACTACCTTGAAACAATTACATATTAATATATCTCTTGTTGATGCTCTTATGCAGATTCCCAACTATGGGAAATTTAAGAAGGAGCTCTTATCAAAGAAAAAGAAGTTATCTGACATTGAGACAATTACGCTCACAGAAGGTTGCAGCGCTGTACTGACAAATAAATTGCCACCCAAGATGAAAGATCCTGGTAGTTTTACAATTCCATGCTCGATTGGAAACCATCATTTAGGAAAAGCTCTTTGTGATCTAGAAGCAAGCATCAACCATATGCCTTTGTTAACATTTAAAAAATTGAGAATTGGTCACATGAAGCCCACTGTGGTGACATTGCATTAGGGGACAGATTGTTCGCAAAACCTGAAGGACAAATAAAAAATGTTCTCTTCGAAGTTGATAGGTTTGTGTTCCCAGCAGATTTCATTATACTTGATTGTGAAGATGATAAGAAGGTGCTTATGGGACACCCATTTCTTGCAATGGGCGCACTCTTATAGATGTTTTGAAAGGCGAGTTAATCATACGACATAATGATGATAACATTATCTTCATTTCTTTTGAAGCAACTCCCTATAGGAGTATAGAACAATGTCACCATATTGATGTCTTAGACGAGTTAATTGTAGCAAAATTTAATGAGCTTAGTTCAACAATGCCAAAAGAAATTATGGTGACATCTGAAGATAATTTCTCACCTGATTATGGCCATAAGGTTGACGCAAATATTTGTGTGCTTAGACATGGTTGGTAGATGGGATCTTTGGATCTGACAAATAGGACGATCCCTGTTTTCAAACCATCAATTAAATAAGCTTCAACTTTGGAGTTGAAGCTATTGCCAGTGCATCTAAAATATGTTTTCCTTGGTGATAACAATACCTTTCCAGTAGTTGTTAGTGTAAATCTCAATGTAAATTAAAAGGAGAAATTAATCAGAATACTAAAGCAGCACAAGCGAGTCATCACCTGAAGTATTACGGATATCAAAAGCATTAGTCCCTCTTTCTACATGCACAAGATTAGGTTGGAAGATGAAGAAAGTAGTGAAAAAAGATATCATAAAATGGTTAGTTGCAGGCATTATTTACCTGATTTCTGACAGCACGTGAGTGAGCCCGATCCAATGTGTTCCAAAGAAAAGTGGTATCATGATGGTAAGTAATGACAGAAATGAATTAATCCGTACTCGCATTACTACAGGTTGGCGAGTTTGGATGATTACCGCCGTTTGAATGCTGCCACAAAAAAATATCATTTCCCACTTCCATTCATTGATCAGATGCTGGACAGGCTAGCTGGTAAGGCCTTCTACTGTTTTCTTGATAGATATTCTAGCTACAACCAGATTGCGATTGCGATTGCGTCGGAGGACCAAGCCAAAACAACTTTTACTTGTCCATTTGGTTCCTTTGCTTTCCGTCGAATGCCATTTGGTTTATGCAACGCATCGGCCACAATCTAGAGGTGCATGATGGTAATCTTTTCCAATATGATTAAGGATTTGTTGGAGGCATATATGTATGACTTCTCTCTTTATGGTCATACGTTTTATAAATGCACTGACAATTTAGCTAAAGTGTTGAAGCGATGCGAGGACACCAATCTGGTACTAAATTAGGAAAAATGCCACTTCATGGCAACTGAAGGCATTGTCCTAGGGCATCGTATCTCTTGTCAGGGCATAGAAGTTGATAAAGCAAAGGTGGAGATTATTGAAAAGCTACCCCACCTAGCAATGTCAAAGGAAGAAGGAGTTTTCTCGGTCATACCAGATTCTATCGACGATTCATTCGGGATTTCTCCAAAATTGCAAAACCTCTCTGCTCGCCGTTAAAGCAAAATAAAAAGGTTTTGTTTGATGATGCTTGTCTAGAAGCATTCATTAAAATTAAGCAGCAGTTAGTACAGAAACCTATTATTGTTGCACTGGACTGGTCCCAACCATTCGAAGTAATGTGTGATGCGAGTGACTATGTCATAGGTGCTATGCTTCGACAATGCAAGTACAATGTATTTTACACACTATATTATGCTAGCAAAACTCTTATTGAAGCATAGGTAAATTATACAACCACAGAAAATGAGTTGCTGGCAGTTGTTTTTGCATTCGACAAGTTTCGTTCATATCTTGTTGGCTTAAAAGTTACAGTTTATACTGATCACTCTGCATTGAGATACCTCTTTGCCAAAAAAGATGTCAAACCCAGGCTGATTGGATGGATCCTGTTATTACAAGAATTTTATGTTGAAATTAAAGATAGAAAAGGATTGCAAAACCAGGTAGCAGACCATTTATCTTGTCTAGAATTTGGGAGTGAAGATGGAAATGCGTCACAAATTGTCGACGCATTTCCAGACGAGAAACTATTTTTTGTCGATGCATCTCCATGGTATGCAGATGTCGTAAATTATTTGGTTTGTGGGAAGTTACCATTGAGTGCAAAAGGTCACCGAAAGGTCAGATTTCTTTGAGATGCTCCAAAGTACCATTGGAATGAGCCATACCTGTTCAAGGTATGCACTGACAATATTATTCGTCACTGCGTCCCTGAAGAAGAAATGCTCTCTATCCTGAAGAATTGCCATGATGCATCTTATGGCGATCATTTTAGTGGTGTTAGGACTGCTACAAAGGTCCTTTAGTCAGGATTTTATTAGCCAACATTGTTTCGAGATGCCCACAATTTTGTTCAACAATGTGATAATTGTCATCACACTGAATCAATATCTCAATGTAATTAGATGCTACAATAGCCTATCATGGAAATTGAGCTTTTCGATGTCTGGGGTATGGATTTCATTGGACCATTTCTCAATTTTTTAGGAAATGTGTATATTCTGGTCGCTGTTGATTATGTTTCAAAGTGGGTTGAAGCAATAGTTGTTCTTAAAGATGATAATCGAACTGTGTTGAAGTTCTTTCACACATATATCCTCACTCGATTCGGCACACCTAGAGCATTAATTAGTGATCATGGCACTCATTTTCATTGTAATCAAGTTGCGACAACATTAAAGCATTATGGTGTTAAACATCGAATGGCAACCACATATCATCAGCAAAAAAAAAAGCCAAACTGAAGTATCCAATCGACAAATCATAAATATTCTTGAAAAGTTGATTAATCCATCTAGATGCGATTGGTCTTCACGGCTCAATGATGCATTGTTGGCACTTCGTACATCATACAAAACACCATTAGGAATGTCACCGTATCAATTGGTTTTTGGTAAATCTTATCACTTGCCTGTGGAACATGAACATAAAGCCATGTGGGCAATTAAACAAGTGAATTTGGATTATGATGCTGCTGGACAAAAGAGATTGTTGGAAATTTTGGAACTTTAGGAAATTCGACGTAACGCTTACGAAAATGCTGCCATATACAAAGAAAAAACAAAGCGATGGCATGATAACATTATCTTGCAGCGACAATTTTTTACAAGTCAGTTGGTTCTTTTATTTAATTCACGCTTAAAACTGCATCTTGGTAAATTGCGTTCCAGATGGTCAGGACCTTTCAAAGTTGTCGAAGCATTTCCTCATGGTGTAGTGACAATTAAAGATTTAAACGATGGGCACCATTTCAAGGTGAATGACCAAAGATTGAAGCACTATCTCAGTCCAAACAACCAGGAGTAGAATGAGACCATTAACTTGGTCACATTTCCTTAACATGTCATTACATTTATTTTATTTACTTTTTGTATTTTATTTTATTTCACCTCTCTTCTTTAGTTCTTTGTAGAAATAAAAGTTATTCTTTTTGTTGATGCACACAACCACAACGTGTCGACGCATTTTAATTGTTGACTCACCACTGCGAAACATTCCAAGAAAGAATCACGCCGATTGATTCACCTTATTCCCCAACCGTTGGATCGATTCAGAAAAAGGATAATCCGTGTCATTACATTTATTGGATTCAAACAAAGTGTCCTATCACTGCAGTGGAAATCATCACGCCTCTCCATCTTTATCCTCTATAAAACACCCCATTGTGTCGATGGTGTTCTGCACAACCACATCCACCATTATTGCTACAATCCTTTCTTCTCTTCAATCTTCAAATTTATTGCAAATTTTAATCTCTTTCTCTCATATAGCCATGGCTAGAACTAGAGGAGCAAAAACTCCTTCAAAACCAGTCGTTAAATCATCTGCGGTGGTAGTTCGTAATGCTAAGCAGTCACCACTTAAAGAGCCAATCCTGTTTTTAACCAAAGCCGCCAAAGATCGCTTCCATGAGACTATGTGGAAGCGGAACTACCACTCAGAGCAAGGATTCTAGTTATCTCCACTACTCACATTGGGAAAGCAAGTTAACAGAACCATCTCGTGCCTGGGATGGGAGAAGTTTTATGATCATCCAGAGTGGTATTCTCCATCCTTGATAAGAGAATTTTATGCCAATCTAATTGATAGGGAGCAAGAGTTTGTCTTTGTTCGAGAGGGGCTGGTATCATGGGGTGCTGACCATATAAATGCCCTGTACAACATCACTGAGGGAGAGGATGAGCATGTCGCTTTCCTGGAACAACTAATAGAGAAAGGTGCTGACTTCCTGCTAAATGATTTGTGCATCGATGATGCTGTCTGGATCGGAAAGAATCCTAACAACCATAAAATGCATCGATGTTTCCTCACGATCCAGAGCAAAGTCTGGTTCCATTTCATCAACTACCGCCTATTGCCCTTCACTCACAGCACCACGATCACTTTGGATACAATGTGTCTTATCCATTCCATCATTAAAGGCCGCCGGATAGATGTCGATGCAATTCTCTATCAAGAGATTGTAGAATCTGCAGTGAAACAAACAGGTATATAGTCTTTCCCCTCTCTTATCATGCAGTTGTGTAAACAGAGGGGTGTTGTACCTCGCGAGGGGGAAGAGTTCTTGGAAAATATAGGCCCCATTAATGATGTCTCGATTGAGCGAATGACGAGAGGGCAAGAAACACTTGTTGTAAAAGAAACAGCACAAAGGAAGGAGAAAGGGAAGGGAAAGGAAAAAGACAAGCAACCTCATGCTCACACAGATCCTCACCTTAGGAGGAAACAGAAAGAAATTGAGTAGTTGGCTGACCGAATGAGTCTGTGACAACTTAAACTTATCGTCGCAGTGGAAGATATGGAGTACTCACAAAACTTATTCTATGCCTACACCAAGGCATGTAATACTGTAATCGTCAGCACGCTACGCAGCATGAGTAAGCAGCCCTTGCCAGAATTCCAGTGTTTCCCCCTATCATCAGGGAGGCAACAATATCAATAGAGAAGGATGCTTCAAAAGGGATGACTCAATCTGTCCAATCTCCGCATAGGGTTCATATTTTTTATGATGAGGACCATGATGTGCATTTTAGGGATGTGAAGGAATGTTTCTGAAATATTGCTAGCCTATTTGAAAATGAGTTTTCTAACAATTTGGGGCAAATATGGTAGAGAAGGAAGCTGCTGCTGCAGAAGAGCATACCACCACGGACTCTGTGGGTATTGAGGAGGTGAAGCCAGAAGAGAAAGAAGAAAGAAAGGAAGACGAGAAAAAGGAAGACTTTGTCGCGACAAACTTATCTGAGGAATTTATCACCGCATCTGACAATGTCGGTGTAATTACTAAAGACCTAGCACATCTATTGCGAGGTAGGCTTAGGCTGTGACATTCAGCAACGAGGAATTTAATCCTCTAGCTATTATGCCTTATATTGCACCACTTGCTGAAATTCATCCTTTGGATGTTACAGTCAATGAAGCCAACATACAACAGAACCTGGAGGAGCAATCCACCACCTCGGTTGAACCAATGAAAAAGAAACATAAGTGCAAAGATAAAAAGAAGCGCAAAGAGGAGCGCCCCCAAAAGAAGAAAAAGACCAAGGTAGTCACATCTTCAACTGCAACCATTAAGTTAGTCTTTATTTTTTAGTACTTAGTTCAGTTTCATGCATATCATGTAGTTCTCATAACATTTTTACTATCACTGCATTTTATTTGTCAACGCATTTGCATTGTAGCTATATTTCCATATATATTTGTGTATTATTGTCAGTGCATTGGGGACAATGCAAACTCTAAGTTTTGAGGGAAATATGTATGGAATGGAAATGCAATTGCACACACATTTTAAAGCTATTATTTATCCTTCAATTTAATGAAAGTATGCAAAGTTATGAAAAATGTGACTACAATTTTTTTTTCTATTTGATGCTTAATTCTTGAATTATTTGAGATGTTAATGCGTGAATTTGATGAATGTGATTGAATGTTGTGTACTTCTATTTTTGGATGAATGGTTGAATTTGCATTAGTAATAAATGAGTAGTATCATTACTTGAATCTTGGAATAACTTGTCGTTTCCAACTATGTATAAAATTATAACTACTAATAAAAGACACTCTAATGTAGGTGCATTGTGACTTATCAAGGGGGAACACTCCAATGCAAGTGTTAGAAAAAATATCTAGCCAAAGATTGTCACTATAAGAGTGTGTGTCGATGCAACTACATACTTCTTGGGGGTTTGCTGCACCCCATCGTTACTGCTCAGGAGCAAAGGTATAGTAATGCAATGACATCTCTCAGTCGCATAAAAGAAAAGAGAAAGAAAGAAAATCTGATAAATATATATATATTATAATAAATGTTGTATTGGTTAAGAGAATTCAAGATTTAAAGCATGATGCTAGCATTAGTGAAGTTGCAGTTTTAATTATTCATACCTATAAATTGTTGGTGCAATTTTCTATCATACGAATGTAATTTATACACTAGGATCTCAGAGAATTTAAGTTGTTAAAATTATTATTGTTTTGATAAGAATTTTTGCTATAACTTTGCTAGATTTTGTTTACTTGAGGACAAGCAAAAACTCAAGTTTGGGGGTGTGATAGCATTAGAAGAGACCATTAAATTCTCCCTATTTATAGTATAGTTTGTTCCCTTTGTATTATGTTTAACATGCATTTTTAGCATTTTATATGTAATAATTTCATTTTTTTAGTCAGTGATGTTTGGTTTGATTTTCTTCTATTTTATCCCACTTATGCTACCAATTTCTCTACATTTATTGTCAGTTTTGCATCTTAAGATGTCAGTACAGGGATCTATCATGGAAGATCACTGCAAGAAAGTGTTCAAAGTTGTCACTACAAGTTTGATCCAGATTTGCACTCAAACATGTCACCGCATAAGTACTTCTAGATTACATCAGGGATTTTTCTATGTGAACATATTCATAAGTTTCAATGCATAAGGATGTCAAAGTTGCCGCAGCAAATAAAGTATAAATTTACGTCCAGAAATGTCGCGACAACCTACAATTGCTTACTACATAAACCAGATATGCGTGAGTGTACAGCTGTAAGGAAGTTACATCTGAGAGTAGAAGGACACTTGTACTCAGCAGCAAAGATAAATACTAAGGAGAGAGAAGAAGAGGATCATCAAGCTCGTGATAAATTAATTCCATTTATGATTTTTCTTAAGCAGGCTGCCATGGAAGCTTAAATCCTCGGAGGGTGAACTGACGTACCGAGAAGGTAGCATCTACTCCTGACGAGGAGTGTTCTAAGTGCAATGTAAGAGGAGCATTTACGAAAAAGTTTTAGTAGGCTAGGAATATAATGCTTCAACTTGTTCTTCATTTCCTCTTAAAAATTGATAAATTCTGATGACTTTAATTGTGTATGGAAGTACCTCTTAATGTTAGATCTATTTTGATTTCTACTCAAATCTTCTTAATTTTTTATCTTTGGATTTAATTATTTAGACCACGAAAGTGCGATTGCAATCACTATCACTGAAAGGTGCAGTGACAAGTTAAATTAACAAGCAAGACAACGGAAGTTGCTTGAGGCACGAAGGAATTATGGCCACTTGTGCTCAAATGCAAAGCATTGCCAACACTGAAAGGTGTGGCTAATGTGAGTGTTTTGAGTCTTTTATATGCAGGGAAGTCAAAAGTAGTAAGATCTCATTAATTTTGATTACAACGACAATTTATCTACCAATTACCTTGTAATCACATTTAGTGTTTGCCAACTTATCATGTCAGGGATCCCCCATCTCTTTATCATTGTTTTACTTCTTTAATTTTCTTAATTTGCATTGACAAAATATCTTCAACATTTATTTCATTTTCTATTAAATTGCTCTATCATTTATATTATAGTTTTACAAAATTTGCGCTAAAAGTTTTAACTCTTGTATTTGTGCAGCCTTTGACTTAATTGCGGTGACATTATTCCTGAGAATTCTACTTATTTTAAATTCTTTTGCTTCGACAAATTTAAACATAGAAAGCCATCTCTGTGGGATCGATATCTGCTAGCTTACACCTATCAACTATACTTGCATCGACAAGTGTTCGCTTGCACATTTGCTGTCACGTTCATAGTGCGATCAGTACTCCAAACCAGAGCACAACATAGTTTCTCAATTAGTGAATATCTCCTCTTGCATTCAGTGAACTTCTTGCTGAGATAATAGATTGCTCTTTCTTTCTTTCCTGACTCATCATGCTGGCCTAATACGTATCCCATAGAGTTTTTGAATACGACCAAGTACAAGATCAAAGGTTTGTTCGGATTTTGTGGCATCAAAGCTGAAGCATTGAACAAGTAATGTTTAACTTTGTCAAAAGTCTTTTGGCATTCATCATCCCAAACTCCTAGGTTATGCTTCTTCAGAAGACGGAAGATAAGATCACATTTCTTGGTTAATTGCGAGTTGAACCGAGCGATGTAATTCAATCTACCTAGAAACCCTCTAACTTCCTTTTGAGTACGTGGTGGTGGTAACTCCTGTATAGCTCAGACTTTATCTAGATCGATCTCAATTCCCCTTTTGATGACCATAAAACCTAACAACTTGCCTGAAGTAGCCCCGAAAATACATTTGCTTGGATTCAACTTCAACTGGAACTTTCTCAATCTTGAGAACAACTTTCTCAAAACTTTCACATGTTCCTCTTCTGTTCGAGACTTTGCGATCATATCATCGACATAGACCTCAATCTCCTTGTGCATCATGTCATGTAACAGAGTTATCATGGCCCTTTGATATGTTGCCCCTGCATTCTTTAGTCCAAATGGCATACTTTGTAGCAAAAGGTTCCCCAAATGGTAACGAATGTTATTTTGTCCATAACTTCAGGGTGCATCTTTATCTAATTATACCTAGAAAAACCATCCATAAAGGAGAACAAAGAATGACCTACTGTATTCTCCACCAAGGTGTCGATATGAGGTAGTAAGAAATTGTCTTTCAAACTAGCCTTGTTTAAGTCCCGATAATCCACGCACATTTGCACTTTCCATCCTTCTTAGGGACTGAAACTATGTTGGCTACCCATTCTGAGTATTTTACCACTTGTAAGAAACCGACCTCAAATTGTTTTCTGACCTCTTGTTTTATCTTTAATAGTACATTAGGTCTCATTCTTCAAAGCTTCTGTTGGACTGATTTACACTCTTCTCTTATAGGGAGCTTGTACACCATGATATCAGTACTTAGATCGGGCATCTCCTGATACGAACACACAAATACATCTTTGAACTCTTGAAGCAAATCAATTAGATCTCGCCTCGTTTTTGTAGAGATACAGGTCTCAAACTTCACCTCTCTTTTGTTAGCTTCATCCCTTAAACTCACAACTTCTATTGATTCTTTGTGAGGTAGGATCTGTTTCTCGTCTTGCTCAACAATCCGTAGTAGATCAGGAGATAAATTAAAATCTTGAGCATCTTCAAAATCCTGAGATATCTCTGAACACATATCCTACTCAAAATAAGGCTCTAAGTCGACCATGACGTTACTCATATCATTGATATCTAGGGACCTATCATATGGACCAAAAGGATCCAAAGAATAAATGAATTTAAGAATATTTGTTGCAGTATGAGATGAATGAAAAGAATAATGAGAATGTTTGCCAATTTGGATGAAAGAAAGTGCATCATTTTTATTGAAATAAAAGCTAATGATTATGAGCCCTTTACAAAAAGATCCACGTTGCTCTCAAGCTTAGAGCAACAAGGGTGCTCTAAACATTACTCTGAAAAAGTCCTAAAAACTATAGGGAGCTCTTTCGCAATCTAGTTCTCTAAAACGCTTTCGAGGGTGTAGAGACGAATTCCTAACGAGTTCCTTTATTCACTCTTCTCCTCGAAAAAAGCACTGATGCTCAGGTTGTCCATCATTCCCACCATCTTATTTTCTATCGGCTTTTGCTCGGGGTTAATAATGACCCTCGACACGAATGTCTTCGATATAAGGGAAAAGACCATTGGTTCATATTTGATTTCTTCCCCGCTTATTCGTGCTCTTCTCATTTTCTGCCTCTTCTGCAACTCTTCTCTTCTTTGTTTTACATCTGACTTGAATCTTAAGCCAAAGCGAACATGTTTATCTGCCAATAAATCCTTCCTTGGATATATCTTCCCAGTCCTCTTCCAGGTAAAGCTTTTCTTCCCACTGTTAATTTTAGACCCACCCGAGTATTTGTAGACATCTTCGGTGTGAGGATCTTGTTTCCTTTAGCTACGAAGGTAGAATTTACAAACTCCAAAGATCTAAAGGAGCATTCCATGGCCTCTTTATCTGTACCAATGTAAGGCACATCACTAGTCACTGATGCAATGATGTCTTTCTCGGCATTAATGGTGATTAATCGACTCTTTGTCACCAATTTTAAGTTTTGATACAAGGATGACGGTACTGCCCCTGTCGAATGGATCCAAGTTTTTCCCAACAAGCAATTATAAGTGGGTTTAATGTCCATCACCAAAAAGTTCATCTCATACGTGTTTGGACCAATAAGGAGTGGTATCTCAATTCTGCCCATCACTCTTCTCTTAGTTCTATCAAATTCCCTCACTATGTTGTGGCATGCCTTCATGTGGGAGCTGTTGATTGGCAATCTGTTCAGTGTCGTCAATGGTAACACATTCAAAGCAAAACCATTATCCACCAATACTTCTGGTAACGTGTATCCTTTACATAGAGTCGTGATGTGTAGAGCTTTCATTGAGCCCTTGCCCCTAGAGGTATTTCATCATCATTGAAGAAGATGAAATTATTTGCATTTAAGTTATTAACCAATCAGTCCAACTTGTTTACCGAGATATCATTAGTGGCATATGTCTCATTCAAGACCTTCATTAACGTACTACGATGAGTTTCTGAACTTAATAGTAGGGCTAAAATTGATATACGAGCTAGTTGCTTATGTAACTGTTCCACCACGCTGTACTCGCTATGTTTTAGGAATTTCAAGAATTTCGATGCCACCTCCTCAGTTATCGATTCATTCACTGGCATCCCAGGTTTACTAGTCCTTCTCTCCTCAAGCCCAACCACTAGGGCTTTTTCTTTGTTGGCTTCACTTTCTGAATCTGTCTCGTTATAGAATCTCCCTGTACATATGATGAGACTTACGTATTCTTTCGATCCTTCCCCTTTTGGCACCATCATGTTACAGTCATAATTTCACGAGACCCTTTTGCTGTCTTTATAAGAAAATGTTGTAGGTTTCTGAATGATAACCTACGGTGTCATTTGTTCTCTAACCTCATTACCCTTGGCCTGGATATGATTACTAGTGGTAAGTTGGCCTTATAAGCTCTTTCTGATGCCCCTTCCCTAGAAGCACAAATATCTTATCCTTTTATATCCTCCTCCTCAAAGAACTCAAGCTCCTTATTATCTATCAATTTTTGTACTAAGGCTCGAAACTCGACACACCCTTAGATTCTATGCCCCTCAATGGCATGAAACTCACAGTAATTTTTAGTTTTTTTTATTGCATATTCCATATTTTGTATGATCAAGCCCATGTTGACCATCTATTGCCAGACCAATTTCAATGGAGATTTGACCTCCCCAGTATCATTTTTAATCCTCTTGCTCTTTTCATTCGTTATCACATTCACCCCTTAGACAGGATGATTAGGCAAAGGATTTCCGGCCACATTTAGTCCAACTAGTTCATCGAACTTCATGATTCCCATATTAATGAACCTCTAAATTAACTTCTTGAAGGCGATGCAATTCTCAATTGAGTGTCTAGTTATTCCTACATGGTACTCGCATTAAGCATTTTCATCGTGCCATTTTAGAAATAAGGGTTGCATTGGCTTTAAATAATATAAAGACACTACACGAGCATCGTATAGATATTTGTAGAGCTCCTTGTATGACATCAGGATAAGGGTAAATTGAACTCTTTCAATGTTCAGCCTCAAGCTTGATTCTTGTCTTAGAATGTTTTGATAATTGGCTGTCGGGGCTTTAGACTACATCACCATGATCGGCTTTGTAAAGTTTGGCCTGTATAAGCCTGCATTATTCACATCACTGTCCTTCCTTCTAGGAGAAGACTATTTGGCACTTTCTCCAGAATCAATCTTCCTACTTCTGATGGCATTTTAAATCATTTCTCCGGATAAAAGCATATCGGAGAAGCTATTTGTAGCGTTTCCTTGCAATTGATTAATGTATGACACCTTCACGGTACTAACAAAGATCATGGTTATTTCCTTTCCAGATAGTAATGGTTGTACTTAAGTGGCCATATATCTCCACCTTTGGGCGTATTGCCTAAAGCTTTCACCCAACTTTTTCTCCGCATTTTGCAACGTGTTCCTGTCAAGAGCCATGTCAGTGATGTAGCCATATTGCTTCATCAAAGCATATGCCAAATCCTTCCAAGAATTGATCTTGGCACGACTTAATTGGTTGTACCACTTTGCGATCGATCCCGTCAGATTATCTTAGAAGCAGTGGATTAGCAGCTGATCATTATGAACGTACCCCATCATCTTTCTACAGAACATGGTGATATGCGCTTCTGGGCAACTCGTCCCTTGTATTTCTCGAACTCCGGAGCCTTAAAATTAGGAGGAAGCATTAAGTCTAGGACCAAACTCAATTCATTTGCGTCCATCCCATAGCAAAATTTAGCTCCCTTTATTGCTCTGATTCTTTCCTCCAACCATTTAAAGCACTCCTTCAGCTGTGTCCAAAGTTTGACTCTTGTCTTCTCTACCTCTACCACCTGATCAAAATCTGGTACGAAGGGATTAACTGAGTTATCTCTTGGGTTTGAACTGAAACCCATTTGGTAGTTCGTTGGTTTTGATGTGCCAATCAGGTATGGCTGTGGTTTGATGGTTACAGATGCTCCTCAAACACATGTCTCCTGCTAAGCTTGGCTATACAAGGGGTGACACTCGAAGGATATAGAAGATCCTCACTCTCTTCTTTAGGGTTTACTGCAAGACCCTTTCCTTTATCAGCTCCCTTAATCAGTAATTGAGATAGCTGATTGATGATATCCTTTTAGGATTCAATGATCTCATCCTTCATGTCCTGTTGCACTTTGGCTAGCTGTTCATGCAACTATGCTTGCAACTGATCTTGCATTTCCTTTTGAGTTTGCTCTAATTTTTTCAGTCTCTAATCCATTGCTCTTGACTTAGTACAAGTACCGTAAGGGTGTTAGATTTTTTGTTTTTCCAAAGTAACTAACTGTCATAATTTAGTTAATTAGGGACATCTTCTTAAAATTTTAATGCATGAAACTTGATGCAAAACTTTATTAATGCTTTATGAATGTATGAATGCATATGCAAGAATGGTATTGACTCTTATTCGAATTCTGATATAATAACTTTACTAGAAAACGAATGTCTTTACATAAGATAATTTTAGACACTGGTTCATACTCTGAGCTCAAAGCATCGACTTTAACAACTAACTTCTACAAGTATTCTGCCACTTCTCTCACTTGTGTCAATGCTAAACCCATGACATGGTCTCGGTCTCTGACTTGCCTTTGAGAGTGATGAAGTTGCCTATTACTTGTCTTCAAAGTTATTTCTAGGAACTCAATCCGAATCTCACAGTTTTGCAATAAAGCTTCAAGTTCTCCAACCCTTCTCCTGAATCCTTCATTCTCAACCTGGCTTACCCTCAATTCTATTGCAAAGTTACAACTACGATGATACGTAAAGACTCCTCTAACTCGACTATTCGAGCCTTCAACTTATCTTTCTCGACCTAGCCCTCTAATAGCTCACTCTTTATAACATCTCCTTAGACTTGAGCATCTTGAAACTTTCTCTTCCACTGATTGGCTCGAATCCTTTCCTCTTGAGTTTCTTGTTGCCATTGTTCTGATGTCTTACCTAGCCCAGCAGTTCTCATTGACTGACAGAGCTTCTTGTAATCCTTTTTCAAATAATCCAAGTCTTCCTCAGTCTTTCTCTTTCCTTTCCTCAGCTTCTCGGCTTTTAACCTTTGGATATCAACATTCAATCCCAACTGCATCTTTTCCTCCTCTAATGTCTCTATCTTCTTTCCCAATTCAGAACTTTTCTTTTCAAAGTCTTACTTTATAAGCTTTAATTCTAATAGGACTACTTGAAAATGCTCCTCAATTGGACAGACATTTTCGAGATTTGGCACGGAGATGTTCTCATTGATTCTTCTACCCCTCCATTCATCAAACTCCCGGGTTACCATGGGATTTGCAGTAAATGGCTTCATTTTATGAACTTGATTTCAGACATTTGATATCTTTTGAACCCTTTCTTATTATTCTCACCCTTTTATGCAAACTAACAATGAGCTAAACCCTGAGTTGTTGGGTGGAACCCAATTGAAATCTTCGCATCGATAAAGAATTTCCTCAATAATGAACCATGATGCTCGCCATTCTATGTCCTCGACTCAGAGACTATAGAGTATAGCCATCCACTTTTTCCCAGAAATGTCCTCTCACCTTTGTGTAGTCACAAATTCCCTCAAAGGGGAATAACTCATAGAAAACACTCGATAAAGAACCTTTTCCACCTTCTAGAAATAAATCTCCCTTCTTCTTCCCTTCGACATGCATTTAATGATCTAAAAGTCTAGGCCAAAATCGTTGGAATAGGTGTAACCCTCTTATCAAGTCGATCGAATAGATCAGTGACTGCCTTCTCTATGTACCCTAATGCCTTAGAAAAGATAACCAATACATATAAACCAAGAGCAAATATATCAACCTTTTTCCTTTCATCTAGATGCGCAAAGATCAAATCTCGCAAACTTTTCCAAGTGATGCATTTGTTGTCACCTTTCATCTTAATTCGAGCTATAACCCATTGCTCGCTCATTCCCGTAATGTTCAACAGCTTTTTAAGAAAGGTTGGGACACTAACAGCTCTCGAGTAGACTTTGTTTGCTTGAATTTTAGGGCAACAAAGTAAAGCAGTATAGTCCTCAATCATGGGCACCATGTCCATGTTCTCAAAGGTGAAACAACTATAAGCCGGGTTCCAATGTTGTGCAAGGGCTCGGAAGAGATGCTTGTCCATCTTAACTTCTAGCAAATATGGTATATCCTCATACTCACGGTAGAAAGTCTGTTTCATTCCATCATCCCACTGATCCCAAATTTCCTTAAACTCTTGTAAACTATTCTGAGTCACACTAATCCGAGTAAAATCCCAGTAATCTAACACATGACCTTCAGCTAGGCTATCACCCTTCTCATGTTGTTTATCCTCTCTCCACATACGCACAACCACATTGTCCTCTACCTTATCAAGATACCCTTTTTCCATGACCAGTTCTCTACTAGCAATCGAAATTAAATCAATACCTTTCCTAATATGAAGATGCAATGCAAAATAAGACAATAATAAAACAAGTCAGTATAATCATCATAAAATGTATCAATGAATTATACAACAAAGAACCTACATATCTATTTAAGGTAGTTGCTAAAAGTTCATGTGTTGTGCGGCTATATCTCTGGTCATAATTCTAAGTTGATCTTGTGGCTGCATTCTTCTTCCAGTATTGATCTTCTGGGCTGAGTTCCTGCGCTGACAATTCTAAGGTGCAATACATCGACTGCTTGCGGCGACATTAGTACAAAAAGAGATAAAAATAACAAGAATTTAAACTAACTAGCAATGAGTTAGAAAATATAAAAACTAAGTATGAAATGCTCATGATGCATGCTAAATAAGATACAAAAGAGACAATTAAAACACTAATTTGGAGAGCAATATATGTCATTTTTAATGCTATCAATGCTCTAATAAATTATTTGTACTTTATAATTCAATCTAGAATGTATAATCCAGTTATTCAACAATAACAAATTAATGAGTCAATTAGATCCTATTAGATTTCTCTTTTTTTCCCCTTTAATCAAAGGCAATTGATTAGAAACCTTAAAGTAATAATATTTTTTTTCCTAAAATAATTTTAACAAAAATCAATCAACCAAGGAGTAAAACTTACTATATAAGGATTATATAAATTTATTTGCATAATGGTTACCCGTAGTGCGTAAGCCTAAATTGAAGATTGAAATTGCAATAGATCTAGAAGGCAATCGAAAACAACTTGAGTAATAGATTTGTAGTTATCGTTTTATAGAATAAAAGAGAATCGTGTTGATAACATGTTATAAAATAAAAGGACAGAGAGTAAAGAACAAAAAAAATATGAGAGCAAAAGAGAGAACGTATTTTACTGATCAATAGAAGTAATTTTACAATGCTTCTCCAAAGTCTATATTTATAGATATAGAAAATATAAATGAAATAGAACTCTATTTCTAATGTCCATTAGAATTTAAAGTTCTTCCAAACTTACCTTGATCTTGATGGACAACAAGTTAATAAAATATTCATAACAATAAGGATTTTTTCACGCACTTTTTCTGGGTTTGTAGTAAAAATTAGGTGAACGTTCACGAGTTTAGAATAAAATAGATAAAAACTAAATCAGATATTACTTGAAAAAAGAAAGAAAAAAATAAAAAAAAATTTGAATCCTAATATATGACATCTGGTAAGCCCTTACTTGAGCATTTTCGAAAAGGCTAGGCCCTTATTTGAGCACTTTCGAACAAGTTTGGCTTCCTTTTTTGACCATTTTGAAAAGTTTGTTGTTCATGTAAGCACTTTTGTAAAGGTTAGGCTCTTATATGATCATTTTGAAAGGTTTGACCCTTATTTGAGAAACCCTTGAAAGATTAGGCTCTAATTTCATCATTTAACATATTCTCTAATTAAGACAAAAACTTAAAAAGATTAGAGTATTTTGAATGGAATGTTGGAGAGAACTTTTCTTAAATATTACAAAGTTAAATTCTCTCACACTTTTAAATCATACAATCTTAAATGCATCAAATCATGATGAGCTTCATTCAAAGTTTTAAATCTTACAATTTTAAATGTATCCAATCAAGCGAGTTTGACGTAGAATTTACATATTGTGATGGTTATTGTACCAATACCACAGTGCCCTACACATAAAAATGTTTCTTTTAGACCTATGGAACTGGTCCGAAGGTTTATAGCCTATTTCGTGAAAACTGTTGAGTGAAATTTGGAGCAGTTAGAGTATATGCCCGCTAAAAGTTTAATATGTTTAGTTTTTTTATCGAAAGAAAAGGCGTATTAATGGTGGGTTACTATAACTCTTTCTATCCCAACTGAATGGATTACTTGGAATTTCTTTCGAGCTAAATTTAATAGAAACAATGTGGGTGAGGTGTATCTAGAAGATTGGATGTGCAGGTTTATGAAATTGACTCAGGAAAAATTTTCAATGGTAGGTTGAAAATGAGAATTTATATTCAAAAGTAGGTATGCACTAAAAAATGGTTCCTACCGAGGAGGAGAGTTGCCAACATTTCCTCTGTAAGTTTAATAACAAGATTAGAGTTCCATTAGTTACACTTCGATTCCATGAATTTTTCAATCTAGCTAAACGAGCAAAAATGATGTAACAAGCAATGGGTTTAAGTAAGAAGTCTGATACTGACCATGTCCATGGTAAAAGAACAAACATATACCTTCTCAATCTTTTACCCTATTGGAAATTGCAATCCTAAAGTATATCAAACTTTTTATCCTTATAGCAATCAACTCTATACTAAAAATATTTATAACCAATACATCAAGATATAATCTCATTTCTAATTTATATAAAAAAAATTGTCAAATACATTTTGATAAGGCAAACAAATGACTTAAGAAAACAAGATCAAATTTCAAATTTCAAATTTTCAGTGTTATCCAAATTTTGTTCAAACTCTTCAGCAAATTTTATCCTCAAATCTTCAACCTATCCCATACACAAAAAAATTCAAATATAAGTCAAAATCTTAAAATTAAGCATTTAAATTCGTAAAACTTGAGGGAAAATTAGCAATTTAATTTGAAATTATGCTGATAAATGCTAAAAGTAATATATTTTATCCCATTCTTAATGCGTTTTTGGATGATTATTTGTTGTAAAACAGTGAATTTTATACTCCTAATCCTTTAAATTCATGTTTCTATACTTACCAGAGCGTTTAGAGTGAATGGAGTGAAAAATGAGAAAAAATCGAAAAAATAGAGCAGATTTTAGAAGCCACACGGGATCGGCACATAGCCGTGTGAGCCATACGAGTTACCACACAGCCATGTCCCAAACCATGTGGAAATCGTGATTCACATCCAGAACACGTGAAAAAGCATAATTTTTAGGTTTTTCAGGCATTTTAAGACCTATATATACCAAATATGATAAAAGGGGAGTAAGTCGTCATAGAATACTCAAGGAAACAACTCGAAAAACACCATCGAAGTCGACTCTGAAGAGATTTCCATTAAGTTTTAAGATCTCCTTTTCATTTCTTTGAAGTTTACTATGAATTTTTTTTATTTCTTTTATGAATTTTTTTATTTCTTATGGTTTTACTATCTTTTATATTTAAATATTTATTTCTAAATACTAAAAGTTAATAAGGCAACAACTGATCTCCCAATCATTTTCTTTTCAAGAATGATTCTAATTAACAATAGTTGAATCAGGCTTAAATGATTTTTAATTAAGTTCCAGTTTTTAGCCTATTAATTACACTCTCATTTAGTTACGAAATCATTACACTATAGTATCCTGACTCAAGTCTCCCTAACGACATACAATTACAAAAGCAACTTGATTAGTGCTCGTCCAATGACCTTTTTATAAGTATGTTACCCTCATAGAATATCCTTAATCACTTTGAGCATAATATCCGTTCTTCAAATGTTATCTTACTTTATATCATGCTAACCAGTACACCTTTCATCATGAAAATTCAATCACTATCAAATAGTGATCAAGTTGTCCATCACAAAGACGAATGACCTGTGGCCACGCTCACATTTAATCAACAATGTAATGCCAAAGAGAGATATCATTTACACTTGTTTCGAGCTATGAATTAAAATTTTTTGAATGACACTACATATTGTAGAAGTTGTACACCCAACACACTAGCTTTTGGTTCCTTATCAATTCCAACTCAAGCTTTTACTTACAACAAACGGTATGAGTCACGCATACATAGTCTGTCATCCACTAAGGATTTAGGTATGCCACACTATGAACATCCCAAAAGAATAAATTCATAAATTGATTCAAGATCTATTCTTATTGGGTCTTGTCCAATGTATTGTCAATCTAGTCAATCAAATCTATGTCTCAATCTTTTGGGACACATCCGCTCTAATGCCCAAGACAAAGCATCTCTCCAATTACACTTCATAGCCGACATAATAGTTTTTCAACCAATTTGCTCATTTCCAATTAGACTAAGGAAATGTTTAGATTCATCTAACAATAAAAATTGACTTTTCGTATTATGACCCGATCATGTAATAATGCTTAGTATTTGTTTCAACATTAGACAACCAATGAGCAACATTTGTTTCAACTTTGCTTTCCATGCAAAAAAACATGTGAGGGTAATATACAAAGTACTAATTTAATTCTCGAATAATTTTATTAACCAATCTATTAAAAACAATTACAAGAGTACTTTACATGAAAAATACTAAACTAGGGCACTAGATCCAACACATACTAGCGCAAAGTTCTTGTAACCCCTTAAACCAAGCCTAGACATTATGGCCCAAGTTGAATGATCACACAAGCCACGAAAATGGCCAAAACATGCTTTAGAAACAAACAAATTTTATTTTTGAAAATATGTACTTAAAATCTCCATAAAACACGAGCTTTAACAAAAAAATTGAGAAAAATTCAATTATTAATATTTTCGATAAAACATTACAATTGATTTATAAGAAAAACTCATTTTCATTTAAACCAATTTTTGGAAGCGAATTTTATTAAGAAAACACTAGCATATTTTGTCTTTATTAGAAACACATGCAAAATCCTCAATTATCCATATTTATATTAAGAAAATTAATTCACATTAGTGTTCATAAGTAATTTCAAATTTAGTGTCGTCAATTATCCATATTTATAATTTGTCCTTATTAAAAACAAATGAAAATTCCTCATAAGTTACTTCAGATTAAGAAAATCCTAAATTAAGAGATACTCAGTAAATTATTCTTTCGACCTCATCTACCTAAATAACTTCCTAAGGTCATCAATCCTTGGGTTTAATTACACTTAATTTAATTCAACTAATTGTAAAGTAAACCCTAATTCCCCAGTTAAATAATTCCACCTACGATCATTAATCTCCTTAAGGGTTTTAGTTCCTCATGAGTCCGTATGCAATTTCCCCTAAAGGAAATTCAGACATTCAAACAAATATCAAATTAAAGAGAAGGTTAAAGACAATTTTGATTTATTGTGATGTTAATTGAGCGTCGAAACTAAAAACCCAATTAACATTCTTCAAGGAAACAATAATTTGAATACAAACAATCGAAAAACTAAAGATTAAGTAAGGAAAATAAAGCTTCAATTAAAATTAAATCTAAGTTGAAAGCAATAGTCAAAACTCCTAAAACTCTAAAACCTAAACTAAAAACTAAATAAAAAAATCCCCAAAAATAACTGTAAACATTACTATGTATAGTTCTTATGTTTTATGAACATATTAGGTCAAATATAGGTGATTAAATAACTTATTACGCGTTGTGCAGACAAAAACACCTAAAGAAATAATTTGAACCTTGTCAAATAGATGTTGCGACACTGGGTATGGATGTCAGGACATGGGACATCGAATGGGATTATCGCTGTCTTGAAGTTGAGTGTAGCAACATTGAATACTGGTGTTGCAACACCTACATCATTCCTTGTGTTCTGTAACAGCTTGAAAATCAGGTCAGAAATTTTGGCAATAAATTATAGATTAAAAATAGAGTAAATAAAAATCACGCTAGAAATAAGGACTAGATAAGTGTAATAGCTAAAGTAAGTAATTTGAAAAGGTAAATTAAGACAAAAGGTTAGTAGCGGAGTTATTATAACAAGGGTAAAACTAAGAGGGATCTATAGGATAAATAAACCAGTTTTAGAAAAGAGTTTAGCTATAAAAGCCATCCATGTTCATTTTCTTCCACTCGTACATTGCTATTTTCTCATTCATTGCAATTTAAAAATCTGTTGCATCTGGTAGTCTGTATTTCCTCTCAATGTTTTTTGCATTCTCCAATTTTCTTAGCATCCAAACACTTATTTTCTCTCACATTACTTCAAGAAAAACATCCTTTTTCATTTTAAATTGGTTCGATTCTTATATGGACTGCTTGACGTCGCGAATGATAGCGAAGTTGAAGTTAAAACTCTATTTTCTTATGCCATATTTGCATTAAATATTTTTAGTTGAGTTCTCTTAAATATAAACATTAAAGATGAGTAAACTTTGGTTTTAAATGGTTTGGTTTTGAGAAAAAGTTAGATCAAGGTTGACGAATCTCATGCATGTTCTTTAAAATAATTTTCAAAATATTTTGAAAAGAATTTTGAAGAGATCAAGAGGTTTTATAATCAGATTTAGCAACATTTTTCTGGAAAATGCATAAACTATTCAATTGTGTTCTTGAGGAAGGTGATAAACAATAACCATTTCAAAGATAAAAGTTAAGTTGGATCACACTTAGTTAATAAGCTTACATCTATTAATACCTGCGACGTAGAAAGGTTAAGATATACTAAATAGGTTAAGTAAATAAACTATGCGAGCTCAGTTGAGATCACATAGGTCGTAAGCTGTAGATGAGTAGAGTAAGTATTAAATTGTTCCAAACAGTAAGTAATGTGTATGTTTTTGTGCGAAGCTAAGAGAACTAGTGGAACATCGACTAGTAGAGATAAAGGCAAATAGATGGTCACTTAGTCGACGTAACGTGGTGAACTAAGGTTAGTACACTGTATGCTACTTTTGAAAATGAGGTCACACGCTATTGAAAGCCAAGTAAGATGTGAGAAACCTTATCGTAATGTTACAAGCTAATTACATGAATCTGTGAACTCTTTTATATGTATGCTAACCTTGATAAACATGCTATGTGTGAACCCTGATAAACATGTTTATGTGTTATGTATGAACCTTAAAAGTGAACTACGGATTGATGTCATATATGAGATTTGTCATGTGGTGTGCATGAGAACTCATATTGCATGGGAACATATGTCATTTGTGAATTTTGTTTTCTGATGCTTGATGTTTTGTGTTTGTGAGCTTAATGCTTTCCAAATGTGTTGTGAACCGTGATAATATGAAAAATTGTATAGCCATTGAGAACTATGCATTGAGAGCTCTTTCGAATTGTGCATTGTGAGCACTATTTCTTATGAGCTATGTGTATTGCGAACTGTGAGCTCTGTTTTACTACGAGCCTAAACTATGTGATTTTTAAATGTGTATATATGTGTTATATTGGCATACTAAATCTTGGAACCATTGGATATAGTTGGCATGCCATAGGATTATGAGTGCTCACGAGTTCTACAATCTCATTTCAAATGAAAATACAAAATGGAAACTAAAAGCTTATAAACAATGTCCTTAAACCTAGTGCTAAAGGCCCTATTTATAGCCTTGGTTGGTCGTTTTCATCAACCTTAGGTCAACTGCCGCCCTTCTTGTTTTAAGTCGCATTGTTAAGATGAAAACACCCTCACTCGATGCAGAGTTGCCATATGGGGTCGATGTCGTGACACACCAGGTCCTATGTAGTGACAAAGCAAGCAGTTCCTCTGTTCTTCACTGTTGGCCCCTTTGTTGTAGCATAGAGCTTCCTATGTTGTGACAAAGTCGTTAGTATCATTGTTGCTCAACTGCTAATAATCTCCTATGCACTCACAAAAGTAGGTTAGCTAATCTTTAGGCCTCATTTGGCCTTGAAAGAAATAAAATAGCCCTTTTCAACACAATTTATTCGAAAGACAAAACTAAACTAAAATCCATAAAACATAAGGAAAAATACTTGATTTCAAGTTCTTCAAATGTGAAAACTAGTTCAATCTGCTAGGTATAAAACCGGCAAATCAATGGGTTACTCGGACTTTCTTTTGAGCTAAATTTAATATAAACAATGTAGGTGAGTTGTATCTAGAAGATTGGATGTGAGGGTTTATCACATTGACTCAAGAAAAATTATCAAAGGTAGGTTACAAACGAGAATTTATATTCCAAAGCAAGTATGCATTGGAAATGGTGCCTACGGAGGAGGAGAGCTGCCAACATTCCCTCTGTAGGTTGAATAACGAGATTAGAGTTCCATTAGTTACACTTTGATTCTGTGAATTTGTCAATCTAGCTGAACGAGCAAAAATGATGTAACAAGCAATGGGTTTAAGTAAGAAGTCCGAGACTGACCATGTCCATGGTTAAAGAACAAACATATAACTTCTCATTCTTTTACCCTAATGGAAATTGCAATCCTAAATAATATCAAACTTTTTATCGTAATAGCCATCAATTTTATACTAAAAATATTTATAAGAAATACATCAAAATAAAAATTTTATCCTATTTCTAATTTATATAAAAAATTATCAAATACTTTTAAATCAAATTTCAAATTTCAAATTTCCAATGTTATCCAAATTTAGTTCAAACTCTTCAACAAATTTTAGCTTCAAATCTTCATTCTATCCCATACACAAAAAAATTCAGATATAAGTCAATCTTAAAGTTAAGCATTTAAATTCGTAAAACTTTAGGGACAATTAGCAATTTAATTTGAAATTATGTTGATAAGTGCTAAAAGTAACATAATTTAATATCGTTCTTAATGCATTTTTTGGATGATTATTCAATGTAAAATGGTTAATTTTATGCTCTTAATCCTTTAAATTCATATTTCTATAGTTAAGAGAGCATTTATGAGTGAAAGGAGTGAAATTAGGAAAAATGGAGCAGATTTTAAGAGCCACACGGACAGGGCACATAGCCATGTGAGCCACACGAGCTGTCACACGACCATGTGCTAGACTGTGTGGAAATCACGATTCACATCGACAACATGCGAAAAAGCGTAATTTTAGGTTTTTCAAGCATTTTAATACCTATATATATAAAAATATTAGGAGGAGAGCGACGAATGCTGTCATATAATACTTAAGGAAACAACTCGAAAAACACCATCGAAGTCAACTTTGAAGTAGATTTCCATTAAAATTGAATATCGTCATTTGATTTCTTTGAAGTTTATTATGAGTTTATTTATTTCATGTGGTTTTACTGTCTTTTATATTTAAATATTTATTTTTACATACTAAAAGTTAATAAAGAAACAACGAATCTCCTAATCATTTTCTTTTCAAGTATGAATCTTATTAACAATAGTTGAATAAGGCTCAAATGAATTTTAATTCAGTTCTAACTTTTCACCTATTAATTATAAATTCATTTAGTCATGAAGTCATTCTACCACAGTATCATGACTCAAGCCTCCCTAATGGCATATGATTACGAAAGTAACTTGATCATTTCTCGTCCAATGACCTTTTCATAAGTATATTACCCTCATAGGATATCCTTAATCAGTTTGAGTATAATATACATTCTTCAAATGTTATCTTACTTTATATCAAGGTAATCGATACACCTTACATCATGAAAATTCAATCACTATCAAATAGTGATCAAGCCGTCCATCACAAAGACGAATGACCCGTGGCCATGTTCACTTTTAGTCAACAATGTAATATCAATGAGAGGATATCATTTACCCTTGTTTCGAGCTATGAATTCAACTTTTTGGAATGACACTACATACTATAGAAATTGTACACCCAACAAACCAGCTTTTGGTTTCTTCTCAATTCCAGCTCAGGCTTTTACTTACAACAAACAATATGACTAATAGCATTACAAATGACATATATGTTCTCTCTAAACTGGTGTTTTAATTGTCTCTTTTGTATCTCATTTATCATACATCATAAGCATTTCATACTTAGTTTTTATAATTTCCAACTCATTGATAGTTAGTTTAAATTCTTGTTATTTTTATATCTTTTTGTACAAATGTCGACGCAAATCGCTGATGTATTGCGCTTTAGAATTGTCTGCGCAGGAACTTAGTCCAGAAGATTAATGTTAGAAGAAGAATGTAGCCACAAGATCAGCTTGGAATTGCGACAAATGATGTTGCCGAATAGAACCTGAACCTCGAATGAGTAAACTCAAGCTGAATTTACATATGAAAGTACCAACACAGGAACATCACAGGTGTCGCCGCAATTATGATCTCATATTGCGCCCAGCAATGCAGTGACAACCTCCAGATCTCTAAAGAAAACAATTAATCTACGTAAGTGCATAGTTGTACTCTAACTAACTTTGACAATTACAAAATCTAGATCTGGATCTGATAATGGGAGACTGAATTCTACAACTTTTGAAGACTATAAATAGAAGAATGAAGAATGAAGAAATCATCAAGAGGTAAAGGATTAAATTCTGTAATTTTTGTGTGATTTGGAGACTTTAGCCGGAACGGTGAACTGGTGGAGCGAGGGAGCAACCACTTCTAACGAGAGGTGCTCAATGCAAAGCAAGAGGAATGATTCAAGAGTAGTCCTATTAGTCTAGAGATAGTAAGCTTCGATTGTATTCTTTAATCCTTCTTTTATGTTGATGGATTCTAATGACATTTGAATGAATACGAGAGTATCTTTCATTGTTAGATCACTTTGACTCTTATTTAATGCTTTTTATCTGTTTATTCTTAGATATAATCGCATCAAACATGAGAGTGGCTTTGCAGTCTGCTGACATCGAGAGATGCGGTGACAGGTTAGATTAACAAGACAACGAGAGTTGCTTGGGACTAGAAGAGATTCTAGTTACTTGTTTTTTATTGCACAACATTGCTCGCACCGAGAGGTAGAGTGATTGTGAGTACTTAAGTCTCGAATAAACGAAAGATTGTTATTGGTAAGAGTTCATTGGTTCATTATTGCTGCGACAATTCATCAATACAATTCCTTGTCGACGCATCCAGTGTTGCAACTTGGCAAAATCAGTCATCCACTCCAATCCTTTCCATTTGATCATATTTACATTTCATGCATTTAAATATTCAACATTCAACACTCAGCACATTTGATTTACTTTCAGTACATTGACATTTAACCTCTAACATTTAACTCTGATTGCGTTGACAGTATTGACTATTTTAGTGTATAGATCTAACGTAATTGCACTGACATCATTACTCATATTTTACTTAATTTCAGTATTAGTTGATTTGACATTTAAACATCAATAACCCATTTCCTCTTAGGATCGATATCCGATAGAATTATCTATCAACTATACTTGCATTGACATGTGTTCGCTTGCACATTACTATGACGTTTCAGATGCAATCAAGTTTTGGCGCCATTACCGAGGAATTGGCATTTGTTTGATGTTTACTTTTGTTATTACAATTAATTCTACTTACTTAAATTCTAACCTTTATTAATTTGTTTACTTTTTGATGTTTTCTTTTTCAGTTTTGTAGGTGTTGTATGTCCACAAGGAGAAATCCTAACAATTTTGTTAGTTTTGATCCGAAGTTTGAAAGGACATTGAGGAGGAGAAGGCAAGAACAAAGAAGAATGGCTGGAAACAACAATAACTCACCACTAGTGCTGCCATAAATTGAAATTCCTCCAGTGTTGCCACAAGACATTAATAATAATATACCACCTCCTCTACTTATCGAACAAGTGCAAAATAGGACAATAAGAGATTTTGTTAAGCCTATACTTGATGATTTACAACCAGAGGTTGTACGACCGACTATTCAAGCTGGTAATTTCGAGCTGAAACCGGTGATGTTTCAGATGCTCAACTCAAATGGGCAATATTCTGGTTTTCCTCATGAAGACGCAAGAGAACACTTAAAATCATTTTTACTTATTTGTGCATCCTTTAGTCAACATGGTGTCCTTGATGATGCCTTGAAAATGCAATTATTTCCTTATTTATTGCAGAGTAAAGCGAGAACATGGTTCTTGGGATTGTCGACTGGATCAATTACATCTTGGAATATGCTAGCAACGAAATTTGTTTTGCATTTCAATCCGTCGACAATGAATGCAAGGTTGCGTAATGACACCACTGCATATCATCAGTTAGATGATGAGAACTTACATACAACATGGAATCGTTACAAGACATTACTTCGATGCTGCCCAATGCATGGAATTCAGTAAGAGACCCAAATAGAGATCTTTTACAATGGTTTGAATGCTCAGACAAGGAATCTTGTCGACGCATCTACTAATGGTCCCTTGTTAGACTGTACCTACAATGAAGCTGTAAGAATTTTAGAGAGGATTGCTCAGAATGACTATCAATATTCAATTTCTCATTCTACATAGATAAAAACTAACCTTGGAGTTCTTGAGTTAGATGCTGTTTCTACTTTGTCAGCGCATGTATTCTATTTGGCCAATATCATAAAGAATATGAAGGGGACAAGTGACGTTGCCCCTATTCAAGTGGCCTAGCAATTGGATGCGCCGATATTTTCTTGTGAAATTTGTGGTGACAATCATAGTTATGAGGACTGCCCACAACATGCAGAAAATGCTTTCTACGTCAACAACATCAAAGGGGGTTCATTTGGTAACTCATACAACAACTGATCTCAACAACCTTGGGGGAATCAAAATACTTCCACATTTAGATATGGAAATTCCTCAAACCAAGGAGGTTATCGACAAGGAAGTTACAATACCAACCCACAACAGAGTTAAAATCAGAATTCGCAGGTGAGTTCTCAACAAATGCAATCACATAGCCAGATGCAACCATAATCTCGATTATAGCCACAACAGTCTGTGTTGCCACATATGCAAGGACAGCATCATCTATATCAATAGCAGTAATTTTCTCAAACGAAGTTAGATCCTATGGCTGCTCTTGAGGCGTTAATGTGCGAGCATATTATGAGAACTGAAGCAATAGTACAAGGCAACTCTTCTTCCATCTGAGCATTAGAAGCCCAGCTAGGACAGTTGGCTTCTAATCTCAATACAAAGTCACTGGGCACTCTGCTAAGTGATATTGAGAATCCTACGCAAAGGGGGAAGGAGCACTACGAAGCAATCACGCTGAGAAGTGGAAAGCAAACGGTTGAATCGAGCAGTTTTAATCAAGACCATGTCGATGCATTCGAACCACAACAACAAAAAGAGGATGCAGCTGAAGGAAGCCAAGCAGAAGTAAATGAATAGGAACCAATTGTAGTGTCATCTATGCCTATAATTTTCCCAACAAAGTTGTCGACACAAGTACCAACATCGATACCATAAAGTTTTCCACAATAACTCACTGCTACAATACCTTTTCCACCACACAGATTTAAAGAGAAAGTCCATGATAAAGAGTATCAAAAGCTTGTTTCTACTTTGAGACAATTACACATTAATATACCTCTCTTGTTGATGCTCTTGTGCAGATACCCAACTATGGGAAATTTTTGAAAAGGCTCTTGTCAAAGAAGAAGAAATTGTCCGATATCGAGACCTTTGTGCTTATAAAGGGGTGCAACGCTGTGCTTACAAATAAGTTGCCAACCAAGAAGAAATACCCTGACAGCTTCACAATCCTATGCTCCATTGTGAATCATTATTTAGGTAAGGCTTTATGTGATTTGGGAGCCAGTATTAACCTTATGCCTTTATCTCCTTTTAAGAAATTAGGAATAGGTTCGATGAAGCCCACTGCGGTATTACAACTTGCGGACAGATCCTTAGCACAACCTGAAGGCCAAATCAAAGACATCCTTGTCTAAGTTGATAAGCTTGTGTTTCTTGCTGATTTCATAATCCTAAACTGCGAAGCAAATAAGGAGGTGCCCATTATCTTGGGGCGACCATTTCTAACAATGGGACATACACTTATCCATGTATTCAAAGGAGAACTTATCATGCATCACAATGATGAGCTTGTAACCTTTAGTGTGTTTGAAGCATCCCCGTCAGGAATTAAAGAGCATTGTCATCACATCTATGTGTTGGATGAAATCATTATGGAAGAATTCAATGCAAGAAGTTCAGCAATGTCAGATGAAGATGTGGTGACATGCACCGAGAAATCCTAAAAGACTGTGTAGACAAAGAAGAGGTTCATAATTATGAGCTAAGACAGAATTAGCAACTGGAATATTTGGATTTGTCGAACAGAACAATCCTAGTGTTTAAACCATCTATTCAGCAAACTCTTACCTTGGAGTTAAAATTATTGCCAACGCATTTAAAATATGTCTTTCTTAGTGACAAGAGACATTACCTATTATTGTCAACGCATCCCATGACACAACACAAGAAGATAAGCTCATCGCCATTTTGAAAGAACACAAAAAAGCCATAGCTTGGAGCATTACAGATATCAGAGGAATCAGTCCCTCTTTTTGCATGCATAAGATAAGGCAAGAAGATGAAGGGAAGCAATCAATTGAGCAACAAAGAAGACTTAATGAGAAGATGAAAGAAATAGTGAAGAAGGAAATTATCAAAAGGTTAAATGCAGGCATCATATACCCTATTTCTGATAGCAATTAGGTGAGCCTTGCTTAATGTGTGCCAAAGAAGAGTGGTTCATAGTCATGACCAATGACAAGAACGAGTTGATCCCTACTCGCATTGCGACTAGCAGGCAAGTATGCATGGATTATCATCGATTGAGTGCAGCCATAAAGAAGAACCATTTCCCACTACCTTTCATTGACCAGATGCTGGATAGGCTAGCCGATAAAGCCTATTATTGCTTCTTAGATGGCTAATCTGGGTACAACCAAATTACCATTGTATTGGAGGATCAAGCAAAGACTATGTTCACATGTCCTTTTGGAACCTTTGCTTTCTGACGTATGTCATTTGGGTTGTGCAATGTGCCAGCAACATTCCAAAGCTATATGATGGGGATCTTCTTGGACATGATCAAGGACTCTCTTGAGGTATTTATGGATGAATTCTCTGTTTATGGACAAAATTTTGATCAATACGCTGACAACTTGACAAAAGTTTTGAAGAGATGCGAGGACACAAATCTAATTCTAAATTGGGAGAAATGCCACTTCATGACAACTTAAGGCATTGTCCTTGGCCATCAGATATCTTGTCAAGGCATTCAAGTTGATAAAGCAAAGGTCGAAATCATCGAGAAATTACCATCGCCCACCAATGTCAAAGCAATAAGAAGCTTTCTTGGACATGCTAGTTTTTACAGAAGATTCATACGTGATTTTTCCAAGATTGCTAAACCGTTATGCTCACTACTAGAGCAAAATAAAAAGTTTGTGTTCGATGAAAACTGTCTGGATGCATTCATGACAATAAAGAAGCAGCTGGTACAAGCTTCAATTGTTGTTGCACTAGACTAGACGCAACCATTTGAACTAATGTACGACGCAAGTGACTTTGCTGTGGGAGCTATACTAGGTGAAAGAAAAGAGAAGGTATTTCATTCTATTTATTATGCTAGTAAAACTCTAGCTGAAATGCAGGTTAATTACAGTACTACTGAGAAAGAGTTGCTAGCAGTTATCTTTACATTTGACAAGATTTGTTCATATATTGTCCGCGCAAAGATTACAGTATACACAGACCACTCTGCATTGAAATATCTTCTTACAAAGAAAGATGTCAAGCCTAGACTGATACGATGGATCCTACTCCTTCAAGAATTTGATGTTCAAATCAGGGATAAGAAAGGATCGAAAAATCAAGTAGCTAACCACTTGTCTCGACGGGAAGTTTAAAGTGAAGATGGATAGATGTCCTAAATTATCGAAGCATTTCCAAATGAGCAGTTATTCTTTGTTGACACATCGCCCTAATATGCCGATGTTATTAATTATCTTGTGTGTGGGAAGTTACCTTTGATTGCTACTGGTCATAAAAAGATCAGGTTCATGCGTGATGCTGCAAAATATCATTGGAACGAGACGTACCTATTCAAGGTATGCGCTGACAACATTATTCATAGCTACGTACCTGAAGAAGAAATGACTTCAATCTTGTGACATTGCCATGATACCCCTTATGGAGGACATTTTGGTGGTACAAGGACTGCTACTAAGGTCCTACAATTAGGATTTGATTGGGCCACATTGTTTCGAGATGCCCACAACTTCGTACAACAATGTGATCAATGTCAACGCACTGGCTCAATATCTCGACATAATGAGATACTCCAATAGCAAATTATAGAAGAGCTCTTCGACGTTTAGGGTATAGATTTCATGGGACCATTTCCCAACTCTTTCGGGAATGTGTACATCTTAGTTACTGTTGACTATGTCTCAAAGTGGATCGACGCAATTGTGGTGCCAAAAGATGATGCTCGAACGATGTTAAAATTCTTTCACACTTACGTTCTTACAAGGTTTGGAACACCAAGAGCATTAATAAGTGACCAAGGAAATCATTGTTATAACAACCACAAACCAATGGTTAATCCATCTAAGAAGGATTGGTCTTCGCAGCTACATGATGCATTGTGGGCGCTTCGCACTACTTATAAGCATCGAATGGCTACTACATATCACCCACAAACCAATGGTCAAGCCGAGGTATCCAATTGTCAAATAAAAAGTATCCTTGAGAAGGTGGTTAATCCATCTAGGAAGGATTGGTCTTTGCGGCTACATGACTCATTGTGGGCGCTTCGCACTACTTATAAAACCTACTAGGAATGTCACCATATCAGTTAGTGTTTGGGAAGTCTTGTCAATAGCTAGTTGTGCTTGAACATATGGCCATGTGGGCAATCAAGCAGGTGAATATGGATTATGGTGCTGCAGGAAAAAAAATATTGTTGAACATCACTAAACTAGAAGAGATACGTCGACATGCTTATGAGAATACCGTAATATACAAGGAAAAGACCAAGAGATGGCAAGATAATATCATCTTGCGTTAACAATTTAGTCCTGGTCAGTTATTACTTTTTTTTAACTCATGTTAAAAATTGCATCTAGGTAAATTGCGATCAAGATGGTCAGGCCCTTTTAAAGTTGTCGAGGCATTTTAGAGTGGTGCAGTGACAATTGAAAATCTAAAGGATGGACAATAATTCAAAGTGAACGGCCAATGTCTAAAGCATTATGTGAGCCCAGATGTTAAAGAACCAAACGAGGCCATCAATCTGGTCACATTAAAATAATGTCGATGTACTTTTCTATTTACTTTTATTTATTTCACTTGTACTTGTGTTGTTTCAAATTCTTTACAGAAATAAAAATCGTCTTTTTGTCGAAGCATCGAAGCACGAATTGTCGGTGCATTATGTGATGAGTTAGCATAGCATTTTTAGCAAGAATTGCGCCGGTTTATCTCTCTTCTCTCCCAGCCATTCGATCAAAACGAAACAATACGATCTGCAGCCTGACAATTAATGGCTGTAAACACAACGATTCCCTGTAATCTTTTCAATCATCACGCCTAGGTTATAAAACCTCTCTCCTATAGTTTTCTTTTCTCCTCACATCCTCCATTGTTGCTACAACTTGTTCTTTTCATTGCCTCTATATTTCTTTCATGTTTACAACCTCTCTCCATTTTTGCAATTTTTCTAACTTTCTTCATCAGTATAATGGCAAAAACTCGAGCATCAAAAAACCCTTCCAAGATTCCTTCCAAAAATACCCCAACAACTTTAACTAATGTGGCTTCGACCATAACACCAACTCCGTCTATAGGGCCAATCCTATTCTTGACAACTGCGGTCAAGGACCGTTACTAGAATACCACGTAGAAGGGTAACCTCCACCCTCAACATGGTCTTCAACTATCACCGCATCAAACCTTGGGGAAACTTATTGCTCGTACCATCAGTTGCCTTGGATGAGAGTTCTTTTGCGAATATCCCTTTGGTTACTCCCCTACAATGGTCAGGGAGTTTTATGCCAACTTGGTGGATTTGGAACAAGAGTTTGTTTTTATAAGGGAAGAGCTCATTCTATGGAGCGCTGCTCAAATCAACGTGCTGTTGAGGATTCCTAAGCAAGTGGATGACCACTCACCAATTATATATCGCCTGGGCGATGAAAATACCACTCAGATGATGAAGGACCTTTGAGTTGATGGAGCCACTTGGACTGGTAACGGATTCCACAACTACACCATGCTCAGATAGTATCTCAAGGTGTGGTTCCACTTAATCAACACTCACATCATGCCTTCAACACATAGCATTACGGCAATATTAGACCGTATGTGTGTCTTGCATTCTATCTTACACTTTCGACACATCGAGATTGGAGAGATCATCCATGACCAAATTATAGAGGCCGCTGGCAAGCAAACTGGTATACTCCCATTCCCCTCTCTAATCATGTTGCTTTGTAAACAGAAGAGCATTGTGCCCAAGGATGGTGAGGAAATATTAGAGAACAAAGGCCCGATCAATGACATCTCTGTTAAATAGATGACTCGTGGCCAAGAAACACTAGTGGCCAAAGAAGCTTCGAAGAATAAGGATAGAAACAAAGGGAGAAAGACGTCAAAACAATCCAATGCGCCCACAAATTCACAAGTGGTGAAGAAGCTGGCTCTAATGGAAGTACATCTTGACCGTATTGACATGCACTCAATCCACACTAACGGTGTCGTTGATTACATGGATTACAGGCTGCATAAATTTTATGCTTACATAAAGGCCTGGAACGAGGCTATTATCATCACACTATGCCAGATTAGCTTCAATCTATTGCCAGACTTTCCAGCCTTTCCATCCATCTTCCGCCAGATGCAATACTTGCCTTCCGATCAACCTACCCTTGATGGGCCTGCCCCTATACCAACACGGATTCACATCTCAAATGATGACAAGGAAGGACGAATCCTGATGAGGACTACTATAGCAACATTGCCCATTTGTTCGAGGATGAGTTCTCAAATAGTCTTGGTATGAATATGGCTGAACGTGAGGCTGTTGTGGACAAAGATGTTGACGCAGTAGAATGCATTGACGTTGGCCTAGACAAACCAGAGCAGCATGTAGATGAAGGTGTGAACTAGGGAGATGACCAGCTGAAGGAAAAAGAAAAAAAGAGAATAAAGAGAAGGACCCTGTCAAGGTGTAGGAAGAGAAGGAAAAGGATGCCTCGACAACGATCACTGAGGATGTTGTCGGTACACTAAAAAGTATGGAGGCATCCAGCTCTGATGAGGCTCGACCTAAATTGAGCCAGGCTGAGGTTGTTATAAGCGAAATCGAGGAACTGAATCCTCTTGTTGTCGTGCCATATGTGCCATCGCTTTCCAAAATCCACCCATCAAAGTGACAATTGATGATGACACCATCCAACCTGTCCAAGAGGAGTAATTCGTTGAGCCGATTAGTACGATGGTTAATAAGAGAAAAGGTGTAAGGATTAAAAGAAGAAGAAGCACCAAGACAAAGGGGAGCGCCCAAAGAAGAAGAAAAAGAAAAGAATGGCAACCTCTGCATCAGCTACTGACAAATAAGTTGGTACTTTTCTTTTTATATAGTTTTCATGTATTCTTCTTATCACTGCATTTTGTTTTGTCATTGCATTTTGTTTTGTCATTGCATTCCTTTTGTTAACTTAGTTTCATTGTAGTTGCATTTCCACTATTTCTGTATAATATTTTCAGTGCATTAGGGACAATACAGACATTAAGTTTGGGGGAGATAATGTGTAATGGAAATGCAATTACACCCACATATTTGAATTCTACTTGTTTCTTTGGTTAATGAGAATTTACAAAATTTCAACAAGAATGTGCCTACAATTTTTATTTTGATGCGTAATTCTTGAATTATTTGGATGCTGATATGGAAATTGGATGAATATGAATGAATGATGAGTCTGCCATTTTTGAATGAATGATTGAAATTGCTTCAGTAATGAATGGATAGTGTTGATGTTTGAATCTTGAACTAACTAACCAATTGCAGTGACATTGTAATTACTAAAAGGCGTTCCAATGTGAGTGCATTGTGACTGTACAAGGGAGAACACTCCGCTACAGGTTTAGAAAAATCATCTAGCCTAAGGCTATCACTGTAAGAGTGTGTGTCAGCACAATTATATACCTCTTGGGGTTTGTTGCACCCCATCGTTACTGCCCAGGAATAAAGGTAGAATAAGGCAATAACATCTCTCAATCACTTGAAAAATGAAAATGAGAAAAAGAAAGAAAAAGAAAAGAAGAAAAAAAATGTTTGCTATAAATGTTGTATTGGTTCAAGGAATATTAAGATTCAATCCATAATACTAATAAAGTTGCAATTTTAATGATTCATGCTTATAAATTGTTGACGCATTATTCTATCATATGATTACAATTTGTGTATTAGGATTTCAGGAAATTCAAGTTACAAGAATAATGATTGCAGTGACATTTTTGCTTTTGACTTTGCTAATTTTTGTTTACTTGGGGACAAGTAAAAACTCAAGTTTAGGGGTGTGATAGCATTACAAATGAAATATATATTCTCTCTAAATTGGTTTTTTAATTGTCTCTTTTGTATCTCATTTAGCATACATCATAAGCATTTCATACATAGTTTTTATAATTTCCAACTCATTGCTAGTTAGTTTAAATTCTTGTTATTTTTATATCTTTTGGTACTAATGTCGCCGTAAGAAGCCGATATATTACGCTTTAGAATTGTAAGCATAGGAACTCAATCTAGAAGATTAATGTTGGAAGAAGAATGCAGCCACAAGATCAATCTGAATTTGCGACCAGCGATGTCGTCGCACAGAACCTGAACCTCGAATGAGTAAACTCAAGCTGAATTTACATATGAAAGCACTAACGCAGGAACATCATAGGTGTCGTCGCAATTATGATCTCAGATTGCACCCAGCAATGCAGCGACAACCTGCAGATCTCTGAAGAAAACATTAAATTTGCGTGAGTGCACAGCTGTACTCTAACTTACTTTGACAGCTACAAAATATAGATCTGGATCTAAGAATGGGAGACTAAATTCTGTAACTTTTAAAGACTATAAATAGAAGAATGAAGAATGAAGAAATCATCAAGAGGTAGAGGATTAAATTCTGTAATTTTTGTGTGATTTGAAGACTTTAGTCGAAACGATAAACTGGTGGAGCGAGGGAGCAACCACTTTTGATAAGAGGTGCTCGATACAAAGCAAGAGGAGCAATTAAGGAGGAGTCCTAGTATTCTAGAGATAGTAAGCTTCGATTGTATTCTTTAATACTTCTTTTATGTTGATGGATTCAAATGACATTTGAATGAATATGAGAGTATCTTTCATTGTTAGATCACTTTGACTCTTATTTAATTCTTTTTATCTGTTTATTCTTAGATCTAATCGCATCAAACACGAGAGTGGCTTTGCAGTCTGCCGACATTGAGATTTGGTGACAGGTTAGGTTAAAAAGTAAGACAACGAGAGTTGCTTGGGACTAGAAAAGATTCTAGTTACTTGTTCTTGATTGCACAGTGTTGCTCGCACCAAGAGGTGGAGTGAGTAAACAAAAGATTGTTATTGGTAAGAGTTCTTAGGTTCATTATTGTTGTGATAATTTAGCTATACAATACCATGTCGGCGCATCCAGCATTGCAACTTAGCAAAATCAGTGATCCACCCCAATCTTTTCCACTTGATCATATTTACATTTCATGCATTTAAATATTCAGCATTCAACACTTAACACATTTGATTTACTTTCAGTATATTGACATTTAACCTCTGACATTTAACTCTGATTGGGTTGACAATATTGACTATTTTAGTGTGCAGATCTGAGTAATTGCACTAACGTCATTACTCATATTTTACTTAATTTCAGCATTAGTGGCTCTGACATTTAAACATCAAGAACCCATTTCCTATTGGGATCGATATCCGATAGAATTATCTATCAACTATACTTGCATCGACTCACTCATACATAGCCTGTCATCCACTCGGGATTTAGGTATGTTTCACTATAAACATCACAAAAGAATAAATTCATAAGTGGATTCAAGATCTATTCTTATTGGGTCTTGTTTAATGTATTGTCAATCTAGTCAATCAAGTCTTTGTTTCAATCTTCTGGGAGACATCCGCTCCGATGCCCAAGACAAAGCATCTCCCCAATTAGACTTGATAGCCGACATAATAGTTTTTCAACCGATTTTCTCATTTCAATTTAGACTAAGGACATATTTAGGTCCATCTACTAATACAAGTTGACTTTCCGTATTCTAACCTGATCAAGTAATAATGCTTAGAATTAGTTTCAAGATTAGACAACCAATGAGCAACATTTGTTTCAACTTTGCTTTCCATGCAAAAAACATGTGAGGGCAATATAAAAAGTACTAATCTAATTCACGAATAATTTTATTAACCAATCTATTCAAAAAAATTACAAGAGTACTTTACATGAAAATAGTAAACTACGACACTCGATCCAACACATACTAGCGCAAAGATCTTGTAACCCCTCAAACTGGGCCTTGACATTATGGCCCAATCTGAGCAATCACTTAGGCCACGAAAATGGCCAAAACACGCGTTAGAATAAAAAAAAGTTTTTTGAAAATACATACTTAAAATCTCCATAAAACGCAATGATTTAAGAAAAATTGAGAAAAAATCATTTACTAATATTATCGATAAAACATCATGATTGATTTGTAAAAAAAAAACTCATTTTCAATCAAACCAATTTGAAGAAGTGAATTTTATTAAGAAAACACTAGCATATTTTGTCCTTATTAAAAACACATGCCAAATCCTTAATTTTCCATATTTATATTAAGAAAATTAATTCACATTAGTGTTCATAAGTAACTTCAGATTTAGTGTTTTGATGAATTAGCTAATAGTTAACCTAGTTATTACCTTTTGGCCTCTAACTAAATCAACTAATCGATAGAAACTACTTATCATTCAAACTTGTAGTTTAAATCGGGCTAAATTATGAGATACTCAGTAAACCATAATTTCCCAGTTAAACTTCCTAGGGTCGTCAATCCTTAGGTTTAAGCGCACTTAATTTAATCCAATTAATTCTAAAGTAAACCTTAATTCCCCAGTTAATTAATTCCACCTCCGATCATTAATCTCCTTAAGGGTTTTAGTTCCTCATGAGTCCGTATGCAATTTTCTCGAAGGGAAATTCAAACATTAAAACAAATATCAAATTAAAGAGAAGGTTAAAGAGAATTTTAATTTATTGTGATGTTAATTGAGCGTCGAAACTAAATACCTTATTTAAATTCTTCGAGGGAACAACAATTTGAAGACAAACAATCGAAAAGCTGATGATTAAGTAAGGAAAATAAAGCTCTAATTGAAATCGAATATAAGTTGAAAGGAATCCTGAATTTATTGCTAGTTTAGATCCTGAAATCGAACGCACCCTTCGAAGGAGATGACAAGAATAGTGGAATATGGTTCTGCCAGGAAACGACGCAGCCATACCATCATTGCCGCCACAAAATCCTGTTATACCTCATATACAACCACAAAACATTAATAATCCCTGTCGCAAGATGATCAGATACAAAATCGAATTATTTAAGATTTTGTTGTTCTAGTTTTTGGACGATTTGTAGCCAGGAGTTTTCGACCAGCTTTTCAAGCTGGAAATTTTGAATTAAAATCAGTCATGTTCCAGATGCTGAATTCTAATGGGCAATATGCTAGATTACCTCATGAAGATGCGAGAGAGCACCTTAAATCTTTCCTACTGATTTGTGCTTCTTTCAATCAACACGGCATTCTTGCTGATGCCTTGAAAATAGAGCTATTCCTTTACCCATTGCAAGGACGGGCTCGTACCTGGTTCATTAGTTTACCTGCTAGATCAATCACGTCATGGAATGTGCTCGTAACTTAATTCGTTTTACGTTTCAATCCACCGACTATGAATGCTCGACTTAGAAATAACATTACTGTGTATCATCAACTAGATGATGAAAATTTGCATACTACGTGGGAGCGTTATAAATCTCTTCTTCTGTGCTGTCCCATGCATGAAATTCAACAAGAGACGCAGATTAAAATTTTATATAACAGATTGAACACACAGACAATAAATCCTGTCGATGCATCTGCTAATGGTCTTTTGTTAGACTGTATTTACGATGAAGTTGTCAGAATTCTAGAGAGAATTGCTCAGAATGATTATCAATATCCGATTTCTAAAGCTGCACAAGTGAAATCAAATCTTGGAGTTATTGAATTGGATTATATATTTTCTCTAAGTGCACAAGTTTTTTCGCTCGCAAACATGATAAAGAACATGAAGGGAACTAGTGATGTTGCACCCATTCAGGTTGCACAACAAATCCCCACATTTTATTGTGAAATTTACGCTGACAACCACAGTTATGAAGATTGTCCACAGCACGCAGAGAATGCTTTCTACGTCAATAACATCCGTGCAAACTCTTATGGTAATTCTTATATTAATTCTGCAATAACTCAATAGCCTTGGGGAAACCAGAGTGTTGCGACATTAAGATATGGAAATTCATCCAATCAAGGTAGCTAGAGACAAGGGAATTAGAATCTGCAGCAGTAGAGTTACAATCATAATACTTAGATGCATTCACATCAAGATCAAATGTAGCCACATCAAAATTGTGTACAGCCACAACAGCCTTCAATGTCACATTTGAATACTCAAGGATAATAGTAGCCGCAGTACACACAACCACGATCTGATCCTTTAGCAGTTCTTCGAAGCCTTAATGCGTGAGCATATAACTCGGACTGAAGCCATTATGCAAGGAAATTCATGTTCTATCAGAGCTTTAGAAGCACAATTAGGGTAACTAACTTCAAATTTGAACACACGACCACTAGGTGCATTACCTAGCGACATAGAAAATCCAAATTCAAATGGGAAGGAGCACTCCAAAGCAATCACTCTTCGGAGTGGGAGACAGACTACTTAGCCAGTTACCAACTTTACTACAACACCTATAGATATGAATGAAGTAGATCAAGGTGAAAGAGTTGTATCTGAAGAAATGACAGAGGAACCAAAGAAGGGGGCTCCACAAATTGTAACCTCAATGCCTACTGTCAGACCGACAAAATTATCGATGCAACTGTCGATGTCGACGCAACCAATAATGTCAATACAACATTTGTCTTTCCCACAAAGATTTAAAAAAAAAGGAACATGACAAACAATATCAGCAGTTTATGACTACATTAAAGCAACTTCATGTTAACATCCATCTTGTGGATGCTCTAGTGCAGATTCCCAATTATGGGAAATTCATGAATGAGCTATTGTCCAAAAAGAAGAAGTTGATTGATATTGAGACAATTACACTCAAAGAAGGTTATAGTGCAGTTTTGACAAAAAAGTTGCCACCTAAGATGAAATACCCTGAAAGCTTTACGATCCCATGTTCGATTGAAAACCACTACTTGGGTAAAGCTTTATGTGATTTAGGCGCGAGTATCAACCTTATGCCACAATCAATGTTTAGGAAATTGGAGATTGGTCATATGAAGCCAACTATAGTGACATTGTAGTTAGCAGATAGATCGTTAGTGCAACTTGAAGGACAAATTAAGGACATCCTAGTTCGCGTAGATAAGTTTGTGTTCCTAGCGGATTTCATTATACTAGACTGTGAAGTAGATAAAGAGGTACCTATAATCTTGGGACGCTAATTCCTTGCTACCGGATGCACTCTTATTGACGTGTATAAAGGCAAATTAACAATGCGACACAATGATGAACATGTCACTCTCATTGTTTTTTAAGTCATTCCCTGTAAAGACAAAGAAAAATGTCACATAGTTGATGTGTTGGACGCATTAATTGAAGAGGAATTCAATGAGTGTAACACAGTATTTTCAAAAAAATTTGCAGTGACATCGGATGAAGAATTTCTAACTAACTGTGACTGTAAGGTTGAAGCGCATAACATTGAGCTTAGGCATGGATGACGAATGGAATCCTTAGATTTGACCAATAGAAGAGTTTTAGTCTTTAAGCCATCTATTAAAGAGGATCCTACTTTGGAGTTGAAGCCATTGCCTGCTCATCTGAAATATGTTTTCCATGGCAACAATAATACACTGTCAGTCATTGTCCCTGTAACCCTCGACGCAACTCAGGAAGAAAAGCTGATCCATATATTGAAGCAGCATAAACGTACAATTACCTGGAGTATTACCAACATTAGAGGAATTAGTCCCTCTTTTTGCATGCACAAAATAAGATTGGAAGATGAAGGAAGGCAACCAATTGAACAGCAAAGGAGATTGAATGAGAAAATGAAAGAGGTGGTAAAAAAAGAGATCATCAAGTAGCTAGATGCGGGCATCATTTATCCAATTTCTGATAGCAATTCGGTAATTCCTTCAATGTGTCCCTAAGAAAAGTGGTATTTTCTGGTAAGTAATGACGAGAACGAGCTAATCCCTACTCGTATTCCTATGACTTGGTGCGTATGTATAGATTACCGCAAATTAAATGCAACCACAAAGAATGACCACTTTTCATTTCCTTTCATCGATCAGATGCTGGATAGGCTTACTGGAAAAGCCTATTATTGCTTCCTCGATGGTTATTCTTGCTATAATAAGATTGCCATTGCGCCAGAGGATCAAGTGAAAATAACGTTTACTTGTCCTTTTAGCACTTTTGCCTTTTGTCGAATGTCGTTTGGCCTCTACAATGCACCAGCCACATTTTGAAAGGTGCATGATGGCAATATTTACATACATGATCGAGGACTCGTTAGAGGTATTTATGGACGATTTTTCTATTTATGGAAATCCTTTTGATCAATGCGTTAACAACCTAGCTAGAGTTTTAAAGTGATGTAAAGACACAAATCTAATGCTAAATTGGGAGAAATGTCACTTCATAGAAACTGAAGGCATTATCCTAGGTCATCGTATTTCTAGTCAGGGCATTGAAGTGGATAGAGCGAAGGTAAAAATTATTGAAAAGTTGCCCCCACCAACTAATGTGAAGGGAATCTGAAGTTTTCTTGTACATGCAGATTTTTACCACAGATTTATTCGAGATTTCTCCAAAATTACAAAACCCCTTTGCTTATTGTTGAAGCAAAATAAAAAATTCTTGTTTGATGATGCATGTGTGGATGCATTTATGCAAATAAGAAGCAGCTTGTGAAGGCACTCATTGTTGTTGCACTAGATTGGTCGCAACCATTTGAAGTGATGTGTGATGTCAGTGATTTTGTAGTGGTGCAATCTTAGGAAAGAGTATTTCACGCTATATATTACACCAGCAAGACTCTCACAGAAGCTCAGATTAATTACACAACCACAGAAAAAGAGTTGTTGGTAGTTGTCTTTACTTTCAACAAATTTCACTCATATCTTGTCGATGCAAAGGTTATTGTATTTACTGACCATTCAATGTTGAGATATCTTTTTGCAAAGAAGGATGTTAAACCAAGGCTGATACGATGGATCCTACTATTACAAGAATTTTATATAGAGATAAAGGATAGAAAGAGGTCAGAAAATCCAGTGGCAGACCACCTGTCTCGTCTTAAAATAGGAAGTGAATATGGAAATACATTTCAAATTATCGATGTATTTCCTGATGAGAAGCTATTCACTATCAACACAACACCGTGGTACTCGGATATGGTCAATTACATGGTATGTGGAAAGTTACCTTTGGGCACCACAGGCTACAAGAAAGAAAGATTTCATCGCGATATAGAGAAATACTATTGGAACGAACCATACTTATTCAAGGTATGCAATGACAATATAATTAGGTGTTGTGTTCCGAAGGAAGAGATGCTTTCAATCTTGAAGCATTGCCACAATGCTCCTTATGGAGGTCTTTTTGGTGGCATGAGAACTGCTACAAAGATTTTTCAGACAGGATTTTATTGGCCTTCATTAATTAAAGACACCTACAATTTTGTGCACCAATGTGATTGATGCCAGTGCACCGGATTTATATCTCGATGCAACGAGATGTTACAACAGTCAATCATGGAAGTTGAACTCTTTGACATTTGGGGTCTGGACTTCATGAGACCATTTCTAAGTTCGTTTGGAAATGCCTATATCCTAGACTATGTATCAAAGTAGGTGGAGGCCATTGCAGTCCCAAAAGATGATGCAAGGACAATGCTGAAGTTTTTTCACAAGCATATACTCACTCGTTTTGACACGCCAAAGGCACTGATTAGCGACCAATGTACTCACTTCCATGCAACCAAGTAGCAGCCGTACAGAAGCGGTATGGAGTTAACCATAAAATGACGACCACTTACTATCCGTAAATTAATGGCAAAGCTGAAGTTTCCAATCGACCATTCAAGAATATTCTCGAGAAGGTGGTGAATCCATCAAGGAAAGATTGATCTTCTAGACCTGATGATGCATTATGGGTATTAAGAACAATGTACAAAACCCCACTTGCGATGTCACTATATCAACTTGTCTTTGGTAAAACATGTCACTTGCCTGTGGAATTGAAACATAAAGTAATATGAGAGATCAAGCAAGTGAACATGGATTGCGAGGCTGCTGGGAAGAAGAGGCTGTTAGACATCACTGAACTTGAGGAAATTAGGCGCAATGCCTATGAAAATGCTTCAATCTAAAAGGAAAAGACCAAGCGATGACATGACAAAATTATTTTGCAGCAATAATTTACTGCCAGACAATAATTTCTATTATTCAATTCTCGACTGAATTACACCCAGGTAAATTGCGCTTGATTGGTCTGGACCGTTTGAATTTGTCGAAGCATTTCCTAATGGTGCAGTCACAATTAAATATATACATGATAGACACCAATTTAAAGTGAATGGACAATAGCTGAAACATTATCTTTGCCATGAGGATCACACACAAAAAGAGACCATTAATTTGGTCACATTTTTCTAATCTCTCTTGTCATTTTTATCATGTAATTTTAGTTTATTTTGTTTTTGTTTGCATTTACCTTACTTAGTAGTTTTACAACTAACAGTTCTCTCTTTTGTCGTCACATGCAGATCTCTTTTTCGATGCAACTCGTCTACTGCTGACTCATTAGAAAATCAAAGTATATCAGGAAATAAATCATGATGTTTCATCCCTTCACCGCTAATCGTTGGATCGATTTGAAAAAGTGCAATCCGATTGGACGCATTTATTACTACAGACCTCTTGTCCTTTCTCTACTGCATAAACCAACATGCCTCTCCATCTGCCCTTTTCATTCCCTATAAACACACCTATTGTACCGACTATGCCATTCAAAACCTACATTGTTATTCCTACACTTTTCTTCAAGCTTACACCTTTTTACCTTCTGACACCCTTTGCTTACCAAAAAAAATGGCTAGGACTCATGGGTCTGTGAAGAAACTAACGAAAGCTGTTACGGAATCTTCTTCTGTTGTAATAGTTCGTGAAACAGAGCATCACTCATCTAAAGAACTTGTGATGTTCCTTATAACGGCAGCCAAAGATTGTTTCCAAAAAAATATGTTGAAACAAAACTACCATCCAAAGCAAGGATTCCAGTAGACGAGACAACAAGAACTTGGGAAGTAAGTTACTAAAACCATCGAGAAGCTAGGCTGAGAGATTTTTTGCCAACATCCGAGGAGTTACTCACTATCTATGGTACGTGAGTTTTATTGAAATCTCACTGACCCTGAGTCAGAATTTGTGTTTGTCCGTGAAGGTCTAGTCCATTGGGATGCCGCCCATATCAACGTAATCTACAACATCCGTCAACAAGGATGAGCACATGGAATTTATTATAGAACTTACTAAGGAAAGGGTTACTATTTTGGTACAAGATCTTTATGTTGAAGGTGTTGTTTGGATGGGTTCAAACCCGAATAATTACACAATGCACCAAAAATTTTTAATGTTACAAAGTAAGATTTGGTTTCATTTTATTAACTGTAAACTGATGCCTTCCACCCACAGTACAACTGTAACATTGGATCGGATGTATCTGATACATTCAATCATTAAGGGGAGGAAGATTGATGACGGTGCAATTTTACAACAAGAAATTATTGATTGTGTGACCAGAAAAACTGGCATTCTAGTGTTTCCATCCCTGATAATGCAATTGTGCCAACAACGGGGAGTTGTGCCTCGTGAGGGAGAGGAGATTTTGGAAAACAAGGGTCTGATTAGTGAAGATTCTATCAAGCAGTTGACCGGTGGTAAAGACACTCCCGTCGTCAATGAGGTAGATGCAAGAAAGAAAAAGGGCAAAGCAAAAGTAAATGATAATAGTGCAAATGTGGCTACAGATCCATCTTTGTGGCACAAAGTCAAAGAAGTTAAAAAGATATCGGATCCATCAACATCAGGCAAATTAAGCTTGTTGTCACAGTTAAAGATATAGAGGAATCTCAGAATCTATTATATGCCTATACCAAGGCATGGAATAGTGTTGTTGTGACTACATTGCAGCGAATAAGCAAAGTACCTCTACATGAATTTCTTATCTTCCCGCCAATAATTCGGGAATATGAACATTCCACTGAGGAGGCTGACGTAGAGGATAAGGAATAATCTGTGGCTTCCCCTCAAATAGTGGATATTTCTGATGATGACAAGGAAGTCGAATCAGGAAAGGTGAAAGAATGTTTAAGGAATATTGCGAGCTTATTTGAGAATGACTTTCCTGCTAGCCCAGAAGTTAATACTGTTGAGGAAGAGACCCCTACTACTGGGGAGGACGCATGAGTAGAAGAAGTGGAAGAAGAAGAAGAAGGAAAAGAAGAAGAAAGAGAGGAAGAAAAAGAAGTAGAGGCAAATTCAGCTGAAGAATTTGTCCTTGCACTTGGGTGCAACAACTGAAGATCTGGTGCCACCTGAAGCGAGTCAAGCAAAGGTTATGGCTACAACTATTGAGGATCATAATCTGTTAGCTATTGTGGTCTATACTGGACCACTCGAAGTGATCCACCCAACAGACTCCGCAGTCGATGATGCTAGGGCACAGCTTGATACTGAGGAGCAATCTGAAGATCAGGCCAAGCTGAAAGAACGAAAAAGGAAGTGTGCCCAGGATAAGAACCGTCGCAAGGAAGAGAAGAAGTGCAAGAAAAAGAAACATCATGCAGCCACACTCCAATGCAAGTGTTAGAAAAAGTAATCTAGCCAAAGGCTATCACTATAAGAGTGTGTGTCGATGCAATTACATACTTCCTAAGGGTTTGTTGCACCCCATTGTTGCTTCCCAAGAACAAGAGTATAGTAATGCAACAACATCCCTTAGTCAAATAAAAACAGAAAAAGAGAAAAAGGGAAAAGAATAAAAAAATATATGTATATACTACTGTACAATAAATGTTGTTTTTGTAGAAAGAATTTAGGATTTAAAGCATGATGCTGGCATTGATGAAGTTGCATTTTCAATTATTCATGCTTATGAATTGTCGGGGAAATATTTTGTCATTTAAATATGATTCATTCATTAGGATTTTAGATGATTCAAGTTGCTAGAATGATCATTGCCTTGATAAAATTTTTGCTTTCTAGTTTTATTTTACTTGAGGACAAGTAAAAACTCAAGTTTAGGGGTGTGATAGTATTAGAAAGAACCATTGATTTCTCCTTACTTATTGTTCAAGTTGTTCCCATTTGGTCATCTTTAGCATACATTCTTAGCATTTTTAATTTAGTTATTGCATTTTCTAACTTGATGAAGCTCAGCCTAATTCCCTTTAAATTTATGATATTTTTACTTCTGATGTCACTGTATTAGTATGATTAGCAATGCGCCCAGAATTATCGTTGCAGGAACTTGTTCAGAAGTATCAATGCATGAATGTATCTAGAGTTATCACTGCATAAGAGGATCCAGAATTGCGCTCAGAACTGCTAGTTAACACACCAGAAATGTATGAGTTGTACAGCTAGTATAACCAACTAGTACGGCTAGAGAATGATAGATCTGGAAGGAAGCACACCCGTATTATTCAGTTACAATTAAATACTGATGAGATGAGAGAGAAAGCATCTTCTCTTTTCGACCGAATTTGATTTTCTTCTTCAATACACATTTTCTAAACGCTTGCATCCATGGCAGCTTAACTTCCCAAGGGTCACTTGACGCAGAAGAGAAGGCAGATATGCGCCTAACAAGGAGCATCCTAAGTGCAACCCAATAGAAGAGTAAGGGAGCAATTTGAGTAGAATACCCCATTTGTTCTGTTATTTCTCTTTCTTAAATGCAGGTAATTCTTGTTAATTCAAGTTATATAGAAGTACATTTGATATTTAGAAGTACATGATATCTATTTCAATCTTTCCTTTACTATTAATCTTTGGGTTTAATTATTTTGACCACGAAAGTGTAATTATAGTCACTGTCACTGGAAGGTGCAATAATAAATTAAATTAACAAGCAAGATAATGAAAGTTGCTTGAGGATTGAAGGAATTTAATCCACTTGTTCTTGAATATGTTGCATTGCCAACAGTGGAAGGTGTGGTTAGTGTGCATGTTTGAGTCTTAGATCTAATAGAAAAGCCAAGTTTTGTAAGATATTCATTGTGCCTTATTGCAGCGACAATTACCTGTTATTTTTAACCTTGTGAGCCACACTTAGTTTTCTACCAGCTTTTCACGTCAGGGACCACATTTCATTATCATTGCATTTTACCTTTAAATTTTACATTATTGCTTCGACAATCACTATCACAATTTTATTGCATTTAATTTTATATTGCATCGACAATTATAAATAACAAACATTCATCTTCGTGAGATCAATATCCAACGGATTCACATCTGTCTACTATACTTGCATCAATAGTGTACGCTTGCACATATTTACTGTGACGTTCATAGTGTGGTCAGTGTCCAAACAATGCCTTAGGTCATCCCTAAACAACTCAATATGATAAATATCAATTTAATCACCTAATCTCAAAATTATTGCTTATCATATATATTGGCATGCTTGTTTCCTCATATTATGCATATCATTTGGTATCGATAATACCTTTCTATCTATAAATAATGTAACCTATAGAACATAAAAAAATTCATGCTAAAAAATGCAAAATTCCTCATTATCATGCCAAATTTATCAATAAATACAATCAACTTATTATACATGCTCCTAACCAATCACTTGTATTTCTACAAGCTCAAGCACACTTCACAAAGACAAATAAAAATAAAAACTATATGTCAAAATTCCTATGTCACCCCCCACACTTTAGAAAATACATTGTCCTCAATGTGTACCCTCATAAGTAATAAAGTAAAGAAGCTACCTGATTGATCGTGAAGGCTCTATTTTTCTCATGATGGTTATCCTTCTCCCTTTTGGCGTGAGTGCCCGAAATTGTTGTGTCTCCATAATGTGAGGTTCCTACAAAAGAATTAAAGCATATATAAAAAATAATAATTCTTAATCCTACTCCTACAAATTATATAAGTCCTAAAAATTAAAGATTATCCCAAAAATTACAAGTCTCAAAAGTAAATTAATCTTCATCACTTCAATCATCCTCGGAGTTAGATTGAGGGTCCATGGGAGCTTTCCCTTTACTAGAATATGCTTGGTCAGTGTTTCCACCCTGTTGTCTTGCTGGACTCTTAATTAATGGCCCTTTGGGTGTCAAATATTAAGACTGGAACATAGCGTTATATTCATCCACCGTCTCATGGCCTTCTTGCTCCTCATTATCTTCTCTTCCTCCAAACATGCTCGGTGGATAATTTGTAACCAGGAACCCATTGATTCGCGCTAACTTCTGAGGAACGGGTCATGTCTCTTGCGTCCAGACTATCATTCCATCGAGCTTGGCTTCGATGTTTCCTTGGCTCTTTTTAGTTTTCGTAGATTTCTTCAATGAAACTGGTACATCCATCTTTTCTTTTCTCCTCTAATTCCATTCCTTTACTTGTTTCCTCTGAAGCTCGACATATTATTTGTATAGAGAATCTCTGATGATGCTCCGAGTCAACTTTTAGGAATTGTTCATTTTCTTTCATTGGTACGTCTGCCTTTTTACATAAGGCTGTTACCAAATGTGGGAAAAAGAGACCACTCTTTTGGCTTTGAGTGCACCTTTCATTTCTTCGTAGATCCAAGACCCTACACAAATATGTTTATGCTGCAAAATGTCATATAATAGCAAAGCTCCGAAAGTATAAACATTAGAGACATTTTATGCAGGTATAATTCGTGTATATAGGAATTGCATCCACATTTTAGCTACCGGAAACATGATAGCTTGGTTGAAGTTGGATGGTGTGCTAGTGTCAGGCCTATAGTTCTAAACACCTCAACCCTTTGTCAAGAACTTAATTATTTCCTCCATGTCTATATTCTAAAATAAATTAAAGTTCACTTTCTATACATAATCTTTCTCATAGTAAGGAACATTGTAATAATTGCAGATATCTTTAAGTGACATACAAACATCGCAATCGCGAACTATCACTACTCCTAAAGTTTTTCCCTTAATTATGTCATCCTTAAGGGATGCTTAAAATTCATGAACTACTGGTACTACTGCATTATCTGTTGAAAGAACGCAAAATTGCTCCCATTGATGGTACCGCACTAATGGCCATACTTCCTTACAAAGAATTATGGATGGTTCAAAACCTGGCTCCTAAATGAGAGTCAACCCTTGTGAAGCCAAAAAGTATCTCTCTATTTGAGCATTTGCGAACCGTTCGAAGTCTGAGTCGCTATCGCTCTCTTGCACTAGTTTCCTCTTTTAGGGTGGCATTACAATTTACAACGTAAAAAGTGAATAGTAATGAATAGAATAGTAAAGTTTTAGTAATACCTTTGATTTGTTACCTTGTCAACTTCGGTGAATTGATCTTTGAAGGAGGGGAGCCTTCGTAGGGGTTTGATGGATTTTAAGGTTTGAGGGAGATGAAAGATTTTAAAGTTTTAAGGATGAGCTGAAAGTGTTTAAATGAAAGGGATGTGTTTAGTATATATAGGGGTGAGTATTTTTAGGGTTTTAGGTTTTTAAAATTCAGTAATAAGGGTTTTAAAATGTCGGGTTGCGCAATCAGGTCGAATCAACCTTACAAAAATTGCAGACGATGTCGTGACGTAGCCTAAGTATGTCGCAACCAACCTGCCAGTGCCCTGTTTTTCGTGACTTAGCTCTCTCTATGTCGTGACAAACCCGTCAATCTTGATCTTCCAGTAGTATGCCCCCTATGTTGCAACATAGGCTCGTCTGTGTCACAACAAACCCACTAGTTTTGAGTTTTTAGAAGTCTAACCCCTTTTCCACAACACACAAGGGGTATGTCGCGTCAGAGCATACCTGGGCATACTTGGAGTAGATTGGTTGCTTCGTCGCGACGTCGAGAAGCTGTGTCATAACAAACTTTCCAGATCTGAAAGAATTACCCTGAAACAAAAAAAAATGTTACTGAGTTAGTATGTTAGTAACTATAAATTAAAATTGAGCGTTAGTACTTGTTAGAATTTTCTGACAAGAGTGGTAGTATACACTTCGACACCCACGAATAGTCTTTTTTATCGTTGTTCGTGCCAGGCTACTCTTTGACGTTTATCTCTTTCTCAAAATTTTCCTTTTCTTCCTGCATAGATCACTGCCATCTCTTTTCATTAATCATATTTATTCATGACATCTACGAATTTATACCACCACTCTTTTGAATTATTACCTTTATCGTTGATCCATTTGTGAAACTCATATGCCTTGTGTGGTGGAGTAATAGTTGCTCGATTACCTCATTTAGTAAAAATGATGAATTTACTACAAACCCATGTATTGATGTTGCGGTAGCTATTTGTTTCCTTTTGCAATTTCCATCACTACGTTCTATATCTTTTGGATCGTGGTACCAGTGTAGTAATTACCTCTCATGAACATACACTTCCTCACTCCACGGATGTGATTATTATGCTAGTTGAAGATTGGGGATCTAACTCGTAAATATTTCCCATTTTCTGCAAAAATTGAAAATTTTTCACGTTAGTAATTTCTCTAGGGATTTGCTGTACTAGGAAAATATTATACATGCTAGTTATTTTCCATTGGAATTCTAAACTTTGATCAATGGTATTTTCAACTAATATTTCTTCTGTTGATGTGTTTGTAACCATAATTAGTTGAAGATCTAAATTCGGGGTATGAGAACCATAATCTTCCTCTGTGAGGATTAATTCATCATTGGATTGGGGCGCAATTTCGATTTTTACACGGCTATCCATTTCCCCTTCCAAAGGTGAAATCTTGATTTGCTCGACGGTTCGCTCGTTTGATTCCTCAAAGAATTCTCTTTCTGTTTCCTCGTCTAGCCCTCATTATTGTTCTCGTGCTATTTGTTCAGATTCAAAATATGCGAAAGATAAATCATCATTTTGATCGGGGATCGGGGTTTCTCTATAAAGTTAACTCCAACATCAATAATTTGTGATTTTCCTGGATCTCCCAATCTTCATAATACCCGTCTTTATAGATATCATCATCATAAATGACATCGACACAAAAATGATAGTAGGCATCCCTGGTTTTAAATATTATGGGAATTAAAGAGAAGCATTAGATCTGAAAAATAAAATCTGTTAGTATGGTTAAATCGTATCTATAACCTAAAATTTTTCAAATTATTTTATTAGCAATGAAAGAATAAAATTTACTAAGGTGTTGCCTCCTCGACAACGGTGCCAACAACTTGACCGCCCCCAAACGTACTCTTGTTCGGCGTGGATTTAGGCTTTCCGTAAGTATACAAGTCAGGCTGTAAATATAGTCTATTACAACAAAACACTTGGTAGTATTACGAGGATCGTACCCAAAGGAGGCGTAAGGCAATACTAAATTAGATCCTTGTAAAGAATAAAATTAATTAGTACTTACTTTAGGGATTATAATACTACTAGAAATAAAAGAGTTGGTTTTAAAGAGCATAAAATAAAATAAAAAGTAAATGATTGAGATGTAGAGATTCTTATAAACGGCTTCGGGAGAGTAGGTCGTTTCTATATGAGTTCGTCAATTGTTGGGTTTTGGGGATTTTCCTCCAATCAACTAGTCACTATCCTAGTTGGATCTCTCGATCTTCCGCCAGCATAGCAAGTCGATAGAGACTAATTATCGTTAGATGTCACAATCTAAACCGGTTTGGGGAAAGGGTGTTCACGGATGGGCAATATCAATTTTGGGTTTATTCTTACCTAAATGACATTCTAGGGTTGTCAGGCTTAGTGTTTGTTTGATGTTCTTCTTTTCCCAAACAGTTGATCCAAAAGGTAAAATCTCTGTAAAACAACAATTAATTATTCATACGCCCACTCCCTAATTCCCAAAATGGAATTAGTTCCGTCTAGTTTCTTTGATCATCATTAAAAAAATATATGAAAACATGTAATTGAAGAAGAGAATAAAAAAGAAACTAGAATTGTATTGGCAATCTATCGGCAAAAATTCTTCGAACGTTTATGCGAGTTTCTACAATCTCATTTCAAAACAGAAATATAAAACAAAGCTAAAAACAGTAGGATCCAACGTATCAGCCGTGGTTTTGCATCCTCCTTCTCAGAAAGATATCTCAACGCTGAGTGATCAGTAAATACAATAACCTTTGCACCGATAAGATATGAACGAAACTTGTCGAAAGCAAAGATTACAGCCAACAATTCTTTCTTTGTAGTGGTATAGTTGTATTGAGCCTCTGTAAGAGTTTTGCTGGCATAATAGATGGCATGAAATATTTTTCCTTTGCGTTGCCCTAGAACAGCACCCACAGCAAAGTCGTTTGCATTGTACATAACTTCAAAAGCTTGAGACCAATCTGGTGCAACGATAAAGGGTTCATTTAATAGATGCTTCTTTATTTGAATGAATGCATCCAAACATGCATCGTCAAAGAGGAATTTTTTATTCTGTTCCAGCAATGAGCATAAGGGCTTTGTAATTTTCAAAAAATCTCTAATAAATCTTCAGTAAAACCCCGTAGCCCAAGAAAACTGCGAATGCCTTCCACATTTTTAGGTAGAGGTAATTTCTTAATGATTTCCAATTTAGCTTTGTTTACTTCAATGCCTTGACTAAAGATACGATGGCCTAACACAATGCCTTCAGTTGCCATGAAATGACATTTTTCCCAATTTAGAACAAGAAGTGTGTCTTCACACCGCTTCAACACTTTATCCAAATTGTCAGCGCAATGGTCAAAATCATTCCCATAGACTGAGAAATCATCCATAAAAACCTCTGAAGAATCTTCAATCATGTTTGAAAATATTGTCATCATGCACCTTTGAAATGTGGTTGATGCATTGCAAAGAACTAAAGGCATACGATAAAAAGCAAAAGTACCAAAAAGGTAGGTGAAAATTGTTTTCTCCTGATCCTCTGGCGTTATGGTAATTTGATTGTACCCAGAATAGCTGTCTAAAAAGCAATAGTAGGCTCTTCCAGCAAGCCTATCCAACATCTGGTCAATGAAAGGAAGCGGGAAGTGATCCTTCCTTGTGGTCGCATTATGTTTGCGATAATCTGTACAGACTCGCCATCCCGTAAGAATGCGTGTAAGAATTAACTCGTCTTTGTTGTTGCTAACCACAGTGATGCCACTCTTTTTAGGAACGCATTACACTGGACTTACCCAATTGCTATCAGAAATAGGGTAAATAATTCTAGCATCAAGGCATTTTATAATCTCCTTCTTAACAACTTCCTTCATTTTATCGTTTAATCTTCTTTGTTGCTTAATCGATTGCTTGCCTTCATCTTCCAACTTGATCTTGTGCATGCAAAAAGATGGACTAATGCCTCGAATATCTGTAATACTCCAAGCAATAGCTTGTTTATATTGCTGAAGAATATGGACCAATTTCTCTTCTTGAGTCAGATTTAGTGCTGCGAAGACAATAACTGGGGGAGTATTGTTATCACCAAGAAAGACATATTTAAGATGAGAAAGACAATAGATGGCTTGAAAATTTGAGTCATTCTGTTGGTTAAGTCTAAGGATTCAATCTGCTATCTATGCATGAATTCAATGTTATTAGCTTCAACCATGCTGTCACAATCATCTAAGAAATCATCATCAGAGGTCACTGCAAACTCCACAGAAAGTAGTGTGCTTTGGTCATTGAATTCTTCCTCAATTAGATCCTCTAACACATCGACAGTATGACATTCTTCTTTATCCTTGCATTGAATAGATTCAAAAACATTGAAGGTAACGTGCTCATAATTAAGTCGCATGGTTAGTTCACCATTGTAAACATCAATGATAGTTTGTCTGGTAGCTAAAAATGGTCGTTCCAAGATTATGGGAACCTCCTTGTTTGCCTCGCAGTCAAGTATGATAAAATCAGCTGGAAAAATGAATTTATCCACTCGAACTTAGATATCTTTGATTTGCCCTTCAAGTTGGGCCAAGGATCGATTTGCTAGTTGCAATGTCACTGTAGTGGGTTTCATGTGACCAATTCCCAACTTTCTGGTCGATAGTGGCATTAGGTTGATGCTAGCTCCCAAGTCGCATAAAGCCTTGTCCAAATAATGGTTTCCAATTGAACATGAGACAATAAAGCTCCCAGGATCTTTCATTTTGAGGACAACTTATTTGTCAAAATAGCACTACAGCCTTTTGTGAGTGCAATAGTTTCAATATCACTGAGCTTCTTCTTTTTGGACAAGAGCTCCTTCATAAATCTTCCATAATTTAGGAATTTGCACAAGAGCGTCCACTAAAGGAATATTGACATGACGTTGCTTCAATGTGTTTAAGAACTATTGATACTGCTTGTCATGCTCATTCTCTCTTAATCTTTGTGGTAAAGGTAAAGGTGGAGATATTAGATTGCGTCGACATCTTTGATCGCGTCAATAGTTTCGAAAGTTAGACAGTAGGCATACGAGTGACAATTTGTGGAACTTCTTTGTCTGGTACATCAACAAGCTCTTCAAATTCAACCTTCTCATTAGGGATCACTTCACTAGTGTCTTGAGGTGCTACAGTATCGTCTGTAGTCGACTCACTATTTTGTTTACCACTCCTAATTGTGATAGCTTTGCAGTGTTCTTTTCCCTTCAGATTGGGATTTTTCGTGTCACTAGGTAGTGTGCCTAATGGTCGAGTATTCAGATTTGAAGCAAGTTGTCCTAATTGTGCCTCTAACGCCCAGATAGAATATGAATTCCCTTGCACAATAGCTTCCATGCGAGTAATATGCTCCTGCATTAAAGCTTCAAGAGTAGCTAATGGATCAGAGGGAGAAGCTTGCATGTACTGTTGTTGTCGATGTCCTTGAACATGTTGATTCTGCATTGAAGAATGTTGTGGCTGCATCTGATTCTGGTATGGATACATCAGGCCTTGTTGTGAATATATCTAAGTGTGCTAATTGTAGTTTTGTTATTGTTAATTGTAATTCCCTTGTCTTGGATTATAATTGCCTTAAGTAGATGTATTCCCATATCGGAATGTCGCAGCATCTTATCCAACATTTTGAGTTCCCCAAGACTATTAATTGCGTGCAGAATTATTGTAAGAGTTACTATAAGAATTGCTACGAATATTATTGACATAGAAGGCATTCTCTGCATGTTGTGAACAATCTTCATAGCTATGGTTGTCACCGCAAATCTCACAACAAAAGGTAGGAACTTTAACTTGTTGAGTGACTTGTATAGGTGCAACATCACTAGTACCTTTCATATTTTTATCATGTTTGCAAGAGACGAAACTTGAGCACTAAGTGCAGATATTGTATCTAATTCAATACTCCTAGAGTAGCTTTTACTTGTGCAGCTCTAGAGATAGGATATTGATAATCATTCTAAGAAATTTTTTCAAGAATTCCAACAACTTCATCATAAGTACAATCTAGCAAAGGACCATTGGCTGATACATCAACAAGATTCCTCATTTGTGAATTCAGCCCATTATAGAAAATCTCAATTTGTGTTTCCTATTGAATGTCATGCATGGGGCAACGTAAAAACAAAGATTTATAACGTTCCCATGTAGTGTGAAGATTCTCATCATCCAGTTGATGATAAGTTGTAATATCATTTCGGAGACAAGCATTCATTGTCGGTGGGTTAAAGCACAGAACAAACTGTGTTGTTAGTGCATTCCAAGAAGTAATTGATCCGACAGGTAGCCCAAGGAACTAAGTACGAGCTCTTCCCTACAAGGAATAAGGAAACAATTGCATTTTCAAAGCATCATCAGGAACACCTTGTTGACCAAATGAAGTACAAATCAATAAAAATGATTTAAGATGTTCTCATGCATCTTCAAGTGGTAGTCCAATGTATTTCCCATTAGAGTTCAACATTTGAAACCTTATTGGTTTGAGTTCAAAATTCTCAGCTTGGATTACTGGTCTAACAACTCCCGGATGTAAATCATCCAAGACAGGTACTACAAAATCTCGTATAGTCCTATTTTCAATTTGATCGTCTTGCGGCAATGGTGGGTCTTCAACATTTTGTGGTGGTATCGGGGATTTGGCTGCATTGTTTCTTGGTAAAACCATATTCCATTGTTCTTAATGTCTCCTCCGAACAGTTCTTTCAATTTTTGGATCAAAATTAGCAATAAACTTTGAATTGCTTCGGGTCATAAAACACCCAAAATAAAATTAAAAATAAAATGTGCAAATAGCGACAAAAAGAAAACATGTTAGTAACAACTAAATATTATATAATAACAATAAAGTGCAAAAACAAAAATAAACATCAAACGAACGCCATCCCCGACAATGGCGCCAAAACTTGATTGGCTATTTAACGTCACAGCAATATTGTGTAAGCGTACACTGTCGATGCAAGTATAGTAGACAAGTATGAGTCTGTCAGATATCGATCCCACGAGGATGGTTGTCTTTTGTCTATTAATGTTAGTGCAATGAATAAGTAAAATGAGATAATTTGTGAGAATAGTTGTCGAAGCAATAACTTAAAAATAAAAATGAAATGTGATAATGGAAAAATGGGATTCCCAACGTGAATAATCAACAAAATGCTAAGTGCTCACAAGCTATGAAAGAATAGGTGATTGTCGTTACAATAAAGTGTAAGGAATATCTTACCAAGCTTAACTTTTATATTTGACCTAAGACTTAAACATGTACATTAACCACACCTTTCGATGATGGCAATGGAACACAATTAAGAACAAGTGATTAAATTTCTCTAATTCTCAAGCAACTTCCGTTGTCATGCTTGTTAGCTTGAACTGTCACTACACCTTCTAGTGACAGTGTAGTGACAATGACTGCAATAACAGTTCCAAGCTAAAAACATTCAAACCTAAATATTAAACGGTAGAAGCAAGGTTACATAAAATATCAATTAACCCAGAATTCATGAGTACTCCCATACGAACATGAAATAGAAAGTAACCACCATCGTTTAAAAAAGAAATATAAAAGAAACAAGTGGAGAATACTATTCCTAGACAACTCGATTTGTTCTCTCTATTCCCTCTTGCGTCGCACTTAGAGCTCCTTGTCAAGAGCTGATCTGCATCCTTTTCACGTCGATTCACCCGTAAGAGCCTTAAGCCTCCATGGATGAAAGCTTCCAAGGTAAGTTGAAGAAGAATATGGCACCAAAAAGAGCTCTCTTCTCTCTCTTTCCTTGTGGGTATTTATATCCTTCCAAATTGTGCAGGTATCCTTTCATCAGAATCAAGCTATCGCTGGTTGTACAAGTTGGTTATACTAGACTAGACAACTCACACATTTTTGTTCTTATCTGGACAGCTGTCGGATGCAAAAACAATCCTAAACGTAATCTGAAAATACTCATGCAGTGACATTAGTACCAAAACATGACAAAATTAAGGGTAAGTAGGCTAAGGTCCATTAAGTCATAAAATGCAATTAACTAAACTAAAAAAATGCTAAAATATGTGCTAAAGATAACTAAATGGGAATAGCTTAACCAATAAGTATGGAGAAAACAATGGTTCTTTCTAGCACTATCAATGTACAAGAGAGAAATATAGTTTGAGTTAGGCAACGGTGGTGACATAAGTTGAGTCAAATGTTACAAGGGGAAAACTACTTGATAGAGAGACTAGTTGGGAATGGATCGAGGCATTGAGGCAATTCCAAGACGAGTCAAACCAATCTCATTCCGAGGACGCAACGAGGGAATCGTGAGAATAGGTGGGGGAGAATGTCACGGACCATAAATCAAAGCCTATGACAAAAGCGCACAGAGCTTCCTGTGAAGGTCAACTGATTAAATGGGCTCATTGACCCACTTGAACAAGCTAGATTCATGGAATACATGAAGAAGATTGTATAGAGTTTAAATCCCTTAAGACTCTCATCTTGTAGATAGAAACTAATCTCAGTCATTGATGTAACTCAATTTGTGCCGTTGGATCTGGGGGGAACTCAATTATAAATAGAGCTCTTCCCTTCATTTGTAATCAACCCATAGTACCCCATTCTTTAGTTAAAGAATATTTTTTAGAGCATTTACTCAAAAACTTGGTGTTCCTTTGTCTATTTGATTCGAGTTTCTTTATCTAATCAGCTCAACAATGAATAGTTTTCTTGTGGCTTTTCTATTTGATTCGAATTCCTGTGTCTTTTGAGTTTGCTTCCACTATAGTTTGATGTCTTAGAGAATTTTTGTGAGAAATCTCATCTTCGAGAGATAGGCTAACTTAGGTGGACTAGAAGTAAAGAAATCACCTAAGGCAGTGAGATTTGCCAAACTTAAGTTCTAGCCCTGTGACACTAGAAAGGTTTAGTTAATACCATTGAAACCTAACTTAGTAATTACATAGATTGAAAAATTGATTAATTAGATTGGGTGAAGTTATAGTTCAATTTTTCTAAAATTGATTGAGAAACAAGGAAATTTTCATTGTTTCGTTTAATAAAATCTTCATAATTTGCTTAAGTTTAATTAATAGTAATTAGAATTTATTTTATTGATATAGATTAGATAAAAATTGAATTGTTGGTACTTAGCAACTTAGAATTTGGTCCTTGTGGGAACAATATCTTCTTATTAGTTTGTTACTTGATCGACATGTACACTTACCTTACGAATTTTCAATCATAATTTATAAAATATTTAAAATATATATTAAAAATAAATAGCTTGATAAGGCTCATGAGTTGTTCAAGTTGAGTATCACTAAGCTCGAATTCAGCTCGATTGATAACTTGAATTGTTCAATCTTGAGCTCGGCTAGCTAATTACTGAACCGAATTCAAATTTTTTGAGTCAAACTCAAATAGCTTGCGAACACCAATGTCTCATTTATACCTCTACTTTAGGGTGAATCGTAATGAAATAGGAAAACAATATGGCTTAAGAAGGTAAAAAGAAATAGGCTTACTGGTAAAAGAAGCCTTCAATGTAAAATAAAAAAATCAATTAAGCCCTCAACAAAATTTAGCACCCAATTAAACCCTTAAAGAATGAAAATTTAATCAATCAAGTCCTTTCGTAAACGTTGACTAGGTTTGATCGTTAAGTTTCGTTGGCATGGCTGACAAGCCAATCAGATAGTGACATGTGGTAGCCACATGTAGATCATGCTGACATGAAATTTTGCGACATCAACAAATATTTTTTTAAAATAAAAAATCCTAAAAATAAATATTTTTAAAAAATGACATATAGGATGAACCTGGACATATAATTGTCCCCATTCATTTGGATGGCAACACATGACTGCCACGTGTCGTTTAATTGGCTTGTCAGCCACATCAGCAAATCTTAACAGTCAAAAATGGTCAATGTTAACGGAGGGGTTAGATTTATTAGTTTTTCATCCTTTAAGGACTCAATTGAATGCTAAATTTTGTTAAAGGCTTAATTCATTTTTTTTTTCATTGAAGGTTTTTTACCAATAAACTGAAGAAATATAATGTAAATAAATAGAATGATAGTTGTAACTTAGGTAATTTATGCCAAACGTTTGGGTTACTCGATGCACGGTTATTGATTGTTGGGGTACTAACGTTAGTGTGTTGATTTCTTAACGTGCCTAATGACTAGTTTGTTGGTCTTGCAACCTTGATTGCTCAAGATCCATTTTAGCAAGCTTGTTGAATCTTTGTAATTAATAACTAGATTAACTAAATGTTCCAGGCCTTGTGAACTGTTTTTTTTTCTTTTCTTTTGGGAGGCTTAATCTTCTAGTAGCATATATAACATAATTCGTGAGCCAGTATAAATAGTTTAAAAGTTTATCTTGATAAATGTTGTTTTAATTGAATTAAGCTATTAAATTCATAATCGATTGATATATTGAACTAATGAAGAAAAAATAAAATACTCATAAATCAATTAATTGGAAATTAAAGTTTTTATAATTTTTTTATTTTTATTTAAATTTTTAGTGATTTATTTACTTTTAATCGTCCAAATTAATTGAATCGATTAAACTGAAAATTATTATTTTCAATTCCATAAACATTAATTTAAAATTTTCAGAAGGCATTTAAAAGGGTTATTTTACCCATCTGATTCAAAAAAATTAATATTTACAAAAATTATTATTTCAAAAGCATTCAATCGAATGGCTTGAAATAAACAGTAAAATTGGATCTTGAGAAGTCAATAGCCGGCACCACCTTGTATTTTAACCCAATGATTGCCTGATGATTCTGTCAGAGTATAAAAAATTGTTTTTTTTATTTTATTTTGGGAGTTCAATGTCTGGCACCAAAGTTTTTTTTTTTTACACAATATCATATTGGTATACGTTTATGCCAGAAAAAAATTTAGGTTTTGACCATGTAATGATCGACACCAAGTATCAAAATAAAAAAAATATTTTTTAGGTGTTGGCCTTTTAATGGACGGCACCAAGTCCCATTAGAAAAAATTTTGTTTTTGATTTTGGCCTATAGATGGCCTGCTCCAGCTTTTTCGGGAGCCGAATTTTTTTGATTTTGGGATACTGATGTCTAACATCAACTTTATCATATATAATTTTTTTTTATTTTGAGATATTGATGGCTAGCACCAATACAATTAGATATATTTAATTTAAAGAAAAAAATAAATTTAAAATAAAAAAATTAATTAAAAGTAGAATTCGAAAAAAATAATATATATTTAATTTAAAATAAATAAAGCTATTAAAAATTAATATATATTTAATTTTAAAACAATATATATTTAAAAAAATTGATTGGACAATGCTTTGGATTTAAAAATTAATATATATTTAAAATAAATAATGCTTTCGATTTTCCACCATTTGATTTGAAAGATGGACTTCGGTGGAAGAATTCTAATTTTTTTTGGGTAAATTTCACCAACCGTCACTCAATTTTGAGATAGTTGATAAAACAGTCATTTTGATTTTATTTCAATCACTCAACTTTGAAAAAATGACAAAAACAGTTACTAACGTTATCAAAAAGTCACAAAACAATCACTAATTAACAATTTTCGTTAGGGGCTTAATGGAATCGCTTATGTGGCAAGTTAACTAGCTGATATGGCCAGTTAACTTGTCACGTAGATGAAGCAATTGAAAGGTCAAGGTTTGGGGTGGGTTTATCAGGGATCCTCTACGGACAACCCCCAAAATCCAAAATTAGGGTTCTTCAAAATTGGAAATTTTTGCAGATTTTTCATAAACATTGTGAAAATTTTCTTAACTAACAAGCTTTTTCACCAACATCCATGAAAGAATACATAGGAAATTAAAAAAAAATCCCATTAATGAATTAAATTCAACATCAAGCAAACAAAAACTTCAAGTCTCAAATAATCAAATTTCAAAAAACACACTGAAATCTACAAAAACAAAGAAAATAAAACAAATCCAGAGCTCAAAACAAAAAAAAACTTAGGTTTTAACTTTGAGAAATTAAAACACACAAGCAGCAAATAAAATCATAAACTCATAAAAGAAATGAAACCAAAACCTTTACTAAAAAAATCCAAATTTATACGAAGATAATGGAGGAAAACGCTCTTTCAAATTCTTCTTCAGGCATCTCCATTTTTTCTTTTCTTCTTCTTCTCCTTCTTCTTCTTCTTCTTCTTCTTCTTCTTTTTTCTTTTCTTTTTTTTCTTCATAAACCCTAAATTGGTGCTAATAGGGCTATTAAATTGGTGGTAACCGGCCAACTGGAGGGTTTTTTGACACCATGAATGTCTTCATATGCCATGTCACTATTCCGTGACTTCTGTGACGGAAAATGGCAAAAAGGACTATTTTGTCACTTTTTCAAAGTTGAGTGATTGAAATGAAACAAAAGTAACTGTTTTGTCAGCTATCTCAAAATTGAGTGACTATTGGTGTAGTTTACTCTTTTTTTTTACTTTATTATTTGAGCAATGATGATGGATTTTCAACATATTCTTCCATGGAAACGTATTACAACAACATTAAAAACAAAAAAAAATATGGGTATTGTCTAACCGTGTTGAAAAAATCATGCTAAGTATCTAAACTATCAAATAACAATGATGCTTGGGCCATTCTCGACCATTGCTTGGCTAAAGTTTGTTTTTGCTGGCTTGTTCCTGGTCATTGCATGGTCATGCACTGCACTTGCAAGCTTGACACGGGTCTGTATTGTTGAATAAATTTTTTTTATTTTTAAAATATATATTAATTTTAATAGCTTTATTTATCTTAAATTAAATATATATTTTATAGAACTCAAAATCTAATAAGTTGGTGTCAGTTATCCATAACCCAAAATCAAAAAATATTTTTTATGTCATATATAAGTTGGTGTCAGTCATTAAATGGCCAGCACAAAAAAATATTTTTTATTCAAAAAGTTGATGTGGACTATTAGATGGCTAGCACTTAAATTTTTTTTTTAAAAAACGTCTAAAGAGCCTCATAGTCCGTGGGTTGAACTCGATTCTGATACCACTAAATATAACCCTTTTACCCGACCTAAAAAATATGATCGGATCCAAAAAGTTATTTACGTAATTATACTCACACGCAATCCAAAAGGCCACAACCATTCACATACATTCATATATATATATACTATAATTTAAATAAAATAATTAGCTTCCAAAATAAATACCAAAAATCCCCAAAACTAAAAATAACTTACAACCCAATAAAATAATAATAATCCAAGTATGTTAAAAACCCAAAAATAAAACAAAATAAAAGATGAAATAAAATAAGTCTATAATTATGCCTCCGAATACCAAGTAACCTATATCTCGAGTATCTGTAAAGGAAACTGTAAGGAAATGATGTGTATCTCTAAAGTACATACAACCTAGTAAATAATATCACAGCAATTTATAACTCAAAAAATAACCACAAATCATGTTACAATCACATGCACAATGTAATGCACCCATACTCCAACACACCAACACAGTGAAAAGGTTCTCCAGAACTCTTTCCCAACCAATCGTCACCAATCGCAGTGTGGTTTTATTATCAATCGTTTAAAGGAATGATAACCACGTCTTCCACCATACAATCCCACCCCATGAACACACAGTGGTATGATTACATAATTATCTCAATTTAGTCTCAGTCTCAATCTCATAGTATTTCTCATATATATATATATATATATATATATATATATCTTAATGCATAGTAGAATAATCACAATAACTTTTATAAGTCACATGCTCTGTATATATACATGACATTATCAACAAATATTACACAATTCCACCTTAATCATACCATTTTCACATCACAACACAATCATCACATTAACAATATACCACAATACAACATGCAATCACATATGATACAATACCTCAAACAAAAGGTTATGCTCAGTTAGAAACACACCTCTAGGAAGCAGAAATACTAACGACGAGGAGGTCGTCCACCACGCACTAATCGAGTACCCGGTCTGACAAGATTCGATCCTACAAACACAACTAAATATTAATACCATTCCTAAGCCACCAATTAAACACAAAACTAACTAAATAACTCACGTGTAACTCTCAGCACTGGTGCAGAGTAGGTTGCACCGGTGGAGGAAAAGATAAATCATCAATCTCGGAGTCGTGATCACCTAAACACAAATACCTCACATTAGATTTTTCTCAAATTAGATCTCTAAATAACTCTGAGTATGAAATTAAAGATAAAACAGTCAAAACGAGGCTTTCGAGTTTGAATTTGATAAAACGGACAGCGGAAACGAATTCAAGACGTAAAAAAAAGTAGGGTAGGGTTTCTCGAAAAAAGTCAACGGTCAATCCAAAAGTTAATTGTCAACGGTCAACAGTCAACTATCAATAGTCAATGGTCAACTATCAACGGTCAATGGGTCAGGTCGGTTGTTGGGTCAGATCGATTGAGCTTGGTTCATTGAGTTTGGGTGTTGGGTAGAAAAGTTTGGGTTTAGTTGGTTAAGGGTTTAGGTTATTGGGTTATTGGGTATAGGTAAGGTTTGGGCTTAGGCACAAATTTAGCCCACTTCACAATACAACATAAATAGCCATTAGGGTTTACTCCTCCCTAATGGCACCGTCAACAGCCCTCCACCGCAAACGGCGTCCGACCGTCGAGATTACACATGCAAACAACTCCCAATTAAAGCCACAACATGATTTCCTCACTTACCAAGGTTCAAAACGGCGAAAAAATCGACGGAGCAAAGAGAGAGACAAAGGTAGAAAGTTTCCCTTTGTCAATACACACGAACGGTGGTTGTTGGAAGGAATATGATGTGTGGGTTTGATGCGTAACACCGAGGGGAGTATTTTGGTGGTGGCGGTGTTGGACACGCACGGCCGAAGGGTGCTCGTCGGTGTTACATTGAAAACAAGGAAGAGAGAGAGTTTTTTTAAAGCAAAATCGACAGTAACAAAACAAAAAGGAAGAAGAAAAAACAAAAAGGGGTTAAGGGTGTTTAAATACCTCAAGAAATTAGGACATTTACTCGGAGGTCCCTAAAGAATATTAAGGTTTTTGATAAGCCTTAAAAGCTTTACACTCTTCACAAAAAGGTCCTAAACTTCTAATTTGACCATAACGTTTCTTTTAGAGTTCAATTAAGTCCTTAATATTACTAAAAATTTCAAAAAGGCCCTTAAATTCTCAAAAATTCCCAATTAAGTCCTTCAAATTAATTAGGGTGTTATAGCTTGTGTGGCAAGTTAACTAGCTAATATGACCAGTTAACTTGCCACATAGACGAAGCAGCTGAAGGGTCAAAGTTTGGGGTGGGTTTATCAGGGATCCTTTGCAACCCCCAAAATCTAAAATTAGGGTTCTTCAAAATTGGAAATTTTTGCATATTTTTTCATAAACATTGTGAAAATTTTCTTAACTAACAAGCTTTTTCACCAACATCCATGAAAGACTACATAAAAAATTAAAAAAAAAATTCCACTAATGAATTAAATTCAACATCAAGCAAGCAAACAAAAACTCCAAGTCTCAAATAATCAAATTAAAAAAAAAACACATTGAAATCTACAAAAACAAAGAAAATAAAACAAACCCAGAGTTCAAAACAAAAAAAAACTTGGGTTTTAACTTTGAGAAATTAAAACACACAAGCAACAAATAAAATCATAAACCCATAAAAGAAATGAAACCAAAATCTTTGCAAAAAAAATCCAAATTTATACAAAGATAATGGAGGAAAACGCTCTTTCAAATTCTTCTTCAGGCATCTCCATTTTTTCTTTTCACCTTCTTCTTTTCTTCTTTTTCTTCTTTTCTTCTTTTTCTCTTCTTAAACCCTAAATTGGTGCTAATAAGGCTATAAAATTGGTGGTAACTGGCCAACTAGAGGGTTTTTTGACACCATGAATATCGTTATATGCCATGTCACTGTTCCGTGACTTTTGTGATGGAGAATGAAAAAAAGGACTATTTTGTCACTTTTTCAAAGTTGAGTGACTGAAATGAAACCAAAGTAACTATTTTATGAACTACCCCAAAATTGAGTGACTATTGATGTAATTTACTATTTTTTTTTTACTTTATTATTTGAGCAATGATTATGGATTTTCAACATATTCTTCCATGGAAACGTATTACAACAACATTAAAAAAAAAATGGGTCTTGTCTTACCGTGTTGGAAAAATCATGCAAAGTATCTAAACTGTCAAATAACAATGATGCTTGAGCCATTCTCGACCATTGCTTGGCCAAAGTCTGTTTTTGTTGGCTTGTTCCTAGTCATTGCATGGTCATGCACTACACTTGCAAGCATGACATGAGTCTGTATTGTTGAATCAAATTTTTTTTTTTAAATATATATTAATTTTAATAGCTTTATTTATTTTAAATTAAATATATTTTTATATAACCCAAAATCCAATGAGTTGGTATCCGTCATCTATAACCCAAAATCAAAAAATATTTTTTTATGTCATATACAAGTTGATATCAATCATTAAATGGCTAGCGTAAAATTTTTTTTTTATTCAGAAAGTTGATGTGGACTATTAGATGGTCAGCACCTAAATTTTTTTCAAATACTGATATAAACGTATACGAGTATGATATGGTGTTAAAAAATACACTAATGCCGACCATTGAAGTCTCAAATTCAAAAAATTTAATTTTTTAAATCCTGACACAATAATCAGACAATGATTAAGTCATTACCTAAGATGATACCGACCATGAACTCTCTAAGATCTAATTCTACTGTTTATTTCAAGTAATTTGAATAAATATTTTTAAACCAGAATTATTTTTATAAATATTAATTTTTTTAGTCGTAAAATAGTCCATTTAAAAGAAACAAAACAAATAAAAAATATCACTATTTAGGAGTAAAAGAAAACAATTATTTAAGTGATGTCACGAGTGTGATAAAATAAAATGCAAAATCATAAGGTCAAGATTTTAAATAAATAAATTCAACAAGCAAAACAAAAAAGAAGACAAGAATGGCGGCTACGTGTGTGATGGGTACGGATTATAAGTAGCTTGTAGAAGGAGAAAATGAAAATTAGAAAATAATATATTACGCAGAATAAAATAAAATTGGACAAACTTTTTTTGTTTCCCGTTCTCTCCCGCCCGCGAGCCGAAACGGTCCAGCAGAATAAAGCAGAAAGAACAGGGACAATGTGGGACCCACATTTCCCTATCGCTCTTATCTCAGACACCACCACCTGTCCTTGTCCATCAAAGTGTCTCCACGCGGCACTCATCAAACGGCTTCAAAGTCTCTACACTGCCCCTCACTTCTTTTACTCGTTTCCCCTGCTTTCTTGCTCTTTCAGTTTCACTTCCTTCTCCTTCTTCTTCCATTTTTATTTCTCTGCAAGTGTTTTGCCTTTTTCCGCTCTGATTCTGGTCTGATGATTATATCTCTCTCTCTAAGGTCTCCTTTTTCTCTTTTTATTTTGTGTGAATATGATCGTTATTCGATACTGTGGTCTTTATTTCTTAGGATCTTTTTTCCCTCCTTTCTTTGTTTGATTCCTTAAGAGGAAAAAAAAGTTAAAAAGTTCTTTTATTTTATTTTGCCAAAGCACCAGAATTCAACTATCCTTAGCTCTTCTCTCTTTAAATTGCGAATTTTTATGAGGAAGTTTCTTTTTCTTTTGACGTTTTACATTGATAATTTTTTTAGTAAAAAAAACTTTTGTTGATGATAGAGTAGACAGGTAAATGTGGTGTAAAAAGTAGAAACACTTCCTGATCATCGTTTCATATGATCTTTTTATTTTTTTAATATTTAGTTGCATTTATTAATTTTATTTTATGGTTTAATGAGGGAGGTTATGTGTTGTCCTTTAAATGGGGTTTTGAATACTTATTCTCGGGGTTTGTAATTTATGTATGTTGGCTTTTTTCGGGATGCAAGTTAAGAATTAGATGCAGCTTACTTTGTTATTTAAACTCTTAAACATTCTGTTTCTTAAAGCTTTGTTTTTTCCCCTTGAATTACTGTATTTATTTTTAATCAATGCTCACGATGAGATATCCCTTAAACTATTTAAAGTTTGATTTCAGGAGCTTCTCTGTAACTGTTGCTTTCGATGGCTCTGATTTTGATTTTTTGATGAATCTATGACCGCTTCTGTTTACCTACGAGAATTTTGCATTCACGATGCTCAGGATGAATACTGCTAGCTTTGATTTATACATAAGTGCTATGTCACTTATGCGAGATAATGATTTTGTTAGTCTTTTGGTTTTGCATTCATAGTACACTTTAAAGAGCTGACTCTCTGATGCTGTTGCTTCTGTTCAGTTGTGTTGGAAGGTGAAGCAGCGTTTAGACTTCAGAGTTCAGAGCATGTTTGATGGTTCTAAAATGGGGAGTAAATTGGTTTTTCTTCTTGCTTCATGATATTTATTGATAATTTATTAGACTATTAATCTAATGGGGGGAGTGTGTTCAAGGAAAAGAGACCAACAGGTCGTTGAAGATGGAATGAGAAGAGAAGTGTCTGGAAGGTACGGAAAAAGTGGTAGTTCAAAGTGGCTTCTAACCTCCTTTTCTCGCCCCATGGTGGTTCACCAGCCTGGATTGGCCATTTGCCCGTCTCTCATGGAATTATGCATCTATAAAATATGCAAAGTATGTCTTATCACATTGGTATTTGACATGTCCTTTAGGGGATTTTTTTTTTCTTTTTTTCTTGAAATTATATTCTTTTCCTGTCACAGGACATCAACCAGTATAGTTCATTCACAATGCTGCCAAAGGATATAAGTCAACAAATTTTCAACAAGTTGGTTTTATCTCATCTTCTTACTGATGATTTTCTTCAAAAGTTTCGTGATTGTGCCCTTGAGGTGAGTTTTCCCTAAATGGTTAAAAATGGAGCACCTTTATTTTTTTTATGCCTTAACATGAAATTTACCTGATTTTAATCGTGTTGACAGGATGTTTGGTTGGGTGAATATCCCGGAGTGCAGGATAGTTGGATGGATGTCATCTCTTCACAAGGGACATCTTTACTTTCTGTTGATCTTTCTGGTTCTGATGTGACAGATATTGGCTTGGATCTCCTAAAAGAGTGCTCGAGTCTCCAAGCCTTAACTTTTAACCACTGTGAAAATATTTCAGAAATTGGACTGAAGCATATTAGTGGTAATGTTCTATTTCTTTCTTTGTATAGATGTTACCATAGGCTAGTTTCTGGCATTTTTCTAGATTCTTGCTTGACATGATACTTGTAAAGAATTACAAGTCTTCTGTAAGTAAAGATAAAATATGTTTTTCCTTTTCTTTTTATTTTCTGTAATGGACCAATGATACTGAAAAGTTGGGGCAGATTCTATTTCAAGGTTTTCCTTTTGCTATTTTGTGTTGGTTCTTATTTAAAATCATATTTCATATGGGAACAAAAAAAACCTAAAATAAAACTGGCATGCTTCCAATATAGCATTCTTGGAAATCGTTAAGCATGAAGTATCTATTAAATGTGTTGTAAAAATTAAAGAAATTCCATAAAACTTTTAAGTGACCGTGGTTAGAGAAATGTTATTCCCATATAATCTATTTTATTAATAGTACAATCAAATTTTGCATAATAGTGTCTTTCTGTGGTTAGGATATCTATGCAACAGTTCTTTGGATTGGCTTGCTGTTTGACATTGTTTTTGTGCTGATCATGGGCATTTTGTTCCTTGAACTTTTAGGTCTAACGAACTTGACATCCTTGAGTTTTAAAAAGAGTGCTGCAATTACAGCTGAAGGAATGCGAGCCTTTTCCAGCTTAATAAACTTGGAGAAGTTGGACCTCGAGAGGTGTACAGGGATTCATGGTGGATTTGTACATATTAAAGGTTTGTTTTGAATGAATCCTTGTGAGACCTTAGAATGCTTGTGTTCTACTGAATTGTTTGCACCTCCAAAAGTGTGCAGTTTGTAGCAATTAGCCTCTTCTGAACTCTATTTCATGTATTGTGTAATTGATATTTTTATTTCATTTTCTTTCATGCAATTGCATAAACAATTTAGTATATTCAGATCATGCAATCCTGAGAACAGCATGAGAATATATCATATATTGGGAGGAAAGAGAGTGGGCTAGCAGATAAATTAAACCAGGATCCAATCTCATGTTGCATTAAAATATGACTTTTATGCATTCTAGAATGGAGAGTCAACCAGTTTTATGAATTACAAAATTTTTAGTTGGAGTTCATATGTTAGCTGGTTAGTGCAACTGTCTCTTCCAGAAATTCTTCCCTCTGAAGCTGTCATTTTTTTACTTTTTTTCAGGTTTGTCCAAACTTGAATCTCTTAATATCAGATGCTGTAAATGTATCACAGACTTGGATTTGAAGGCTATTTCAGGTAATTTGGACATTATTTTTAGCTAATAGAGGGTGGTACTTTTTCTCACAACAATAAGTCAAGCTGACATTTAAGCTCATCATTGCATTCTGATGGTTTTGCCCCTGTATTTTCTATTATTATTTCTTAATTTTGTTTACAGTCAAGTGAGATTTAGCATTTATAATTGACAACTCACCAACTCACATAAGGGCAGTAGATTCGAGATTTTTTTGGGGGTATGGATTTACATTTTCCTTTTATTTCAGGGCTTAATAATTTGAAGGAGTTGCAAATATCAAATAGTAACATTACAGATTCCGGGCTGTCTTATTTGAGAGGTATTTAACTACCTGCTCTTTTGCATAGTGGTGGACTAACAGAACAAATTGTTGTCTGTGCTATGTAGAAGGATAGGACTCCTCTTTGTTTTATATTAATTGTTCTTGGACCATTTCCTAATACATCTGTTACATGATTAATACATCTTACCTGTCCATGGCAGGTTTGCACAAACTTGTTATGTTGAATCTGGAAGGATGTAATGTTACTGCTGCATGTTTAGATTCCATCTCAGGTACAGTTTCTTGTTACGGAGCTTCCATTGACACTATAATAGTACAGTTACTAGCTGCTATACATTGAACAAGGTTGTGGCTACAGATTTAGCGATACGTGGTCCATGTGGGAAATCAGTTAGTGGATGTACTGGCTTATAGCTGGGAGATAGGTGGATAAGGATAGAGTCTCTACCATTATCATGCATAGAAGATCAAACTTCATCATAGTGCAACAAACAATGAGTCATTAACAAGTTCATGGAATTTGAGTGATTACTGAATTTCCTGGAACTATAATAATTTTCTTGTTTTATGCAACCTTCTCTCAAGTTTTTTCCTCCCTATGAAGCAGGGACTGGGATTGTAATATGTTATTCAACTTGATACCAGAGAACATATAACAAGTTCAGTTAATTATAAAAAGTATTTATTCTATATGCAGCTCTTGTTGCTTTGGCATTCTTAAATCTAGGAAGATGTGGCCTAACTGATGATGGATGTGACAAGTTTTCTGGTGAGTTGTAATTGATTTCTTTTAATGTTTTGATTCTTGAATCATCACATAGAACTACAACGTTGCTAAGTATAGTTGGAATGTTAACATTATTTACTACTAATTGCAGGTCTTGAGAATTTGAAGGTATTGAACCTGGCATTTAACAATATAACAGATGCATGCTTAGTGCACCTAAAAGGTTCTCTCTCCCTCCCTCCCTCATTTAACTCTTGCTGGGAGTGGACCATTTGTATTCTTCTTTTCCTTGAACAATAATTAGAGGTTTTTCAAGTTAATGATTTTTCTAGGTTAGTGAATTGCATGTGACTTACCATAAAATATGGGAATTGAAACCTTTATATTTTTTAAGGTGTGGCTTTTGATTTGGCACTCGACTTATTCAGGCAAAACTTTTGATTCAACTATAATGATGGTATTCATGAACTGCTATCTTATGCTTTCTATTTTGACAATTACAATGATTGAAATTACATAACTTCTGGCCCGAAAGTGAACTATTTCCTTTGCAAACCGTATAACTGCTATGCCTGCCCTATGTACTCATCCTAGTTTGCATTTCACGTCCTTATTGTTGATAGAATTTGAATAAACTGAACTATTGTTCTTTTGGTTCATTTTACATTTGATTTTGGCGACCTTCTTATTTGAAATGGTGTTAAGTTTGTTTAACTTGGTATATCGTTTCTTTCCAGGATTAACAAATTTGGAGAGCCTGAATTTAGATTCATGTAAAATTGGGGATGAAGGCCTTGCTAATTTAACAGGTTTATATGACATGCTTCATTTTCCTGCTAGTTGAACTGTTATGTCGGGAGGGTCTCCCTTTGCTTTGAAAATTTTCATGACTGAGTTCATCTTTTGATTTTATTTTCAGGCCTTTCACTCCTCCAAAGTCTAGAGCTGTCCGATACTGAAGTTGGAAGCAGCGGGCTGCGACACCTGTCTGGTTAATAATCTATCTCTTATTATCTTACACCTGCGTGACATTACTGGTTCTAGAATCTTGCTATTAGCTATGAACATGATTGAGTTTCAGTGATACATTTATTGAAACATATCTTCTTGTTAGGTTTGTTCTCATAAATAACATTGTTTGCAGATTCCATTAAGGTGGCCTTAATTGTCCTGTCCTTTCTATTGAGTTAATATGTTCTTTTATACAATTGAAGTGGCTAATTTACGTGGATTCCCTTGATGTGTATTCCTTCATTATATGATGATAATTTGAAGATGTGAGAGCAGGGGTGAAGCCTGAAAATTATTTTAAGGAGGGCCGAAATTAAATTATATTTTTTATGATAGTAAAAATGCAATTTTAAAATGATTAAATCAAAATATTATTATTTTTAGGGTATCAAAGTGCAATTTTACCTTTATTAATTTAAAATTTTAAAAAATTTTAAGGGCGTAAATGAAAAATTTTCCATTTTAGGGGGGCTGGGATTTGCCCGTGTGAGAGATGTTTAATATTTCCATTTTGGTCCATACATAAGTGCATTTATGCCTTGCACATTGACACTGACAAGAGGCTGAATTTATATCAATGAATTGAATTTATTACAGATTTCAGGACACTGATATTTTCTATTGTGTTGGCTTTTGTCAATGATCTAACGAAGCTTTAACATTAAGGTTGTGATGTTTTAAATAACCTATTTTGATACTGACCTAGTTCTGCATGGCCTTATTTATAAAGCTATATGTCCTTGGTTTCACTATTTTCTGAAATATTCATTGCATTAGAATGTTAAATACATGATGCTGACTTGGTTCTGCTTTATTAGGATTGACTCATCTGGAGACCTTGAATCTGTCATTCACTTTAGTGACTGATAGTGGTCTAAAAAAGTTGTCTGGACTGACTGCTCTTAAGTCACTTAATCTGGATGCTCGCAAAATTACAGATGCTGGGCTGTCGGCTTTGACAAGTTAGTATTTTCATTTATGTCTTAAATTATTCTTCTAACTTTGTGTCTCTTAAGTTTGGTCACATTCTCATGTGCAACTAATTAAGGCTTTCCAAAATTAGATTTTGCATCTTCGGTTGAAGCAGAAGTCTTTTGCTGGTCTTTTTGTTGTGAAGGGATTTGGGGTTCCTTTTTCCCTTGATTTTTATGTTTTACTAGGGGTGACTGCTATTAAATGTACGATGTCTACCCTCTTTTCTTTTCTTGGACTATGACAAGATAGCCAGGTTTGGAGTCAAACTTTTTGGCTATGAACGGGATCCTTATATGTGAGAAATATCACCTCAGATTAATAAATCTTTGGAAGTAAATAAATAATAACACTTCAAAAGGTTTTTGAACAGATTTGGCAACACTGATAATTCATTACAACTTTACTTGGAAGTGAATAAACAGTAACTTTAAACTTTCCGTGGACTGAAGTTATTCTTTTTAGTGTTATGGTGGAAAATTTCTTACACTGTTTTTATCTGTGGCTCTTGGTGTATAATTGTGCTATATTGAAGCCAGTTTAATAGTTTATTGACCATTTAGGCCTGGTGTATCCTTCTGTTATTAAGAATGTCATATCAATTTGCTGCACCAAGATGTCTGTACTGACATATTCATATTCCTAAAGCCAAGGCAAAGTGGTTCCAATTTGCTGATCTCACTCTTTAAATAATGTAATGTTTTAAGGATGTATGTAAGTCGTCAATTTGTTGTTATAATTATTGTTTACTTGATGCAGGTTTGACTGGACTGGTCCATCTAGATCTTTTTGGGGCTAGGATTTCAGACACTGGAACAAATTATTTGCGATGTAAGAAATTTTGCCATTCCTTAAGTAATTAATAATTGCAAGTTGTGTGATGATTGTGGTTTCCTAGATATTCTCATTGTTTCTTATTTAGGAAACTTGTTTTTTTTGTTTGGTTGTTTGTTTTTTATTCTCATGGCCTCTTGCAGATTGGATATAATTTGGACATACTTGGGAAAGTTCAGGGGTAACTTTTGAGAAATATAAGGTCCTTTAGTAGATAAATTTAGGTGTATATCTCCAATGACAGTGTTATTGTGACTGCTGTAAATAAACCTAAACCGAGTTAAATGAAATCTCAATTTAATTGTAAACTTTTCTCAACAGTTTTGTTTAATGTGACCCAGTTTTGCGTGTTCAATAATTTTACACGACCTTTTTTCATGTGAGACAGGCTTTAAGAACCTTCAGTCCCTTGAAATATGTGGAGGGGGTTTGACTGATGCTGGTGTGAAAAATATCAAAGACCTCCCCTCCTTAACGCTACTGAACCTTTCACAAAACTGCAACCTGACAAACAAATCCTTGGAGTTGCTTTCAGGTATGTTTCGCCTTCTCTTTTCCTCCCCTAGGCTTGTGGTAGTGTTTAGTGTTGTCTTCTTTCCCCTAATTGTTAGAACAACATTACTGTGCTTGTACTGAAACCGATACAGATGTATATAAGATATTAGTTTATCTCTAGGTCTGATTATCTCATCTAGCATTAGTCCCGCACTCCCACTTGGCATTCTGCAACAGAAACAGTAATTTGCAGCATTTTTGCTGCTGTCTAGTAACTTATGACTAGTTGGGCAGGAAGTATGTCTGAAGTATAAATGTATTTGGAGACAATTGGTGAACTGAGAGCTTATTTGGGTACACTGCTAATGGTTGCTCCTGAATATGAAAATCTTGTAGTCAGTTATCGTGTTCACCTATGAACCCTCACTGAGCTCTTATCAAGGATTTTGCATTTTGTGTCTGCAAATGCAGGACTTACTGCTTTGATGTCGTTGAATGTTTCAAATTCCAACATAACTAATGATGGTTTGCCGTATCTAAAGCCTCTGAAGAATTTGCGGTCGCTGTCTTTGGAGTCCTGCAAGGTAACTGCGGCTGAAATTAAGAAGCTTCAGTCGACTGCCCTCCCCAACCTGGTTAGCTTTCGACCAGAATAAATGCGTGGGGACAACTTCAACATATGCTGTAATTGTAAATATCTGCTTTCTGAACAGCTAAATAAGTGTATATTGAAACGTGAAAAGCTGCTTTCTAATGGGATGAAGGGACAATTGTGCTAATTTTATGGACTGAAGTGATTGTAAATGTGTGCTTGCTGAATTTGGCGTTTCCTCTTTTCTTGTTTTGGAAAACAAAAATAAAAGATTTGTAAATAAAAATTTCTTGTTTATGGTCCACACTGCCTTTCGAGTTTCTTTCTGAAGATTTGAAACGTAAGGCAAACAAGGAGGGGAGGGTTTTAAGTATGATATTCCATCCATTCGGGTAGGACTGTTCAATCTATTAATTGGCCAGGCCAGTTAATTGATTTGAATTACCATTAATAGAATTAATTGGTTCTTTTAAATATTTAATAATCGAATCAAATATTTTTTTAAAAAACATTAATCAAAATGAAAATTTTTAATTAAATCTATTAATTGAATTAATTAAAATTTATATTATTTTTTATTTTTGATTAAAACAAGTATAAAACAAATAAAAATTTAATCGAATTAATCAATAGATTTTTGAATTAATATTTATATATTATAATATTATTTATTAAGTTTAACAAATTCAATTAATAGATCGATTTCAAATTGAATTAATCATTAATCAAAATTTTACAAAATCATTAATTAATTCCTGATCGAAATAATTCGATTAATTGATCGATTAATCAAATTCAATTGGTAAATCGAATTATTTCAATTTTACTCAAAATTTATACACCCTACATTCGGGTAATAGAGCTGTTCAAGAGTCTTTCTTGTTCAAGTTATTTAAAAGTGATGGTTCAAAAATTTTAAGTATTTAAGTAAAAGTAAAAAATTTAAAAAAATTAATTGGATAAAATTTTTATAAAATTTTAAAATTATAAATTATGTTAATATCGTATTTAGATTCCATGAATATTTTTATGGTGAAACCTTGTAAATTTGATTAGGGGTAAATTTGAGTTGATTATGGTTTTGATTCATAACTATAAGAGCATAACAGTGAAACAAAAACCAGAATTCAACGGGTGGTTAAATCTTAAGCAATTTCAAGTAAAAAAGAAGAGTTGACCCAGGTCCAAATTGAACTACATGTTTGAATATCAAAAGAGTAGAAGCAAAAGCTGAAAATAAATTCACAATCCAGAAATAAATAAATAAAAATTCACAATCCTTGAATCCCATATAGTAATACAAGCACCAAATCTAGGATCATCATCAATCGAACACAAAACTCGTCTTCTAAAAGTTCCTTAATGAACACTACCTATGCTTGAAATCAGAAAGAGATACATGCAGCTAGCAATAACGAATCAATCAGGTAACTATTGCAACTAATGAATTCAGCATGTTTTTTCCTACTTGTTTTGAGGGGAGAAGCTGATGAAGACCAAAGCAGAAAGCATCAAAAAAACATTGGATCCCTGCTCTCATGCTTCAACTCCTTCCCAACACACGTATTCATGTAAATTGAACCTATTTCTTCAAAATCACATCACTCAACTTTCAGCAATCCAATAGTCTCCATTGAATCTAAAAGTTTAAGACTGATACTTGATGAAAAAGATAATGGCAAGAAAACCTGCACAAGGAAGGCATGCTCCTATGTTATTCATGGCAATGGATGGTTTAAATAAATTGCATAGAATTTTCTGAAAACATGTAATTGGAAGTCACAAACCAGTTTAGCAAACATATCTAAAGTGAAAGTTTGAAGTGCATAATATGAATTGCAAAAGATTTCGTGACATGGTCAACTGCTTTTTATACTAAACAAAGAATCAGCTTACCTAACTTTAATGCAGTACTTCATATCACTTCAGATAATATGAAGCACTTAACAATGGTCTTTAGACCAAGCGTTTTCCTGTAAATCCCACTCAAAACAGTACGGAACTTATGCATGCTCCAGTGCATGATAAATTTTGGAAACTCGCCGTCTAAGTAATGGTTCTAGTCGCCACGATGGAATCTTGCTCTGCCACTTTTTAGCTTCATACATCTCATTCCATGCCTGTATTATCTCGTCAATCTTAAACCCTAAACCTGCAAGTGATAGAAAGGTAAGTTAGTGCTTTTTAAGGGGTAAGCAGATGTCCAGTTGATGACAAAGTTATGAATTTCTAACCATATGTTACCTTCCAAAGCAATGTTATTTGAACAGTGGTTCTTTACCATAACAGCTACATCAGTGGGAGAAGCTCCAGCATGCTCAAACTTCTCAACAGCAACCTCCAAACATTCATGCCAGACAGGTAGCCCTAGTTTGAATTCCATGTTCGAACGTTCGTAAAGTATGGTGCCCCATAAAATGTTTATCTGAGCACTCATGTTGATTGCCTGCTCTGCTGCTTCATCTGCTGATATATCTCTCAGTAAACCATCCAATCCCATTTTCTTCAACTGCTTTTGTTCATCCTTCAAATCAGAAAGCTCACGCAGGCGCTGTTGTTCTAACTCTTCCCACATCTGCATACCCCTCTCCATATTTTCCTCAGCATTGTTATAAAGGTGCAGGACCTTCTCAGAAGGCCATGTTTCCAGATCAACATTGTTACCAATTACATAATACCAAGAAAGTTTTGCCTGCTCAAACTGTTGTTGTGCTAGAGCTAGATGAGCTTCATAGAAATCTGGTTTGATTCTCAGTGCTTCCTCATATCTCTTACCAGATTTGCTATATTCTAATTGTGCATAATCATAGGTTGTTTTGATCTGCTTAAGTACAGATTCTCTCGAACCATCTTCAGTGAAGTATACCCTCTTCCTTGCCCTGGACATGTGAACATTTCCCCAGTTGAACAATGCTAATGCTGTCATCTCTTGGAATTTCTCAGCTGCCATGTCGAAAAGATCCTGTGCCTCTTCCCTTGTAACTATGTCCTCCATGGCCTCAGAATATTGCTTCATACCAAGCTCATGGAGATTCAAGTATGCATCTAAATCAAACCCAACATAGTTCTTGAATAGTTGAGCAAACTCAATTATCCAGTCATCGATGCAACGCGAGTCTTTTCTGGTTTCTACAACTTTTCTGGCATGACCATTTTCAGTTGCCTTACCTTGTTTGATGTCAAGAAAGTGAACTTCCTCATGCTTAAATCTCTCGAAGAGTGGATCCTGCTCAGGATTGACTTCTACAACATACAGCCTCACAGAACCCTGGGATTCTGCTGATATTTCAGCCAATTTCAACTCTTCATCACTGGTGATTGTGACCAAGTCACCTTCTTCATCTCTGTATTTGACAAGAACTGCTCTCAAACTAGGAAATCGATCATGAATTACTTCCCTTAGTTGCAGAAGGCTGCAATTAAGTGGAAACTGAGCGCATCTTATATCTTCACCCAAAATCAACTTGACAGTCTTCTTTGGTTCTTCCGTTTTACTGCTAATTTTCTCCTCTATAACCAGTTTATCCTCAGCCTTCTTTTCCTCTACATTTCCATCAACCTCCTTCTCCTCAATTTGATCCGCAGCCTTGTTATCTTTAACTTTACTGATCTTTTTCTTGTTCTTCTTCTCGGTTTTCTCTTTGACAACTTCCGGAATTTGTGAATCCCTTGGAGGTTCAACAGATTCTTCAGCTTCACTGATCTTTTCCTTGTTCTTCTTCTCTGTTTTCTCTTGGACAACTTCCGAAATTAGTGAAGTCCTTGGAGGTTCAACAGATTCTCCAGCTTTGCTGATCTTCTTCTTGGTTTTCTCTTTGACAACTTTCGGAGTTTTTGAAGTACTTGGAGGTTTAACGGATTCTAGAGGCAATTGAACAGGCAAACCTTGTTTCTCAAGTGAGCTTCTTACCCTTTCTGAAATCTCTAATGCCATGACATTATTAGGCTCCATGTTAAGAACTGTATTAACATCTCTGAAAGCTAATTCCAGCCTATTCAAAGCTTCGTAACACCTGGCTCTCTTTACAAGTGCCTTGCTATACTTGGGAGTTACCTCTAATGCCAAATCACACTCATGGATAGCCTTGGGGTACTCACTCAATCCCATCTGCATATAACATGCAGCAATATTGGTCCTAAGATGGCATACACCTATGTGATTCTTTGGAAGCAATTTGAGAGCCTTCTCATATGTCAACATTGCTCCTTCATGATCCCTTTTCTGAAACAGTTTGGTCCCCTCTTCTTTCAGTTCTTGAGACATGGCAATGAAAACTGCGGTGTCTGAATCATATGATTTCGAATTATTGTCTCCAACTTTCTTTTGCTTCACATTATTATCACCTGTTTGCTTCTTGTGCTTTCCACTATGCTTCCCCATTGCAAATCCAACCCCAACTATATTACTTGACTCAATCCAGAAACCCTGACTAAAAAACAAATCCCTACCCTGGTCCTGAACTAACTTCCTCCACAAGTTTTAAAAAGCTCAACCCCAGTAGCTAAAACCACAAGCAACCTCCCACCACCAAAAAGACCTTAAAACACTAACTTTTTACAACTTTTAATATGAATAAAGATTCAAAAACCAGTTCAAATACAGCAGATATGACCAGCACACCAAAAGAAAAGCTATTAGACACCTAAAAAGAATTAAAACCCAGATGCCAAAATGGGAATAGGAAAAAAAAATATTATCTTTACCTCTTCCAAACTAGAAGCTGTCAGCCCTTAACGAAGTATTAAGAAATCCCAGTTGAGAGAGGAACAGAATAATAGACAGGCTCACTTTCAGCTAGAAAGATAAGACCTTGATGCAAAACCAAAAATAAAGAAGGAAACTTGAAGGCAATGGATTATTTATGTGGGGGAAATGAGGTGTGGAACTTTTCCTGAAAAATTGAAAAAGATAATGTTTTTGTGAGAAAATGGAATATGTCTGTGTTGCAGGGAGAATACGGAAGAACAGAAAACAGACCCACGTTTTCTGTTTTATATTTTAGTGTTGCTTCTTTTTTTTTTTTTTTTTTACAACGTGAATTTCAGCTTAACGTGAACGCCACAAAAAGCTTTCTTTGTGTTTTTTTTTTTCTTCTTTATATTTCATACGCAAATTGCTTTAGATTTTTTTTAATGTCAGAAGAAATAAAAAGGACCCATTTTCCAAGGGATTCCAGGTTCCTTTGGTACGTTTGATAAAACGGCCAAAGGCAGAGATTTGTTTTTTGACTATTGCCACCTTCATTTGTCATTAGAGAATAAACTTGTCAGCTTCTTTAGATTTTGATACTTCCAATCCAACTAATTATAGATTTATAGTATAAACAAATTAGATGGCTTAATAAATTTGGTTTGAAGTTTTATAAATTTTAAACCTAAATGTTGAATCGTTGGTATAGGGAAAATATTCAATGTCAGTGAATGTTTTAAACCTTATAAATAAAGTTGAAAATTGACAACTATTTTATACCGAGTATAATAAAAGTAAAAAATAAATATTTTTAAAAAATACATAATAATATTTTAAAATTATTTTTTAAATAAAAAATATATTGTCAAGGTTGAAAATTAAGACAATCAACGATGGAGCCAAGTAAAGGCAAAGGAGGATCATGGCTCTTTAAAGTTTAAAATTTTTTTCAATTTAGTCATTAGTAAATATATTATGACTCTTCAAAAATTATAAGTAGGTCTTTTAAGGTTTAAGATTTTTGTAATTTTCTCTTTTGTATATATATTATAACCCTTTTAAAATGGTAATTTTTAATTTAAACCATTTATAATTTATAAAATTTTAAATTAATAATGATAAAATTAAATTTTGATCTCTAAAAAATAATAAAAATTTAATTTAACACTTAAAAATTATAAAAATATAAATTATTAAAATGATAAAATTACATTTATAATATCGTATAAATATACAATTTAATTTTAATTCTTTAAAAAAAATTTAACTCCGTTTCTAAGTTAATAAACATGAATACTGAAACACGTGGCAAAGGGTCACAACTCCTTAGCTTGGAAGTTGAAAGGCAGGTTGGAAGAAGTCATGTTTAAAATCTCAACCCTAAACTTTCTTTTTTTTTATTCCAGAATATGGGAATAAAATAATAAGAATGATAATATAGAAATGTTTGTCTTGTAATTTTCAACCACACATATATATATATATATATAAATAAATAAAAAGGGTGGGTCTGAAGCAACTTCCAAAGCAAGTTGGAGTGCAAACGGTAAACGGCAAAGACAAGTGTTGTTGGTTTTGTTTTTGGCATGGTTGGAAAGTGGTAAGAAAGATTCCTACAGAAACGTGATGTTGACTATTTACTTTGTTAGGAGTCACCGCTCCATTCACTCCTTTCTTCTCTCACCTTCCAAATTTATACCAACTATCAACATATCCAACTTTTATTAATATCTGAAATCCCAATGTCCCTCTTTACTCAACTCCCAAATATCAATTTTTTTTCCTTGAATGATAAAAAATATTCCCTAAAATAAATGATTCATCAATTCTGTTTCTAATTTATAATCATATTTAATCGAAATTTTAACAATTAATTAAATCTTTAAAATCATCTTTCTCATTGAAGCTCATAAAATTTATTAAGTCATGATGTGATAACTAATACGATATTAGCATAACATGTGAACAGTGGCAGAGTCGTTAAAAGATTAAAAGGGATATAATTTTATAAAATGATAAATTTTTTAATTTAAATTTTTTATAATTTATAAAATTTTAAATTAATAATAATAAAATTATATTTTAACTGTTTTAAAATAATAAAAATATAAACTATTAAAATAATAAAATTATATTTTATTATCGTAAAAATATATAATTTAACTCTAACTCCTTCCCAAATAATTTTTTGACTTCACCAGGTGGACATAATAAATTAATGAGATGGTAACAAAAGTTGAAAATTGATGACACAATACTAATGTGTTAAGTGATTTCGAACATTGTATATCATAGGTTATTTTTTAATTCACATCCAAATCGTTTTAATAAATTTTTGTTTTATAATTTCAAAAAAAAAAAAAAATTTTAGGTATTTCTTTTAGATTTTTTTTTAACTAAGATCCATAAATAAAATATTTTTTTAGTACACAAATATTAAAACTTATATAAAAATAACTAGAATTGCTTGTAAATTTGAAATGAAATGATTAGGATCAATCATCCCATTTGAAAATTGTAGCCGCTTAAACATTATTTGCAATTATAATTTTTAAGTTAATTGATATTTTTATAATTTGTTATATTTTTATATCTCAGGTAAACTATATGAAATGCAATTAAACTTTGATATTTTTTCATTAAATTCTAAAAGTTTATAAAAATGCCACTAACGTTATCGTGTTATTAAAAAATTATCACTTAATCGTTTACTCAAAGGCGAATTTAGGGGTTGATAAGAGCTACGTAGAAATAATTTCAAATCCTGTAGAAATAATTTCAATACATGAGGCAAGAGGAGAGTGTGTTTGGCTAAGGTTATTGCCCCAACATATCTAGAAGATATGTAATTTGAATTTACAAGAAAATATGTCAATTATCTTATACGAAGATAATACAACATGTATAGCTCAATTGAAGGGTGGTTACATCAAAGGCATTGTCAACCACAATGTTTGAAAGATCGGTATAAAAGATTGAATGCGGTAACTCAAAGATGTAATGTGATGTTTCCATCAGGGGGAGTCTAAAATACGTTGTACTCTTTTCCTTTAACCAAGGTTTCATCCCATTGGATTTTTCTAGTAAAAGTTTTCAACGAGGCAGCTTGTAATAGGAGATTGTATACTCTTTTTTCTTCTTTAGGTTTTTATCTCACAAGGGTTTTTCTAATAAGGTTTTAACGAGACACATTTTTATTAATGCACATCCAAAGAGAAGTGTTATAAATATTACTTTATTATGAATGTCTATAACTCTCATTGTTGTAACTTTCATTGTAGCAACCCCCAATGGAATTATTAGGGTTTTATTAAACCTTCATTTATTTTATGTAACTTAAAGGGATTGTATTATGTTAGAAGGTCTTTAAATAAAAGCATGTACAAGGCTTGTAGATATACATAAGGAATGAAATAAAAAGTTATCTTGTTTATCTTTCTATTATATTACCTCTCTGTATTAATATTTTCTCTTTAGTTTGTTCTTTCCTTTCATTATTTTATAACAAAAACCAATTTTTTTAAACACGTGGCACATTTAACATGCTATGTTAGACACGTGATTAAATAACAACAGTAAACGACTAAGTGGTATTTTTGTAATAACGCGATAATGTTAGTGACATCTTTGTAAGTTTTAATAGTTTAGTAACAAAAATTAAAAATTAAGTAACGTTTAGTGACATTTAGTATAGTTTACCCTATTTATCATTTATATATATATATATATTTAATTTATATTCGTTTTTTTCTTTTTTATATTTTTTTCCAACCACCATGTCATATGCCTAATTAACTCAAAGTTAACACTCTTGTAAAAGCAATATCCATCTAATAAGCCTTGGTTTTGCTTCTTTTTTCCCGATCAAATATTTAAGAGTTGCATGGTCAGAGAAAACTACAATTTTAGTTCCCAATAAATATGATCGATTTTTTTCTAAAGCAAATACTATAGCTAGAATCTCTTTCTTGGTAGTCGAGTAGTTACTTTGGGTAGCATCTAATGTCTTAGACGCATAGGAGATAACGTGTGGTTCCTTATTGATTCTTTGCCCAAGGATCACTCCTATGTCGTGGTTACTTGCGTCACACATTATCTTGAAAGGATAATTTCAATTTGGTGGCTGAACTATGGGTACCGAAATGGGTTTGTGTTTAAGTGTGTCAAACGCATCTTAACACGATTGGTCAAACTCGAACTACTTATCTTTTTGCAAAAGGCTATAAAAGCGGTTGTGCAATCTTCGAAAAATCTTTGATAAACGGCCTGTAAAAACCTGCATGACCAAAAAAAGAATGGATCTCCCTCATAATTGTGCGCTATGAAAGTGAGTTAATAACACCGATCTTCATTGTATCATACACCTTTGGAATGTGGCTGGTGCATCGCAAAGTTTGAACGACATTCATCTATAAGAGAATGTGCCAAACGGACACATAAATGTTGTCTTCTCTTGATCCTTCGATGCCATTGGAATTTGGAAAAAAATTGATAACCATCAAGATAGCAATAATGAGATTTTCCAGCGAAATGTTCTAGCATTTGATCAATAAATGGAAGTGGGAAATGATCTTTGCAAGTTACAGAGTTCAACTTCCTGTAATCAATGCAGACTCCTCACCTATTTTTTACTCGAGTGGGAACCATATCAACCACCAAATTCTCAATCACGTTCATGTCAATTTTTTAGGCACCACATAGACTCGGCTGACCCGATTGTTGTCAGAAATTGGATAGATCATCCCAGTATCAAGTGAGTTCTGCACTTCTTTCCTTACCACCTCCATCATGGGTAGATTTAGACGTCTTTGAGTCTCCCTTTTAGGAATCGAGTTCTCCACCACTAAAATTTTATGTATACACGTCGAGGGACTCAAACCCTTTATGTCAGCAATTATCCATTCGATCACATCTTTATAATCTCTAAAAACTTGTACCAAATTTTCCCTTTCTATCTTCGAGAGTTTACTCGAGATTATTACCGGCAACGTATTACCTTTGCCCAAATAAGCATACTTCAAATGTTTCAGAAGTGGTTTGAGTTTAAACTATAGGAACTGTAAAATGGATGGTAAAAGCTTAGTTTGTGAAAGGGACAATTTAGATTTTTTACCTGGATTTCTCTGAAATTGTGATGCCTCTATGTGAGCAACCTTTTTGCAAATTGACTCATCGGCTATCATCTACTCCTCTAGTTCTTTCAAAGTATCAAAATCTAAACTTCTGTAAAGAATAGTTTGTAACTTATCTTCATCAAGATATTCTACATGAAATTCAATTAAAAGTTCAATTATATCAACATTAAAAACATTAATAATCATGCTGGGCGGTTCATGGCCTTATAAACGTTAAAATTTCACCATTTCTCCATCGAACCCCATAGTAAGTACTCCACTTCGAACATCAATCTTTGTTTGTATAGTTCTCAGGAATGGTCTACCAAGTAGTATGTCGAAAGAATTGGCCAAGTTGTCATCCTCCATGTCGATAATGTAGAAATATGCTAGAAAAATTAACTTGTTTACCTTGACAAGAACATCCTCTAATACTCCTTTTGGATATACCACGGACCGATCTACAAGCTGAATAATTACACTTCTTTCTTTCAAGGGACCTGTATTAAGTAGTTCGTAAATAGATAGTCATAACATTAATTGATGCACCTAAGTCGTACATGGATTTTTTAATTCCTACACTACCTATTTTGCAAGATATGGAAAACATATCTTGGTCCTTACATTTTGGAGGCATCTTTTTCTGTAACTCAGCGGAAACATTTTCACCAACACTCACCTTTTCATTACCTAGGAGCTTCTTCTTACTTGTGCATAATTCCTTTAATAATTTTGCATAGCATGGTATCTACTTAATTGCATTCAGAAGGGGAATGTTTATCTCTACCTTTTGAAAAGTGTCAAGAATCTCCTTCTCTTCTCGCTCATTCTTATGTTGAACGAGCCTTTCAGGAAATGAAGGTGGTACTGTAAACAGTTTTTATGGTATCGACTCAGTTGAAGCCTTTGAATCAGGTTCCTTCTCTTCGCGTTCAATGTCGTGGGCATGACTCGTGCCAGTCATGGGTTTCAAAACCGTACCACTTCTCAACATCATTACACTCACGTTATGTCGAGGATTAAGCTTAGTTTGAGATGGCAACTTACCTTGGGACTCTAATCAATTAACTGTAAGTGCAAGTTTGCTCACTTGCTTATCTATTTATTGGAAGTGCGCTTCAATTTTTTGTTGGAACTTCTCTGTGCTAACAGCTAACCTCTCTACTATGGTTTCAAGAAATGACTTTGGGGGTTGATATTGTTAGGGTGAAGGTGGCCTTGGCTGATATAGTTTATTGAACTGAGGATTCAGATCATAACTTAAGTTTGGATGGTCTTTTCACCCCACATTATATGTGTTCGAGTACAGATCATATCTCCTTTTGGGTGGCCTTGGAAAGTTCCCGACTACATTTGCTTGTTTTGTTGTGTCATTGTGTAAAATAAGAAACGAGTCTGTCGGATGATCTGGCGTGGCATAAATCCCACACAATTGTGTTGGGTTTGTCTTATCTACAAGCAAATTTTGCACAATATTAGTAAGTTTATCTATTTTGTCTTATACAAATATAGAACTTAACCCATGAACTCGTATCATGGGTTCTGTAGCCGATCGAAGTTGTTGAGAGTTCGTAACCATGATTGATATCAATTCCCTTGCTCTCTATGCTGTCATATTCACAAGTGCCCCTCCACTAGTAGCATCTATCATCTTCATTTCCATCGGGAGTAGCCCCTCGTAGAAATAATGCAATAGTGACTGTTCAGACAAGCCATGTTATAGGCAACTTGCACATAACGTTTTTTACAACTTCTAGTAATCATAAAACAGTTCAGTCTCCTTCTGTCAGATTCCTACAATGTCTCGTCTCAACTTGGCTACTCGTGCTACTGGAAAAAACCTGTCAGGAAATAAGCGAGACATATCAGCCCATGTGTTAAAAGATCCTGGAGGTAAACAAAATAACCACTTTCTAGCAAAGTTAACTAACAAAAAAGGAAATGCATGAAGTTTAATTTGGTCTTCAGTTACTCTCTAAGGTTTCATGCTTGTGCAAACCATATGAAACTCCTTTAGGTGCATGTAAGGATTCGTATTTTGAATCTCGCGGAAGGTGGGCAACAGATGGATTAAGCTCAATTTCAACTCAAACGACGTTCCTCCCGCTGGATAAGTTATACACAGCGACTGTTGTTCATCTGGTGCTGTCGTGAGTTGTTGAGTAGTTTGATCTGCCATTAAATTTGATTCTTCGAACGAGAAAATATCCTCGATAAAGGATACTTCTTCAAATTTAGGTTGTGGTCGTTTACCATGTCGGATAGCCTCTTTTCTCAACTGTCAGGCCAATTTCTCTATCTTCGGGAGTGGGTCACGGGTCAAAGCTCAAAACGATATCGTTTTGTGGCCATTAAGGTTTTCCCGAAACGGCACCGTTTCACAAAGCTATATAAGGTAATTTGTTTTAGAAATTCTCATTTCTTCATTTCATTTAAAAAAAGCTTTTCATTCATTTTTTCTCTCTAACCCCTCCTTCGTTCGGCCTCAAGTCTCGATCTTCGTCCGTCGATCATCGGCGCTGGTGACCACCGCCTACAACGTCGAATTCCTGAAAAAATATTTTTTTATTTTCTTTTTATAAAATCTAGATCTAGGTTTTAAAACTTCCAATTCCAACCCAAAATTCCCCAAATACACAAAATAATTCAGCTTTTACAGTTTTTTCGAAAGGGGAAAAATGATTTTTTCTCTTTTTATTTTTCGAAGCCCTCACACGACCATTAATTGGTCTGAAGGAGTTCTCAAATGGCCATCACAGCGACGATAGCATCCGAACGGCAACCAGATAATCTCCTCCCTTTTCTTTTTATTATTTCTATATTTTTGTATTTCGAAAATGAAAATAAAATAAATATATAAGAACAAGACTACCTTTGAAAATTCTGATCTTTTGTATTTTGATTGCTAGTGTTCTTAAAAAATAAAAAAGATTTTCGAAGGCTTGATATAGCTGAATTCGAATACAATGTTTTGTTCTCCTATGCTTGTCTTTTATTCTTTTTGCAAATCCAAACGGCGTGGCAGGTGGTGACAAAGGCGAGGTCTCGATGTGGGGTGTCAGAAGCCTCGAGAACGTGCTTTTGCTAACGTGGAATGAGGGACCTGGGTGAGGCAGCGGCGACAGGTGGCTTAGGCAACTAAGGTTTGTTGATTTTTTGTTGTGTTTTGGGTTTATTTGGCTTTTTGGGTATTGGGCTTGAGTTTGGGTTGGTTTGGGTATTTTAGGCGTAAAATGAGTTGTAAAAAGAAATTTAAATTAAAAAAAATTTTAAAACTTTCTCTTTGCCGTCGCCAAAGAAATTCAGAGAGAATGAGAACCGAGTGACAATTTCATTTGGTTATCAGAGCAAGAGTGGGTCGTCACAATCTGAAATTAGATTTCAGAATAGGCCTGCAAACAGTGTAGCCAGTGTTTGTAATGCACCTAACCTGATTTGTGAATATTGTGGAAAGTTTCATCTGGGTGAGTGTCATTTGAGGAAAGTAGCATGTTTCCGATGTGGAGCAACTGATCATATGGTACGAAATTGCCTAGTGCCACACGAAAAGGAAGAGAATTAGAGTGTAAAACCCTCGGTCACACCACAAAAGGGTAGACGTCCTGGTCAGAGTAGCATTATGGGCGAAAATCGTAACGATATTAGGGAAAATACACACAGATTTGAAGTCCGAGCACCTGCACGGACCTATGCCATTGAGCCAGAGAAGAGGCAACTGCAATCGATGATATGACTGGTAAATTCTATCTTTTGATGTGACTATGTGTGCTGTGAATGATTCAGGGTGGATTTATTCCTATATCGGTATTGCTTAACAACTGATAAAATCTATCTATCGAGTCGATTGAATTTGAAATACTAGTTACAAATCCTTTAGATTACAGTGTCATAGGTTAACCTATTGTGTTATGGATGTCCCCTGAAGGTTACTGTTGATTGATGTTACTATCATTTCATAAATTTGGTATTTTAATCTGGAAATAGATTGACTAAAGTTATATGTTACTGAAGTAAATTATAGACTGAAATGAATTGGTTGAAATGTCGGACTAATATGCTGATATGGTTTAATCCGGTAAAACAGATAGAATAAATCAGAGTTATTCAAATGTTTTTGTACAGGAAATGATCTTATATACATCATACAGAAAATTTATTCAATAAGTTAAAAGGGACGTAACAATATGTCCGAAGTTGATAAAGATTCAGTTATTCAGTTCTAGTTGAAGATGTGAAAAGCTGAAAATTTCTTTGAAACTTGAGATAACCATTAAGAATTTTGATAACATTGTCTAAGTTAACTACTATCTCTGTTGATTTATGAATATGATGAATTAGATTGTTTAATCTCATCTAGATATGTAGATATAGTCATAATTATGAATATTGATGATATTTGGAAAGACTTCAAGCAGGGTTTGTGATTTCGTAAAATGTGAGAAATGTATGATAGGCTATATGTGGACAATGATTTACATAAAAAATATTAATGGTGAGTTGGTTCAGTGAGGTTGATCCTTTTGGTTATATGAATTTGACAGTTAGTTTTGATTAGATTTGGCTAAAAAGATTTTCTATTGTTATATGAAAATTTTTGAAGACATCTTTGGAAATCTCTATTGATTTACTTTGAATCTGGAAAGGAAATTGAAAATTAAATATCGTTTGAATTATTACTGCCTATTGTGATTCTTAGGTAGGGAAAGCTAAGATAAAGTTTGGATTATTCAAGATTATTATGAGAATGTTATGTTCTAGATTTGGGTGAATTAGTAATGATTATTGTTATGAAGAAATTTTAGAATAAAACGGGTACTGCTAGAAAAAATTTTGAGGACAAAATTTCCTATGGGGAAGAGTTTATAACAACCCGGTTTTTAGTGGTATCAAAAACAATGATTTCGGGATCACAACTCTAATAAGTCGAGTTAGAAATTTATTTATTTTAATATTTATAACTTCGTTGACATCATATTAAAATTTGGTTAGGAAATTTTAACATTTAGATGGTGAATTGAGTAAAAAGGATTAAATCGTAAAAGTGTAAAAGTGGAATTTCATTGATTTAATACATTACATGATAATTGGAAGATAGGTTAGGGTACCTAAATGGTAATTAGACCATTAACTAAGTAGCTGGACGAATTTGGGTTGAAAATAAGAGGAAAAAACTTGTTAATTAAAGGGTAAAATAGTAAATGTAAAGGAAATGATTTTTAACCCAAAATCATAACAAAATTAATCATTTTTCTTCATCTTCTTCACTAAATAAATAAAGAAACCCTATAAACGTTAAAGGAAGTTTCGACCAAGCTTAAAGCTTCAATTGGTGAGTGATTTCTCACCCGTTTTTATTTATTTCTATGTTTTTGAGTTCGTATTAGCTTAGTTTAGCTAATCTAGGGGATAATTCGTGAATCTTTCAAATGTTACAGATCTTACCATTATTGAAAATGCTTGTTCTTGAAAGTTTTTGATAGATTTGAATGCTTGATGTTTGGGTTAGATCTTTTTGTAAAGTGATTATTGATGAAATTAGGGTTTAAGGACTAAATTATTAAATGATGAAATTGAGTGTACTTTATGTGAAATAAATGGATTGTAGGGACTTGTATGAGATCAAGGTATATTCGGCTGATATGGGTTTGAAAGGAAAATGGGTATTTTGCATGTTTTGTGTTGAAAGGACTAGATTGAATAAAAAGAAAGTATTAGGGGTAAAATCGTAAATTTCCTAAAAGGATAAAATGGTGTTAAATGATTGAATTACGTGACTTAATGTGGAATTTGGGTGATTGTTAATTTAGATTGCGATTACGCCACAGAACGAAAAAAAAGGAAATTAGTAAAATAGTCCCTAGAGTTTTACTCAAACTGTAATTTCGTCTGATAAGTTCGCAATGTTAGTTTATATGCATTGTATGTTCTCTGTGTATTCACTATTGTTACAGCAACTTGAGGAAAGTTAAAACATTCGAGATGATGGGAAAGACGATGGAAGAAATGATATGTTAGGCTTAGCGCCGGTTATTTGATTTGACGCGATGGGCTGAGATTTTGCATATGTTGTAGTATCCTGACAGCTTGCATGAGCGACATCGCTAGTCGATAGATTCTGAATGAATACTAAGAATGTGGACCCTTACGATGGTTAAGTCTCCGCGTATGTTGCGGATTCTCATCAACTTGTGTGAGCAGCATCGTGAGTAGGAGATTCTGGACCATATCGATGGCTGAGTCTCTACATACGTTGCAGATTCTCATTAGCTTGTGTGAGCAGCATCATATACTGGTTAACCTTTCTGGGCTCGTATGAGCTAAAATTCTGGAGGACTGGAAGAGAACAGATTCGTTACCGTTCACAAGATTATGAATACATACTTGCTATTATTTTTAAACCATTTGGTTATTCAGTAAGATAATGATTTATGTGAACTTACTAAGCTTAAATAAGCATACATGTATATCCATTATTGTTTTGTAGTTACATTAGGCTGTCTAAGGATCGGATCACCTTGAAGAATCACACTATGATAGGAGTTTGTTTGGTAGTCCTTCATCACTTGTTTGTATGGCATGTACTAAGATGATGTTATCTTTTGTTTTACTCGTTCGAGATTGTGATGATTTTGATATGTTTTAATGAAATACTGAATGTAGTAATGTTTGCTTGTTCAAGTTGGAATCTAGACTTAGTAGTATAATGTAATGATTTGAAAACTATGAATTTTGTAATGGTTTAATCCATTTTGGACATATGAATGGTAGGTATTAATAAACTTGTGTTTGACATAATTCTTGAGATTCTGCATACTTGTTTCGGTAGAACTACTACATGTATCGGTAGAAGTACAAGGTAGGAGAGAGGTTGTTCACTAGCTTGAGTTGTATCGATAGTTGCATAGTAGGTATCGATAGTTCTGCACTTAGAAGTATCAGTAGTTATATACTTGTATCAGTAGAAGTTGTAGGGTAAGACTTGTTTATTCTCTAGAGTTTTTTGTATTGGTAGAAGCATGACATGTTTCGGTAGAAGCCATATTTATATCGGTAGTACTACCCTTAAACCCTAAATTTGAATTGTGGTTATAATTTATTGGTGATTTATGACGTGTTAGATGTATTTCTTTAATAATGTAAAATTTAATGATACGATTTTTAAAGATGAACAATAATAAATGAAAAGAGAGACATCGAGATCCTAACTGGCACGGTTTTTGGGTTTTGGGTGTTATTGAGTGAGGGGGTGTTACAATTAATAAATTTGGAACCTAAATAAGTTAATTAATTATTCAAGTTTATTATATTAAAATATCTTATTTTTCTTTGAAAAAGTTTTCAAATATACATGGTTTCAAATTTAAGTCCTCTAACATGGAATTAGTTATATAATAACAAGATTTTAATTTGGCATGTCTAATTTTTTTAATTTAACTTGAACAATGTTCCTCGATTCAACTTAACTCGAATCGAAAAAAATTCAATTCGAGTTACGATGAGAAAACATGATTCGTCAACTCGATTAACTCAAAATTTTTTTAACTCAATTCGATCAAACACTCATCCTTAACCGTAACTCTTATTTGGGAGTATTACAAAGTAAGACCACGTGGAAACCAAAGTAGAAGTGGAGTTAAAAATAGGTAAAATTATTCTATTAATCCCTATATTTTGCAAAAGTTATGAATTTAATCTATGTACTTTCATATTTAAAATTTCTATTCCTCACCAAACAATAATTGTTAAATTCATCAAGTAAAGTTCTGCGACTCCTAAAATTTGATGTGCATGATCATATGTATAATGCCATTTTAATTTATTATTTCTATATATTACTCACTAAAAATTCAATTAATGGATTAACAACTATCATTTAGGTCAAGACTAAAATTTTTAAATTCCAAAAGTATAAGAATTTAAAATAATCCATTTGGAGAAAATAGTCTAAATCTATAACTGTACATATAGTAGAGGACTAGTAGCTGAATTTAACCAAATAAATTTAATTGTTACTGTTTGGGCCACGACTAACACTTCAAAATTCGAAAAGTACAAGACTGAAAGTGATTAATTCAAAAAGTATATAAACTAAATTTATAACTCTCGTAAAATACAGGGACTAATAGAATAATTTAACCATAAAAATCCACGAACTTGCTCACGAAGTTACCTTACACTTTACCATCTGTTTCCCTACAACCTATATATACATACATAAGACGCCCCATCCTCACTGGAGTAGAAGTCTTTACCCTTTCTGACATTCGACTTTTTATTCTTTTCTTTTAAGGGGGAAAAGGAAATTATATTGTGGTGATGGCGAAATTGAGGATCGCAGGGACATGGGTAGGGGTGATAGACTTAGAATTGGAGAATTGGACGGTAGCAATGCTGAGGGAAGAGGTTGCCGAACGATCAAATGCCCAACGTCCTGACTCTATCAACCTTATATCTGCTGGTAAAGTTTTGAAAGATGGCGATGGCTCTCAAAACTTAACCCAATTGGGTATCAGAAACAATGCTAAGATTCTTGCCACCCGTGTCTCCGTTGATGAAGGCAAGTCCTTGGAACAAGAATTGATGGCCGAGGAGGAACGCTCTCGCAGACTTGCTCGAGTCAAGTGAGTCTTTTTGGTCAACTCTCTCCTTTTCTCTCGCTCTTTGTTTTATTTTAAATGTTTAATTAATAGTATTCAATATTTCTGTATAAACTGAGTGCTTTTTCTTTTTATTTTCCTTTTAACGGTTGATTGGGTTCTTGGTTTTTTTGAAATTCTGGGTTTAATCGAAGTTACCAAATTTATTCTTATAATGAGGAAATTTATGATTACGTTCTTTCTTTTAGGGTTTAGGGTTGTAAATCATATATTATCATGCCAAAAGGAATTGTGTTCTTGGGATGTATTAAGTATTTGCATGCAGGTGATGGAATTTTAGTATTTTTCTGTCTTAAAATCATTGTGGTACTTTAGTTTGAAGTCTACGGTTGAATTGATAGTGTCAAGTGTTAGTAGTTTGCAGTGTTTGAGTCTTTGAGAGATGTTGGTCCTTTATGGTTTACCTTAAGTTGAGATGATATCAAGCGTCTACTGTTGTTTTTCGAAGTGGGTGAATACTTTGAAAAATACGTCTTCCTCTATGAACATGTTAGATGAACCAAAGACTTCCATCCTACCTTTGAAAAATTCTAATGGATGAGACAATTTTACAGTTTTCCTGCATTATGAAATGATCATCTTTTCAGGATTTGATGGGCTGGATAATAGTTCCTTTCTGTTTATTTTGTAAGTACCATTGCATATCGATTTGCAAATTAACCAGTGACTAATCCATAGTTATCTCTATTGGCAGGGCTGCTGCCACTGCACTTTCCAAGAGACATGTAGATGGTTCACTACCAATTGAAGACTTCAATATTGAACTTGAAAACCAGGGAGGGCAAAAAGTACAATTAGGAACTGAGACTGATCAGCGGTATGTCATTTTTCCCTAGGGTATTAAGACATTTACCCCATTTTTAAAACTAAAGTAAGATATGAATGGTCTTTAAACAGGGCAGTGATGATGGGTCTGATGCTTCATGAAAATGCAAAGAATCTACTTACAAGACAACCGTATAAAGATGCACTGGAAGTGCTTACCATGGGCGAGGTCAGTCTCTAGCATCCTTCCTCTTTTGCTTCAACACTACTAATTTTTTCTTGTTTGAATGTGGATTCTTAGACTGGCAGTTGATAAACTTTCTTGTCTGTTATGTTAATCAGACTTGGGGGATGAGTGTACAAATTTGCGTTTGACATTGATATAACAAATCTTTCCAAGTTTTTCATATATTTGGAGGGTTGTATCTCTGCATCCATGTCTAGATATGTAACTGGACGTGTGATTTAGGGAAAGGAGTCCAAGAAATATAGCTTGTTAGCAAAGATAATAATTTGGTTGTAGGTGAAATAATTTTCTTTGAGTTTGACTATTAATCGATATAAGTTCTATTTTTCTTTCTTGTAGGAGGCTTTCTCACTTTGTGATCCCAAGGTCCTTGAGGTAAGATTTTCCTTCTTAGAATCGAAGAAGGTTCTTTTTCTGGATAACTTAACCCTTGCTGTGTTTCATATTTTTGTTTAGGGATATAACTAAAACTTGATTTAGCCTTTAGTTAGTCCTTATATGATCTTAAACATGCATATGTTATTTGAATAATTGCATGCTTGTTCTTTAGATTTGAATCAACTCAATATTCTATACATTTTAGCTGTATGTGCTTGCTTGCAGTTTATTGACAATGTACCGATACTGCAAATAGACATGGTGTGGTGCTATTTCTTGCTTCGAGACATCAGTTGGCTTTCAGTTGCAGGAATACGCCTTGAAAAAGCCAGAGAAGGACTCGAGCGTTGTTACGGGAAGGATTTTTCCCGTGTTAGACTCCTTCAAGCTGGTTGCCAGCCAGAGCTTGCACTGTGAGTACTTTCTGAAAATTGTTTCAGTGGCTCAATTTCTATGTTTCTGGACTTGAATGAGAATGCTGTTTGTTGCAATGTTAAGCTAATCTCTTTTGGATACTTTCTTTGTAGACATATGAGGTTGGAGTTGTTGGAAGGGGTGGTGGCATATCATAATGGTCAGTTGGATAAATCTAAAGGGGCACTGACATCTGCACAGGCAAAATTCTCACAGGTCACTATAATTACAGTCCGAAGCAGCTAGCTTTTCTATAGTCCACCCCCCCTCCCCCAAGGGGGACCACTACAGCTTCTCTCTTCTCAATAACCTATATATCCTCTTATCAGCATTCATGAAGCTGTCCTTTGAGCAAGGGTTTAGGTTTGGCTTCAATGAGTAGATAAAAAGGGAGCACTTAATGTCGTATCTATAAGCCAAGGGTTAGAAGACTGGATTTGCAAATCGCTTTCCGTACTATTGCAACTTTTATATAATGAAAAATAATGGTTAAATATAATAGAAATGACATGCATCAATAGTTTGTTGTGCTCATCTCTTACTTCCTTCTGCCACATTCAGCCATCATTTTGTTGTTTCCATTTCTTTGTTGTTTCCATTTTTATTTTCTTAACCAGAGTTTTGTTGCTTCCTTCTCGAATATTAAGCCTTATTTTTATTTTTTTGTCAATATCAGTTACAAGTGCCTGATGAAGCCTTATCTCATGTCATGAGCATGGGCTTTAAGGAACGTGATGCAAGGAGGGCCTTACGATTGAACAACCAAGATGTCGGGAGAGCTATTGATTTTATTTTTGAGGAGAAGGCAAAGAGAAAACAAAAGCGGGAGGATGATATCCGGCATAGAACAGAAATCATGTGGGTATAATATAATTAAGATCTCTTATAATTGTCATTTTCTTTTATGTACAAATAATTAACGTAACAAGTTTTCAGGGAGCTAAAGCAATATGGAGTGACACCATTGAAGAAAGCAGTGAATCTTGAGAAATTGAAAGAATTGGTGGCTATTGGGTGAGCTGGGCACTCCTGTAGTCTTGTTTGTCCTTTTAGATCTTCATTGATGTGATATGATGACTACCATTTTGGTGTATGATTGTGAGCTTCGAAAGTTCAAGTTTAACAATCATAACTTCAAGTGACCCTCCTTTTTTACCTTTTTCTTTTAAATTGAAAATTCTAACACATTTAAGATTTGGCAGATTTGAGAAGAAACTTGCTGCTGAAGCCCTTCGAAGGAATGAGAATGACTTCCAAAAGGCGTTAGATGATCTGACAAATCCAGAAACTAATTCTGCCATCCAGGTTGACTGCTTTTGCATGAGGTTTTCCTAATTTCCAATTTTATTGGCTGTGGTCATCATTGATTATGTTTGTGTGCAGCTTGATATTGAGTCAAGGAAAAGGAAAAGAGAGCAACGAGCTGTAAATGCCAGAATTGAAGAGCTTGTATCTATGGGATTTGACAGATCTAGAGGTAATGATGAAATAGTTCTGAACTGATATATTGGCATTTCATAGTTGTTTTCCATCTTTATGATATAGATTCCATGGTTGTCACGGTAGATATTCTAGTAACTAGAGGTAACCCTATAATTTCATGTGTATTGCGTGCATGTTTGTGGTGGAGGTGAGCGAACAAATTTAAAATTTGTGAGATATATAGCTAAACCCTGTTATGGTCCATAATAATAATGGCCAAAGCCAGAAGAAAGGGGAAAGGATATGCTTTTCTCACTAGTAATTCAAAACAATTAAACAACAGCTTTTTGTTCGAAAAACATATTATGACTCAAAAGAATCAGTAGAGCAAACTGAGAATTCATGTAACAGACATTATAGATTCGACATGGTAAATACATGTTGCAATCTATCCAGTTTATAGGAAAATGTACTTGAAGTACCTTATTGCCAAATTTGGATGTAATTACAAAAACTTTTTAGTGCTGAAGAGGATTATATTTGGAAAAGGTTTTGCTGAAATCATTACTTGTTTATCCCCCATAAACATGACTAGTATTTATCCTAGCAATATTCTGATATATACCTGGGTTCAGTGGTTGCTGTTGTTCAGGCTGGTGAGACGATGGAGCAAACAATGAGTCGATTACTGTCAGAATTTGATCCACTCCCGGCTTTTGATGCTAACAGCAGTGGGAATCCGGCTTCAGAGGCTAGCAATTTGAACCCCAATAGTGTTGAAGGACCATCAACTGCTGCAGACGACGAACGGGATGTGGAGATGGAAGATGAACTTGCAAGAGACATAGGAAAAGCAGATGCATTATCAGACTATGACATTGAAGTTACAAAAGAAGGTGAAGCAATACAGGAGTATTTAGCTCTTTTGGCCTCAACAGATAGCAAGGAAGCTCCATCTTCGTGATGAGAAAATGAGACTGCAATTACTAGTACATATTGGTGAATAGTCTCCACTGATACATGTCTCTCAGTACAGGTAGTAAATGCCAATAATTTCAGTGGTTTTAGGCTCTAGAATGAAAGGAAACCGAATAGCTCCTCTTACAATTACAAGGCTTGTAATTTCACATTTTAATCCTTAATATCAGTTCACAATTACCCCCAAATAGTGATATATGTGCATCAATGTGTTGCATACATGATTTTTATTTTATGTGCATATACGTCTCTACTCATGATACCTTCGATTTCCAACTGCCTAGATTTATTGCATCTTTATTTTTCAAACACTATAATTTAATTCTACTTTTTCGAAATAGACATTATTTTTATTTCTTAAAATAGACATTATTTATTAAATTAAATTAAATTAAATTTTCAATTAAATACTTTTTTCATCCTAATTCTAATGAAAGTGTTGTGTAACTTCCGGGTAAGTTGTACAAAAAACAAAATACACAAACAAATACCAATAATAAAAGCAAATAAAAAAAAAGGAAGTCCAAATCCAATTCTGAAAAAAAAACCCAGTAGTTTAATAGTTACATGCCATACGAAATAAAAGAAAGGAAAAATACGAAAACATGTAACTAATCCTCATTGGAGCCCAACTCCGGTCTAGCTATCACCTACACACACCACCTCATAATCTCACATTTAGTAAGGAGTCATCGTATTAAATTTGGTGTCTTAAGTGTTGTATTTTCATTTAAGTACATTTGTAATTTTTTGAACAGATTGATTAATAAAATTATTTATGAATTACATTAATATTTTGTATATTGATCTCACATCATTTTTGTACACAAAGCTAAACGAAAGTAAATGTTTCTCACTAGTTGTCTAATGTTTAATTAAAACTAAGTGTATTACGTGGTCAGATCGTAATACAAAAAGATAATTTATATTAATAGATGAACCTAAATATGTTCTTTGTAATAATCCGAATTTAGGGTTGTCAAAAAAAGGTACTTTGGGATTTAGTATCTAATTTTTGGACCCGTATATATTTAATAAAAGTATTTATGAAATTAAATCGTAGAATAATTATATTATTTGATAAGTGAATTTGGATGTGTGGTGAAAATTAGATATAGAGACTAAATTGCATAAAAAGTAAAAGTATAGATTACAAAAAAATTGGGAAGGACCAAAGGGCAAATTTCCTCTTTGGAAGCCTTAGTGCCGTTAGGTATAAGTGAGTGAGTCCAAAAATTTGTTTAAAATTTTGTAATATAAAAGGGATTGTGGTTTGAGAAATTTTGAGTAATTAAATGAAATTAAATAAAATAAGGAAAAGGTGGATAATTATGATAAAAGGTATGGGTTGCGAAGAAAGAGAAGAAAAACTATTTTCTTCTTCTCTTAGCTAGGAATTTCGACAGCATCAAGGTAGAAGAAAAGGGGAGAAAAACTTGAGTTTAGGTTAAGTTAAGCTTCAAATTTGGTAAGTGAAATCAAGTCTTTTCCTTATATTTTTTATGTTTTTAGAATCCTAACATTTTAAGTTATCAAATCCATATCATATTTTTTAATTTGGTGAAGAGTTTTAAATGTTACCATTGTTGAGTAAATGGAGTTTTTGGATTTTTGGGCATGCATGATTTGGGCTAGATGAGTAAAGAGATTAAATAGTGAGATTAGTCCTAGTTCAAGTGTTAAGGATCAAATTTAGAAACATGTGAAGTTAGTGTAAGAATGAGAAATAGAGAATTAAGATTTTATTAGAGTAAAATTGTTTGAAAATTAATGAATATGTGTATGTTTATTTCCGTAGCTAATGTTGACCCGAACTCTTCGGTGAGAAAGGGCAAGAATAAGGTACTAGTAGCTCGGAACTCACGATTGGTATTTCTATAACCTAAACTAGTTAATAAATTGGCAAATAATAATAATTCGCTTATAGTAGAAATCAAGGTATGAGATTCCTTACTCATTGAGTTAATTTGATAAATAGATTAAATGAGGATTTTGGATTGTATATGAAATTTCAATTGCATTTGTATGAGGTGAGATTCCAATATTAGTGAATTTATGTTATTAATATTTTGTATTTTAAAATGCATTGTTACTATGAATAAGATTAAGAAAAGTTGAGATGTGGCTTGACATTAAATGAAAATGTTTACTCTATTAACTGTTCGGATCGAGTCGGATATAGATGGCATGCCATAAGATAGGAAGAGTACAGGGTTACTTCAACCATGAGTCGATGAGGCATTGGGTGCCAAATTTCTTTGGTTTAACCGATGGGACACTGGGTGTCAATTTTATTGTAGCGCTGGGCGTGTTTATTTACTTTGAATTTATCCGATGAGGCATTGGATGTCAAACCGGTGTGTTGGTTGGATCCATGGATCCGTCAATGTCCGAGTCGTGTTAATAGGGAATTTAAAAATGATGTGCATTATGTTAAAATGAAATGGAAATGCCATGAGACATGTATAGAGTATTTGAGAAAATGGTATATGATATGCATAAGTATGTATGCCAAATGAAAATTTAAAATGATGGAAAGGAAGCAATTCTGATGTGAGACGTGAAACGAGAGAAAAAGATGAATTAGAATAATAGTAAAAATTTTGTGTTATGCATATAGAAACATTTTGTATAGATATTAAATTAAATTCTTAAATGTGGTTATGTTGTTATTATGCTTAGGTTATTAGAATACTACCATATTTTACTAAGCGAATGATTTTGTTACATGTGCAGGTTAGATTCTTTTTGATATTATCACCGTTCAACATCCAAAGACAAATCCTGGACTCAAGCTTCTGTGAGTTCACTTTAATTTTTGAATTGGCATGTACCTAAGAAGAGTTAGGTGTACCCAATTAAAATTAGTGTATAGAATGTCATGTATTTTGCGTTTTGAAGTGTAATGGACATTCATTGTATTATTGGGAGGAATGATGGCTGAGGTGATTATTGAAATCTATTTGTTGATATAGTTATAATATAAAATTGGTAATTTGTTTCGGTAGTTGTAAATCATCTACCGGTAGAACTTTATTGTATTTCAAGGTTTTGGTAGAACTTCACAAAGTTTCAGTAGAAGTGCAGGGAAATAGGTAGATTAGTTATTGACTTATTTAGTGTCGGTAGAAGTTTTTTCAAGTTTTGGTAGTATAGCAGTTGTTGCGCTAGTTGAAATTTGAAGGTTCGATAGAAGCCTTAGGCAAAAATTTAATTTAGTCTCTGGAACTTTTAGTATCGGTAGTTGCTTATATTGTATCGGTAGAACTCATTCAATACTGATAGAATTCTGCAAGTAATTCTGAGTGCTCACTGTCGTTAGAACTACCGATACCCATTTATGTAAGTATCGGTAGAAGTTCTTTAAAAATCAAATATTCATTAAAAATAAAAATAAATTCACTTATCTTCTAGTTCTAATTCCATTATTAATTTCTAAATAAAATATAACTCTATTAATAACAGGAAAGTAAGATTTTTAATTAGTTATTATTATATTAGTATAGTTGTGGCATCTAGTTACACATGTCCAATGATCGGACCGAGTAAGGGGGTGATACATTTAGTGGTATCAGAGCTTTCAGTTTAGTTGATTCTAGAACTAAGTCGAGCGTGGAATTGAGTCTAGAGGTACATGCCAAGTTGAGTCAATTTGAGTCGAGATTAGGATGCTAATTATAATTGTTTCTATCTTATAGTTTTAAAGAGATGTCGGAAGGGTCAAATGACGAGAATTTTCAAGAAGTATACTCTAGCGAAGAGTATACCGATGACATGGATGTGTCTAAATTGTTGACAACAAGTGTTAACCGAACTGGTGTTCAACAACTCGATGGAGATCGAGATAATAATAGAGGTCAAAGTGATACAAACTTACTACAAGCTATCGTTGAAGCTATCCAACGTGTTGCGGGAGCCACTTCTACTGAGATGCCTGAATCTACAACTCAACGGGCCCCGATCAAGGAATTACAAAGGTACGAGGCAACTGAATTCTTGGGTTCGAAGAGGGTTGACCCTTCAACCGCTGAGATGTAGATGGAGTCCACTAAGAGGATATTATAGGAATTAGAGTGTACACCCCGTGAGAATTTAATTTGCACTGTTTCTCTACTGCAAGGAGAAGCATATACTTGGTGGCAGACAAGTACACGACACGTACCTGTTGCGCGAGTGAATTGGGATTTCTTTTAGAGGGAGTTTCAAAAGAAATATGTGGGGGAATTATATATTGAAGAGAGAAAGCAAGAGTTTTTACTGTTAAAGCAGAATGAAATGTCAGTGGTCAATTATGAATGGGAGTTCTTACGACTTAGTAAATACGCCACTGAATTTCTTCCTTCCGAAGCAGAGAATTGCAAGTGATTTTTACGAGGATTACATGATGAGCTTCGGGTGTAGTTAGTTTCCCATAGGATATCAGAATTTGTCGATCTAGTTTAATAAGAAAAAAATGGTAGAATAAGCCTTGGGCCTTGACAAGAAGATTGAGACTACACGTTCTACTGGGAAGCGAACTGAAGCTGCTAGTTCTCATCCTCACTCGAAGAGAACCAGGGATTTTCGTGGTACTTGGAAATCAACATTTAAGTCGGAGGGAAATAGAGATCGGCAGCGTACTGTGTCTGTGAGTAGCATGTGAGGTCCGTCTCGTGACATAGAAATTCCAGCCTACGAATATTGTGGGAAAAAGCACCATGGTGAATGTTGGAATATTGTGGGATTTTCGGTATGGATCGTTGGATCGTATTGCTCGAGATTGCTCGAGGGGTGATACCACTACCCCTGTTTCTACTCAGAGATCTACACTTGCATTCAGAGGTCGTGGGACGAGTCATAGTGGCTCTATCTTTAGTAGTGGTGCTAGAAGAGGTAGTGATACGGCTACTCGTCAGTTAGAGGCCAGAATACCAGCGCATGCTTATGTCGTACGTACTCGGGAGGAGGGTGATCCTACTGATGTAGTTACAGGTATCTTTATATTATGTTCTACACCAGTTTATGCTTTGATAGACCCCAAATCATCTCATTCTTACATTAATTTTGAGTTGACCAAGTCGAGGAGTTTAGAATCCGAGATATCTAAGGTGTCCATGGTAAGACAGTCAGTGCTGGTAGATCGAGTGTGTAGACGATGTCCATTAGAGATTCAAAATTTATCATTCCCAGTTGATTTATTAATCATGCCATTTGGTGAATTTGATGTAATTTTGGATATGGACTGGCTCACTGAACACGGAGTGATTCTGGATTGTCGTAAGAAAAAGTTTGTGATTAGAGTACTGATGGAGGTTTGATTGAAGTAAATGGGGTTTGACCAAATAGATTAAATTGAACCATTTTAGCGATTCAAGCTAATAAGTTGCTTATTCGGGGTTGTGAAGCCTTTTTGGCTTATGTAATAAACTCAGATTCGATCGATAGTCAGATTTAACATGATTCGAGTTGTCTGCGAATTTTCCTGACGTGTTTCCCGAGGAGTTACCAAGATTGCCACCCGAGAGGGAAGTAGAGTTTGCAATTGAAGTGCTACCTGGTACGGCTCCGGTGTTCATATCTCCTTATCGTATGGCACCAACAGAACTCAAAGAGTTGAAAATTCTATTGCAAGACTTATTGGATCGAGGATTTATATGTCCTAGTGTGTCGCAATGGGGAGCTCCAGTTTTATTCGTCAAGAAGAAAGATGGACTGACGCGTTTGTGCATAGATTATCAGCAATTAAATAAGTTGACTATTAAGAATAAGTATTCACTTCCACGAATTAACGACTTATTTGACCAACTGAAAGGAGCTTTCGTCTTCTCCAAGATTGACTTGAGATTAGGTTATTATTAACTGAAATTCAAGGAATATGACATTCCCAAAACAGCTTTTCGTACACGTTACGACCATTATAAATTTTTAGTAATGCCATTTGGTTTGACTAATGCTCCAGTAGCATTCATGGCTAAGTTCCAATAGAGACTTGGGTTAAGTTAAAGAACACTCAGGTTTAGTTAAGAGAGAGTTACCTTCTTCCCCTTTTCCTTTGAAAATATTATGGTCTAGGGCTAAAGAAAGATAAAAACATTTCTCTGAGTTGAGTCTGAAATCCTAGATATTTCTAGTGATTTTCTTCACATCAAGGTACATTTTGTGACTCTGTCTATCAAGGGAACATAGATTTGTAAGTACGTTTGGAGAAATAAGGCTTTGAGAGATGTATGGGTTTAAAATGATAATAATGGTTACTCAAATGGGTTCTAACAAAGTATTTCTGTACTAAAAGGCAGAGGAAGCTGTAACATCTTGCTGAATGATGGATCTAAAGTCTAACATGCCTTTGAGGTTATTAGGTAAGTCTCTAGACTGAGTCTTGCATGTGAATTATACATTCTAGAAACTTCTGTGCTAAGTGACCAAATAATGGGATTGAAACTAGAAAGTATGATGTGATGATTTTGATGAGTAATGTATGAAGTATGGACATGAGAGTATGGATTGCATGAAATCTGATGGTTTAGGTATGAAATATGAATCATGAGGTTAAAGGATGCTTGTGTCTGAAGGATAGAAATGTGTTTATTGTTGGATTGCCAATACGCCCCATGGTGCATTGGAAAAATTATTCCGACGATCATCAGTCATGGATCCATGTGCGAGGGAGTTGAAATAAGGGTTGAAAAATATACCTTTCGAAATTGAAAAATGACGAATAACGTTGTTGATAGGCTCCCTTTCGGGGATGTCGATTCCAAGCCACAATAATAACGACTCGATCTCTACGTAATCCACCTAGTCAAAGAACGAACAACAATCTCTTGAACTTTTCAAAGAGTATTTTAAAGACGTTTGCTAGACCTTTTATTTTATTTTTCTCTTGGTTACCCTAACACATTAAGAGATTCATTTCCTTTTATTTTATTATTTCATTATTATTAGAGAAACAAATGGAAAGTCAAGAAAAAAAGTTATATTCTTTCCAAAAAAATATCACTTTCCATATCCTTTTATATTTTGACCGAAATTATTATTATAACTGTTTATATTAAAAATTTCGATAAACTATATACAATAAATATTTTATATGAATCAAATTAATATATTCATTTTAACTATGTTCTTTATTTGTGTACAACAAGTTTGTACGTATAATGTGTTTAATATTTAACCATCAAATTAAATTAATACAATAATTAATTTAATTCATGTGACAACTAAATACAATACCAAATGTATTTGGATTCTATTCACTTCAACTATAGAGTGTGACCCTGTATGTAACACCCTTAACCTATATTCGTTGTCGAAATAGGGTCTCGAAGTATTATCGATCAAAACGCATCTATTATTGAACTTTAACGATTATTTTATTAATCCATCACAATTATTCAGACATTCAAACATGGTTAAAAATATAGCTTACAAATCATATTTCAAGCATACAAGATCATAAAAACATGTAGAAACAATTAGGGACTAATTTGAAACAAGATAGGAAGTTTTGAAGAAAACTAAAAATTTTGCATAAAGGGGTCACTCAACCATGTGACACAGGCCAACCCATGTGGCCAAATACATGGTCGTGTGTCTAACACACACGCCTCTGTGGTTATTCCACACGCCTGTATTCCTAAATTGTGTAACTCACTAACTAGCACCTCATTTTAAAATGACACACAGCCGTGTGATAGCCCATGTCACAAGCCGTGTGCAGCCTAAATAAGTCCTAACACAAGTATTTCATTCACCATTTCTTGCAATCCAAGGCACACCAAAACTAGATTAAATCCTAGGTTCAAAACACATTTTAAAATATCAATTTCATACCAAAATTTCATGCATTCTAAGTCTACCAATATGCTCATCAAAACACCTCAATAAGATCGTACATTTAACTAAATGAACTAAGATAATTCATGACATTGATCTTCCATTTGTGAACATATTTCATTCAAAAAGGCATCAAAACTAACATACCCACAAGCATATATAACTTTATACAATTGTTAGCTTTGAACAAAACATTTAATAAAGCTTACAAAATATCATCTCTATATAAGCTACTTTTCTATTTAATAGGACATTTATACATCAAAAGATCCTAGCTAACCAAAATAACCTAGGTACATGCCAAGATACAAAAAAAAAAAAAAATACATCACCAATATTGAGTTCGAGATATGTTATGGATGCTGAGTCGCTAAACAAAAGTAGGTTCCTAACCTACAAACCCGAGAACAATTATACATTAAGCAAACATGTTTATTCGAAGAACCACAATTACACCTAATGACTTTAAGTTTATATTCCATAACATGTATGATTGTTTCCATGAAATTTACCATATCATTCAATAACTCATTTTATACATCGTCCATAATAACATTTATACACAAACCTTCTCCAGTGAATTAATTCTACCTTGTCGAATGAATCGATCAATGGATGACACTCGGTGCCTAACAAATAAACTGTAACATAATTTGTGCCCAATGCTAGTCGGATAAACCAACGGATATCAAATGTGAGCCCAACTCTAGTTGGATAAACCAATGATGTTTTGTGCCCAGCGCTAATCGGATTAACCGACAAAGATTTTCTCAACAAGAATTAAGTCCTCAATACCACATTTCATCAATTAATCAATCACAACATTAACCATGGGAAAATATCTTTGATCTATTTCATATTCATACATATATTATTCTATAATACTCCATTCAATAGAATCAACCAATTATATTAAATGATATAATTTGATATTAGGTGCAACTAAACAATTAAATTAAAATGAAGAGTTCGAGTCAAGAACTACAAACTTACCAGGGCTAAATCGTAGAAATAACAAAAGTTCAGTGACTAATCAACAACCTTCCCTTTTCCACGATTATCAACTTGCTCTTGATCTATAATATAATTTATTTCGATTTTTATCCTCAATTTCAAACTCTAATCTATTTAATACATATAACTTATTATTTACAATTTTGTACATTTGCCCCAACTATTTACACTTTACTCAATTTGATTCTTAAGACCAAAACAAGCCTGTTTCTCACAAATAACTTTAAACCCATTAAACTTAATTTTTAACCATTCAAAAACAACCCAAAAATTCTGAATTTATCAATAAGAAACATGTCCACTTTAATTTTTTATCAATTTAATCACCAAACATGAAAATTAATAAAAATCATTTTACAAACTCAATACCATTCATCATTAAGCTTCAACCCAAACTAATTACAACTATAAAGCTTCAAAAATCTCAATGGCAACTTTTATGAACCATAACCGTTTCAAAATATAAGCAAAATACTTAGATGCAAACAATCAATCCTTCAATAAATTTTATTATACAATTCCTTTTGATATTTGTAGACACCCAATTTTGTTCGAGTCCAATTGTTGAAGCCCACCCGATTTTGATCAAATAGAGGTTTTTGTTTTTTTTTTCTTTTTCTTTCTTTTTTGAGCTTGTCAAAGGTCCAAATTATTATTATCATTACTACTACTATTATTATATATTATGGAAACATAACAAAAAATAACAAATAAACAAGATTAAAAAACATTATATATGCATGAAATGAAAGAAAAAAAAAAGAGCTTTTCATATTCTGAATTAAAAAAAAAGGTAAGAAAAAAAAAACAAAAAGCATATTATCTCTTTTTCTCTTATTTTTTTTTTTTTGCCATGGACATGTTCTGAGGTATCGGGTTTGGGCTCCAATTAAGGGGACGACATCGGACTGTCGGTCCTTCGCCTATGAGCCTCAAAAATCCCGTTTTATTTCCTTTTCCCTTTCTAAAATCAAGGTTTTTTTTTAAAGAAAAATAGCTTGACATTGGGAAAAGTTTTATTTTTTTAAAAAGAAAGTTTAGATTTTTAAAAATAAAAATCTGTTTTTTTAGTTATTTTAACGAAAAAGTTTAAAATTTTAAACAAAATTTTGATTCTTTAACTGTTTTGAAATAAAAGCTTTGATTTTCAAGAAAAGTATTGATTTTATTTTATTTAAAAAAAACTTTGATTTTGCAAAAAAAAAAAAAGAATTCGACCACCGTATGCGACGGCTCCACCACTGAGGCTGGAGAACTGTTGAGCTCTTCGTTGTTGGAGTCATGGCCAACATAGGAGGAGGAAGAGTTCTTTTAAAATGAGGTTTAAAATGTAAGAATTGATAGATTTTTCTTATTTATAAGTGCCAAAATGGGTAATTTATTTCTAGCCCCTTACTTTTTAAATTTATAAAAAATACCCCTTTTTTGTAGAGCCGCCCTTACTCTCTAGTCTATTTACACCCGTAACCCTTTTTGTTTATTAAAACCTTCGATTTAATCCAAATTTTTAAAATTAAAAGCAAATTAATTGCTACACCAGTCCTCTATCTTCCACATTTTTTATCTTTTAGTTCCAAATCAAGCTATGTCATTTTGTTTCCATCTTTAATAAGTTATTTATAATTATATTTTCCCTTTCATTTGCATTTATACTTTATATATTTGATGTCTATTATGCATTTTATTTTAATGTTTTTATATTTATTCACACTTGTATAAATTTTATTTATTCTTATTTCATCTTTATTTATTTTCATGTCTATTTATATTTATGTTTTTTACACATTCCCCTTATATACATTTTAATATTATTTATTTATGTTATTTTGATTCTTTCATTTATTTAAGTTTTCTTTTCATTATTGCCACTTTTTGAAAGAGTTTTAACTTTTCATTAACTTTAGCGCATCTAGTTAATTTTTCTATTTTATTACTATTCGTTTTAAAAGAGGAAACTTTAAGTTATTTTTCCATCCTATAAATGTTGACATGAAGTTAGTTAAGTAATTGTTATATTTTAATGAAACCATAAGATTTTACATTTGAATTTAGGTTAGTCTTTAACATATTATCTACCATCTACCCTAAAAAGATTATAAACAATATGTATGATTTTTTTATTAGGGTTTTAAATTAATTTTAATTATCGTATAGGATAAATAATATGTAAATATTCTTTAGGACTTTGTTCAATATTAAAACTAAGAATTTTTGTAGGTGAATTGTAAATAATGAATAGATCTTTCTAAGTATTTTATTTTAGAAACTCTTTAAGAAATATACTAAATTTTATTTAAGATGTATTATTTTAGGATTTTGACAAATTTAAACCTTAGATCAATAATTTTAAAGTAAGATAAATCATAAACCTGACATAGAATACTTTCGTAAGATCTTGATAGATTCAACGTTATTAATTAAATCATTTAAAAAATAATAACAACAAAAAATTGAATAATTTGTAGATGAATTTTAATATTTCTCTTAATTATTGGTAATTTTTAGGGTTTTTTTTAGAATTCTAAAATAGAATTAATTTTAGGAATTGAAGGTATTTTACTAGAATTATTTAAGCATCTTTTAGGGTTCCCGTTAAAAGTAAAAATCTCTAATTTAGGTTTCAAATTAGATAAGTTTGGTGAACACGTCTTGGTCGAGTTACAAGTAAACCAAAGACATTTTTTTTAGAGTTTTTATTTAAGATTTCCATAAGATTTTAGCCTAGATTAAGACATTAATATGCTTAAATAAATAAAAAAATAGCTCCCAAGACCCCATAGGACTATCCCGGATAGGCGTTGTGAGGATGCTATAACCTTCCCCACACGTAACTGTAATCTCAAACTTGAAATTTGGTGATGAGATCGAGTCTAGACTTTTAGGATTTTTCCATAGTAATAATTCTAGACATTTAGACGATAGGTGCCTAACCAACCTAGCCCTAATTGATTAATGGCGACTCTACGTTAATTGATTGGGAGATGGAAGGAGCAATCAAAAATTCAAAATAATTCCTCATGATTTTTATACTCTTTCACATAATTTTTTTTAGCCTGGAAAACCTTTCTCTGATTAACGTTTAGCCCTTAGACCATGTAACAAACCTTAAAAGACTATTTTGATCGAATATATTTGTTTAAGTCAAGAAGTTAATCCTTGGGAAATTTTGACGTTTTCAAGAGCATAAAAGAGGAAGATGAACTTTAGGTGGATACTCAGAAATGAGCAGTCTAGAGAGATTTCTTAAAGAAAAGGGTACGAGATGCCCTAGAGGATAATGAAGATTTTCAGAAGAAATTGATCCTTCGGTATGAGCCTTGAAGTAATCTATTTGAGCTTATTTAAGCCCTTTCTTTAGCACCTAAACTTGATTCGACACTATAACCTTGGAACAAGTGCATATCTAAATGCTCATGGTCTATTTAAATTAAGAATTAATCTACTTGGAGAATGTAAGAGTCTATAGAAAGAAGATTTTGTTTAAATCAATAAAAAAACACAAAAAAGAGAGAAAACAACAAAAAAGAAAGAAATAGAGAGAGAGAGAGAGAGAGCAAGAGAATGGAACGATATTGAAGAATATCTGCTTTAAGACGTAATTTTGCAAAAGAGCATGATACAAGGTTCACAGTCAGAACAATCCAAAGTCTGGAAAAGGAAATTCGACTTCACGAGAATAAATGAGTTGACTCTCGATGCAAGAAATTTATGTTTCAAGGGTGGATTTATGAAATCCGTAGTACCAAGTTTGTTAAGTGAATTATCATCTAGGAATTTAATTTACGAGTCATAAAATCATTTTGAAATAGTTAAGGTGATATCCTATGGAATTTGATTTCATGATCTGTTGTGTGTAGATAAGGATTTGATCTTTTTCAACATAAAAACATGATTCTCAAAATGATGATCTTTTATGAAAAATTCAAGAAAGGAAGAAAGGAAAGCATTCATTGCATTTAGAGGCTGATGTTTGGAAGTCCATTTTTTTTCATTTCATTAAGAGACTCAGGAGTGGAGGCCAATTTACTTTTCATTGCATTTAGAGGCCTAGGTGTGGAGGTCCATTTACTTTTTATTTCATTTAGAGGCCTAGGTATGGAGGTCCATTTACTTTTCATTTCATTTAGAGACCCAAGTGTGGAGGTCCATATACTTTTCATTTCATTTAGAGGACTAAGTGTGGAGGTCCATTTACTTTTCATCGCATTTAGAGGCCCAGGTGTGGAGGTCAATTTACTTTTCATTACATTTAGACGTCCAGGTGCGGAGGTCCATTTACTTTTCATTGCATTTAGAGGTCCAGATGTGGAGGTCCATTTACTTTCCATTTCATTTAAAGGCCCAAGCGTAGAGGATTTATTTATTTTTTCATTGTATACGAAGGCACAAGTGTGAGGCCTATTTACATTTCTTCCACATTTTCATTTCAAAGATTTGGTTGTGAGGTCTGAATTTATCTTGTTTCACTCTTCATGTTTTGATGGTTTGGTATTTACTTTTCTAGTTTTGGATGACTTAACATATTTTGATCTATTTCGATTTTTGTGATTACAAAATCTGTTATTCCTTGTACTACGATGTTGAGTGGGATTTGATAGTGGTCAAGTGTCTACGTCTTTATACGTTCCTTGCTACGCAAACCACAAACAAAGAGGGGCAGCTGTAGATACCCAATTTTGTTCGAGCCTAACTTGGGGCCCATTTGTTCCCTTTAAAAAGTTATTTTCTCTTGGGCCCATTCGACGCCCACCCGATTTTGGTCAAATAGAGGTCTTTTTTTTCCTTTTTGGGCCTGTTAAGGGCCCAAATTATTACTTTCATTACTACTACTATTATTAAATATTATTGATATGTAATAAAAAATTACAAATAAACAAGAATAAAAAACATTATATATGCATGAAATGAAAGCAAAAAGGGGACTTTTTATATTTTGATTTTTTAAAAAAAAAATGTAAGAAAAAAAAAACAACAACAAGCATGTTATCTTTTTTTCTCTTTTTTTGTTTGTCTTGGACATGTTATGAAGGATCAGGTTTGGGCTCCGTTGAAGGGGACGACACCGGACCGTCTATCCTCCACCCCTAGGAGCCCCAAAGATCCTGTTTTCTTCCCCTTCCCCTTTTTAAAATAAAGGTTTTTTAAAGAAAAATAGCTTGAACTTGAGAAAAGTTTTGATTTTTTAAATAAAGAAAGTTTAGATTTTTAAAAATAAAAATATGTGTTTAGTCATTTTAAAGAAAAAGTTTAAATTTTTAAACAAAATTTTTATTTTTTTAAGAAAAGTAGTATTTTTTAACAAAGAAAGTTTAGATTTTTAAAAAATAAAAATTTATTTTTTAGTCATTTTAAAGGAAAAAATTTAAATTTTTAAACAAAATTTTGTTTTTTTTTAACTATTTCAAAATAAAAACTTTGATTTTTAAGAAAAATAGTGATTTTATTTAAAAAAAACAGAAAACTTTGATTTTGCAAAAAAAAATTCGACCGCCGTATGCGGCAGCTCCACTACAGAAGTTGAAGAACCGTTGGGCTCTCTAGTGGTGGAGCCATGGCCAACATAGAAGGAAGAATTTTTTTTTTGTTTAGTTTTTTTTTTATTTTTAAATGAGGTAAAAAATGATAGAATGAATAAAATTTTCTTATTTATAAGTACCAAAAAGGGTAATTTATTCCAATTCCCTTTTAAATTTATTAAAAATATCCTATTTTTTACAGAGTTGCCCTCACTCTCTGGCCTATTTACACCTGTAACCCTTCTTGTTTATTAAAACCTTTGATTTAATCCAAAATTTCAAAATTAAAAGAAAATTAATTGCTACATCAGTCCTTTGTCTTTCACTTTTTTTTATCTTTTAATCTTAAAATCAAGCTATATCATTTTGTTTCTATCTTTAATAAGTTATTTATACTTATATCTTCCCTTTCATTTGCATTTATACTTTATAAATTTGATGTCAATTATGCACTTTATTTTAATGCTTTTATATTTATTCACACTTGGATAATTTTTATTTATTCTTATTTCATATTTATTTATTTTCATTTCTATTTCTATTTATGTTTTTTTACACATTTCCCTTACATACATTTTAATATTATTTATTTATGTTATTTTGATTCTTTCATTGTATTATGAATAAGGTGTATTATTGTTATTATTATTATTATCATCATGTCAAGATTTTTTTTTTGTTTCTTTTATTTAAAGTTTTCTTTTCATTATTGTCCTTTTTGAAAGAGTTTTTGCTTATCATTAATTTTAGCCCATCTAATTAATTTTTTTTATTTTATTACTATTCATTTTAAAAGAGGGAATTTTAGGTCATTTTTTATCGTATAATGTTGAAATGAAGTTAGTTAAATAGATGTTATATTTTAATGAAACCATAAGATTTTTACATTTGAATTTAGGTTAGTCTTTAAGATCTTATCTACCATCTACCTTAAAAAATTATAAACAATATGTAGGATTTTTTATTAGGATTTTAAACTAATTTTAAATATCGTATAGGATAATTAATATGTAAATATTCTTTAGGATTTTGTTCAACATTAAAACTCAGGATTTTTGTAGGTGAATTTTTTCAAAGTATTTTATTTTAGAAACTCTTTAAGAAAGATAATAAATTTTATTTAAGATATATTATTTTAGGATTTTGACAAATTTAAACCTTAGATCAATAATTTTAAAGTAAGATAAATCATAAACCTGACATAAGATACTTTCGTAAGATCTTGATAGGTTCAAAGTTATTGATTAAATCTTTTAAATAATAATAATAATAATAATAATAATAATAATAATAATAATAAAAGATCGAATAAGTTGTAGATGGATTTTAATATTTCTCTTAATTCATTGGTAATTTCTAGGTTTTTTTTAGAACTCTAAAATAGAATTAATTTTAGGAATTAAAGGTATTTTACTAGAATTATTTAGGTATCCTTTAGGGTTCCTGTTAAAAGTAAAAATCTCTAGTTTAAGTTTAAAATTAAATAAGTTTGGTGAACATGTCTTAGTCGAGTTACAAGTAAACTGGAGGCATTTTCTTAGAGTTTTTATTTAAGATTTCCATAAGATTAAGACATTAATATGCTTAAATAAAAAAATAGCTCCCAATACGCCATAGGATTATCCTCGGATAGGCATTGTGGGGGTGCTATAACCTTCCCCACACGTAACTGTACTCCATGAACCCAAAATTTGATGATGAGATTGAGTCTAGACTTCTAGGATTTTTGCGTAGTATTAATTCTTGACTTTTAGACGATAGGTGGCTAACCAACCTAGCTCTAATTGGTTAGTGGCGACTTTACGTTAATTTAGGCCCTCTGTGTCTAGCTTTGCTTACTAGGCCTCTGTACTCTTATGTAGGCAACATTATGATAGCTTGGCGACTCCACTGGGGAGGTTAATGAGACGACTTACTAAGGTTTGAAAGCTAGGTTTTTTTAGTATTTGAGCATATTAGATTTATTTATTCGTGCATTAATTCATTTAATTGTCTAATGTCATTTTAAATTATTGAATATGTGTTAAATATTGATTTATTTGTTCATTTCATTTGTTTATCCTATTTTGATATGTATGCCAATGTGTTTGCTTATTCTTTTATCGATGAAATTGATTAATGCGTTTGTCGACTCTACCATCGTTGGGTGGCTATAATTGTCATTCATGTTGCATCTTGCTTTTGGTCCTACGCGCAGACCCATCCCGTTTAGGAGGAGTAGCCTTAGGCTTTCATGTGGCAATATGTCACCATATAAGTTTAAGGACTACTCCATGGTTAAGATGGACATAGACGTTCATGTAGCAAATATTACCGTGTACGCTATGGAAGTTTTACCATGCAAGGGTCAACCCTTTTTAAAGGGGAACGTATCCTTATGGATGTCGTATTTAAGCCTTGGGTTCCCCATGCATTAGAGTTAGCCGTAAGCCAGCATGTAATGACCATTTTAAATATGAAGCCTAGACATAAGAGTCGTACCTTACGCCTCGTAATAATATCTTATAGGACCTCATGAGCGTTTATTCGTATGTTTTGTACTTGAATTTGTTCACAATGTTTTTTTGATTTAATTTTGCATTTTTTATGCTTCATTTGAGTTTTTTTTACTGATTTTGTTTTTATTGTGTCTTTGTCTCTCCATGGCATAATTCATGCATCATTTAAATACATGGGGCACAGTGTCGCATCTATATTTGACATGAACACACTTCGAGAAGATTCAGTTGTTCAGCATGGGGTAGAAAATATAAGGATAATAGCGAGAATGTCAAAGGATACTCAGAGCAGAGAAGGTGATTTCCAGATAGCTAGTTTTGACTCGAGATTGCCTCAGATAGTCCGCATGGATTGTAGGAGAAATCACAAAGATTAGTTAAAAAGAATATGTCAATCATGGAATGAGGTTAAGAAAACGCGCTTGCAAGACAAGTTTGGCGATGTAACACAACTTCTATTCGTTAAACCGAATGATGCCCTGTTGAAGGCCATGATACGTTTCTAGAATCCCACTTATAGGTGTTTTATGTTCAATCAAGTGGATATGGAACTGACTATCGAGAAATATTCTATCATTCTCCATTATGACTTTAGAGATCCACTCAAGATATATTGGAAGCAAAACATTGATTTTCAAGGACCCTAAGTCAATCTTATGAGATTACCTGTAGATACGGTGAAAGCAAGGTTAAAAGATAAAAATGGTCCCTGCATTTCCTGGTCTGACATTAGGGATGCTATGGGAAAGGCCAGCGGTGATGGACATTTGACACTGTTCACTTTTCCTATATACGAGTTGATTGTGTTCCCAAAAGCTTTGGGATATGTGAGTGTGGGGCTAGTTGATTTTCTGTTTTTGATTGAAAAAGGGATGAATCTTGCTCTAGTAGTCTTAGCTGAAACCATCATTTCACTCAATTTCATCAAAATTAAAGGAGACGGGCATTTCTTAGGACGCGCGCAATTGTTGTTCGTATGATGACAAGCCATTTTAGGTGCCTCTATAAGCGTGTTCATCAGGTGTTTGTTCCTTCGACTAGACCTATAGAGGAATTTTTGGAAACAGGGTGGCCTCCAAATCAATCGATTAAGGAGTGAGTTCAAAACCTTAGTACATTGACATACAAAGAAATAGAATGGAGGGCTCCGTGGATGATTCGGAGCTACCAGTTATTCTTTGTTGATGTTTCTAAGCCAATATGGGTATGATCAATATGTACCTGTTATGATTGGTTTAAACAGGGTGGAAGCTTCGGTTCAAGACTTGAGATTTTGGAAGAGATTAGAAGATATATGAATCAAGTGGGGTCAAACCTTGAGCTTGCAATCAGGAACCGTTTTCAACCATTCCCCCTTGAAAGCGTATATCTAGTGACGCCTAAAAAGAAGCAAAATCTTTATGTCAGCACAATTTAATTGAAAGAGGAAGGTCCCAAATGACGTAGTCGACCTAACAGAAAAGTTACACGATTTAGAGATGCGTCTGAGCGGGAGAGATGAAGAGGTCAGAAGACAACGAGAGTAGCACCATGCATATGTAAATGAAAAAGAGGAAGAAATAATGAGAAAACAACAGTAACATTGGTTAGACATGAAGGGAAGAGAGGGAGAGCAAATACAGTTAGAACGACGTCAACGAGAAGGATCTAACTTGTTCGGTCAAATTTAGAGGTTGGATACGGATATGAGTCTGTGGGCTAATGAACTCCAAACAGCGCGAGAATAAGAGCGAACCTAGAGGAGGATGTCTAACGAGAAAACTGCTGAAATAGAGGTGATGGAAGAGGAAATTTCTCGTCTAACTAAAGAATTAAAGATAAAAGAAGAGAAAAACTAAGAGGTCACGGAAGAATATGCAGAGCTTGCGAAGCGTTTTATTGCGGTGGGACAAATGGTAGTAAGTCGACAAGAGGTGTTTGGAACAATGCACAAGGAAGGTTAGGTTTTCGCTCAGCAAGCCGAGGACATATGTAAACAGATTGAAGAGCTCAAAAAAGAATCTACCCCTTTTGCGACTGGGAACGAGCCTGTAATGAAATTTTTGGAGGTGGCTCAGGTACATTACCAGAAGTTCATCAAGATCATGAGGAAGAAGAAGAACAACAAGTAGAGATTTGCCCTATGGCAATAGGATCGATTAGGATTTTCTTTAAGTGTGAATGAAAAATTAAAAAAACTTTGTAAGCCATAAAATTTTCGAACCTTCCATGAAAGAAAATGTTTATATTTGAGTATATTTACGACAATGTGCCCCAATTTCATTCATTCATTCATCCATTTATTCATTCATTCGCTTATTTGTTTATTCAGAAACATTATTTTAAAAAAAGAACATTTTTATGACAAATCCAAATAATTTTCTAACTTTGGAAATAAATGTCATTTGAAAAAGAATCAAGGATAGCTCACCAATATAACACCCGCTCAAAAGCCAAGAAGATGACGGAAGAAAAATTAGTACGCATGGCCAAACTAGAGGAACAAATGGAAAAGATGACTACAATGGTCAAAGGCAAAACCAAGGTAAGATAAGGAAGCGAAATTTTGGACAATCTAATCCATCTTTGCAGTGATACAGGGGTATATCACAAAGATTTATCACTTTAGACACCAGGTGCGACCATTCAAATCTCAAGAGTAAACGAGTTGCCTGCAAGTGAGGAGCTGAGAGAAGTGGACAAGGGAAAGTAAATTATGGATGAAGAAACTCATAAATTTAGCCTAATTGAGGAACGTTTGAAAGCCATCGAAGGATTAGACACCTTCGGATCTGTAAAAGCAAAAGGCTTGTATTTGGTACCTAATGTGGTCGTCCTACCAAAATTCAAAGTTCTTGACTTTGAAAAATTCAAAGGTAGCAGTTTCCCCATTACTCACATTGCCATGTACTGTAGGAAAATGACTGCTTACTCCAAAGATGAGAAGCTGCTAATGCACATATTTCAAGATAATTTGATTGGATCTATGGCTCGTTGGTTTGTAAAGTTGGACAAGAACTGGATTCGAACTTGGGGAGAGTTTGCACGGGCATTTATTGCTCAATACCAACACATTGTAGACATGGCTCTAAATCGTCTGACTTTACTGAACATGGAAAAGAAGTCAAATGAGAGTTTTAAGGAATACGCACAACGGTAGAAGGATTTGGCATCACGAGTACAGCCCCCGCTCACGAAAAGGAGACAACTATTCTGTTCGTTGGTATGCTAAAAGGCATATACTATGACAAGATGGTAAGAAATGTGATAGTACTAGAAAGAACCATTGATTTCTCCCTACTTATCGTTTAAGTTGTTCCCATTTGGTCATCTTTAGCATACATTTTTAGCATTGTTTAATTTAGTTATTGCATTTTCTAACTTAATGGAATTCATCCTAATTGCCTTTGAATTTATGATATTTTTACTACTGATGTTGCTGCATTAATCTGTTTAGCATTGCGCCTTAAATTGTCGCTGCAACAACCTGGTCAGAATTATCGTTGCATAAGCATGTCCAAAATTACGCCCAAAACTATCGCAACATCTGATAGTTGTCTAGTTAACATACCAGAAATGCGTGAGTTGTACAGCTAGTGTAACCAACTAGTACGGCCAGAGAATGCTAGATTTGGAGGGAAGGACACCTATACTATTCAACTACAGTTAAATACCCATGTGAAGAGAGAGAAAGTGTCTTCTTCTTCTGAATTGATTTTCTTCTTGAAAATATTTTTCGAAGCTTGCATCTATGGCAACTTAACTATCTAAAGGGTGACTTGACACAAAAGAGGAGGCAGACTAGCTCCTGACGAGGAGCTCCGAAGTGCAACATGAGAGGAGAGTAAGGGAGCAAGTCGAGTAGCCTAGGAATACTATCTCCATTTGTTCTTCTATATCTCTTTTTAAACATTGGTAATTCATGTTATTTCAAGTTTGTGTGGAAGTACTCTTGATTTTAGACTAAATGATATCTTATTTAAGCTTGCTTTTACTGTTTAATTTCTGGGTTTAATTGTTTTGACCACGAAAGTGTGATTGCAATCACTGTCACTAGAAGGTGCAGCGGCAAATTAAACTAACAAGCAAGACAACGAAAGTTGCTTGGGGATTGAAGGAATTTAATCCACTTGTTCTTGAATGTTTTGCATTGCCTGCACTAGAAGGTGTGGTTGGTGTGCATGTTTAAGTCTTAGATCTAGGGGAAAAGCCAAGTTTGGTAAGAAATTCATTGTGCCTTATTGTAGTGACAATTACTTGATATTTTAAACCTTGTGAGCCACACTTAGTGTTTTGACCCTTTTATTATTGTATTTCTTCTTTAATTTTACATTATTGCTTCGACAAATCAATCTCAAAAATTTATTGCATTTACTTATTCATTGCACCGACAATTATAGACAACAACAACCATCCTCGTGGGATCGATATCCGATAGATTACACATCTGTCTACTATACTTGCATCACCAATGTATGCTTGCACATATTTGCTGTGACGTTTATAACGCGATCAAGTTTTGGCGCTGTTGCCGGGGATGACATTTGTTTGATGTTTATTTTTGTTCTTGCACTTACTCTTTTCTATCTAACCTTTATTTGTTACTAATTTGTTTTCTTTTTGATACTACTTTTACATTTCTTTTTTAGGTGTTTTATGACCAGGAGAAATCCTGAATTTATTGTTGGTTTAGATCTTGAAATTGAAGGCACCATTCGAAGGAGATGACAAGAACAGTGAAATATGACTTTACTAGGAAACAATGCAACCATACCATAATTATCGTCACAAAATCTTGTTACACCTTCGATACAACCACAAAACGTTAATAATCCACCACTGCTGCAAGAAGATCAGATGCAAAATCGAACTATTTGAGATTTTGTTTTTCTAGTTTTGGATGATTTGCAGTCAGGTGTTGCTAGGCCAACTATTCAAGTTGGAAATTTTGATTAAAGCCAGTCATGTTCCAGATGCTAAACCCTAATAGGCAGTATGATGGACTGCCACATGAAGATACGAGAGAGCACCTTAAATCCTTCCTACTGATTTGTGCTTCTTTCAGTCAGCATGACGTCCTTGACGACACCTTGAAAATGCAGCTATTCCCTTATTCATTGTAAGGACGGTCTCATACATGGTTCTTAGGGTTACCTGCTGGATCAATCACATCGTGGAATGCGCTCGCAACTCAATTTGTTTTACGTTTTAATCTATAGATTATGAATGCTCATCCTAGAAACGATATTACTGCGTATAATTAGCTGGATGATGAAAATATGCATACTACGTGAGAGCACTATAAATCTCTACTTCGATGCTGTCCCATGCATGAAATTCAATAAGTGAACCAGATTGAAATTTGCTACAATGTGCTGAATGCACAGACAAGAAGTCTTGTCAACGCATCTGCTAATGGTCCTTTGTTGGACTTTACATATGATGAAGTTGTCAAAATTCTAGAGAGAATTGCTCAGAATGGTTATTAATATCTGATCTCTCGAGCTGCACAAGTGAAAGCAAATCCTAGAGTTATTGAGTTGGATGCTATATCTGCTCTAAGTGCACAAGTTTCTTCGCTATAAAAAAAATGAAGGGGACTAGTGACATTGCACCCAAACAAGTTGCTCAACGAATTGATGTCCCTACATTTTGTTGTGAAATTTGCGGTGACAACCACAGTTATGAAGATTGTCCACAGCATACGGAGAATGTTTTCTATGTTAACAACATCCGTGAAAATTCCTATGGTAATTCCTATAATAATTCTGCAAGAAATCAATAGCCTTGGAGAAATCAGAATGCAGCGACATTCAAATATGGAAATTCATCCAATCAAGGCAATTATAGGCAAGGGAATTATAATCAGCAGTAGTAGAGTTACAACCAGAGTACTCAAATGCATTCACATCAAGATCAAATGCAGCCACATCAGAATCGTGTACAGCAATAACAACCTTCGATGCCAAATCTGAATGTTCAAGGATAACATCAGTAGTAGTATACACAACCACAATGTGATCCTTTAGCAGCCCTCGAAGCCTTAATGCATGAGGACATAACTCGAACGGAAGCCATTGCGTAAGGAAATTCATCCTCCATCCGAGCGTTGGAAGCATAATTGGGGCAAATCACTTCGAATTTAAACACACGACCACCAGGTACATTACCCAGTGACACAAAAAATCCAGATTCAAAAAGGAAGGAGCATTGCAAAGCTATCACTCTTCGAAGTGGTAGATAAACTGCCAAGCCAACTACCAACTCTGTTGCAGCACTTATAGTCATTAGTCAATTGAGTCAGGGTGAGAGAGTTGTGTCTGAAGAAATTGTAGATGAACAAGATAAAGAGGCTCCATAAATTGTCACCCCGATACCTACTGTCAGATCGATAAAAATGTCAACCTAACTGTCAATGTTGATGTAACCGACAATGTCGACACAACCTAATGTATCCATACCTTTGCCTTTCCCACAACAATTTAAAGAAAAGGAGCATGATAGACAATATTAGCAGTTTCTGACTACATTAAAGCAACTTCATGCCAATATTTCTCTTGTGGACGCTCTTGTACAAATTCCCAATTATGGGAATTTTATGAAGGAATTATTGTCCAAAAAGAAGAAGTTGATATTGAGACAATTGCACTCATAGAAGGATGTAGTGCAGTCCTGACAAATAAGTTACCGCCCAAGAAAGACCTAGGAAGCTTTACGATCCCATGTTCTATTCGTAACCACTACTTGGGTAAAGCCTTATGTGATTTAGATGCAAGTATCAACCTTATGCTGCTGTCTACTTTTAGAAAATTAGGGATTGGTCATATGAAGCCCACTGCAGTGACATTGCAGTTAGCAGATAGATCGTTGGCACAACCTGAAGGACAAATTAAGGACATCCTAGTTCGCGTGGATAAGTTTGTATTCACGGTGGATTTCATTATACTCGACTACGAAGCAGATAAAGAGGTACCCATAATCTTGGGACTTCCATTCCTCGCTACTGGACACACTCTCATCGACATGTACAAAGGTGAATTAACAATGCGACATAATGATGAACATGTAACCTTCAGTGTTTTTAAAGCTATTCCCTGCAAGGAAAAAGAAGAATGTTACACTATTTATGTGTTGGACGCATTAATTGAGGAGGAATTCAATAAGTGAAGCACAATATTTTCAAAAGAATTTACAGTGATTTCATAGTCCTGACAAAGATGTCCTTGTCCAAGTTGATAAGCTCGTGTTCCCTGCTGATTTCATAATCCTTGACTGCGAAGCAGATAAGGAGGTGCCCATCATCTTAGGGTTACCATTCTTAGCAATAGGACGCACTCTCATTGTTGTTTTCAGGACGAGCTCATTATGTGTCATAACGGGACGACCATGTTACCTTCAGTGTGTTAGAAGCATCTCCGTCAAAAAAATAAAGAGAAATATCACCATATTGATGTACTAGATGAAATTATTATAGAAGAATTCAATGAACGAAATTTAACAGTTTCAGACGAATATGTAGTGACAACCACCGATAATATCCTAACTGAATGTGACCACAGAGCTGAGGCTAATAGTTGTAAGCTGAGACAAAATTGGCAATTGGAATCCTTGGATTTGTCTAATAGGATGATCCTTGTGTTTAAACCATCAATTGAACAAGCTCTTACCTTGGAGTTAAAGTTATTACCGATGCATCTGAAGTATGTCTTTCTAGGTGTCAATGACACGTTACCTGTAATTATTAGTACAAGCCTCAACGCAATTCAAGAAGAAAAGCTCATGGCAATTTTAAAGGAGCACAAAAGAGCCATTTCATGAAGCATTGCAAACATTAGAGGCATTAGTCCTTCTTTTTGCTAGCACAAAATCAGGTTGGAAGATGAGGGGAAGCAATCCATTGAACAATAGTGGAGGCTTAATGAAAAAATGAAAGAGGTAGTGAAAAGGAGATTATTAAGTGGTTAGACGCGAGCATCATCTACCCCATTTAAGACAGCATATGAGTGAGCCCTATCCAATGTGTGCCCAAGAAGAGCGGCACCACAGTAGTGAGTAATGATAAGAACGAGATGATCCCTACTCGTATCACTATAGATTGGCGAGTGTGCATGGATTATCGTCGACTCAATGTGGCCATAAAGAAGGATCACTTTCCACTACCATTCATTGATCAGATGTTAGATAGGCTAGCCGAAAAAGCCTACTATTGCTTCCTAGATGGCTATTTCGGATATAATTAGATCATCATTACGCTAGAAGATCAAGAAAAGACCACATTCACATGCCCATTTGGAACTTTTTCCTTCCAACATATACCATTTGGATTATACAATGCACCAGCCACATTTCAGAGGTGCATGATGGCTATCTTCTCTAACATGATTAAAGATTCTTTAGAGGTATTCATGGATGATTTCTCTATATATGGGCAGAACTTTGACCAATGTGCTGACAACTTGGAAAAAATATTGAGGAGATGTGAGGACACAAATCTAGTGCTGAACTGGGAGAAATACCACTTCATGGAAACTGAAGGTATTGTCCTTGGCCATTGCATATCATGCCAGGGCATTGAGGTAGATAAAGCAAAGGTAGAAATCATTAAGAAATTGCCACCACCCACCAATGTTAAAGGAATAAGAAGCTTTCTTGGTCACGCTGGTTTCTGTAGAAGATTCATTCTAGTTTTTTCCAAGATTGCTAAACTACTATGCTCGTTCCTAGAGTAGAATAAAAAGTTTGTGTTTAATGACGCATGTCTGGATGCGTTTGTCACAATAAAGAAGCAGCTAGTACAAGCTTCAATTGTCATCGCACCGGATTGGATACAGCCATTTGAACTAATGTGTGATGCAAGCGACTTCGTTATAGGAGCCGTGCTGGGACAACAAAAAGAGAAGGTATTTCACTCAATTTATTATGCTAGCAAAACTTTAACTGACGCGTAGGTAAACTATACAACTACCGAAAAGGAGTTACTAGTAGTCGTTTTTGCATTTGATAAATTTCGCTCATATCTTGTCAACACAAAAGTTACTATTTACACAGATCACTTTACATTGAGAAACCTTTTTACAATGAAAGACACCAAACTAAGATTGATCTAATGGATCCTACTCTTACAAGAATTTGATGTTGAAATTAGAGATAGGAAGGGATCCGAGAATCAAGTAGCAGACCACTTATCCCGATTGGAAGCTGGAAGCAAGAATGGCAATCAATCACGCATTGTCAACGCATTTCCATATGAGCAATTATTTCATGTTGACGCATCTCTATGGTATGCTGATGTTGTCAATTATTTAGTTTGTGGTAAGCTACCTTTGAGTGTAACAGGTCACAAGAAAGTCAGATTTTTGCAGGACGCTACGAAGTATCATTGGAACAAGCCATATCTATTCAAGGTATACGTAGACAACATTATCTGTCGCTGCGTTCCTGAAAAGGAAATGGCTTCCATCCTGAAACATTGCCATGATGCTCCATACGGAGGCCATTTTGGTGGTATGAGGACTGCTACAAAGGTCATACAGTTAGGATTTTATTGGTCCACATTATTTCGCGATGCCCACAATTTTTCTCAACAATGCGATAGATGTCAACGCACTAGTTCTATATCTCACCGCAATGAGATTCTCCAACGACCTATTATAGAGGTGGAGCTATTCGATGTCTAGGGTATAGACTTCATGGGACCATTTCCAACCTCTTTTGGGAATGTGTACATTCTAGTTTCTGTTGACTATGTCTCTAAGTGGATCGAGGCAATTATGATTCCAAAAGATGATGCTCGAATGGTGTTAAAGTTCTTCCACACGTATATCCTTACACGATTTGAAACACCTAGGGCATTGATAAGTGATCAAGGTACTCATTTTCACAACAATCAAGTGGCGACAGCATTAAAAAGATATGGTGTGAAGCATCGCATATCCACCACATATCATCCACAAACAAATGGCCAAGTGGAGGTGTCCAATCGGCAAATTAAAAGCATCATTGAGAAGGTGATTACCATATCTAGGAGAGATTGGTCTTCGCAGCTACATGATGCATTGTGGGCACTTTATACTACATATAAAACACCGTTTGGGGGTGTCACCATATCAATTAGTGTTTGGTAAATCCTGTCACCTGCTAGTTGAGCTTGAACACAAAGCTATGTGGGCAATCAAGCAGGTGAACATGGACTATAATGCTGTTATATGCAAAAGGTTGTTGGACATTGTTGACTTGGAAGAAATTAGACGGAATGCCTATGAGAATGCTATAATATACAAAGAAAAGACCAAAAGATGGCATGACATATCATCTTGTATCGATAATTTAATCTGGTCAGTTAGTACTTTCGTTTTAGTACTTTCGTTTAATTCATGTCTAAAACTGCATTTAGGTAAATTGCGTTCAAGATGATCAAGGCCTTTTAAGGTTGTCGAAGCATTCCACAATGTCGTGGTGACAATTGAAAATATGAAGGATGGTCATCAGTTCAAGGTGAATGGCTAACGACTAAAGCATTACATGAGCCCAGATGTCAAAGAACCAAACGAGACCATTAATCTGGTCACATTTCTTTAATGTCAACGCATTTTTACATTTACTTTTATTTTTTTAGTTTTACTTGTTTCCTATAAGTCGTATGCAGGAATAAAAAAAATCATCTTTCCGTCAATGCATCATAAAGCACAACTTGTCGACGCATTATATGATGACTTAGCAAAGTTTTTTCAGCAAGAATCACGCCGATTGATCTTCATCCATCCCTAGCTGTTAGATCAACCAAAAGGTACAATCTGCAGCCTGGAATTTATTAGCTGCAGAAGCAACATTTTCACAAGACAAACTGCAATAATCACGCTTCTTGCCACTGAAAGGTTATAAAACCCTTCTTATGCCTACTTCCTTCTCCTACGTTACAATCACCATTACTGCTGCACTTATCTTCTTCATCGTTCTTAAAGTTTTTCTCAATTTCTCTTAATCTTTTTACCTAGCTATCATGGTAAGGACATGAGGCACAAAAAAAATCCGTCTAAAACCCCCGTTGAATCTTCAATCACCATGGTTCGGACCACAGACCAACCTTCATAAAGGGAACCAATCTTATTTTTGTCCAAGATGGCCAAGGACCGCTATCATGATGTTATGCTTAAACGAAACTGCCACCCAGAGCAGGGTCTATAGTTGTTTGCACACCAAACATTGGGGAAGAAAATCACGAGAACGATCAGTCGTCTGGGCTGGGAATTTTTCTACGACCACCCAGCCGGATATTCCCTCACCATGGTTAGGGAATTTTATGCCAATCTTGTAGACTCTAAACAGGAGTTTATTTTTGTAAGGGAGGGTTTGGTACCCTAGAGTGCTTCCTACATCAATGCTCTATTCCAGATTGTTGAGAAGGAAGACACCCACAATGCGTTTTTCGAAGAATTAACCGAAGAAGGTCCTGACCAGGTTATGAGAGACCTTTGTGTTGAAGGCGCTGTGTGGACTAACAACGGTCTGCATAACTACACAATGCACCGACGTCTTACAACCTAAAGCAAAGTATGGTTCCACTTTGTTAACAGTCGCCTGCTACCTTCAACCCATAGCACAACTGCGACACTAGATCACATGTGCCTCCTACACTCTATCCTTAAGGGTTGCCACATCGATGTCGATTTAATTCTCCATGACCAGATTGCTAAAGCCGCTACTAAGTATACAGGTATATTACTTTTCCCTTCTTTGATAATGTTGTTGTGTAAACAAAGGGGGATTATACCTCGTGATGGTGAGGAAGTGCTAGACAACAAAGGTCTCATTAACGACATCTTAGTGGAGAGAATGACGAGAGGGCAAGAAACCCCGTTGGTAAAATAGGTACCAAAGAAGAAGGACAAAGGGAAAGAAAAAAGAAGGAAAACATGCCTACAGACCATTAGATGAAGAAGAAATTGACTGAGATTGAAATACTCATTGACCACTTAGATATGCATCAAATCAGACTTGTTAGCACGTTAGACGAAATGGATTACAGACAAAACCTCTTTTATCCATACACAAGATTGTGGAACAAAACTATTGTCGATGCATTGAGAAGTTTGAATCCCCTACCAGAGTTCATTGTCTTCCCACCTATTGTTAGGGAAGCTCCTTTATCCTCCGACCAGCCTACTCTTGATGGTAGGCCTCAGAATGTCCCATCCCCAATAAGAATTCATATCTCTGATAACGAGAAGCGCGAGGGACATTTTAATGCCATAGAGGACTGTTATAGAACAATTGGCAGCCTATTTGAGGAGGAATTTTTGAATAATCTTAGGGCTACCATGGCAGACAGGGCAAATGTTATTGAGGAGCTACACACCCCGATCGTATTTTTGAGATGAAAAGCAGAATAAGGCGCTGAGAAAGACATAACTGAGTAGGAGAAGCCTGAGGAAGAAAAAGTAGAGAAAGAAAAAGGAAATGAGAAGGAGAATAAAGGAAAGGAAGGGGAGCCTGATGAGAAGGACCTTGAAGAAGAGAAGGAAGAGAAGAAGGACGATGCCCCAACAGATTTTAAGGTAGAAATTATTGACACACCCACAAGTGTGAGGGCATCTAGTGAAGATGTGACTCCACTTGAAGCGAGCCAGGCTGAGGTAGTTACCAGTAGCGTAGAGGATCTTAATCCTCTAGCCATTATGCCTTATGTGGCATCGCTTCTTGAAGTCTATCCATCAGATGTAACTATCGATGAGGCCACCACTGAATCGGCTGTGGAGGAGCAATCAGTCGCTCTGGTTGATTCCATGGACAAAAAGAGGCGCAAAGAAGAAGAGGAGCACCCAAAGAAGAAGAAGAGAAAGCCAAAGCAGCCACTTCATCGGCTATTGAACAATGAGTTAGTTTTACTTTTCAGTAGTTAGTTGCATGCATCTTATTTAGTTTTCATTGCATTTTTATTTGTCACTACATTTCATTTGTTAGTGCATTTGCTTTGTAGTTGCATTTTCATTCTTATATGTATAGTATTATCAGTGCATTGGAGACAATGCAAACATTAAGTTTAGGGGAATCTTGTGTGAAATGGAAATGCGATTACACCCACAAATTTGAAAATTTATTTGTTTCTTTAGCTTAATTAAAGTATGTGAAGTTTCAACAAAAATGAAAACACAATTTTTATTTAATGAATAAATCTTGAATTGTTTGGATGCTGATATGTGAATTGGGTGAATATGAATGAATATTGAGCTCTACTATTTTTGATTGAATGATTGAAATTTCACTAGTAATGAATGAATAGTATCAATTTTTGAATCTTTCATAACTTACCTAATGCAGCGACATGATTCTAATAAAAGACACTCTAATGTGAGTGCATTGTGACTTATCAAGGAAGAACACTCCGTTGCATGTGTTAGAAAAATCATTTAGCCAAAGGCTGTCATTGTAAGAGTGTGTCGGCGCAATTACATGCCTCCTGGGGGTTTGATGCACCCCATCGTTACTACTCAGGAACAATGGTAGAGTAATGCAATGACATCTTTTAGTCACTTGTAAAATAAAAAGAGAAGAAAAAAGAAAAAGAGGAAATAAGAAAAGAAGAAAAAATATATATTGCTATAAAAAGAAAAAGAGGAAATGAGAAAAGAAGAAAAATACATTAATGAAGTGGCAGTTTTAATTATTCATGCATATAAATAGTGAGCGCATTATTCTTTCATATGAATACAATCTATACATTAGGATTCAAAAGAATTTAAGTTGCTAGAATGATGATTGTGGTGACATGCTTTATTTGTGACTCTGCTGACTTTTGTTTACTTGAGGACAAGTAAAAACTCAAGTTTGGGGCTGTGATAGCATTAGAATTGATGCTAGAATTGACACTTATTTTCTCCCTAAATTTGTGTATAAATTGTCTCTTATTTATTACATTTAGCATGCATGATAGTTATTTCATACTTAGTTTTTACATTTTCTAACTCAATGTTGTGTGGCTTAAATTCTTGTTATTTTATCTCTTTTGTGCACTAATGTCGCCATATGCAGCATATGTTTTGCATATGAAATTGTCAGTGCAAGAATATACCTCTAAATATCAGTGCTAAGAAACATCCAAAGATACAGCCACAAATTTAACTCAAAATTGTGGCCAAAGATGTCACCATAATGACATAATCATCTCATACAAAGAAATTCACATTGCAAACATACCTGAAAGCACTAGCATAGGAATTTCACACGTTGTCACCGCAATTAAAGATTATAGATCGCACCCAAAAATATGGCGACAACCTACAGATTAATAAAGATCACACCAGATCTTTTGAGTGCACAGCTGGATTTCAACAAACTTTGATAGCTGCACAAGAAGGTGGATTTAAGAGAAGATGAGATCTATAATTTTCAAAGCTTATAAATAGAGGAATGAAGAAGGAGAAGAATATCAAGAGGTGAAGGAATTAATTCTACAAATACTTTGAGTTTTTAAAGCTTTATGCTGGAGTCTGGTGAGCTGATTGATCAGGCGAGCAACAACTTTTGACGAGAAGTGCTTGGTACGATACAAGAGGAGTAGTTAAGAGATAATCCTACTAGCCTAAGGATAGTATGCTTCAATTTATTTGTTGATTCCTCTTTTAATGATGATGAATTCTATTGACATTTGATTGTATATGAGAAAATCTTTCAATGTTAGATTACTTTGATTCAAACTTAATTCGTCTCATCTATTTATTTTTGGATTTAACTGCTTGACCACGAGAGTGTAATTGTAGTCTATCGACACTGGGAGGTGTGGTGACAAGTTAGATTGACAAGCAAGTCAGCGAGAGCTGCTTGAAACTAGAAGGGATTCTGTCACTTGTTCTTAAGTGTAAAGCATTGCCAACACTGGGAGGTGTGGCAATTGTGAGCGCTTGAGTCTTGATTAAACAGTGAGTTGTTATTTGTGTGATTTCATTGGAACCTTATTGTAGCGACAATTCATCTACACTATATCTTGTCGTCACATCTAGCGTTGCTACTTAGTTAAATCAGTGATCCACTCCAATCCTTTACACTTGATCACACTTTTACTTTTATGCATTTAAATTCTCCAAACTTTAACAACTATTTGATTTACTTTCAGTTGCTTTGACAATTAACTTTATGATTACATTGACAACTTTGACTATTTTAACTGAGCAATTCTGATTCAATTATTGATAGTATTAGAAATGACACCTATTTTCTCCCTAAATTTGTGTATTAATTGTCTCTTTTATGGCATATTTAGCATGCATGATAGACATTTCATACTTAGTTTTTATGTTTCCTACCTCATTGTTATTTGGTTTTAATTCTTGTTATTTATCTCTTTTTGTGCACTAATGTCGCCACTTGCAGCATATATAAATTGCGTCTAAAAATTGTCAGCATAAGGACGCATCTCAGTAGATCAAAGCTAAAAAGAATTCAGAATGCAGCCATAAATTCAGCTTGAAATTGCGACCATAGATGTTGTCGCATAGGAATCTTTACGTTGGAATGAGTGAATTCAAGCTACAAGTATATCTGGAAGCACCAGCGTAGAAATTTCACACGTTGTAGTCACAATTAAAGATTTCAGATCGCGACAAGAGATGCAGTGACAATCTGTAGATTTATGAAGATAATAGCAGATCTGCGTGAGTGTACAACTGGATTGTAACAATCTTTGCCAGTTGCAAATAGAATTGGATCTAAGAAAAGATGAGATCTATCATTCTTGAAGCTAAAAAGCATTCGGAGTTGTGGCCACAAGTTGGTCCAAAAATGTGGCAAATTGTCACCGCAAATTATAATTTACGTTGACATTTTGTAATAGTTCAGTAAACAAATCAGATCAGCGTAGCTGTAAATAACAAATTTTTATAGCTATACAAAGTAGTTGGATCTGAGAATGGAGAAAATCTGCAATTTCTTAAGCCTATATATAGAGGAGAAAAGATGAAGAAAAATATCAAGAGGTAGAGGAATTAAATACTACAATTACTGTGTGTTTTTGGGATTTAAGTTGGAACAGTGAACTAATGGAGCAAAGGAGCAACCACTTCTGACGAGAGGTGCTCGGTGCAACGCAAGAGGAGCGGTTAAGGAATAGTCCTAGTAGTCTAGAGATAGTAAGCTTCGATTGTATTCGTTAATCCCTCTTTTATGCTGATGAATTCTAATGACATTTGAATGAATACAAGAGTATCTTTCATTGTTAGATTAATTTGATTCTTATTTAATGTTTTTTATCTGTTTATTCTTGGATTTAACTGCATCAAACACGAGAGGCATTTACAGTTTACCGACACCGAGAGATGCGGTGACAAGTTAGGTTAACAAGCAAGACGATGAGAGTTGCTTGGGATTAGAAGAGATTATGATCACTTGTTGTTGAGTGCACAATGTTACTCACACCGAGAGGTGGGGTGATTGTGGGTACTTGCGTCTTGATTAAATGGAGATTTGTTATTGCTAAGAATTCATTGGAGCATTATTGCTGCAACAATTCATCTATCCAATACCTTGTTGGTGCATCCTTCATTACGACTTAGCAGAATTAGTGATCCACTCCAATCCTTTACACTTGATCACATTTTACATTTTTGCATTTAAATACTCAACACTTCAACACATTTTGATTTACAACTGCTTTGACAATTAACATTTATTGCATTGACAGTATTAACAGTTTTAGTGTGCAGATCTGACTTAATTGCACTGACATCTTTACTCACATCTCATCTAATTTTAGTATTAATTGTTTCGACATATAGACAACCTATTCCTCATGGGATCGATATCCGATAGAATTATTCTATCAACTATACTTGCTTCAACGTGTGTTCGCTCCGCTTGCACATTGCTGTGACATTACATATCGTATCAAGTTTTGGTGCCATTACTGGGGAATGACGTTTGTTTGATGTTTATTTTTGTCGTTGCATTTATTCTTTATTATCTAAATTTTATTTGTTACTAACTTGTTTCCTTTTTGTTTTTTACTTTTTACATTTTTTAGTGAAATATGGCTAGGAACAAGGTATATAAAACCTCAAGATTTTGGACTGACATGAGTGATGCTATAAAAATAGAGCTTGATGCCATAACAGCCCAAGTATCTTCTTTGACTAATATGCAGAATGCTACAGCAGTTGCAGAACGGAAATTTGTAATGACAATTTGTAATTACTGTGGGGGCAACCATGAGTTTGAAGAATGCCTATCAAATTTAGCAAATGTGTACCACACAGGGAATTTCTATCGAAATGAAAATTCATATTCCATCACTTACACGCCAGGGTGAGAGAAACATCCATATTTTTGTTGGAACAATAAAGACCTTAGAATTATAGACAATGATGTTAGATCTGAGTGGACATTGCCCAATTATGATCAACCTTTATCAAGGCAAAATATCCAGCAAGACGAAGCATCAGAGTTTTCATCAATTAAAAATTTACTGAGACAATATATTGCGAAGACTGATGTTGTGCTTCAGAATCAAGTTGAATCCATACGAGCTCAAGAATATCAATTTGGCCAGATTGTGGGCACAATAAATTTTCAATCACAAGAAACTTTTTTGGCTGATATTGAGAATTCGATATCACAAGGGCAAGTGTATGATGAGGAAATCATTCCCAGAAGTGAAACTCAACTAAATGAAGTTATTAGAGATGCTACAGCAAAAGAAGATAATTCAAATCTCAACAATGGAAAGATGTCAGTGCAATCTGAAAAGCAAACTGTAGCTAAAGAGGTTAAACAAAATATTACGATGATAGAATCAGATCACTTTGTCACCAAAAATGCTACAGCAAAACAACTTCAGAAACTTGAAGACACATAGTCAAATAAGAGAAGATTGGGAGATGTCGAAACAATCACACTTACTGAAGGGTGCACTATCATGACAATTAAATTGCTCGAAGAATTTAAGGATCCCAAGAGTTTCTTAATACCCTATTCCATTGGTGATCTGTAAATTGGAAAGACATTATGTGATTTCAATGAAAGCATAATTTTGATACCTATATCCGTAATTAAGAAGTTACGGAATTGGAAAAAACACAAGAAAGAGTGAAACTTTTTTGGGATCGTGTGGAGAATAAAAGAGAACGAAGCACTTGAAGAAGAAGAAACACATATTTTGTCTGCACCAATTGAGGAATAAGTAAACACTATTGTCGGCGTATTAGGATTCCATTGTCAACGCAATTTTGTACAACTGTACTGCACCTACAAACTTAATGCTGAAAATGGACGAAGTTCATGAGGAGGAAGAAAAAGATGAAAAACTAGATGTCGAGGCAAATTTAGTTGAGAAATTTGTCCCTGCACTTGAAGTTGTGGATGTAATAACTGAAGGCTTGGTGCAAGATGGAGTGAGTTAGGTGGAAGCTGCTGATGAAAACCTTTGAGCAATAGTGGTCTATACTGGATCAACGAATGAAGCAGCTGATGATGCTAAAGCAAAGATAGAAACTGAGAAGCAGTCCACAGATCATGCAAAGCTCAAACAAAAGTAAAAGAAGAAAGAAGAGAAGGACCTGATGTCGTGACAAATTCGGTTTAAGAATTTGTCGCCGAACCTGAACTTATGGATGCATCATCTGATGATTTGGCGCCACTTGAAGCGAGTCAGGCGGAGGCTGTGATGCCTGCTGTTGAGGAGTAATCCACAGGTCCGGCCAAGCCAAAGGAACGAAGGAGGAAGTACACTAAAGACAAGAAGCAACGCAAGGAGGAACAGAAGCACAAGAAGAAGAAGACCAATGCAACGACATCTTCGGCTGCAGCACACTGAGTTAGTTTTTATTTTTTAGCACTTAGTTTAGTTTTCATGCATATCATGTAGTTGTAGTATAATTGTCCCTGCATTATTAATTTCATTGCATTTTTTTATCGCTGCATCTACATTGTCATTGCATTTCCACATATATATTTATTAATGTCAGTGCATTGAAGACAATGCACACTTTAAGTTTGGGGGGAATTTGTGTGAAATGGAAATGCAATTGCACCCACATTTTTGAGAATTTACTGGTTTCTTTAGTTCAATGAAAGTATGCAAAGTTACAAGAAAAAATGTGACCATAATTTTTTTATTTTATGCTTAAATCTTGAATTGTTTGGAATGCTGATGCGTGAATTGGATGAATGTGAATGAATATTGAGTCCTTCTATTTTTGGATGAATGATGGGATTGCATTAGTAATAAATGGGTAGTATCAATCTTTGAATCTTGAATTAACTTTCCAATTGTAGTGACATATATTAATAAAGAACACTCCAATGTGAGTGCATTGTGACTTATCAAGGGAGAACAATCTGCTACAGGTGTTAAAAAAATCATCTAGCCAAAGGATGTCATTGCAAGAGTGTGTGTCGGCGCAATTACATACTTCCTGGGGGTTTGTTGCACCCCATCGTTACTACCCAGGAACAAGGGTATAGTAATGCAATGACATCTCTCAGTCCCATAAAAAGAAAGAAAAAGAAAAAGAAAAAAAATTATAATGCTATAAATGTTGAATTGATTAATAAAAGTTAAGATTCAAAGCATGATGCTGACATTAGTGAAGTTGCGGTCTGAGTTATTCATGTTTATAAATTGTCGACACATTATTCTATCTTATGAATGCAATTTATACATTAGATTCCACAGAATTTAAGTTGCTAGAATGGAAATTGCGATGACATGTTTTAATTGTGCCTTTGCTAACTTTTGTTTACTTGAGGACAAGTAAAAACTCAAGTTTGGGGTTATGATAGCATTAGGAATTACACTTATTTTCTCCCTAAATTTGTATATTAATTGTCTCTTTTATGGCATATTTAGCATGCATGATAGACATTTCATACTTAGTTTTTATGTTTTCTAACTCATTGTTGTTTGGTTTAAATTCTTGTTATTTTATCTCTTTTTGTGCACTAAAGTCACCACATGCAGCATATATATATATTGTGTCTAAAAATTGTCAGCGTAAGGACACATCTCAGTAGATCAAGGCTAAAAAGAATTTAGAATGCAGCCTCAAATTCAGCTCGAAATTGCGACCATAGATGTTGCCGCATAGGAATTTTTACGTTGGAATGAGTGAATTCAAGCTACAAGTATATCTGGAAGCACCAGCATATGAATTTCACACGTTGTCACTGCAATTAAAAATTTCAGATCGCGACCAAAGATGTGGCGACAATCTAAAGATTTATAAAGATCACACCAGATCTGCGCGAGTGTACATCTGGACTGTAACAAACTTTGCCAATTGCAAATAAAATTGGATCTGAGAAAAGATGAGATCTATCATTCTTGAAGCTAAAAAGCATTTAGAGTTGCGGCCACAAGTTGGTCCAAAAATAAGGCAAATTGTCGCTGTAAATTGTAATTTACGCCGACATTCTTCAATAATCCAGTAAACAAATCAGATCTGTGTAGCTATCAATAGCAAACTTTTATAGCTGTACAAAGTAGTTGGATCTGAGAATGGAGGAATTAAATACTGCAATTACTATGTGTTTTTGGGATTTAAGCTAGAACGGTGAATTGATGTAGCAAAGGAGAAACCACTTCTAACGAGAGGTGCTCGATGCAATGCAAGAGGAGTGGTGAAGGAATAGTCCTATTAGTCTAGAGATAGGAAGCTTCGATTGTATTCGTTAATCCCTCTTTTATGCTGATGAATTCTAATGACATTTGAATGAATACGAGAGTATCTTTCATTGTTAGATTACTTTGATTCTTATTTAATGCTTTTTATCAGTTTATTCTTGGATCTAACTGCATCAAACATGAGAGTGCATTTGCAGTATACCAACATCGAGAGATATGGTGACAAGTTAGGTTAACAAGAAAGACGATTGCTTGGGATTAGAAGAGATTTTGATCACTTGTTGTTGAGTGCACAATGTTACTCACACTGAGAGTTGGGTGATTGTGGGTACTTGAGTCTTGATTAAACGGAGATCTGTTATTGGTAAAAATTCATTGGAGCGTTATTGCTACGACAATTCATCTATCCAATACCTTGTCGGTGCATCTTGCATTGTGACTTAGCGGAATCAGTGATCCACTCCAATCCTTTACACTTGATCACATTTTACATTTTTGCATTTAAATACTCAACACTTCAACACATTTTGATCTACTTTCAGTTGCTCTGACAATTAACATTGATTACATTGATAGTATTAACATTTTTATTGTGCAAATCTGACTTAATTGCAATGACATCTTTAATCACATTTCATCTAATTTTAGTATTAATTGCTTCGACATATAGACATCAAGAACCTATTCCTTGTGGGATCGATATCTGATAGAATTATTCTATCAATTACACTTGCTTTGACGTGTGTCCGCTTGCACATTACTGTAATGTTACAGATCGGATGAATTGTGTTGACATCCTTACTAGCATTATCTCTAATTTTAACCATAGTTGCTTTAACAAGTGAACATCAAGAACTCTTTCCTCGTGGGATCGATATCCGATAGAGAAATCTATCAACTATACTTGCATCGACGTGTGTCTGCTTGCACAATTGTTGTGACGTTACAGGCCGATCACTGTCTCTACTACCTCATTCATTTTCAGGCGATACAGTACTAAATTGTGATGCTTGATCTTAAATTGACAGCAGACCTCTGCTATTGTGCTATTGTTCAAGTTCAAAGTATTGTAGGATATGATCTATTCTGGCATTCCATACTGACATATTATTTCTTTCTTCAAAAATTTGTTGCCCACTGATTTCGTAACAATAGTGTAGGAAGCAGCTTTCACCCACTTAGTAAAGTAATCAATGACCAAAAAAATGAACCTATATGCCCGTTAGAAGCCTTTGGTGAAATTGACCCAATGACATCCATGCCCCACATAGAAAAAGGCCATGGGGAAGTCATAACATGAAGGTGTGAAGGAGGTACATGAATTTTGTCTCCATAAATTTGGCATTTGTGACATTTCTTAGCATATCTGATGCAATTTCCTTTCATGGTTGACCAATAATATCTGAATCTCATGAGCTTCTTGGCTATTGTGAAACCATTGGCATGCATTCCACAAACACCCTCATGGACTTTTTCTAGAATTTTCTAGGCCTCAAGAGCGTTGACACACCTTAACAAAACCTGATCCTTTCTCTTTTAGTATAGAATATCCCCATCAAGGACAAAATCAATTGTGAGCCTTCTCAACGTCCATTTATTCTTCTTAGTAGCTTGCTCAAGGTACTTGTGATCTTTTACGTACTGCAATATTTCCTTGTACCAAAGATGATTATCCTTTTCTTCCCCTTCAATGTTGTAGCAATGAGCTGGAACCTCATAGATGCTCATCTGAATTATCTTCATATCTTCTTGTTTATTGGCTGTAATCATGGAAGCAAGGGTAACCAAAGCATCAGCCATCTGATTTTTTCTCGCGGGAGGTAATGGAAGGTGATTTCCTCAAATTTTTTAATTAACTCGAGAACCAACTTTCGATAATCAAGCAACTTAAAGTCTCTCGTTTCCCATTCACCCTTGAGTTGATAAATTACCAATACAGAATCTTCATACACCTTCATAACCTACATCTTACGTTCTATAGCTGCACGTAGACTCGTGACACATGCTTCATATTTCGCCATGTTATTATACAATCGAAGTCAAGTTTGCTTGTGAGAGGGTAATGATCTCCTTTTGGGGATACCAAAACTACCCCAATACCTTTACTAGTAGCATTTGAAGTGCCATCAAAATTCATCTTCCATAGGTGTCCTTCTGAAATTTCTTCTTCTACAGTTGCAACATACATTAGATCTTCATTTGAGAAATCAAAATCTAATGGCTCATAGTCCTTAAAAGCTCCGCTAGCCAAAAACTTGGCTATTGCACTTTTTTTATCGCCTTCCGATTCACGTAGACTATTTCGAATTTAGATAGTAGCATTTGCCATCTAGCATTCTTCCATTTAATGTAGTCAACCCCATCATGAACTTAAGAGGAACCAATTTTGAAATCAACCAAGTCATATGGTATAATATGTAGTGCCTCAACCTTCGAGTAGTCCAGACTAGAGCGCAACATAATTTCTCAATTGGCGAATATCTTATCTCACATTCAGTGAACTTTTTACCGAGATAATAGATTGATGTTTCTTTCTTTCTTGACTCACCATGTTGGTCTAGTACGCATCCCATAGAATTTTTAAAGATAGCCAAGTACAGGATCAAATGTTTATCTAGACTCGATGGCATTAAAACTAGAGAATTGGACAAGTAATGTTTAACTTTGTCGAAAGTTTTTTGACATTCATCATCTCACACTACTAGGTTATGCTTCATGAGAAGACGAAAGTTAGGATCACATTTCTCAATTACTTGTGAGATGAACCGAGCGATGTAATTTAGTCTCCCTAAGAACCCTTAAACTTCCTTTTGAATACGTGGTAGTGGTAACTCTTGTATAGCTCTGACTTTATTAGGATCAATCTCAATTTCATAAAGCCTAACAACTTGCCTGAAGTAGCCTCGAAAGTACATTTATTTGGGTTCAACTTCAACTGGATGTTCTTCTCCTGTTTGAGACTTTGTGATCATATCGTCGACATAGACCTCAATCTCCTTGTGCATCATATCATGGAACAGAATTACTATAGCCTTTTGATATGTTGCCCTTGCATTCTTCAGTCCAAATGGCATGACTTTGTAGTAAAAGGTTCCCCACATGGTAACGAATGTGGTTTTATCCATATCCTCAGAATGCATCTTTATCTAATTGTACTCAGAAAAATCATCCATAAAGGAGAACAAAGAATGACCTGCTGTGTTATCCACCAAGGTGTCAATATGAGGTAAAGGGAAATTGTCTTTCAGTTTAGCTTTGTTTAAGTCTCTATAATCCATGCACATTCGTACCTTCCCATCTTTCTTAGGAACTGACACTATGTTGGTTACCCATTTTGAATATTTAACCACTTGTAAGAAACCAATATCGAATTATTTTCTAACCTCTTCAGTACATCCGGCCTCATTCTTCGAAGCTTCTGTTGAACTGGTTTACATTATTCTCTTATGGGGAGCTTGTGCACCACAATATCAGTACTTAGATCAGTCATGTCTTGATAGGACCATGCAAATACATCTTTGAACTCTTGAAGCAATTCAATAAGTTCTCGCCTTGTTTCTATAGAGATACAGGTCCAATCTTCACCTCCTTTTTTCAATTTTGTCCCCTAAACTCACAACATGTATTGATTCTTTGCAAGGTAAGATTTGTTTCTCGCCTTGCTCAATCATCCGCAATAGATCAAGAGATAACTTACAATCTTGAGCATCTTGAAAATCTTGAGATTCTTCTAAACACACATCCTGCTCAAAATGAGGCTCTAGGTCGGTAACAACGTAACTCATATCATTGATATCAATGGATTCAACATATGAACAAAAGGGGATCCAAAGAAAAAATGAATTTAGGAATTATTAATTATGGTATGAAATGAATGGAAAGAATTGTAAGATGTTTGCCAAATGGGATGAGCAAAATGCATTTTTTTTATTGAAATAACAGATAGTGGTCATGTGTCCTTTTTGGATATGGTTTTAACACTCAAAATTTAGAGCAAAAAGTGTGTTCTGAATATTAATTTGAAGAAGTCCTAAAAGCTACAAGAAGCTCATCCACAGTCTAGTTGTCCATAAACACTTCCGAAGGTGTAAGGATGAATTCTTGATAGGTTCCCCTCTCCATTCCCCTTTTTGGATATGGTTTTAACACTCAAATTTTTTTTCAAAATTCCCCCCATTATTTTCATTATCTTGCTTTCTCTTAGTTTTTGTTCAGAGTTGATAACACTCCTCTTGGCACGAATGTTTTAAATATGTGATGATTTTTATTTTTTATTTTATTTATTTCTTTTTTCTTTATTTATTATTATTATTATTATTATTACGAAATTTTTTGCATTTAATGAAATGCAATGTCAATGAATGCATGTATGCATGTGCAAGAAAGGTATTGATTCTTAATCAAATTATGATAGAATAACCTTACTACAAAATGAATGTCTTTACATAAGATAGTTACATATAAAGCCTTGCAACTAATGCTCAGAGTCTTAATCTTTTCAAGGAGATATGCTAACTTTTGGCCCTTACCAGACTCTGATTCATACTCTAAGCTCTAAACATCGGCTTGAATAGCTGACATTTGCAAGTATATTTCCACTTCTCTTACTTGAGTCAATGCTTCACCCATGACATAGTCTCGATCTCTGACTTGCCTCTGAGAGTGCTGAAGTTTGGCATCATTTGTCTCTAAGGTTCTTTCGAGGAACTCAATCCGAATATCGTAATTTTGTAAAGAAGCTTCAAGTTCTTCAACTCTCTTTTTCAGCTCCCCATTCTCAGTCTGACTTGCCCTTAATTCTATCGTAGAGTTACAACTGCAGTGCCTATGCAAAGACTTCTCTAACTTAGATATTTGGGCCCTCAACTCAGCTTTCTCAACCTGGCTCTCTAACAGCTTACTCTTTATGTCATTTCCTTGAACTTGAGCATCCTTGAAATCTTCTTTTCCATTGATCTGCTCTATCTCATTCCCGTTGTCATTGCTTTGACGTCTTGCCTAACCCAACAATCTTATCTTTCTTTAAACTATCCAAGTCCTCCTCAACTTTATTCTTTCCTTTTCTGATCATTTCAACTTTTAACCTTTGGATATCTACGTCCAATCCCAACTGTATATTTCCTAATTCAGAACTCTTCCTTTAGAAATCTTGCTTTATGAGTTCTAATTCTAATGGGAGTACTTGCAAATGCTCCTCAATTAGGCGGAAATTTTTTGGACTTGGCACGAGGATGTTGTCGTTAATTCTCCTATTCCTCCACCAATCATACTTCAGGGTTACCATGGGATTTGTAGTAAATGTCTTTATTCTGCGAACTTGATTCCAAACATTCGATATCTCTCGGACCCTCTTCTTATTGTTCTCACCTTTGTACGCAAACTTGCAATGAGCCAAACCCTGTGTTGCTGGGATGAACTGCCTTAATCTGTATTGTCTCATCACTAACAAAAAGGCATATCCTATAGCTTCCCATATCCCAAGTAATGGTACCCAATCAAAATCTCTGCATCGATAAAGTATTTCATAAGGAAAAACCATGATGCTCGCCATTCGATGTCTTCGTCTCAGAGATTATGAAGTATAAACATCCACTTCTCCTCAGAGATGTTTTCTTGGCTCTGCGTAGTCACAAATTCTCTCAAAGGGGAAAAACTCTCAGAAAATACTCGATAGAAGACTTTTTTCACCTTCTAGAAGTGACTATGGAACCAAACCATCAGTAGTGGTCCGTAACCTATGAATCTTCCTTCTCCTTCTCTTCAACATGCATTCAATGACCTAAAAGTCTCAGCCAAAATCGCCGGAACAGGTGTGACCCTTTTATCCAGTCGGTCGAATAGATCAGTGACCGCCTCCTCTATGTTCCCGAACGCCTTAGGAAAGATAACCAATCTATATAAACTGAGAGCAAATATATCAACCTTTTTCTTTTCATCTGGATGTACAAAGATCAAATCTCGCAAGCTCTTCCAAGTGATATTTGTTGTCACCCTTTACCTTAATTTGAGTTTTAACCCATTACTCACTCATTTCTGTAATGTTTATCAATTTCTTGAGAAAGGTTAGAACACTAGCAGCTCTTGAGTAAGCCTTGTTTACCTAAATCTTCGGGCAACGAAGCAAAGTAATGTACTCCTCAATCATAGGTACCATGTTCATGTTTCCGAAGGTCAAACAACTATAAGCCGGGTTTCAGTGCTGTGCCAGGGCTCGGAAGAGATGCTTGTCTACCTTAACATCGAGTAAGTACGGTAGATCCCTATACTCATAATAGAAAGTCTTTCATTCTATCATCCCACTGATCCCATATCTAATTTAGTTCTTGTAGATTATTCTGAGTCATGCTAATCTGTGTAAAATCCCAGTAATCTGATACATGTCCTTCAACTAGACTATCACCATTCTCGAATTGCTTATCCTCTAACAACATGCGCACGTCCACATTGTCTCCAGCTTATCAAGATACCCCTTTTCCATGACCAATTTTCTATTAGTAATCGAGCTTAAATCAATACCTTTCCTAATACGAGGATGCAAATAAGATAAGTCAGCATATTCATTATAAAAATTAACAACAAATTAAAAGCATAAACAAAAAACATACGCATTTATTTTGGGGTAATCACTAAAAGTTCGACATGGCTCTACCTAGGATAGGCACTTAGGGTTCATTATATGTAGTTTTATTTCTAGAGTAAGGGTACCCAAACCAGCAGATTCCTCAATCTTCACCCATTATAGGCTCATACGGACGAGTTCGATTTAGGGGGATACATTTCCCATATGTTTGCACGAAAGTGAAAACCTCACGAAAACATAGGTACAAATATATCTCGAAAGCGATTCACTATCCTGCACGGAGGTGAAAGCCTCACGAAGGAGTAGCTTCTCACTTCCACTTAAAAGGTGTAGTAACAAATGCAATGTATGCGAAAATATAAACATCACAAATTAAATGCAACATATATAAAATAAAAATAAAATGAAAAGCAACATATATAAAATAAAATGCAAAGGATCACGAATTAAATTAAATCGAATTTTAAAGTTTCAACAAAAAGACCAAAAATAATCAACTTGTGGCTTGACTCCCGTAAAAAAAAAAATCTCCAGCGAAGTCGCCAAGCTATCAAAACCATTTTTTTGAAAAAAAGTCTCAATTTATATTTTGAAAATTGAAAATGGAGTCGTCACCAACTTTTTTAAATAGGTGTGATTGGATCACCTTAAAATTTTTAAAATCATTAAAATTACAATTTTGGCCTTTAAAAACCATAAAACGGGTTCGGGAGTCGATTACGCATAAGAAAGGATTAACACCCTCACATGCCCAAAAGTTGTACCTAGTCGATTATTAAATGTCTTAATTGTTGAAAATTAAAAAACTCGAGAAAAATTTAAATTGTGATTCTTAAATGCATGAATGACATATTTCAATGTTGTTTAAAAAAATTAAATTTTACGAAGAAAGCTCGTTATTTCGAGTTAATCAAGAAGAAAATTCACATCTAGTAAGTTAGGACACAACAATTCGAATTTTTTAATATAACCTGCATTTCTAACTATTATCACAAAATCTCGTATATTTTAATTTTAAAATAGGGTATTTAATTATCTCAATTCAAAGAGAAAACCACACCCAGTGAGTTAGAGCATGATCCTTTCGAATTCCCGAAAAAAAAACATTGCCTCAATTTTTGAAAACAATTTATTTATTTTTAAAAAGAATTAAAATGTCATGCAAAAATAAATGAATGAGTATGTACATAATTTATAATTATAATGGCAAAATAATAAAAATACATGAATATAATAAACACAATTAATAACAATTAATAAAATAATAAAATAATAGTAGTAAATAAAATAACAATATAATCATAATAATAGATGGCAATAAATATTAACTATTTAATAATATAAACAACAATAAATATATATATATATAACACAAATATGAGAAAACTCTAAAATAATTAAGTCAAAGATACAATAAGGCATGTAATTAATTTAAAGGCACAAAATATAGCATACAAATAAATAACAAATCAATGAATAAATATATGAAATGCAATCATAAAAATATCTAACATAATTAAATTAAGGATTAATCAACATGTAATTAAATAAAAAGATAACATAAAAAAATTAATGATAAATAAATAAATAAACAAACAAGATAATAACGATAAATACAAATTAAATAAATAATAATAAAAGAGAGAACAATAAAATGACAAGAAAATAAATAACAACAAGATAAATAAAAAATTAAAATTAAAATTAAATGCTAAAATAAACAAACAAATATAAAAAATAAAAATAATTTGGATTGGGCATGAAAATAAATGAAAAATAAATAAATAAACAAAAAATCAATAAATTAAATGTCAAAATAAACAACTAAATATAAATAATAATAAAAAAGAAGACGAACTCCGATGAACTCCGAGCAAACCAGATGGAAGCCATGAGTGTCACATAACTGGAGGAAGCCAAGGACGAATCAACATCAAAAGGTAAAAAAAAAAATAGATCTATATTTTTTTTTAGTTTCAAAAGAAAAAGAAGCAGAAATACAAATACAAATACAAATCGATACCTTAATATTTGCTTTGAATTTTCTTTTAATGGATCTTTGAATTTTCTTTGAATGTATGTCTCAAAAAAAATTCTCTGAATGTTTATAAAAAAATCTCTGAATCTTATTCCCAAAAAAATTCCTCTCTATTACATTTGATTTCATGTTTTTATAACGCAAAATTTACATCTTTTTGTGATTTTCCTTCTTTTTTTTCAGATTTGCAAATATTCAAAATTTTCGGCCAAGAACAACGATGGCCAAACATCTAAAGGCAGCTGCTAAGTTTTTTTATTTTTTAGTTTAGGGTCTATTTTTTTACTTTACTTTATAAAAAAATTAGATTTAAAAGTCTGGACGAAATTGAGCTATAATAATAGTCATTTCCATCTACCATAATCGGCAACAATTTATCCACTATTCAATTAGCTTAGTTTCACTATTAATTCGGTAATAAGCAACAATATATAGCAACATTTAATCCACCATACAAAAATATTTCAGACATCAAATTACACATTTTCAGACCTCATTAACAGTAGCAATTTAATCACAAACAGGATAGTTTAATAAAACTATTTCAGACAGCATTTTTACGTCTTAAAATGTGTAGCATTTAATCACCAACAGAACAACTTAACAAGTATACTAAAACATTATTTTGGACGACTTTATGTCTTAAAATGTGCAGCATTTAACTTGTAAGGACGTTTGGTGCCAGGTCATCACAGGTAATCGTTCAACAAGTTTTTTCTCTTTTAAACTGGATTCTTTCTAACGTGCAAGATATCTCTACGATCCATGAGGGAGGCACCAATTAGGCGTGCCTGTTTCGGGGCGTCTTTGGAATTCTACTATGTCCACACAGGTGCTTCGGTTAAAACCACTTCAACTTCTCGAAACACTTCTACCTCTCATTAGTCCACTCAAAGGTAGTGTTATTCTGAAGCCACTCCTTCAAAGGAGCAGCAATGCTCGAAAACCCCTCGATAAAGCGACAGTAATAACTAGCTAACCCAAAAAACTCCTGGCCTTAGAAACAAACCTCAACGACTTCCAATCAGAAATCGCTTCAACTTTCTTCGGATCAACCCAAATACCCTTAGCTAAAAGGAAATGACCCACAAACACCACCTCCTGAAGCCAAAACAAGCAATTACTCAACTTCGCATACAACTGCTTCTCCCACAAAACTTGTAGAACTACCTGAAACAATGAAAATGTTCAAGTGTACACAATCGTATTCAAGTAATAAAGTGACAAGTAATGTCGAGTATCGTACCCACAGGGACTGTGCTATGAAAATATTTATGAAATATTTAATTAACAATTTGGTTAAGAACAAAATAATGTTGGTGAATGATATTAATCTAAAGTATTAATCTAAACTAAATTAATCTAAGTTGAAACTACATTAAATTCCTATGCACGATTTCTAAAGGTTTTAATCAATATGACATAAATGTGTCAGGTTAATTTCTTTAATTACTCGATTAAATCTAAATCATGTTCATGCTTGTTACGAAATAATATTCACGGCAACTCGGTACTCTGCTAACTTATGAACAACATCACTTACTAAATTTCATTCATCTCTTGAACATATCTCTATGCCAATTCAACCGACTAAATCAATTCTAATAAGCAAATGTGTTATTGCACATACATACTATATGACAGCTAAAGAGTCTCTTAAATATATCTTTATGCCAATTCAACCGACTAATTGACAATCACAAGCATGTAATGGATCAAGGAAGTAACAATCATATCTCTATATTGAAACAATTTAATCACAAAAATCCTACAAGTTATGCAAGGCTATGTATTATTTAATACCATCACAATTCTAACCTTTAGCTTCCTCAGAACATTAAACATGTACAAATTAAATAGTGTGTACATTAATCACAATTTCAATGCGATTAAATGATTAATTCAACAGTTATATCACAAGGGTAATGCAATAATAACTTAGGCATGATAATATTTAATTAAACAGAATATTCAGGGCCTATAACAATATGAACATGGATTAAATATAAACAAGCAATTAAACACAATCAACCTAACACTTAAAGAATTTAAGCCATTTCAATTAAATAAATAATAATATTCATCATAATAACAAACAAGAATCTAAAATAAAGAAAAAGACTAGGATTAAATTTATCGATTTCTGAAGAACTGTTGTCGCATTCTTTGTCGTTCTTGCTCGATTCTTCTTAGATCGAGGTCTCTGATGAACACTCAAAAAAGACTATGGAAGGTTTGAAGAACCACTCTTTCTCAAGAGGGGAAATCGACAAAGGAATGAAGGGAAACTAGGATGGAAAGCTAGAGAGAAAACTAGAGAAAGAAGAGAGAATGATGAGTGAATTGGTATGTTGAAATGAGGTGAGTGAGGGTGCTTTTATAGGTGAAATGTGGTGGCTATATTTATCCAATAAATATCAGCAACACACATTGCTTGGCTGGCCATGCATAAGCAAGCTGGACTAGTTCAAACTTTGCTTAAAATTAGCTTGGGGGAAATTTAAAACCATGAAAAGTGAAGGGGTTTGAATGTGATTTTGGGAAACTTTAGGGGTTGTTTTGCAAGTTGAAATGGTCAACAATATCAGCTGAATATGGTCAGCACTTGGACGGCACATGGCTAGCCCAAATCAAGGTGGTTCGACCCTCAGTTGCATGCACATCGAGCCACTTCAATTCAGCCTTTATAATTTAATTTTAATCAAAATTAATTGAATTAAAAATATAATTATAAAGAATAATTTAGCTTCATATTGGACCGACCATTGGCTGGAAAAATATTCTTCTTAGCTCTTAATTAACTCAGTGTAAAATTTCCCTCAACGGTTTAAGCTGTCAGTAGTGTCTATCGGGCGGATTTTAACCAATTGTGTAAATCTGTCAAAAAATCATCAAATTCATATTTAATATTTATAAAAATAATTAAAAATCAATATGTTGGAAATTTTAGCACAAATTAATTATTTTATAAATAAATTATATTTTTCGACATTAATTACTCAAAATTTGCATGAAATTAGGTTAAAAAGCATATGAAAAAGTCTATATATTTCAATCATTCCACACCCTCAAACTTAATTCATTGCTCGTCCCGAGTAATGCACAAATCACAAAAGAGTTTATCATTTCTCCTCATAGTTATGAATTTAAAATAATTAAGCATAAAAACAAGAATTTAGAAATTATGTAGCTCAAGTATTTTTCATTCAATTATCTTCAATTATCATCATGCTTATCTCAATAAAGACACGTCAAAAATTCTATCACTCAATTTTTTATTCCTCAGTTAAGACTAAACTGCAATCATTAAGTTTAACTTATGTCTTCATATGTTGAACATAGCAATTTATCTCCACTAATTTAGATAGCATTGAAATGCTGAATCAAATAGGTCTTTTGCATAGGTTGTAATGGGGCTAGGCTCGAGATAGGGAAAAGATAGATAAAATTTAAGCTAAAACTGTAGACTCGGCTTGTAACGGACCTTCAATTTCACCAACTTTTTTGAAATTTGCATGCTCTTGCTCTTTTCTTTTTTTGTTGAGTACATATGCTCTTTTTTATTTTTGTTTTTTGTTTTTTTTAGCATCATTTTGTATGTACTATACTTTTGTTGAGCATTTTTGTACTTCTTCTTAACTCCCCCAAACTTATTTTCAAAACATAATCTTGAGTCTAGTAGTTGGGACAATTTAGAGATAAATACGAGAGATAAGATGGCTTATAATTGTAGGGTGCAAAGAAAATCAAGTCATATAGTGTCAAAGTTGGCTTCAAGGGACAACATTTATCAGGGTTGGCTTGAAAGGCTCAAACGGTCCGAACAAATGTTGCCTAAATCATTTTCAAAATTTCATGCTTCCTAGGATTTCGCCTCAAGGAATTACTAAGCCAATTCTAGAGACTTAAATTATCATGAATATCTAGCTTTTATAAGGAATAAAGAATTTTATGATATGGTTTCTCATATTTTATTAAGAGTAGCATTCTTGTCATGGTTCAACTTAACATCATAATCATTAAGATAATTAAATTTTTTCTTTACTAAATCTTTAACATAATTAACATAAATTCAAATTTTCAAGCAAAATGATAACTAAATTAATAATATAAGAAGAAATAATGCTTATTAAGAAGTTTTCGAATTTCGGTCCCCCCTAGTTAAATTGAGCAATGTCCCCATTGTTAAAAACAATAGAGAATATAAAAATAAAAGTGAATAAATATTGCACACTAGGTAGGATCAAAGAAGAGGAGGTGATCCAATTTGACTGCTTAATACCAAGCTCTTCAATGTCCAATCCTAGACATGTATATATTTATTACCACACTCTTATTTTTCTAAGTTGCTCAACCTCTTAATTTATTATGCAAGAATTAAAACTAACCTTATGACCTAATCCTAAATTCATTAAAGAATTAAAGATTGAAAATAACGGAAATTAAAGAAAAGTCAAGTTCCCCCCTTTTATTTATGTTCAGACCCCCTAGACTTTCACTCTCTTTTTGCTTGGTAGTCCCTATTGTTGCTCAAGTCAACTTGCTCCTTCTTCGCTATTGGAGTTCATGGTTCAAATATGTAATATGGAAATTCAGGCACAAAGACAAATGGGTCACAAAACACTTTTTCAAATGCACTTTTAAATGCATCATCTCGGATCTTCGTGTGTCTCCAATACGATTATTGTTGCCATTCCATGTGTTGCAAGCAATCCATCATCTTTGATAGCTCATTTCGAAGTTTAGCTAGAGGTGACGTTGGTCTCGGTATGGATCTGTCAGGTTCAGATGTTCGTTCAGTAGACTCTACCTCATCATGCATTCTAATCGGTTCTGTCACTAACAGATCGTCTTCAATCTCCACAGGATATTCCTTAAGATATTCTTCTTCCTAAAGATCCTCTTCTTCTTCAGGATCTTCTCCTTCTTATTCAGCTTGTTGTTGAAGAATGTAAATTCCTACTACTCGATATAGATCCCAATCAGTGATTGCTCCTTGGCTATATCCTGCTCTATTAACATTCCCAAGAATTTCAGCTTTTAAGCACAACACTATGATCGTGAATGGGAAATAAGCTTGAATAGAACATCTCATGGCACAGTTTCGAATTTCTCTAATGATGATTCTTCCCACATCGATGGTTTTTGCCTTCAGGATTGAATAAATCAACACCATTCGTTCTAATGAAATAATAGTTCCCTGTTGAATAGGCATGAGACTGAATCGATTGAAGTAAAACCACACTTTTTCTATCAGTGTCAAATTTTCTCTACGACATGTACGAATTACATACTTTGACACTGTCCATTCAGAACCTGAAATTAGAAGTTCTTGAAGAATTTCTTGCAATTTTTCAGCCTTTAGGTTCTTCAAAAAAATAGAGTACTTGTCTTCTTCGAAATCAGGTAAGTTAAATAACTCATTTATGGTGCTTGACTTCAATAGTGCATTAGTTCCTCGGACAAAAATTTTTGTAAGTTCAACCGAGGTAAAATTTGCATAAAATTCTCGAACCAATTCCTCATTTGCACTCAGTCGCTTTTCATAAAATAATCCCAAGTTCAGAGCTTCAGCAATTTTTCGGCATTTGATAAATTTACTTTCTTCCCAAGTAAATCCTTTCTCAGGCAACATTGATCAGCCTGTAACGTCACAACAGTTGTGCAAGCGGGTACACATCGAAGCAAGTATAGTTGATAGAATAATTCTATCGGATATCGATCCCACAGGGAATGGGTTCTTGATGTCTATATGTCGAGGCAATTAAAACTAAAATTAGAGATAATGTGAGTAAAGATGTCAGCTCAATTAAATTAGATCTACACACTAAAATAATCAAAATTATCAATGTAATAAATGTTAATAATCAGTGCAACTAAAAGTAAATCAAATTATTGTTGAAGGTTTGGAAATTAAATGCAGAAAAGTAAAATGATGATCAAGTGTGAGGAACTAGAGTGGATTGCTAACTTCACTAATTCGTAATGGTGGATACGTTGACAAGGTAATGTATAGATGAATTGCCGCAACAATGAGGTTCTAATGAAATCTAACCAACCACAACTCTCTATTTAATCGAGACTCAAGTACTCACAATTACCCCATCTCTCGATGTAGGTAACACTATGTACTTAAGAACAAGTGATAGAATCTCTTCTAATCCCTAGCAGCTCTCGCTGACTTACTTGTTAACTGAACTTGTCACCGCATCTCTCGATGTCAGTTGACTACACTTCCACCCTCGTGTTTAATGCAATTGAATCCAAGAATAAACAAATGAAAAGGATTAAGTAAAAATCAGAGTAAACTAACAATGAAAGATATTCTCATATTCATTTAATTGTAAATAATAATCCATCAGCATAGAAGAGGGGTTAATGAATACATCAAAGCTTACTATCCCTAGACCACCAGGAATATTCCTTAACCGCTCCTCTTGTGCCTGCGCCAAGCACTCCTCATCAGGAGTTGTTGCTTATCTACTCAGTCAACTCACCGATCTCCAATAAAACTTCAAAAATACAAAGTAATTGCAAATTTAATTTCTTCCCTCTTGATTCATTCTTTTCATCATCTTTTCCCCTCTATTTATAGGCTTCAAGAATAGTAGATCTCATCTTTTCTCAGATCCAATACCATTTGTAGCTGGCAAAGTTTCTTATAGTACAACAGTGCACTCATGTAAATCTGGTGTGTTCTTCATGGATCTGCATATTGTCGCGGCATCTCTAGTCGCAATCTGTAATCTTTGATTGAAGCGATAAAGTGTGAAATTCCTATGCTAGTGCTTCCAAGTGTGCTTGTAGCTTGGATTCACTTATACAAAGTAAAAGATTTCTATGCAGCAGCATCTCTAGCCATAATTCCAAGCTAACTTGTGGCTGCATCTTCACTCTTTCTAGCACTGATCTCTTGAGATGGATCCTTGCGTTGACAGTTGTGAATATATTCTTCATGCGCAGACATTAGTGTAAAAAGAGGATAAAATAACTAGAGTTTGAACCAAACAACAATGAAAATATAAATACTAAGTATGAAATGCCTATTATGCATGCTAAGTATAATATAAAAGAGACAATTAATACACAAATATAGGGAGAAAATAAGTGTCATTTCTAATGCTATCATACCCCCAAACTTGAATTTTTACTAATATATAAATTGCATTCACATGATAGAATAATGCGCCGACAATTTATAGGCATGAATAATTAAAACTGCACTTTCCCTAATGTTAGTAACATGCTTTGAATTTTAACCCTTCCTTAACCAATACAACATTTATTGAAATATATTTCTCTTCTTTTCCCTTTTATTCTTCTTTCTTTTTCTTTCTTTTTGTGAAAATTTTTTATAAGTGATTAAGAGATGTCATTGTTTTACTCTACCTTTGTTCCTGAGTAGTAACGATGGGATGCAACAAACCTCCAAGAGGTATGTAATTGCGTTGACACACCCTCTTGCAATGACATCCTTTGGCTAGATGATTTTTCTAACACATGCATCTGAGTGTTCTCCCTTGACAAGTGACAATGCACTCACATTGGAGTGTCTTTTATTATAACAATGTCGCTGTAATTGGCAAGTCAGTTCAAATCTCAAAGATTGATACCATCCATTCATTACTAATGCATTTCCAATCATGCATCCACAAATAGAAAGTTCAATATTCATTCATATTCACCTAATTCATGCATCATCATCCCAAATAATTCAAGAAATACGCATAAAATAAAAGTTGTGGTCATATTTTTGTTGCAATTTTGCATACTTTTCATTAACTAACGAAACAAGTCAAGTTCAAACATGTGGGTGCAATTGCATTTCCATTTCACACAATATCCCCCCAAACTTAATGTCTGCATTGTCCCCAATGCACTGACAATACTATACATATAAGAATGAAAATGCAACTACAATGCAGATGTACTAACAAATGAAATACAGTGACAAATGAAAATGCAATGACAACTAAATAAAATGCATGCAGTTAACCACTGAAAAGTAAAACTAACTCATTGTTATTCAACAGCCGAGGCAGTGGATGCTTTGGTTTTCTTTTTCTTCTTCCTTGGGCACTCTCCTTCTTCATTGTGTTTCTCCTTCTTGTCCTTGGACTTCTTTTTTTTATCCTTCGTATCAACCGGATCGTCGGATTACTCCTCTTAAGCTGGTCGGGTGGCGGCCTCATCGACAGCCATATTTGATGGGTGGATCTCAGCTAGCAATGCCAATGGCAAGAGGATTGAACTCCTCTGTGTTGCCAGTAACTACCTTAGGCTGGCTCGCATCAGGTGGAGAGCCATGTCGTCACTAGATGTCCCCACACTTATGGGTGTTTCGACAATATCCTCAATGATATTTGTCGGGGCATCATCTTGCTTTTCTTCCTTCTCCTCTGCAGCGTCCTTCTTCTCTTGTTCATCTTCTTCCCTTTCCTTCTCTTGACCTTCTTCTTGCTCTACTTCCTCTGCTTTAGGTTGTTCCTACTCAGTAGGGGTTTTTTCAGCTCCTACCTCTATGTCTACACCCATAGATACGATTGAGGTAGTCACCTCCTCAACCATAGCTACCCGCTCTGCCATATTAGCCCTAAGGCTGTTGGAGAACTCTTCATTGAACAAGCTAGCTATAGTTCTAAAGCAATTTTCCATAGCATTAAAATGCCCCTCATGCTCTTCGTCATCTGAAATGTAGATTCTCATTGGAGAGGAGACATGTGGAGGCCTACCATCAGGAGTAGGCTATTTGAAAGATGAGGGAGCTTCCCTAACAATGGGTGGAAAGACAGGGAACTCAGGCAAAGGATTTGGGCTCAGACTTCTTACTGCGCTGACAATAGATTTGTTCCATATTCTTGTGTATGCATAAAATAAATTTGGTCTGTAGTCCATCTCCTTCAATGCGCTGACAATACAAATTTGGCGCATGTCGATGTGATCTATATTTACTTCTATTGTAACCAATTTTTTCCTCAACTGAGGGTCTATGGGCGCATCAGCTTGTTTTTCCTTCTTCCCTTTTCCCTTGTCCTTCTTCTTGGGTATTTCCTTCATCAGCGACGTCTCTTGGCCTCTCATCATTCTTTCAACGGAGATATCATTGATAGGGCTCTTGTTCTCCAGTACTTCCTCACTATCTCGAGGTACAATCCCCCTTGATTTACACAGTAACATTATTAAGGAAGGGAAAGGTAATATACCTGTTTGCTTGGATGTTGCCTCAACAATTTTGTAGTGGAGGATTTTGCCAACATCGATGTGATAACCCTTTAAGATTGAATGCAAAATGTACATGCGATCTAATGTTGTCGTTGTGCTGTGTAGAAGGCATAATGCGACTATTGATGAAGTGGAACCACACCTTATTATAGGTTGTCACATAACGACGATGCATGGTAAAGTTGTGTGGCCTAGTGTCTGTCCAGACGACACCATCAACATAGAGGTCTCTTAGTACCTCGTTAGTTCCTTCATCGTTTAACTTTTCCAATAATGGAGTGTGGTTATCTACCTTCTTAGGAATCCAAAACTATAGGCAGCACTCCATGGTACCAAGCCTTCTCTTACAAAGACGAATTCTTGCTCGAAATCTACAAGATTCGCATAAAGTTCCCTTACCATTGTAGGGGAATATCCGACTGGGTGCTCGTAGAATAGTTCCTAACCCATCCGACTAATTATTCTTGTGATTTGCTTCCCCAAAGTTTGATGTGGAGATAGTTGGAGACCCTGCTTCAGATAGCAATTGCGTTTTAGCATCACATCATTATAGCGGTCCTTGGCCGCTTTAGACAAAAATAGGACCGGCACTCTTGGTGGAGGTTGGTCAGTGGATCGAACTACTGTGGAAAAAGTTTTAGGGGTTTTAGAAAGAGTTTTTGCACCTCTTGTTCTGGCCATGATAACTCAATAAAAGGGTTAAAAGAAACTTGCAAAAAAAGAAATAAACTTGTGAGAGTAAAAGCAAAAAAATACAAGGAAGATGAGTTGGAAAGAAGAAGTCAACAGAGAAGAGTTTTATAACCTTTCAATGGAAAGAGTCATGATTATTACAAAGAACGTGGGAAAATGTTATATCTGCAGCTAATAAATGCCAAGCTGTAGATTATACCCTTTTGATTGACCAAACGACTGGGAAGAGATGGAAATCAATCGACACGATTCTTGCTGAAAAAGCTTTCCTGAGTCATCACAAAATGCACCAACAAGTTGTGCTTGTGATACATCAACAAAAAGACAATTTTTGTTCCTGCATAAAATTAAAAATGAAACAAGTAAAAGTGAAAGGATAAAAGGAAAAGTAAAGTGCGTTAACATTATTTAAATGTAACCAGATCGATGGTTTCGTTTGGTTCTCTAACTTCTGGGTTCACATAATGCTTTAGACGTAGGCCATTCACCTTGAACTGTTGCCCATCTTTCAGATTCTCAACTGTCATCGCAACATTCTGGAATGCTTCGACAACCTTAAAAGGGCCCGACCATCTTGAATGCAATTTACCTGGATGTAGCTTTAAACATGAATTAAACAAAAGTACTAACTGATCAGAGCTAAATTGTCGACACAAGATGATAATGTCGTGCCATCTCTTGGTATTTTCTTTGTATATTGCAGCATTCTCATAGGCAGTGCAGCGAATTTCCTCTAGTTCAGCAATGTCCAACAACTTTTTCCTTCCAGCAGCATCGTAATCCATATTCACCTGCTTGATTGCCTACATAGCTTTATGCTCAAGCTCAATTGGTAGGTGACATGACTTACCAAACACTAGTTGATACAGCAACATCCCCAACAGGGTTTTATATGCTGTACGAAGTGCCCACAATGCGTCATGCAGCTGCGAAGACCAATCCTTCCTAGATTGATTAACCACCTTCTCAAGGATACTTTTAATCTACCGATTAGATACCTCCGCTTGGCCATTTGTTTGTGGATGGTACGTTGTAGCCATACAATGCTTCACACCATATCTTCTCAAAGCTATCGCTACTTGATTATTTTGAAAGTGAGTACCTTGATCACTTATTAATCCTCTAGGTGTGCCAAATCTCGTAAGGATGTATTTGTGGAAGAATTTCAACACCGTTCGAGCATCATCTTTTGGCACCGCGATTGCTTCGATCCACTTTAATACATAGTCAATAACAACCAGGATGTACACATTCCCAAAAGAGTTTGGAAATGGCCCCATGATGTTTATACCTCAAATGCCAAATAACTCCACCTCCATAATAGGTTGTTGGAGCATCTCATTGCATCGAAATATTGATCCAGTGCGTTGACATCGATCGTATTGTTGTGCAAAGTTGTGGGCATCTCGAAACAATTGGACTAATAGAATCCTGACTGTAGGACCTTTGCAGCAGTCCTTGCACCACCAAAATGGCCTCCATAAGGAGCATCATGACAATGTCTCAGAATGGAAGTCATTTCTTCTTCAGGAACGCAGCGACGGATAATGTTGTCTGCACATACCTTGAATAGGTATGGCTCGCTCCAATAGTACTTTGAAGCGTCGCGCAAAAATCTAACTTTCTTGTGACCAACAGCACTCAAGGGTAACTTCCCACACACAAGAAAGTTAACAACATCAGCATACCAGGGTGATGCGTCGACAAAGAATAACTGCTCGTGTAGAAATGCATCGATAATTTGGACTTTATTCCCATCTTCACTTCTGACTTCCAGTCGAGATAAGTGGTCAGCTACTTGATTCTCGGATCCTTTTCTATCCTTAATTTCAACATCAAACTCTTATAAGAGTAGGATCCATCGTATCAATCTTGGTTTAGCATCTTTCTTTGTAAAATGGTATTTCAACGCAGAATGATCTGTGTAAACAATAACTTTTGTGCCGATAAGGTATGAACGGAACTTGTTGAAAGCAAAAACTATTGCTAGCAATTCCTTCTCAGTAGTTGTATAATTAACCTACGCTTCAGTTAAAGTTTTACTAGCATAATAAATGGAATGAATTACCTTTTCTTTGCGTTGACCTAGCACAGCTCCTACAGCATAATCACTTGCGTCACATATTAATTCAAATGGTTGCGTCCAATCCGGTGCGACGACAATTGGAGCTTGTACCAGCTACTTCTTTATTATGTTGAATACGTCCAGACAAGTGTCATCAAACACAAACTTTTTATTCTGCTCTAGTAATGAGCATAACGGTTTAGCAATCTCGAAAAAGTCTCGAATAAATCTCCTATAAAAACCAGCATGTCCAAGAAAGCTTCTTATTCCCTTAACATTTATTGGCGGTGATAATTTCTCTATGATTTTGACTTTTGCTTTATCTACCTCAATGCCTTGACATGATATGCGATGGTCGAGGACAATGCCTTCAGTTGCCATGAAGTGGTATTTTTCCCAAATCAGAACTAGATTTGTGTCCTTGCATCTCTTCAAAACTTTCACCAGGATGTCAGTGCATTGGCCAAAAGTTTTCCCATAGACCGAAAAATCATCCATGAATACCTTTAAAGAATCCTCTATCATGTTTGAGAAGATAGCCATCATACACCTCTAGAACGTGGCTGGTGCATTGCACAATCCAAAAGGCATACATCGGAATGCAAATGTTCCAAATAGGCATGTGAACGTAGTCTTTGATTGATCTTCCAACGCAATGACAATTTTATTGTATCCAAAATAGCCATCTAAGAAACAATAATAGGCTTTACCCGCTATCCTATCCAGCATCTGGTCAATGAACGGTAATGGGAAGTGATCTTTTTTTGTGGCCGTATTGAGTTGACGATAATCCATGCATACTCGCCAGCTAGTCGCAATGCGAGTAGGGATCAACTCATTCTTATCATTGCTCATAACTGTGAAACCACTCCTCTTAGGCACACATTAGACAGGGCTTACCCAATTGCTATCAGAAATGGGGTAGATGATGCCCGCGTCCAGCCACTTGATAATCTCCTTCTTTACTACTTCTTTCATCTTTTCATTGAGTCGTCACTATTGCTCAATGGATTGCTTCCCTTCATCCTCTAACTTATTTTGTGCATGCAAAAAGAGGGATTGATTCCTTTGATATCTGCAATGCTCCAAGCTATAGCTCTCTTTTGGTTCATCAAAATTACGATGAGCTTCTCTTCTTATGTTTCATCAAGGGTTGCACTGACAATTACAGTTAACATGTCATTATCACCCGGAAATACATATTTCAAATTCATTGGCAATGGCTTCAACTCTAAGGTAGAAGCTTATTCAATTGATAGTTTAAACATAAGGATCGTAATATTAGATAGATCCAAAGATTTCAATTGTTAATTCTGCCTCAGCTCACAACTACTAACCTCAGTATTATGGTCACATCCAATTAAGGTTTTATCAATGTATGTCACCACATCTTCATCTAAGACAGCTGAACTTCGTTCATTGAACTCTTCTATGATTAACTCGTCCAGCACATCAATATGGTGACATTGCTCCTTAATTCTCAACGGAGATACCTCGAACACATTAAAGGTAACATGTTTGTGTTATGACGCATAACAAGCTCACTCTTGAAAACATCGATAAGAGTGTGTCCCGTTGCCAAAAATGGTCACCCCAAGATGATAGGAACTTTCTTGTCTACCTCGTAGTCAAGGATTATGAAATCAGCAGGAAACACAAGTTTATCTACTTGTACAATGACATCTTTTATCTAGCCTTCAGGTTATGCTAGAGATCTGTCCGTCAGCTGCAATGTCACTGTAGTAGGCTTCATTGATCCTATTCCTAATTTCCTGAATGTAGACAAAGGCATGAGATTAATACTAGCTTTCAAATCACATAATGCTTTACCTAGATAATGATTTCCAATAGAGCATGAGATTGTGAAGCTACCAGGATCTTTCATTTTTTGTAGTAATTTATTAGTTAGCATAGCGCTGCACCCCTTTGTGAGCACAATCATCTCAATTTCAGACAACTTATTCTTCTTTGATAACAACTCTTTCATAAATTTCCCATAACTGAGTATCTGCACAAGAGCGTCTAGAAGAGGTATGTTAATATGTAATTGTTTCAAAGTAGAAACAAGCTTTTGATAGTCCTTATCATGATCTTTCTCTTTAAATCTTTGCGAAAATGTCAAAAGTATACTGTCAGTAGGTTGTGGTGGAATAACCGGTTGCATCGACACAAGCAGTTGCGTCGACATTTTTCTAGGCGAATAGTAGGCATAGATGTCACTATAGTTGGCTCTTCCTCATTTATTTCTGCTAAGTTTCCTCCAACTGCAACTTCTTCTTTTTACGTTGTTTCGAATGCATTGACATGTTCTTGATCGGAGTATCTGCTTGGTTCAGCCATTTGTTTTCCACTTCGTAACATGATAGCCTTATAATGCTCCTTCCCTCTTTGCTTTGGGTTTTCAGTATCACTAGGTAGAGCACCTGGTGATCTTGCACTCATATTAGAAGCCAATTGTCCTAGTTGGGCTTCTAACGTACGGATAGAAGAAGAATTGCCTTGCACTATTGCTTCAGTTCACGTGATATGTTCTCGCATCAGCGCCTTAAGAGCAGCCATAGGGTCTGACCTCGGTTGAGAATACTACTATTGTGGTAGTTGGTGTTGTCCTTGCATATGTGGCATTGAATTCTATTGCGACTGCAATCACGTTTGTGGTTGTATCTGGCTATGTACCTGCAATTGATAGAATGTGAATGTACCTACGAATTCTGATTAAAATTCTACTATTGATGATTGTTGTAACTCCCTTGTTTATAACTCCCTTGCTCCTCCATATCTGTATATGGAAGCATTCTGATTCCCCTTAGGTTGTTAAGCTCTGTTTTTGTATGAGTTACCATAAGAATTTCCTCGACTGTTGTTGACATAGAATGCATTTTTAGCATGTTGTGGACAGTCCTCGTAACTATGGTTGTCACCGTAAATTTCACAAGAAAATGTCGACACATCCATCTGTTGGGCTACTTGGATAGGGGCAATATCACTTGTCCCCTTCATATTCTTTATAATATTGGCCAAAGAGGATACCTGCACACTCAAAGCAAAAATAGCATCTAATTCAAGAACACCAAGATTAGTTTTTACCTAAGCAAAACGAGAAATTGGATACTGATAATCGTTCTGTGTAATTTTCTCTAGAATTCGTACAGCTTCAATGTAAGTGCAATCCAACAAAGGACCGTTAGCAGATGCATCGACAAGATTCCTTGTCTGAGCATTCAATCCATTATAAAATATCTCTATCTAGGTCTCTTGTTGAATACCATGCATTGGGCAGCGTCTAAGTAGAGTCTTATAACGCTCCCATGTTGTATGTAAGTTCTCGTCATCTAGTTGATGGTAAAGTGTAATGTCATTGCGCAACCTTGCGTTTATTATCGGCGGATTGAATCGTAAAACGAATTGTGTTGCTAACGCATTCCATGATGTAATGGATCCAGCCGGAAAACCTAAGAACCAAGTTCTCGCTCTTCCCTGCAATGAATAAGGAAAGAATTGCATTTTTAAGGTATCATCAGGGACACCATGTTGGCTAAAAGATGCGCAAATAAGCAAAAATTATTTTAAATGTTCTCGTGAATCCTCATGAGGTAGGCCTGCATATTGCCCATTTGAATTGAGCATTTGAAACATAACAGGTTTCAGCTCAAAATTTCCAGATTGTATAGCTGGTCGTACAACCCCTAATTGTAAATCATCAAGTATAGGAACAACAAAATCTCTTATTGTCTTATTTTGCACTTCTTCTTCTTGTGGAGGTAGTGGTGGTAAATTATTTATTCGTTGTGGCGGTATTAGAGGAATTACTTCTTGTGGCAGCAATGGTGGTAGATTATTTTTGTTATTGTTACCAGCCATTTTCTTTTGTTCTTGCTTCCTCCTTCTAAGTGTTCTTTCGAGTTCTGGGTCAAAGTTTTCCATATACTTAGAATTTCTTCTTGTGAACATACAATTCCTAAAAAAATAAGAGAAAATCAACAAAATAAAGTGAAACAAATTAGTAAAAACAAAAAGTTAAGTAAGAAATAATTGCTTCTATAATAGTAAACATCAAACAAACGTCAGTCCCCGAAAACGACGCCAAAACTTGATTGGCCTATAACGTCACAACAATTATGCAAGAGGACACACATCGAAGCAAGTATAGTTGATAGAATAATTCTATCGGATATCAATCCCACATGGAATGGGTTGTTGATGTCTATATGTCGAGGCAATTAAAACTAAAATTAGAGATAATGTAAGTAAAGATGTCAGCTCAATTAAATCAAATATGCACACTAAAATAATCAAAATTGTCAATGTAATAAAAGTTAATTGTAGTGCAATTGAAAGTAAATCAAACTTTTGTTGAAGTTTTGGAAATTTAAATGCAGAAAAGTAAAATGATGATCAAGTGTGAGGAACTGGAGTGGATTGCTAACTTCACTAATTCACAACGCTAGATATGTCAACAAGGTAATGTATAGATGAATTGTCATAGCAATGAGGTTCCAATGAAATCTTATCAACCACAGCTCTCTATTTAATTGAGACTCAAGTACCCACAATTCCCCATCTCTTGATGTAGGCAACACTGTGCACTTAAGAACAAGTGATAGAATCTTTTCCAATCCTAAGCAGCTCTCGCTAACTTGCTTGTTAACTCAACTTGTCACCGCATCTCTTGATGTCAGTAGATTACACTTCCACTCTTGTGTTTAATGCAATTGAATCCAAGAATAAACAGATGAAAAGGATTAAGTAAAAATCAGAGTAAACTAACAATGAAAGATATTCTCATATTCATTCAATTGTAAATAATAATCCATCAGCATAAAAGAGGGGTTAACGAATACATCAAAACTTACTATCCCTAGACCACTAGGACTATTCCTTAACGGCTCCTCTTATGCCTACACCAAGCACTCCTCATCAGGAGTTGTTGCTAGTCTACTCAGTCAGCTCACCGATCTCCAATAAAACTTCAAAAACACAAAGTAATTGTAAATTTAATTCCTTCCCTCTTGATTCATTCTTTTCTTCATCTTTTCCCCTCTATTTATAGGCTCCAAGAATAGTAGATCTCATCTTTTCTCAGATCCAATTCCATTTGCAGCTGGCAAAGTTTGTTACAGTACAACTGTGCACTCACACAGATCTGGTGTGTTCTTCATGGATCTCAGCTTGTTGTCGCATCTCTAGTCACGATCTATAGTGTTGGGCGTTAAAATGGAAAAGATAACTTCGAAAACTTAATTAATTGTTTGTTTTTATTTTTATTTTTTTGAAAGCAATTGTTAGTTTTTAGTAATATTTCAATTGAGTTGTATTTTCGATCAAATGCTTAATTGATTATTTTTTTATGTTACAAGGATTTTTTTTTATTCCGTTTGTTTCATTGAAAATGGTTTTTGGAAAATTATTTATTTTTTTGGAAAAGTTAATATTATTTGGTGTTTGGATGAATTTGTGTAAATATTTTCTGTTGTTTGGTAGATTTCCTGAAAATATTTCATAAAAGCTATTTTCAGTGAAACAAGCATACATTTGAGATTTTATTATATTTTCATTGTTTAGTTGAGTTTATTTCATAAAGCTTATTTATATTTTAAAATCATGTTTTAGTTTAATCAATCTTATTATTTAATTAAGCTTAATTTTTAATTTCGTACATTAGGAAATATAAATTTATAGATATAAATTTATGTTTAATTAAGTTGAAAGTGGTAAATATTTATTTTGAATATTATTTGAATGAGTAAGTTGAAAAATAATATAATTTAATAAAAATTGAAGTAAGGATCAAACTCTAAAATTTTTAAATTTTCAAATTCTAAGGGTTTGAGTAATGAAATCAGAAATATTGATTTAGTAACTAAATTATATGATTATGAAATATGAAAATTTGGAAAGTTGAGCATAAAATAGTAAAGTTTGAAACTATAGGGGTTAAATTGTAAAGATTTCAAAACTTGAGTTTTAGGACTAATTTACATTATTTGAGAATTTAGAATTCTGATTCTAAAAAAAAGAATATTGTAGTTTAATTGTTCAAAAACCAAGGACTAGTCTTTGGAATTTTTGACAATTTTAATTGTAAGGGCTAAATTATAAAAATCTAGAAATTTTAGAAAATGGATTGTTTTTGCGAAAATGTACAAAACGAGGTTTAGGACTAAACTATAGAATAAGATCTATTTTTGAGGAATTAAATTGTAGAATAGTAAAAATTTGGATTTCAAGGACTAAATCGTAAAAAAATATAAAATTAGAATATAACGAACTGTTTTGTTTGACAATGAAGAGAGCTTCTGTAACACCCAAATCCCGTACACTATCGTTGGTTAGGATTTCGGTGTTTACTATTTATTTTATACTGTTCATCTTTTACAAATATCCGACTATTTGTATCTTTAGTCAATACAAAAATCATTTCTCCCAATTTAAAACAATATCTAAACATAACAAAATTTTATCAAGGGTAAAAATGATATTTTCAACATTTTAGGGGACTTCTATCGGTACCTGATGGTCAAGTATTAGTAGTAGTCAATTCAATGAACAATTTTAGAACTGTGCAGATTTCTACCGAAACAAGCATGCAACTATCGATACCAAAAACTCAGAGAGCAAAATTTCATACCCTGTAATTTTTATCTATACAAGCTTACATACTATCGATACCTGCAATTCAACTACCGATACAATCCAAGTCAGAGAACAACCTTTCTCCTACCCTGTACTTTTACCGATACATGCAATAATTCTACCGAAATAAGTATGCAGAATTTCATTAATGATGCCAAGACAAAAGTTTAATACCTCAAACACAACCAATATAAGTTATCCATTAAAACGTCACAACACACACATAACTTCTAAGTCTTTACAAGCATTATAAGCCAAGGAATCAAAGTTATACTACATGTATTTACAAAATCAAAATAGTAAGATTTCAACATCTTTGGTTCCATATCAAAGGTTAATAACATCCTAGTACATGCCATAAAACCAAGCGATGCAAAATCTACCGACAGTTCCACGAAAGTGAGGTTGATGATTCGATCTTCAGTCAGTAAAATAATTTACAAAACAACAACAATAACTGTGGTAAACTTTATAGCTTACTAAGTTCGATAGTTAAGAAATACCAACATGGTAATAGCAACAATGACTCATTCAAGCCAACGTAGTTTCCATTTCTCTTGAGTAGTTACAACTTCTCTTCCTGTTCATAACTTTCTGTTACCAGTACCCGATGCTGCTCACACGAGCTGTCGAGGACTCGCAACTTATGCGGTACCCCAGCCATCGATACGGTGTCTGTCTGTTCTGTAAATTATTTCCTAACGATGTTGCTCACACGAGTTGTCAGGAGTATACATAAAACATAAGCCCCAACCATTGTAGGACCTGTAATCCATAAAGGATCCATATATTTTTCGAGTCACGATGCTGCTCACACGAGCTGTCGAGGACTCGCAACACATGCGGTACCTCTGACATCATGTCGGTACTATTTCAACGGTATAAAGCCTTCCATCTTTTGCATTGCATTTCTTCGATCATCTTCAATACCGAATGCTTCCAATTTGCTATACATTAACAATATATACATATACAAAGATATTAAGTAAGATCTACACTACGAACTTACCGGACTGGATTGCAGTCTAGGTAAGACTTCAGGGACTAATCGGCTAATTTCCTTTTCCCACGGTCGATAGAACGATCGTTGTCTACAATAACAAATCATTCAATTCTCACATTAAATTACATCATTTAGTCATTCAACACAATTTAATCCTTTTTGGGAAAATTATAGTTTTACCCCTAATAGTTTCCTTTTATTCAATCTAGTCCTTTCAACATAAAACATGTAAAACAACCATTCTCTCACACAACTAACCATAGTCGAATTCTCTTGGGTACCTATCCAACCCATTCGCATATCTATTTTCACAACAATACATATAATTTCACCCATTTCACATTTTAGTCTTTTAACCCTAATTTCATAAAAAATCACTTTACAAAAGGATTTAACCCAAGTGTCAAACATTCAAAAACATCAAAAGCTTTCATGAACAAGAAATATCAACAATGGAAAATTTTCTAACTTTTGATAGATTCACAAATTAGTCCTTGCATAAGCTTGATTAAGCTGATACGGACTCAAAAAACATAAAAATTACTAAAATCGATCAAGGTTTGCTTACCTAAATCAAAGCTCAAAGTTTGAGTGTAAAAAAACCTAGTTTCTTTCTCTCCTAGCCGAATGAAGAAGACGGTGAAGTGAAAATGATAGAATTTTCCACTTAAAAATTTCTTTAATTAATATATATACTAATGGTAATTTTGTAAATTTTGAGACTTTCATAATTAACTGCCCATTAACCTTAATTAATCCTATTTAGGTTTAATTCATCTCATGAAAAATCACCCACTAAAACTCTTTTGGTTAATTTACTCATTTGGGCAATCTAGTTAGACAACTCAACTTTTGCACCCTTTACGATTTAGTCCTTTCTATTCAATTAACCATTTAATCAGTAAAATTTTCGAATCATAATTTCATACAATGCATATGTCGCTAGAAATATTTAAAATAAGTAAATTTACGACTCGACTCATTGGAGTTGTGGTCCTGAAACTACTGTTTTCGACGCCACTAAAAAATCGGGCTGTTACAACTCTCCTCTCCTTAGGGAAATTTCGTCCTGAAATTTCTTACCAGTAAACAGGTTAGGGTACTGTGACCTCATCAAAGATTCTGTCTCCCAAGTAGCTTCTTCAAGCCCGTGTCGGTTCCACAGTACTTTCACTAATCGTACCCTTTTGTTTCGTAATTCTTTCACCTCACGAGCCAAAATCCTTAACGGTTCTTCTAAATACGACAAATCGAGCTGTATCTTAACCTCACAAGGTGCAATTACATGCGAGGGATCCGATCTATACCGTCTCAACATCGAAACATGAAATACATTATGGATGTTCTCTGTTTCTGGTGGTAAAGCCAACTTATATGCTACAGGACTCACACGTTCTAAGATCTCATACGGCCTAATGAACCGCGGACTCAACTTTCCCCTTCTACCAAAATGCAACACTTTCTTCCAAGGTGAAACTCTTTGGAATACTCGGTCTCTAACAGCAAATTCTATATCTTTTCTCTTAAGATGCACGTACGACTTTTGTCGATCAGAAGCTGCTTTTAAACAATCCCGGATTACTCGCACTTTGTCCTTAGTCTCATGAACTAAATTGTTTCCAATCAACTTAGACTCGCTCAATTCTAACCAGTACAAAGATGTTCTGCATTTTCGATCATATAATGCTTCAAATGGTGCCATCTTAATACTAGATTGGTAGCTGTTATTATAAGCAAACTCCACCAACGGTAGATACTTTTCCCAGCTTCCCTCAAATTCAAGTGTACAACATCGTAGCATATCCTTTAGAATTTGTATCACTCACTTTGATTAACCATCCATTTGCGGATGATATGCAGTACTGAAATTCAACCTGGTCTCTAAAGCTTCATGAAGCTTACCCTAAAATCTCGAGGTAAAACGTGGATCCTTATCGGAGATGATAGAGGCTACTACTTTGTGTAATCAAACTATCTCAGACACATATAGCTCGGCCAATCACTCTCATGGGTAATCTATCTGAATGGGAATGAAATGAGCGGACTTCGTTAATCTATCTACAATTACCCAAACTAAATCTTTCTTTCTCGGTGTTACCGGAAGTCTTATGATAAAATCCATTGTGACTCGTTCCCATTTCCACTTCGGAATGGTAATCGGCTGTAGTAATCCAGATGACATCTGGTGTTTGGCTTTCACTTGCTGACATATAAATCATCTAGTCACAAATTCTAAAATCTCTCGTTTCATAATACAATTTCTTCAGGTCGTTATACATTTTCACACTCCTCGGGTGTATGGAATAAGTGCTGCTATGACCCTTTATCAAAATGTCTCGTCTCATATCTGAATCATTCGGAATACATACCCTACCTTTGTATTACAACATGCCATCTGTATCAACTGTAAACTCCATAGTGACATCATCTTGTATCTGTTCTCTTTTAGCTATAAGCTTTGGATCCTTTCTCTGTAATTATTGAATCCGCTGTAGAAATAACGGTCTCGCCCTAAGCTCTACGGTGATAGAACCATCACCTTCTAATGACAGTTAGACATTCATTGTTCTCAATGCAAACATCGATTTTCGACTCAAGGCATCAACTACAACATTGGCCTTACCTGGATGATAATCGATCACCAAGTCATAGTCTTTTAACAGCTCCAACCATCGGCACTGTCGCAGATTGAACTCCTTCTGTATCATCAAATATCTTAAACTTTTGCGATCTGTAATTATATGGTATCTCTCCCCATAGAAGTAGTGTCACCAAATCTTCAATCCAAAAACTACTGCAGCTAACTCCAGATCATGACTCGAATAATTCTTTTCATGTGGTTTCAATTGTCGAGAAGCATAAGCTACCACTTTACCATCTTGCATCAAAACACACCCCAATCCACTTAAAGATGCGTCACTGTAAACAACAAACTCTTTTTCTGTCTTTGGTTGCGTCAAGATTGAAGCTTTAGTTAACAACTTTTTCAACTGGTCGAAACTTTGCTAACACTTTTTAGACCACACAAACTGAATGTTTTTCTGTAGTAATCTCGTCAACGGCAAGGCTATGATGGAAAAGTCTTTCACGAACCGATGATAATATCCTGCTAATCCTAGGAAGTTGTGTACCTCGAAGACATTCTTTGGTATCTTCCAATCGAGAATAGCTGAAATGTTGCTCGGATCAACATGTATTCCTTCCGAAAACATTACGTAACCCAAGAATCCAACTTCTCGTAACTAGAATTCACATTTACTGAATTTTGCATATAGTTGCTTTTCTCACAAAATCCATAACACCTCTCTCAAATGTTGAGTATGCTTTGATTCTATCTTGGAGAAAATTAATATGTCATCAATAAACACAACCACAAATCTGTCCAACTGGGGCTGAAATATTCTATTCATTTGGTTCATAAATGCTGCGGGGGCGTTAGTTAACCCAAATGGCATAACTAAAAACTCATAATGTCTGTACCGAGTCCTGAATGCCGTCTTCATTATATCACCATCTTTCAACCGCATTTGATAGTAACCTAACCGAAGGTCTATTTTGGAGAACAGGGTTGCACCTTTTAACTGGTCGATTAACTCATCGATCCGAGGTAACATATACTTGTTCTTGATTGTCACTTTCTTTAGCTGCCAGTAGTCTATACACATTCGCATCGATCCATCTTTCTTTTTCACGAATAATACGAATGCACCCTATGGTGATACATTGGGTCATATGAATCCTTCTTGTAGTTGAGCTTTCAACTCTTTCAGTTCAGTCGGTGCCATTCTGTACGGTGGAATAGAGATCGGAGCGATACCTAGTAATAAATCAATACCTAACTGTACCTCCCTAACTGGCGACAAACCCAATAATTCTTTTGAAAATACATCTATATACTCTTGAACAACTGGTACTTGATCAAATTCTGTTTTTGAGCCCCGAGTATCAAGTATATATGCCACGAATGCTTTACAGCCTCTATGAACCATCTTTTGTGCTGAAATAGCAAAAACCACTCTGGTTTCACTATTTAATTTATTGGATTCCATTGTAATTACTTCACCTGTCGGACATTTCAAACTAATCTGTCTTTGTTTGCAACTTAATATCGCATCATGCTCAGATAACCAATCCATACCCAAGATTACATCAAACTCGGTGAACGGTAATAGCATTAAATCAGTAGGAAATTTACAGCCCAGAACTTTCAGTGGACATTTATGACATACCAAGTTAACTATGACACTGTGCCCCAAAGGGTTTTTGACTTGCACATCAAATTCAGTCAATTCAATGACTAATTTCTTATCAATGGCTAGAGTAGTGCAAATATATGAATGAGTTGACCTTGGGTCAATCAAAGCACATATAATATCATTAAAAAGATAAAATATACTAGTCACCACATCAGAAGCGGTAGTCTTTTCTCTAGCTCGAATGACATAAGTTCGTGCAGGTGCTCGAGCCTCTAACTTGCTCCCACTGTGTCTCTGTTCACTTCGATTTCCACCTACACCGCTACTCTGCCCTGGGCGTCTACCTTTCTATGATGTAACTGGAGGGTTAACACACCGATCTTCTTTTGCTTCCGAGTTTATCGGACAATTCCGCATAAAATGACCGGTATTTCCACATCTAAAACAAGTTCCTTTAGCCAATCGACATTTGCCCGAATGAATTCTTTTGCAATGCTCGCACACTAGTGTTGGCACGTTACGAACACTTGCCACACTATCAACAGGTCGATTTTGAAGTCTGGATGTTGGTGGTCCGAATCGGCTTTTGCTCAAAAAACCAAAAAAGACTGCTTCGCGGACTTCACTATCTCTAAATTTCTTCGGCGGTGGCATTGAAAAAGTTCTGTTGGGATTTTTCTTCCCGAAATCCCGAAGTCTCTTCTCTCTCTGTCTTTTCTAGTTGTATACTTTCTCCATCTTCTGTGCTCGATCTGCCAATACAACAAATGATCGAATTTCTGAACCACCCACTATCATTTTTATTTCATCACTCAAACCGCCTTCAAAAAGGACGCACATAGCCTCATCAGTGGGTACAATCTCTCGAGCATACTTACTGAGAAATACACTCTCACTCATATTCTACCACTGTCTTGCTTCCCTGTCTTAACTCTAAAAATTATTTCTTCTTCTTGTCTAGATATCTTTTACTGACATATTTCTTTTTAAATTCTATCTGGAAAAATTCCTAAGTAACTTCGTTTTCTGGTATTACCGCCACAATTATTGCCCACCAATTGTAAACTTCGTCTTTTAGTAACGGAACAGCACACCTCACAAAATCTTCGGGTGGACAAGCCATTTGATTCAGCACTCTCAAAGTGTTTTCTAGCCAATACTCGGCCCTAGACGGATCATCCTCAGCATTTCCACAAAATTCTTCTGCCCCATACTTCCTTACCCTATCTATTAAGATATGACGCCTTTGTTCAATTATCGGGGAAGGTGGAGGTATTACAAGAGGTGCCGTAGGTCGGGCAACAGGCTGTGTAACTAGGGGTGGAAGAGGTGGCATCACTCGGTTATTCTGCATAAATTATGAGAACCACTGCCTCATTAAGCTAAAGAACATGTTTTTAGATCGCTTTCTGTCATTGGTATAATAGCAACCATATGACTAGCCCCAGAATCATTTGTCGAGTCATTGCTGTTCACTTTATTAATCTCCTCTCTTTCTGATTCAGGCATATTTACTTTTATTTGCAAAAACTATTGTTAGATTGGATTCATCTGTATCACACAATCACAAGTTCATATGACATGTACTATGAAATCATCTAATATAACAATAACTGTCCAAGAAACAGTTAAATTGAAAGCTTTAATACCATTAAATGTAACACTCAAATCCCATACACCGTCGCCAGTTAGGATTCTAGTGTTTACTATTCATTTTATACTGTTCATCTTTTACAAATATCCGACTATTTGTATCTTTAGTCAATACAAAAATAATTTCTCCCAATTTAAAACAATATTTAAACATAACACAATTTTATCAAGAGTAAAAATGATATTTCCAACATTTTAAGGGACTTCTACCGGTACCTGATGGTCAAGTATTGGTAGTAGTCAACTCAATGAACAATTTTAGAACTGTACAAATTTCTACCGAAACAAGTCATGCAACTACCGATACCAAAAACTCTAGAGAGCAAAAATCCATACCTTATAACTTCTACCGATACAAGCTTACATACTACCGATACATCAGTTCTATGAACTACCGATACCTGCAATTCAACTACTGGTACAATCCAAGTTAGAGAACAACCTCTCTCCTACCTTGTATTTCTACCGATACATGCAATAATTCTACCGAAACAAGTATGCTGAATTTCATTAGTGATGCCAAGACACAAGTTTAATAGCTCAAACACAACCAATATAAGTTATGCATTAAAACATCACAACACATACATAACTTCTAAGTCTTTACAAGCATTATAAGCCAAGACATCAAAGTTATACTACATGCATTTACAAAATCAAAATAGTAAGATTTCAACATCTTTGGTTCCATATCAAAGGTTAATAACATCCTAGTACATGCCATAAGACCAAGTGATACAAAATCTACCGACAATTCCGCGATAGTGTGACTTCAGGTGAGGTCGATGATCCGATCTTCAGTACTTGATGGTCAAGTATCGGTAGTAGTTAATTCAATGAACAATTTTAAAACTGTGCAGATTTCTACCGAAACAAGTCATGCAACTACCGATATCAAAAACTTTAGAGAGCAAAAATCCATACCTTACAACTTCTACCGATACAAGCTTACATACTACCGATACATCAGTTCTATGAACTATCGATACCTGCAATTCAACTACCGATACAATCCAAGTTAGAAAAAAAACCTCTCTCCTACCCTGTACTTCTATCGATACATGCAATAATTCTACCGAAACAAGTATGCAGAATTTCATTAATGACGCTAAGATACAAGTTTAATACCTCAAACACAACCAATATAAGTTATACATTAAAACATCACAACCCACACATAACTTTTAAGTCTTTACAAGCATTATAAGCCAAGGCATCAAAGTTATACTACATGCATTTATAAAATCAAAATGTAAGATTTCAACATCTTTGGTTCCATATCAAGGTTAAAAACATCCTAGTACATGCCATAAGACCAAGTGATACAAAATTTACCGATAATTCCGCGATAATGTGACTTCACGTGAGGTCGATTATCCGATCTTCAGTACCTAATGGTCAAGTATCGATAGTAGTCAATTCAATGAAAAATTTTAGAACTGTACTGATTTCTACCAAAACAAGTCATGCAACTACCGATACAAAAACCTCTAGAGAGCAAAAATCCATACCCTACAACTTCTACCGATACAAGCTTACATACTACCGATACATCAATTTTATGAACTACCGATAGATGGAATTCAACTACCGGTACAATCCAAGTCAGAGAAAAACCTCTCTCCTACCCTTTACTTCTATCGATACATGTAATAACTCTACTGAAACAAGTATACAAAATTTCATTAATGATGCCAAGACAAAAGTTTAATACCTCAAACATAACCAATATAAGTTATGCATTAGAACATCACAATACACACATAACTTCTAAGTCTTTACAAGCATTATAAGCCAAGGCATCAAAGTTATACTACATGCATTTACAAAATCAAAATAGTAAGATTTCAAAATCTTTGGTTCCATATCAAAGGTTAACATCCTAGTACATGCCATAAGACCAAGTGATGCAAAATCTACCGATAATTTCGCGATAGTGTGACTTCAAGTGAGGTCGATGATTCGATCTTCAGTTAGCAAAACGATCTACAAAACAACAACAATAACTATGGTAAGCTTTATAGCTTACTAAGTTCGATAGTTAAGAAATACCAACATGGTAATAGCAACAATGACTCATTCAAGCCAACGTAGTTTCCATTTCTCTTGAGTAGTTACAACTTCTCTTACTGTTCATAACTTTCTGTTACCAGTACTCGATTCTGCTTACACGAGCTGTCGAGGACTCATAACTTATGCGGTACCCCAATCATCGATACGGTGTCTATCTGTTCTGTAAACTGTTTCCTAACGATGTTGCTCACACGAGCTATCAGGAGTATACATAAAGCATAAGTCCCAACTATCGTAGGACCTGTAATCCATAAAGGATCCATATATTTTTCGAGTCACGATGCTGCTCACATGAGCTGTCGAGGACTCGCAACACATGCGGTACCCCAACCATCGTGTCGGTACTATTTCAACGGCATAAAGCCCACTATCTTTTGCATTGCATTTCTTTGATCATCTTTAATACTGAATGCTTCCAATTTGCTGTATATTAACAATATATACATATACAAATATATTAAATAAAATCTACACTGCGAACTTACCGAACTAGATTGTAGTTTAGGAAAGACTTTAGTGACTAATTTCCCTTTCCCACGGTCGATAGCATGATCATAGTCTACAATCACAAATCATTCAATTCTCACATTAAATTACATAATTTAGTCATTCAACACATTGTAGTCCTTTCTGGGAAAATTATAGTTTTACCCCTAATAGTTTCCTTTATTCAATCTAGTCCTTTCAACACAAAACATGTATAAACAACCATTCTCTCACACAACTAACCATAGATGAATTCTCTTGGGAACATATCCAACCCATTCACATATCTATTTTCTCAACAATACATATAATTTCACCCATTTCACATTTTAGTCCTTTAACCTTAATTTCATCAAAAATCACTTTACAAAAGGATTTAACCTAAGTGTCAAACATTTAAAAACATCAAAAGCTTTCAAGAACAAGAAATTTCAACAATGGCAAGTTTTCTAACTTTTGACAGATTCACAAATTAGTCCTTGCATAAGCTTGATTAAGCTGATACAGACTCAAAAACATAAAAATTACTAAAATCGATCAAGGTTTGCTTACCTAAATCAAAGCTCGAATTTTGAGTTTCAAAAAAACAAGTTTCTTTCTCTCCTAGCCGAATGAAGAAGATGGTGAAGTGAAAATGATAGAATTTTCCACTTAAAAATTTCTTTAATTAATATATATACTAATGGTAATTTTGTAAATTTTGAGACTTTCATAATGAACCACCCATTAACCTTAATTAATCCTATTTAGGTTTAATTCATCTCATGAAAAATCACCCAGTAAAACTCTTTTGGTTAATTTACTCATTTGGTCCATCTAGTTAGACAACTCAACTTTTGCACCCTTTTCGATTTAGTCCTTTCTATTCAATTAACCATCTAATCAGTAAAACTTTCGAATTAGAATTTCATACGATGCATATGTCGCCAAAAATATTTAAAATAAATAAATTTACGACTCGACTCATCGAATTTGTGATCCCGAAACTTTTGTTTTCGATACCACTAAAAAATCGAGTTACAGCTTCCCCTTTGTTACTCTAAAATCTTCCCCTTTTTGTTTCTTTGACAATTAAGATAGTGAACAAAGCCTTATTAGTTTGAAAAATATCTTGCGAAAAAAAATTGATAAAAACATTTTCCTTGAAAAAGTCTTGATTTTACCCTTTTTTTTGGGGAAAATGATTTCTTTTGGTAATTCATTTTCCACCAAATAAAAACTGTAAAACAATGAAAATGTTTTACGGAAAATATTTTATATGTAAACAAACAAACCCTAATTTTTTTAATAATTTTTTTTTGTATATGACAATCTAAAAAATTGTCATTTGTAATTAGGGGTGTTCAATTAGTTAATTGACCCGAACCACCATTAATTGAATTAACCGATCCCTTTAAATCCTTAATCGTTAACTGAACCAAAATTTTTCAGTTAACTCGACCGGTTAACCGAATTAACAAAAAATTATATATATATATTTTATTTTTGGTATACAAATTACCTGAATTAATCGAATTACCTAAATTAAAGTATTGAATCACTACATAATTAAAAACACTACATAAGTTTTGAAATTAACACATAATTAAAATGTAAGTCTTTAATATTCTCCATTTGTATCCTTTTTTTCTCTCCAAAAGATCTCCATTTGCATTATACCTACAAAAATATGTGCAAAAAATGAGCATATAATAGAAATATATGCATTTAAAAAAAATCAAATATTATAAACAAATGAATATATTGTAAGTTAACAAGAATAAGATAGTAAGTATACCCTTCAACTCACGAAAGCTCATGAGTTTAGGATAGGCTTTGATGCATTCCAAGAAAAATCTAAACATGGAATTGATTAAATAAATAGGAGTGATATGGTAAAAAATTGAAACTATTAAAATAAAACAATAAATATATACCATTTTCAATCTTGTCAAGCTCTTAGATTTGTTCTTCAATCTTTTTTATGTCTTCTTGTAATGATGATTTTCGAATCCAATCTTGACTACACACAAGAGCTTGTACAATTTTAGGAGTTAGAGAACTCCTATATTTATCAAGAACACGCCCCTCGGTGCCAAATGTAGACTCTGAAGCAACCATAAAAACCAGTATAGCTAACACATCTCGGGCAATATTTGAAAGAGTGGGAAATCTAGGGCTATTCACTTTCCACCACAATAAAATATCAAATCTTCAAAAAAAAAATCATGATTAGCCTCAGCTAGATATTTATCTAATTCAGATGTTTTATCCTCACCACCATTTTCCAACTCACACTTTTTATACAAAGCTTGCATTCGCCTTTTCATTTTTTGTTGTGGTTCACCGAGAGAAGCATGTGCTGGCACACTCAATTGACTATAAGTCTATGAAGTGAAAGCTTATACTCATCAAACAATTCATACAAAGCTTCCTTAAAATTTTGCATCATTTCAAAAGCTTTTTCAGAATTAGACATTTCATTAAGTGCAAATTCAAGATACTTTAGTTTTTGTCTAGGATCTAAAACACAAACAACAAACATAAGCAAATTCATCTTATCAACATCACCCCAATACTTATCATACTTGTCTTTCATCTTGATGGCCATAACACTAAAATCAACATTAATATTTGATTGAGCATCTCGTAAAAGAATATCCCTTTTAGAAAGTTTATCAAAATTTTTTTTGGATGTGACATATGAAGTGTCAGATATACGTAAAGTGACTTCATAAAAGTGTTCCAAGAAATCCCTCAAGTTTCTAACACTAGCCCAATCATCCACACTAGGCCAACCCTCTCCCCTTTCAAGTTCAGCCCTAAAAGTTTGTATCTTGCTCCTCAAATCTCTCAAAAGTTCTCTCAAAGTTTTGAGCAATGTCTAACATTAAGTAGGTCGAGTTCCACCTAGTACAACCATCAAGACACAACATCTTCTTGCACTCTATCTTTTCCACCACAACACACTCCTCTAACTTTTGTAATCTAGTTGGAGATTGTCTCACATATCTAATTGCCCCCTAGCACGATCAACAAATTTATTCATTTTCCTTTAAGCTTCAACAACAATCAAATTCACAATTTGTGTCATGCATCTCATATGAAGATATTTACCATTTTGAACTAAACCCTCTCGAAGGTTAAATTTCTTTCTCAAATAACCAATAGCAACATCATTTGAACTTGCATTATCAACAACAATAGTAAACATCTTATCAATCTCCCAATTCAACAAGCATTTCTCAATCAGCATCCCAATAGACTCACCCTTATGATTAGAAATTGGAAAAAGTTTAAAATATTTTTATTCAATTTCCAATCGTTATCAATAAAGTGAGCAGTGATACACAAATAGTTAACTCTTTACAAAAAAGTCCATGTGTCAGTAGTTAAGCAAACTCTAGAACAAGAACTTCTTAAAAAGTTATTTTATCTTGACCCTTCTGTCTAAATGCAATTGATAAACATCCCTAGTTATAGTAATTCATGAAAGAATATGAAACCTAGGACATGCCATGAACATAAATTTCCTAAAGCCTTCAGTTTCAACAAACTTGAAAGGTAATTCATCAATCACAATCATTTGTGCTAATCCTTTCCTACATGCTTCTTGATCAAACCTCCAAGTTGAAAGATGCCCTTCCCCCCTTTAACTCCCTTTCTAGGTAAAATTAGTTGTCCTTGGCTAGTGTCAACAACATTATTAGGATTTTTCTTACATTAACCAATATGATATTTCAATAACCCCGTACCATTTTTTCATATCACAATAAAACTCCTTTTCACAATAATTACATTTACCGTTACTTGCACCCTCACTATTAATAATCTTAGTAAAGTGAGACCAAACTTCTAACCTTTGACGAGTGTCCTTTCTTTTCTCAGTAGTCCCTTTTGTTGGGCTTGAAGCTTTGTTGGGGATTGATCGATTAAACAATAAACAAGTAAAAATAGCAGAAGAAATTGAGAAATTGAATACACACATTTAACGTGGAAAAACTCCTCCGAAGAGGATAAAAAACCATGGGCAAAGATAATTTTACTATAATGGTAAACGAATGAATAGTACAAAAGATAGAGATTAAATCTAAACCTTAAAAACTCGAAAAAAACCCTCAAAACGTAAATAGAAAATTCTCCAAAAGTGTTAGGAGTTCTAATAACTAATGGGTGTATTTTCTATGGTTGTAAAAGAGCCTATTTATGGGCTAAATTTCTAGGTCAAATAATAAAAAAATAATCTAAACTAATTAGAGTTTGACTGAAACAAATAAATAAAGTTTAATTGGAAAGTTATTTCTCAAAATTGTCTCAAAATTCGAGTCTGTCACATCCCAAAATTAGGCCTAAAAGTTTTGGGGGTGTTTTAGGAATTTTAGCCTATATGTATTTAGAATTTCATAAGTTTGGTAATCGATAATATTTTCGACAATGACTAATAGAAAATTAAATCAATTTCTGAAAATGAGTTTTAAATATCTTTAATTTTGAAAATAGGACTGATTTATAAAAGAGTAAAAATTAAGAGTTTTTATGAAGCAATTTGACCAAGCTTTAAAAATCAACCTAAAAAATCCACTTTCACTTATATTTTTCACGTTAAAAAACCTCTAAGTATTTGTGTTTGTCATCCCTTGCTCTTCCATATCTCCCAATTGATTTATACTTCTAATTACTAATTTCCTTTGAATTCTAATAACCCTAAAACTTTAGATACATATAAAAACCAAGAGAAATACCCAAAAACCTTTATTACCTTCATCTTCTTAATCATATTCTCTAAACGTGGATTTTTCTAGATTCGTGTCAAAGCTTATTTTTCTTCAAGAAAAGATAACCAATCGTTTTCTTATGAGTTTTAAATGATATCTAGTCATTTAAACTAAGCTTTTAGCCATTAAAACACAAGTTTTGAATAAAAGTCGAAAATAAGGTTCTTTAATGGTGAAATCCAAGTTTGTGTATAAAAACTTGATATTAAATGTTTTTCAACTTGTTTTAACATGATTATAAGGTTTCTAAAGTTACTTTGAAATTTCGTTATGTATTTATCAAGTTTTAATGAATTTTCGTTATTATAGCCATTGTGTGTCGAAAATATTTGATATTTTAAAATGTGTACTTTTGTCTGGTTTAAAGGTTGGGAATCAGTTGTGGATAAATATGTAGATGAACAGAATTTGTTTCATGCGAAAAGATTAAGTGTTGACAGAGATATTAGAATTTAAAGTTTACTAGGTTTAAGGTTTCAATTTAAGAGAACATAGCTTAAGCAATTGTTTATGACTGTATGCGATTTGTGGATGATTGATTTATGCTTCTGTATGTGTGTGATATGTGTGGTTGAAGTGTTGGAATCGATAGGACTATCAACAAACAAAGATAAAAGCAAAGGAAAGCTTGTCTAAGCTTTCGGGTTTTTAAAGAAAGCGTATATTTGGTTAGTGTTTTGGAATCGCTACTCATAGAAGATTCATTGTGTATTTGGAAATTTAGAGATAGCCTAAATTCCTACTCTAAATTCCGAGTGTAAGTGTTCTTATTTGTATGCTTAAATATTAATATAATTTATGCTTAAATATTAATGTGATTTGTGCTTAAATATTAATGTGATTTGTGCTCAAATATTAATGTGATTTGTGCTTAATTAATGTGATTTGCACTTAAATATTAATATGATTTATGCTCAAATATTAATGTGATTTGTGCTTAAATATAATGCGATTTATGCTTAAATATTAATGTGATTTGTGCTTATATATTAATGTGCTTTGTGCTTAAATATTAATATGATTTGTGCTCAAATATTAATGTGATTTATGCTTAAATATTAATGTGATTTGTGCTTAAATATGAATATGATTTATGATTAAATATTAATGTGATTTGTGCTTAAAGAATTAAGATGTGATATTGTGAACAAACATGAGATGTTGTGACATATGCTATAAGCTTATGATAACGGTTGTGAAAGTGAATATGTATGTATGTTCTTCATGCCATGTGACAGAAAATATGTGGGTATGTTCTTCATGCCATGAGATAGAAATATGTGGGTATGTTCTTCATGCCATGTGACTGATAATATTATGATTATGAATATGCAATGAAAATATCATAAAAATATGTAATAATAATGTGCATATTTTGGCTTTGTGATCTTATGGAACCTTTGGATATAGTTAGCATGTTTTAGGATTATGACGTTTGTGTTATATGTGGGGCGCTGAGGTCTAGGGACATGTTGGAGAGATAAGAGAATGTGAGCTATGCTCCATTCAACGGGATATGTTTGGTGTGTTGGAGAGTGTTAACTATATGCTTTACTTATGAGATATGTTTCGACTCTATGAGTCTAGTGTTGGTGTGTTGGAGATCCACGTATCTAATGTGTGGATGATAGAGCTCACTATATGTTTCATAGTCTCAATAGCCTAATTATCATAAATTGTGTTTGATTGTGATTATATGAATATATGACTGGATATGCTTCTTTGTGAATAAGATATGCTGAAAACTATGTGCAAATAAATACGAAAAAAGATGCTATGAATATGTCGTATGATTGTTGGTTCATGCATGATGATTGTTTATGTAGTGGTTATTCTAAGCACTTACTAAGCTTGTTAAGCTCACCCACTCCTTTTTAACCATTACAGATACTTAGTACCGGTGTGAGCGGTGTGGTCTCGAGGGTGATCCAAGCTAAAATCGACACTTTAATTTTCTATTAGTAGGTTTTATGAGTTGTTTATATTTGGGAACCTAAGGCAATGTGCTAGGATTTATGATGAATTTATACTGGTTTTTGGTTATGTTCTTTTAATTTATGTGGATGCCATTATAGACTTGAAAATATGCTATTTGAGGTTTTTTTTATATGATAAATGTTTGATAGTTGATAAATCGATGTAAGATTGAATTATTTAATATTAAATTGATTTTTCGATAACTTTGAGAAGTGTGGTAATGAGAAGGTGCATGCCTATGATTGGCTTTGGCTACGGAAGGCTTGGTTTTTAAGCAATCGAATTTGACTCACCTCCCTTTTCTTAGACCCTACTTGATGCATGGTTCACATTCACTTCTACGGTTTTTCCCATATGTGTAAGAAAAATTTGCATGTGAAATGAAACGTTAAAATGAGGTAAGCATGATGTGAGATGGTGGTGTGGCATCCTAGTATTCGAGCTCGATAACCAAGCCGAGTATGAGGTGTTATAGAGTCATAATTAACAAATCTCCACCTTGACACGTATTCCCACAATGTTATCTTTACCAAAGCCCGCCACGGGCTTATCTTGAACATGCAGGGAATTAACTGAGTCAAATCTGTGCTTAGAAGCTAGAAGACTTCTACCCTTCAACTTGTGCATTGCCAAATCAAAATTAACTCAAGTTTGAATTTTACGAATACAGTGCCCCTAACTTTTCAAAACCTGCATCCAAAAGATATCCTCTCTTCAACGAAACGGTCATACCTTTTCCCCTTCTATGACCAAGTTTCCTCTGCTCCGAGCGAGTGACTTTAACTCCGTAACGGACGAGGGACGTCCAATTTCACCGGTCACTATAGAACTTTCCAAAAATATAAAGACTGTCATTCTAAAGCACCCCGATCCCATTACTAACATGAACATGCATAGACAATTCCATTTCCCATGATTTCAAACAACATACTTACATTATTACTCATAATGCAACCAAGTTAAAACCAATCATTTAGTCTAATCAAATACGTAATTATAAATGGTAAATTCAAAGGCTTATACTCAGTCAAAAACATAAAACGAGACTATGTTGAAGCACCAAAAAGTTTTAAATGAAAATTTGAAAGTTTTGCAAGTAGGGGTCACACGGCCATGTGCCCAGACCGTGTGACATTTGCCCAGACCTTGTAAGCAAACGAAACAAGGACACACAGCCGTGTACCAACCTATGTGCTAGCCCATGGGCATGTGCGAAATAGGGACACATGGTCGTGTATTAGCCCGTGTGCTAGCCCGTGTGTCTACTCGAATTAAACCTGCACTTGATTTAAAAATCACACACGACCATGTGACATCCCGTGTCACAAATCGTATGTCAAATGGTTACCCCTAAAGCAAGACAAAACTAATCTTAAAACTTGGACAACAAGTTATAACAACATCCAATCCATTCCAAAAAACCATAAGCACCAAATAACAATCTCATACACACCTAAACAAAATGTATGAAGCTTCTAACAGATGCACCATTCAAACTATACTTCAATAGATTTCATGAAGTTCAAAACATAGTTATATGTCCATAACTTGCCCAACTTAACTAACATGAAATCCCATGAGCCTATTGTCAATATTCACTAGGAAATTACTATAAGTTTTAACCCAAAATTCCTATGTACATGCCACTAATAACCCAAAACATAAGGAACAAAAGCTACCAAAAGGAGTTGATAATGTGATCTCCCAAGCCATTCGATCTACTATTTATATCCGATGACCTACACCACAATAGAAATAGTTAAAACATAAGTTTGAGTAATAACTAATTAAATTTATGAACTTGATACAATATCACTTTAATAAATTGTTTATATGACATTATAACCAATTTCCTTATCTCTACCACATATGAAAATCAAAAGGACTTATAAGCCTACTTGATATAACTACTTTTTTTTACCATTTCCAAACTATTTCATATCTAACCATTTTTATACCTCATTGTCTCAAGCTAATGATTTCTCATCTCCCATTTCTTACCAATTCCTTATAAATGACTCTCTTACCATTCTTAATCCATTATTTCATATTTGTTCCATACAAATTCACCGGCTTACTGCCTGCTAAGCCATAGCTTGGCTTGAATCTTTTTGCACTGGCTCATAGCTTGCTAAGCCGTACATTGAATTTTAACACCGACTCATAGCCTGCTAAGCCATAGCATGAATTTTAACACTAGCTCATAGCTTGCTAAGTCATAGCTTGAATTTTAACAACGGCACATAGTCTGCTAAGTCGTTGCTTGAATTTTAACACCGACACTTAGCCTGCTAAGTCGTAGCTTGAATTTTAACACTGGCATATAACCTGCTAAGCCGTAGCTTGAATTTTTTCGTAATAATTTAACATTACATGTTTTCCCATCATCGAGCAACCACATTTATACCCAAGATGATTCAATACAAGTATCAAAATACGTATATAGAACTCAAAATAACAATTAAAAGATATTTAAATAACATAAATTATTTTCAAGTTATAAACTTACCTCACGACAATGGCTCTTCTCGAAGGTGTCTACTCAACAACTTTATTTTCCCCTGGTTATCCACAACTGTACTCGTTTCTTGATCTAAACGATTAAATAATAGTTTAATTAGATTATACACAACTTCACCATTCCTTAAACATCTTAATTTCACATAAAATTCCCATCTTTCAAGCTAACACATTTTATATATTTGTACCCAAAACTTCTCTCATTATGTGAGTTAGTCTCTAGACAAAAATCATCTAATTGATTAACTTATAAATAAATAAGAGGCCTGTAAAAATCAATTCTATGTTTTCAAACCATCCCAACTACTTGAATCATAACTAAAATCCCACAATCACTTAAATTCATAACAACCAAGCCCTCCATTTAAGCAAAATAAACATGTCTTTAAGCTAGTTTAACAAAACAACATCACCTCATGTGTTCATACAACCACCTATAAGATGTAAATTTTCACCCAAATGCTAAGCATCAATTCACATTTTACCAAGAAATAAACTTCACTTTGCATGATCTAAGCTTCACATTCCATGAAAACACCCATGCTAAACAAAATAAAGTTAAAATCACTTACATGCAAGGCACTTTAGCTACTCAATTCTTCAAGCTTCATAAATGGCTATATTTTCTCTCTTTTTTTCTCTCTCAATTTTGGCAAGAACAAGGAGAAAGAAAACAAGACTTTTTCTTTAATTTTCTTTAGTTTATTATGATATTATCAATTTACCTATGCACCCTCAACTAACATTTTTAACTTATTATTTCTCAAACCCAACATTACCCATTTAATCATTGTGGATTATTTATTTATTTAAAGCCTCACTTTATATCCTTATAACAAATAACTCATTTGATCTAATAGCTATTAATTTATTTTCTTATTCAATTAAATCCTTTTATTTTAATTTCTCACCATCACAATTTAATTTCTTACTTGACTAAATACCAACTTATGATAAAACATTTAATAATAATTGATTCTACCATTTGATTTTCATAATTACTCACACTACTGCTAATCGGTTACAACATTCCTTTTACCTTTTAACAAAATGAGAGTCCCATTAGACACCTTAATGCCACTAGACTCGATGTTGACCCTGTAACCTTTCGAGTCTAAAATACTTAATGAGATGAGATTCTTTCGTAAATCAGATACATACCTGACATCTGAGAGTGTCCTAATCATCCCATCATGCATCTTAATTTTAATAGTACCAATACCGATTACTTTACTGGATGAATCGTTTCCTATCCGCATAACTCCACCTTCAATTGAACTATATGTGGAGAACCATTTTCTGTTGGGACACATGTGAAAAGAACATCTCGAATCTAAGATCCACTCAGACGTAAGCTCGGAGCTTCCACTCGTTGATACTAACAAGAAATCATCTCGCTTTCGTCGACCAAATTAGCACCAACTACATCTTTCTCATTACTCTCAGCAACCCTTTTATTTTACAATTTATAACAATCTGCTTTGATGTGACCTAACTTCTTACAATAACGACACCTTTTGTGTCGCTTCTTTAATGCTACCAAAACGAAAGCTTGCCTATCTACCTTGTTATCCAAATTAAACTCATTGTTGAGTTTGTATTTGCTCAACAAATGACCCTTCACATTCCCGAACGAGAGCTTGTCCCTACCATAAATCAGGGTCTCCCTGAAAGGCTTGTATGAAGGGGTAAAAAGCATAATAATAGCATAGCCTGATCCTCATCGTCAATCTTAACCTCAACATTTTTTAAATCATTCAAAAGAGTAATGAATTGATTGATGTGATTTCTAAGATGCTCACATTCATTCATGCGAAACGTAAATAGACGTTTCAACACTAAACGATTAGCAAGAGACTTAGTCGCATAAAGAGTTTCTAGCCTTTTCCACAAGTTAGATGAAGTCTTCTCCATCAATAACTCCTGAAATATCCTATTCGCAAGGCAAAACTAGATTGTAAACAAGGCCTTTTCATCAAACTATTCTCATTCTGACTGATCTAGATTATCGGGCTTTTTCCCGGTAACAACCTTTTTCAAGCCGATCTGAATGAGAATTACCATCATCCGAACTTGCCATAAATTAAAATTTGTAACACCATCGAACTTCTCAATGTCGAACCTTGTTGTTGCCATCTCTAAATGGGCTGATCTACGTAAATTAAAATAGCTCTGATACCACTTGTTGGGAATAGACCCGATTAAGCAATGAACAAGTAAAAATAGCGAAAGAAATTGAGAAATTTGACATACAAATTTAACGTGGAAAAACTCTTTCGACGAGGATAAAAAATCATGAGCAAAGATAATTTTACTATAATAGAAAAAGAATGAAAAGTACAAAAGATTGAGATAAAAATTAAACCCCAAAAATAAAAAAGCCTCAAAATATAAACACAAAATTCTCCAAAAGTGTTAGGAGTTTTAATATCTAATAGGTGTATTTTATAATGTTGTAAAAGAGCCAATTTATAGGCTAAATTTTTAGATCACGAAATAATAAAATAATCTACACTAATAAAAGTTCGACTGAAACAAATAAACAAAATTTAATTGAAAAAAATAAATAAAGTTTAATTGGAATATTATTTCTCAAATTTGACTTGAAATATGAGTCACACTTAACAAGCTTCAACTCCTGAATTTTTAGAATATATCGAAGTAGGAGGTGTAACATGATCACCCCCGAATGTACTCCCATTCGGTGTATATTTCTGCTTTCTAAGGTTGTAAATATAGTGTGTTTACAACGGAACAATTGAAAGTATTCCGAGGATCGTACCCAAAAGAGGTGTAAAGCTATAGTAAATAAAATCCCTACAAAGAATAAAATTAATTAGTACTTATTTTAGGGTTTATAGTACGAGGAAAAATTACGAGGAAAAATAAGAGAGTTGTTTGAAAGCATAAAAATAAAAAGATAAAAATAAAGTAAGTTTGAGTTGTATAAATTCTTATAGACGGCTTCGGGGAGATTAGGTCGTTTCCTTATGATTTCTTCAATTGTTGGGTTTTAAGGATTTTCCTCTAATCAACTAGTCACTACCCTAGTTGGATCTCTCGATCTTCCGTCGGCATAGCAAGTCAATAGAGATTACTTATCGTTAGATGTCACACTCTAAACCGATTTGGGAAAAGATGTTCACGAATGGACAATACCAATTTTGGATTCATTCGCACCTAAATTAATTTCTACGATTGTCAGACCTAGTGTTTGTTTGATGCTCTTCCTTTGCCAAACAGTTGATCCAAAAGGTAAAATCTGTAAAACAACAATTAATTATTCAAACTTCCACTCCTTAATTCCTCAAAATGGAATTAGTTCCTCATGGTTTTTTTTTTCATCAATTAAACAATATTAGAAAACATATAAGTGCAAAAATGAAAAAGAAACTAAATTATATTAAGCAATCTATCAGGGAAAACTCCTCGATCGTTTACGCGAGTTTCTACAATCTCGTTTCAAAAGCTGAAAAATAAATAAAACTAAAACTGAAAAGTAAAGCCTAAGTAATGGTGTGTAAAACCCTAGTACTAAAGGTCCTATTTATAGCTTTAGATGGTCGTTTTTCCTCAACTCTAAGTCAATTGCGATTCCTCGTGTTTAAGTGGCATCGTAAAGACCAAAACACCCTTTGTTTAATGTGAGATCTGCGTCCAAGGGTTGATGTCGCGACACACCAGGTCTTATGTTGTGACATAGGCATCAGCCTCCATGTGAAGTGTCATCCTACAGGCGTTTTTGCGACATAGCTCATGTATGTCTCGACAAAGAAATTAGTCTTCGAGTTCCTTTAAATCTGGTCCCTTAGTTATGACATAGCTCTACCTATGTCATTACGAAGTAATCAGTATCCTATTATTTACACTTCTTGTGGTCTCTTGCACACTCACCAAGTACATTAGCTAACCTTTAGGCCTCATTTGGCCTGAAAGAAAAAATAAAACGACATTTTAACACTTAGGTTACACAATTTATTTAAATAAGAAATCTAAATTAAATCCTATGAAAACATAACGAAAATACTTAATTTCAAGCTCTTCAAGTGTGAAAAATAGTTCAATCTACTAGGTTTAAAATCGACAGATCAAACTCCCTCACATTTAACTCTTTGCTTGTCCTCAAGCAAATAAAACCAAAAGAAAAATGAAGAGCTTGAGTTTATAGCTATACAAAGAGTGATTCATAGCTTGTAGTCTAGGTATCATATAATTCTTAATAATTTTGACATGATAATTAAGCAACTTTACCATTTTTTATTAGAAACAATATAAGTTTAGTAGGTTATAGGAAATACACATATTAAGATCTTATCAATATGTATCCATCAATGCCAAAAATAAGTATTTTAATTATCTTAGTACAATAGAGATAACCATAATAAAATCATGTAATTTCCATATTTAATCATACATAAAGTTGTTTATGTCACATAGAGCTTTTCGGCTTGAAACGTGTTGAGGCTTAGGATAGGCGTGAATTTCAAAGAATAGTTTAGCACAAAAGGTTAGAAACACGAAAATAGTTTGGCACATTGTATTGTTCCTTAGTCCTTTCAACACAAAAAATGCAAAATACCAATTGTCTTCTCAACCCGTACCAGCCGAATATACCTTGATCTCATACAAATCCCTACAATCCATTTATTTCACCTAAAGTACACCCAATTTTATCATTTAGCATTTTAGCCCTTAAACCCTAATTTTATCAAAAATCACTTTACAAAAAGGTCCAACCTAACCATTAAGCATCCAAAACTATAAAAAATTTTCAAGGACAAGGATATTCAACAATGGTTAGATTCGCAATATTTGACAGATTCGCAAATTAGTCCTTAGATTAGCTAGATCAAGCTAACACAGACTAAAAAATATAAAAATTACTAAAAACGGTCAAGGTTTGCTTACCCAAATCAAAGCTTAAAGTTCATCAATGGAAAACCCTAGGTTTTCTTATCTTAGTCGTGAAGAAGAAAAAATTAGTAGAAAAATGTGATTTTTCTTCTTTAATTTCATATTTATACCTAATGGCATAATTGTAAAATTTAAGACTTTCCTAATTAACTTAATTAATCACTTAATTAACCTTTAATTTTCCTAATTAATGACAATAAGTGTCATAATAAACCAATCACTAAAATATTTTGGTTAATTTACTTATTTGATCTTTCAATTATATTAAATTCAAATCAAACTACTTATTTATAATTTAGCCTTAAGCTAATTAGGACTAAATGAATAAATATCCCAAAACTTAATTGAATAAAATCATACCCTCCACCGCTTGGACTTTTTTTCCTTGGTATAATTACCACTTGGGTCCCTTCATTCTTAAATCAATCACTATTACTTTTACCTCTTTTACAATTTAATCCTTTTTACTCAATTCCCTACCTAAACATTAAAATTCCATAACCAAATTTTAATCTGATGCTAATGACATCATAAATATAAAAATAAATAAATTTACGACTCGACTTTTTAGAATTGTGGTCTCGAAACCATTATTTTCGACGCCACTGAAAAATCGAGCTTTTACAAGGAAGGTTGACAATTCTCTCCTAAGTTGAATGGTTTTTCCCATGGGGAAAATTGTTTGAAAAAATTTCCCTGATAGTTCATCCCAAGTTGTGGTAGATCTAGGTGCCTATGCATCCAACCATGAAAAAGTGTTGTCAGTTAAAGAAAAGGGAAAGAATCTTAAACGAATGACATCGTCAATAATACCATTAAACCTAAAAGTATCACAAAGTTTTAAAAACCGTTTCAAATGCAAACTGGGATCTTCAGATATTGTCCCCCTAAATTGTAAATTATTCTAAATCATTTGAATCATAGCCGATTTTATTTGAAAGTTATTAGTGGCGATAGTAGGTCTTACAATACTCCCCTAAGTTAGATCTAGAGTAGGTAAAGAGTACTCCCTTATAGTTCTTTATTCTTCTGCCATCAGTTCATTTGCAGGGAGTTGTGGAGGTATATTGATGTCTTCTACGTTAACCACAGGATCTTCTATTGGATCTACTTGTTCTTCTGTCTCCTTCGGTGGTGGGTTTTACATAACCTGTGAGTTTTTTACGGTTACATCTAATTAGTGATTCAGGGTTAGAAATAGGTTCAACCAAGTTTCCTTGGCTTCAATTCATAAACCAAAATCAAATAAAAAGAAAGGGAAACAAAATATGAAAAATAAAAGAAAATAAAATTGTATCTATAACTTAAAACTTTTCTAATTATTTTAATACAAAGAAAAAAATAGAATTTACTAAAGCGTTGCCTCCCTGACAACGACTCCAACAACTTGACCACACCCAACGTACTCCCGTTTGGTGTAGATTTCAGCTTTTCACAAGTATATGGGTCAGGTTGTAAGTATAGTGTGTTTACAACGGAACACTTGGAAGTGTTCTGAGGATCGTACCCAAAGGAGGCATAAAGCTATAGTAAATAAAATCACTACAAAGGTTAAAATTAATTAGTACTGATTTTAAGTTTATAGTATGAGGAAAAATAAGAGAGTTGTTTCAAAGCATAAAAATAAAAAGATAAAAATAAAGTAAGTTTGAGTTGTAGAAATTCTTACAGCTGGCTTTGGGGAGATTAGGTCATTTCGATATGATTTCTTCAATTGTTGGGTTTTGGAGATTTTCTTCCAATTAACTAGCCACTACCCCAGTTGGATCTCTCAATCTTTTGTCGGCATAGCAAGTCGATAGAGATTACTTATCACTAGATGTCACAATCTAAATCGGTTTGGGAAAAGGTGTTCATGGATGGGCAATACCAATTTTGGGTTCATTCTCACCTAGATGACTTTCTAGGGTTGTCAGGCCTAGTGTTTGTTTGATGCTCTTCCTTTCCCAAACAGTTGATCCGGAAGGTAAAATCCCTGTAAAAAAAAATTAATTATTCATACTTCCACTCCCTAATTCCCCAAAATGGAATTAGTTCCTCATGGTTTCTCTATTCATCAATGAAACAATATATGCAAACATATAAGTGCAAAAGAGAATGAAAAAGAAATTAAATTGTATTAAGTGATTTGTCGAGAAAAACTCCTCGATCATTTATGCGAGTTTCTACAATCTTGTTTCAAAAGCTGAAAAATAAATGAAACTAAAACTGAAAAGTAAAGCCTAAGTAATGGTGTGTAAAACCCTAGTGCTAAAGTACCTATTTATAACTTCAGATGGCCATTTTTTCTTAACCCTAGGTTAGCTGTCGTTCCTCGTGTTTAAGTGGCATTGTAAAGACCAAAGCGCCCTTCATTTAATGTGAGGTCTGCGTCCAGAGGCCGATGTCGCGACACACCAGGTCTTTTGTCACGATATAGGCATTAGTCTCCATGTGAAGCGTCATCCTACAGGCATTGTCGTGACATAGCTCATGTATGTCGCGACAAAGAAGTCAGTCTTCGAGTTCCTTTAAATCTGGTCCCTTGGTTGCAACGTAGCTTTGCCTATGTCGTGACGAAGTGATCAACATCCTATTAGTACACTTCTTGTACTCTCCTGCACACTCACCAAGTACATTAGCTAACCTTTAGGCCTTATTTGGCTTGAAAGACAAAATAAAACGACATTTTAACACTTAGGTTACACAATTTATTTAAATAAGAAATCTAAACTAAATCCTATGAAAACATAACGAAAATACTTGATTTCAAGCTCTTCAAGTGTGAAAAAGAGTTCAATCTGGTAGGTATAAAACTGGCAGATCATAGCACTACCCTCAATAGATATTGGTTCGGTGTACATTCTACAAGAAAAAAATTATAGTCAATTTGAATAGTTTTTTATTTAATATTTAAACATGATTGAACCTAATTTAATTATTGAATAAATAATCCAACTTTCAACAAATTCATATACAAATCAAATTAAATTTAAAAATATAATTAACGAATGTTAGAAAAAACAATGTAGGTGGAGGGGGTTTGCTTGTTTAGGTCGAGTTGGGGGTGCATTCGGGGGTGATCCATTTCAATCTCCAACTCTTTCTTTGTCCTACATTGAGTTTTAAAGAAAAACATATTTTTTTCTTACACAAGAAAATACACTCCAAAAATCATTAAAAAAGTATACCAACCAAAATTATTCCAATTTGGCAATTTCTAAAATCAAGAGAGAAAGAAAATCCACTAACCAATCAAAAAACAAAAAAGGAAAGAAAATTGTAATACTAAAATTAAGCTTCTCAATTATTTACTATTAAGTTTGATGGACTGAAATCAATAGGCCAAAAACAAGACAAATAAACCAACTTATCTCAACTACTCAGTAAATGATGTTTAAACTTTAACCCTTTAGCAAAAGGAGAAGCAAAATAACGTTCAAAACAAAACTTTGATTTTCACAAGAACTTAGACCAAAGCTACATTGGTTAAAACACCCATGAAAAAACAACCTTTCTGATTTTACAAAATATGTAGATTTTTTAAACTGATAAAGGAACCAAAATGTAATTAAAAAGAATCAAAATCCAGACATACAAGTTTCCCTTCAAGTTTTCTCAAATACCAAACATAACCCAGAAAAATAATCCCATCTTTTTCAATAGAAGAGAAAAAACATCAAAGATCTAAACCTTTCCTCCAATATCCTTTATTCACTGCACCTAAGCTATATAAAACAAAGGACCAAAACTAAGACCTGATCAAAGACATCAAGGAACCATTTCAAGTTGTAGTATAATGTTCAGATAATTTGTTAAATTAATTCGATTTAATCCATTTGTGTGCGACCAATGCTTGTCATGTCCTATATCGGGAAGACAACATCGTGAGAACAGTGTGTGCAAGAAAAACCCAGATTATGTTTCACATAAAAATTTAAATAAAAGAAAGCTTTGGATGAGCTTACAACTTTACACGATCTGAGCTTAGGGTTTTATTTTAAAGTTTTAAACTTAACCCCACATTTAAAAGCAAACTTCAACCTTATGTATTTTTCTAAAAAAAAATAGATAAAAACCCTTCAAATAGAATCAGATTCAAATAGAAAGGCTGCGTTCTATACAATATATACTATATATAAAAAGGGGGATCAACTATCGATTGAAGAAATATAGTACCTATTTGAGGATTTCAATGGTGGAAATTTGAGAATAAGGTGAAAAGGAGTTAACTTTGAAGAAATTTTGGAGCTGGTGGACGTCGGACGATTCAGGGAGGTTTAAGGAGTAAACTTCGAAGAAATTAGGGATTTTGATTTTTGACGAGGGCTGGTGTCTGGTGAATTATGTTTTTAATTTTAGACTTTAGTTTTAGGATTTTTATTTTTATTTATTAAATTATTTGTAAATTTTAGGATTGGGTTGAGTTGGGTACTTAGGTTTATATATATATTGGATTGGGTTTGAATGAATAGTGGGTTAATATTTATATATTATAATATTATTTATTTAGTTCGATTAACTGATTGATTTAAAATCAAATTAACCGTTAACCGAAAACTCAAAAAATTATTAATCGACCTTCGACTAAATTAATTCAGTTGACCAACCAATTTATCGAATTTGATCAGTTAATCGAATTTTTTCGATTTTATCGAAATTTTGCACACCCCTATTTGTAACTAAAAAAGTTTACCATGTGTAATTATTGATTATATTAAAAAATAATTTAAGGCTTTAGAATCAAATTATTAAATTATCCAAATTACAAGGGTATGCCAAGGTACTTCCCCAAATTAGCTACTTTAATTTCCCTTCCAAGAAAGAGATTTTGGCAAGAAAAAGCTTGAAGATGATTCTCACAACCTAAAAGATTGTTAAAATAACTTCTAAAAGAAACTCAAGAGCAATTCTTGAAGAGAAACTCTAAGAGAATTATTATTTAACTCAAAAAAAAAAATCAAGTGTGTATCATATAAGGGTGGAAAATCATGCTACTTATAGGCCCCTAAAAATAAGTTTTCCTAACCCTAATGGAATTTTAACGTGAAAACTAATCAAATAAATAAATAAAAATAATTCTAAGTGTGGACTTGGGAATTCGGCAAAATGAATTAAATGGGCTCCTTGGGTTGAATTCTTACATGATAATCCACTTATTAAAATAAAATTAGACCTAAAATTTAAATACTTTACAATTTGGGTCACTTTGATAATTTGGCCTGATATTCAATTAAATTACTTTTCAAACTTCAGGATGGGTTTGTAGATATCTTAATGGGTCATTTTGCAAGAACTTGGTCTTGTGATCCATTTGCTCTCGAAATTGGCTCGTTCAAGCTCGTACATAAAATTCAATGCGCATTGGATGCAAGATTGAGTCAAGATTCAGTTTCTTGAATTTCTTGAAAACAAGAAATGAATTTTGATTTTCTTTTTCGATTGTATGCGCATCTAGGGCCTTGGTAACAAAGTATTGGATGGTCCTGTTTAATCTTGCTCGGACTTGCTTGGCATTTGACCTCATTATTGGGCCTTGAGGAAAGTAGAGCCCATCTTGTTCATGAGCCTAATTTTGGGCCTTAAGACTCGTATCAAACTCAATGGCTTGAAACATGGTAGAAAGTATCTAGGACATGTTTGATACAATTCACACATCTCATTAGCTATGTATAAGAGGAGTAAGTCATCTACGAAGAATAAGTGTGATAATCCTAGCCTCTTCAAGATAGCATTAGTAGTTCCCAAAGCTTCTATTAGATGGCAACCTTGATCAGGTGACCTAGATGTTCCATTCTAAGAAAAAACAAGTATGGAGATAGAGGATCTCCCTATCGCACACCTTTGGATGGTATAAAACTTTCAGATACGGTCCTATTCCACAACAATTGCATAAATACCGTAGATACACAACACATAATTATACTAACAAAATAATCCGACAGTCCAGCATCAGAAAGTGTATCCCACCTAACCCGATTGTAGGCTTTCTCTAAATCAACCTTGATTGCCATCTAACCCTTCGTACTTTTGGTAGTCTTCATTGTACGAATCACCTCTTGAGCAATTATGATTTTGTCTGAAATGTTCCATGAAGCTATAAAACTAGACTGATTTGGTTTAACCAGAATTTTCATCAACCTTCGAAGATGAATCACCACTATTTTAGTAATGATCTTATAAAGAACTGTACATAAACTAATAGGTAGAAATTAAGTTATTTTGTTTGGCCTAATGCCTTAAGGAATTAGAACTAGTAACGTTCTATTAATATCAGGATCCAAGCTTCCCCCTAGAAACACCTTATGAACCATATTGGCAACACTTTTCCCCACCATTTCCTAGTTCGCTTGGTAGAATTTTACATGAAACCCGTCAACTCTTGGTGCTTTAAAAGGTGCCAAACTAAATAAAGCCTGGCGAACCTCCTCCATACTGATCTCAGCATTTAGAGAACCTATAAGATCATCCTCCAACTTTGGAAAATGACCTTTGAGAGGAAAGTCCTTAGGTGAGTATGCATCCATAGTATATAGACTGGAAAAATGATCAAAAGCATGACGTTTAAGGGCCTCATCATCATAACACCAATCAGACCACACAAATTTAAGTGCTTCAATTTTATTTCGCTCTCTTCAATAGTATCCTACTGTGAAAAATTTTGTATTCTATCACCGTTTGCAAGCCACTCAGATTGTGATTTTTGAAACCACAATAGCTCCTCATGACTTAGAATATTTTCAATTTCCATCCGAATATCAATTTGGCGCCTAAAATTACATCACTTTAAATCTTGTTGAATACGATCTAACTCTCTAATTGGTCTTTTTTTTCTATAAAAAAATGTTCCCAAACAAAACTTTATTCCAATCTTGGACTAGATTAGTAAAATTCCCCAAATTTTCCACAATATTGTCATAATCTTTTTAGGACTTTGCAACAACACCACGAAACTCCAAATGGGATAACTAGTTGGCTAGGAAACGAAAAGGTATTTCCCCAATTTCTCTTTTTATTGAATTTACCGACACTAAAAGTAGTCGATGGTCAGATTTTAGCTTATGCAAGTGAAGGACTGAGGTGATAGCTACAAAAGTTTGCCAATGATCATTACAAAAGGATCGATCTAATCTTTGAAAGAGATTTCCCCTATTCCAAGTGTACATCGAACCTTGAAACCCTAAATCTATCAAGCCATTCTAAAACACGAATGAGTTAAAACTTCTACAACATGTTTTGTGGGAATCAGCCCCACCTCGCCTATCCTCACAACTTAACATAGCGTTAAAATGACCAACCATGAACCATGGTTCCTCCACATCAACTGCAATCTCTCCAAATTTATCCCATAAGTTCTCTCTCGATTCTCTTTTAGGATCAGCATAAATAGCAATGCACAAGAATGTTTTGTTTAACCCGAACCCCTTATATGAATGAAATGTGAATGAACCTTAAGAATCACCATACCTATGTTATTATTCCAGAATATCCAAATTCCACTAGAAAACCCTCTGGCTTTCAACTCTAAAAGAATTATCAAACCCAATTTTAGCAACAACTGAATTCGCTTTTACTCCCACTAATTCTTGTTTCAAAGAATGCTAACAAATCAAGCTTAAATTCTCGTTTGTATTCCCTTACGAAATTACAAAACATGGGTGTCCACACCTTTGACAGTTTCAAAAGAAAGCCTTAAATTTTGTGATAATCATAATAAAGGAGATGAATATACTTACTAGAATCTTCATGCTAAGCTCACATCCTTTAATGATACATCGTCGCACCTATTCACCTCCATTTCTCCCTTTAAGTTAGTCATACCTTTTTGGATTTCCTGGCTTGATCGTTTAATAATTCCATAAATTGCCAATGTAATTGGAAGAGAATCAAAATCCCCTTCCAAAAGGATAATACGTTCTTGTCTTAATTGTCTACTCAAATTATTTGGCCTAACAGACGATTGTTGCCAGAAGTTTTCACCCATCGACCCTTTCAATTTGGTACTGGTTGTACTTTACAAGTTCCCCTCTCCCGCAAAACTCCTTTTAGAAGGTGTTAGCTTAACTGTCACATTTTTCCCCTTGTTTAATCCTTGCCCAACTAATTGGAAAATAATTGGATCTAACCATTTGTCCAAAATTTTTGGGCCCATCACTGACATGTCATTAAATGGGTTATCAGACAAACTAGCATGAGCAAATTACTTATTGTTAGGTTTTAAGACATTTGATCCAACTCGTGGCCCATTTGAGATAGTCACTTCTTTGCCTTTACCCTTAACACCCCCTTCTTAAAACCCTTAAACTTGACGGGAGGAACAGTCTTCTCCCTCACCACCAAATTTTTATCAGCAACTATCGTTCTAGGATCCCAATTTCTCTAATTATCCTTAATAGCATTCAATCCATCACCTTCCATATCACCGTGATTTTTGCTAATTACTGCAAACCTAGATTCTTCCGCCTTCTGATCACAGAAAGCATCCTTCGCTTTGACCCCCAACTTAGAGTTCCTACGCTGTTTGTGCTCCACCAACATCCATGGCCCAAAATTACTCCTCCTCTACTCTTCCTTGCACCGAAGCGCCTTTACCAGAATTTTCATCTGATGTTCTTTTAGGTACGTCTCCTACCTGAATTTATGCAGACATGAATTTCGATTATGCCCAAATCTCCCGCAATAAAAACAAATTAAAGGTAGCAATTCATACTCCATGCATTGTATTTTCCCATTAATATTAACCTTAGAAACAAGCGGTTTTCCCAAATCAATGTAGATCGCGAGCCTTACAAACTGTCCCCTTATGTCATTATTTGTTTTTCTATCTATTTTAGCAAAAGGCCCAATTGCTCTTCCAATGAATTTGAGTAGACTCTTTGTGTACAATCCTTGTGGCAATCTGGGCAATCTGATCCAAATAATCATATTGTTTGGATGACATTGTTTTGTGGTAAACGTTAGTGTCTACGGATGAACAATAAGATAATGTCCAAAGATAAACCACGATCCTCCTAACAATGCTTCTAAATAATCATCAATAAGTAGTCCTTTTCCAAATCAATGCTTTGCAGTGACTGCTTAGTCCCACAAATTGTTTACAACTTATTCATCATAGTGAAATAAGAGATCCTTCACCCCAATAGTTTCACTATCACCGTTCTAGCCATTGGCTTAGCAATAAATTGATTAACCCATTCTGAGAATGTGATAGTAGGGATACCATTAATAATCTCCTTTTTGACATCTCCATCAAGAAATTCAAAATCATCTTCTTTATGTGTGTTCACTTTTTGGGACTCAGAACCCATCAATAGTTTGTCTCTCCATGACACTACTTGATTCTCAACCCAGTCCACTTTCATCTCTCTATCATTCACCACAAAATCATCGAGATCCGATGACTCATCCAGTTTATGCCTTAACTTCTTCACAGATCTTCTAGTGCTATCGCCTATTTTTTAAAAAATTTAAGCCTAAAAATAGTATTAAGTTTTAATCTAAATTTGGATCCATAAAAATATTTAAATATGAAAATTATAAACATGTTCCTTGTACATAGTTTTGATATTTAGCTTGCAATATTATTCACACATCAATGATTTAAAATAAAATTATTTATAGTATTTATGTTAGTTTCACTAACATATATAAAAACCTTTTTCTTTTGAAACATGAAAAGGATTAGGCTTTTACTAAAGAATAGAAACTACATAACAAATATTAAGAGCAAGACCAAAACCAAAACAGGACCAAAGACAAAAAAACATCAAATCAACCAAAACCAAATAAACCAGACAAAACCTAACTAAAATAAACCAAATGAAACCAAAGTCTAAAAGCCAAGACCAAAAAAGAAAATAAAGCAGCCTTCTTCCTCGAGAAAGTCATGCCCGTCCCATCACTTGTCTAACATTAATTACTCGACGATTCCCATTTCCCTACACAACTTTCCAAAAGCCTACCCCTTTATTAGAAAATATTTCTCCTAAAGTCACCTTCCTTCCAGTGCTTCAGTTACCCAGGGGCTTAGAGCCTACAACTCCTCCACAATCTTCAATCTGATTCTCGGATCCAATCATCTTCCAAGGCCTTCACAAAAAATCTCGGGATCGCTTGAACCAAGTAAAATTCCTCGCATTTCCTCAGAATTTCAGTAGCTATAATGTTTGCGAGCTTATTCACCATACGGTTTACATGTTTAAAACTTAAGCGTTGGAAACTATGAAGATTTCTCTTCATGTTTCTTATATGAGCACTTATTTCTGGCTTATCTAGATATTCTAAGTTGCATTTCTTGATTACTAAAAGTGAACCACCTTTTATAATTGTCTCTTGTATACCCAAATCAACTCCCAATCTACCTACCTTTGAACATGTGAGGGCTTCAACTGTAAAGGCTGAACTGACATTCTCATGAATAATTAATTTGGAGGTGATCACCTTCCCCATGGCATTCTGATTGCCCCCGAACATACTCCTATTCGGTGTAGATTTCGGCTTTTCACAAGTATACGGGTCAGGTTGTAAATATAATGTGTTTACAATGGAACACTTAGAAATATTCTGAGGATCGTACCCAAAAGAGGTTTAAGGCGATAGTAAATAGAATCCTTGAAAAGAATAAAATTTATTAGTACTAGTTTTAGGGTTTATAGTACGAGGGAAAATAAGAGAGTTGGTTGAAAGCATGAAAAAAACAAAAATTAAAAAATAAAAATAAAATAAAATAAAATTAAGTTGTAGAAATTCTTATAAAAGTCTTTGGAAAAATAGGTTGTTTTCGTATTATTTCCTCAATTGTTAGGTTTTAGGGATTTTCCTCCAATCAACTAATCACTACCGTAGTTGGATCTTTCGATCTTCTGCCGGTATAAGAAGTCGATAGAGATTACTTATCGCTAGATGTCACATTCTAAATCAATTTGGGGAAAAGGTGTTCACGAATGGACAATACTAGTTTTGAGTTCATTCCCACTTAGATGACTTTCTAGGGTTGTAAGGCTTAGTGTTTGTTTGATTCTCTTCCTTTCCTAAACAGTTGATCCGAAAGGTAAAACCCTTGTAAAACAACAATTAATTATTCATACGTCCACTCCCTAATTCCTCAAAATGGAATTAGTTTCTCACGGTTTCTTTATTCATCAATAACATAATATATGAAAACATGTAAATCAAGAATTGAATGGAAAAGAAACTGAATTGTATTAAGTGATCTATCGGGAAAAAATTCCTCGATCGCTTATGCGAGTTTCTACAATCTCGTTTCAAAAGCGAAAAACAAGTAAATTAAAACTGAAAATTAAAAGCTAAGAAATGGTGTCAAAACCCTAATGCTAAAGATCTTATTTATAGTTTTACATGGTCGTTTTTTTCAACCTTAAGTCAGCTGCTATCTTTCGTGTTTAAGTTGCATTGTGAAGACAAAAAAGCCCCTCGCAAGATACAAATTTGGAGTCTGAGGCCGATGTCGCGACACATCAGGACTTGTGTCGTGATGTAATAGGTCTTGGAATTCTTCGCTGTTGATCCCTATGTTGCGACATAGAGTTATCTATGTCATGATGAAGTGGTCAGTATCATTATGGCTTGTTGCTACTAGTCTCCTGTGCACTCACGAAGTATGTTAGCTAACCTTTAGGCCTCATATGACCTTAAAAGCAATAATACAACCTTCTTAGCAAATTTTATTAGAAAACTAAACTAAACTAAAAATGCATAAAATATAAAGGAAATTACTCGATTTCAAGCTCATCAAATGTGGAAATAAGTTCAATCTGGTAGGTATGAAATCGATAGATCAAATCCCCATACACTTAAGTCTTTGGTTGTCCTCAAGTAAACAAGAAAATAAGGCAACTAACAAGAAAAAGAAAAAGATAAGAGAGCTTGAAACAATATCATACAAGGATATGCTGGCAACACTTATTCTAGGTTTCATGTATCTTTAGACAATCTTAACATGATAATGGAGAAATTTCACTATTTCAGAGTAGATACAATTCAAGTTCATTAGGTTAGAAAAGATACAAATATCAAAGTTCTATCAATATGATTCCATTAATGCCTAACATAAGTACTTTGATTATCTTAGTATAATACAAACAATTATAAAGAGATTATGTAATGTTTATATTCATCTATGCATAGAGTTGGTCAAGTCACATAGGGTTTTTCAGCTTGTACCGTGTTGAGGCTCTGGACAGTTGTGATTTTCAAAGAACAGTTAAGCACACAAAGAGTCACCAAGCACGTAAATAGTTTGGCACATTATATTATTCCCTATTCGTGCCCTTTACTTCTCACTCCATCTCACCTCCTTATTTCTCCTTCTCTCGCCTTCCTTATTTCTCCATTTAGGAAATCAATCCAAAGTACTTCTTATAGCTAGCCTATGAGTATACGATTTGCATGTAAGTTTTTCTCTTTTTTCTGTTTGTGCCTTTGTCACTTTTCACACTTTTTCTTACTCTTTTCTTTTTGTAATTTTACTTATTTTCTTTTTGTTCTGTTCACTTGTTTTTCTTTTCTTTGGCTAACTCTAAAAGTCACACTTTATCATGATTTCCCTCTTTTATTCCACAACCTCCACTATGATGTGTTTACCTACCCTCAATACATACGGTCATATGTCCATTTTCATGCAAAATAGGACCAAAGAAAAGGATATACACAAATCATTATTTGAGGCTTAGAAGGCTTGTAATGTGGCTCATTAAGAAGGTGTCATAAGGCTAAAAAATTGGTGCTAATTAATAATTCAGAACAGGGTTTTGCTTTTTAGCTCTAGTTGTGTCAAACAATGTCTTAGGTCATCCCTAAACAACTCAATATGCACAAATGTCAATTTAATTACCTAATCTTAAAATTATCATTTACCATATATACTAGCATGCTCGTTTCCTCATATTATGCATATCATGTGGTATCAATAAAACTTTTTCTATCTATACATAGTGTAACCTATAAAACTTCAAAAATCTCATGCTCAAAATATAATTCTTCAACCTCATGCCAAGGTTATCAAGAAAACACAATCAACCTATTATTCATGCTCCTAACCAATCACCTGTATTTCTACAAGCTCAAGCACATATTAAAAAGTCAAAATAGAAAAATTATATGTCGAAATTCCTATGTTATCCCTCACACTTTAGAAAACACATTGTCCTCAATGCGTAGCCTGAAAAGTAGTTAAGGAAAGAAGTTACTTGATTGGTTGTGAAGGCCCTATTCTTTTTATGGGGGTTGTCCTTTTTCCTTTGGCGTGAATGCTCGAAATTGTTGTGTCTCCAAAATGTGGGGTTCTTAAAAAAAATTAAAGCATACTAAAATAATTTCTAATCTTACTCTTACAAATTATATAAGTCTAAAAATTAAAAGAAATAATTATCCTAAAAACTACGAGTCTTAAAACAAAATCCAAAAATAATTAAAAATTAGAGGTCAATCATCGTCCTTCTCATCGGATTAGGAATCCATTGGAGCCCTGCCCTTACCAGTGTATTTTTGTCGGGAGCTTTTACTTTGTTGTCGTGTTAGGCTCCAAATCACCGGTCCTTTGGGAGTTAAGTATTGAGGTTGAAACATTACCTCATACTCATCATTAGTGTTGGGCTCATCTTGCTCCTCATTTTCTTCTCCCAACTCAGGTTCATTCTCGACTCTTTCCTCCCCAAAAATGTTTGGAGGGTAGTTCGGGGTTGGTAACCCATGTATACTCACAAACTCTATCAGCACCGGGGTCGTTTCTTTCATCGAAGCTATCTTCCCATTGAGCTTAGACTCTATGCTTCCTTGGCTCTTTGTGGTCTTCTCCCTTCTTTTCAACAAAGCCGGTACATCCATCTTTCTTTTCATCTTTGGTTTCACTCCTTGATTTTCTTTCTTTGGAGCTCGACATATTGCTTATATAAGGAATCACCAATGATGGTCCTAGTCAGCTTCAGAAACTGTTCGTCATCTTTCATTGGTACTCCAACCTTCTTGTATAAAGCGGTTTCCAAGTGTGAGAAAAAGAGACCACTCTTTTGGCTTTGGGTGCATCGTTTCATCTCCTCGTATTATCCAATAGCCTACAAAAACTTGCTTGCATTGCAAAATGCCATATAACAGTAAAGCTCGCAAAGAATTAACATTAGAAACATTTAAAGTAGGTATAAGTCGAGTAGCTAGGAATTGCATCCACATTTTAGCTACGGGAAACATGGTAGCTTGGTTAAAATTAGAGGGTGCGCTAGTGTCAAGTCTAACATTCCATACATCTCGCCCTTCCGTTAAGAATTTAACTATTTCCCCCATATCAATATTTTCAAAAGTGTTTAAATCTTCCCTCTGCATATAATCCTTCTCATAGTAAGGGATATTGTAATACTAGCATATATCCTTAGGTGACATGTGAACCTCACAATCTCGTACTACCACTATGCCTAAAGGTTTTCACTTAACCATGTCATCCTTAAGGGATGCGTAAAATTCGTGAACTATCGGTACTACGGCAATACCTATTGGGAGAACACTGAATTGCTCCCACTTTTGATATCGTACCAATGGCCATACTTCTTTACAAAGAATCATCGACGGGTTAAAGCCTCGTTCTTGAATGAGCGTCCGCCCGTGTGAAGCCAAAACGTACTTTTCTATTTGGGCATTTGCGAACCGTTCAAAGTCCAAATCACTATCACTTTCTTAGCAACATGGTGATCTAACAAAAAAAAAAGATAAATAGTAACCAATGAAATAGTAAAAGTTTGAGGAATACCTTATCTTCGCTGTAACGACCCATTTTCTGTAGTATCGGAAAACAAGAATTAGGAGATCCTAATTTTTATATTAAGGAGTCATTATCCTCTTCTTAATCAAAATTTATTTAATCTAGAAAGGCTATGTTTAAATAGATTTGAAGTAGTTAAAAAATATAGAAATAGTAAAAGGGAGGATTTAATTGGTAAAGAAGTTTAATGTATATGCCTTTAGTAAAATAATCAAATATTAAATATTGTGAATAGAGGGATTTACAAAGAAATTTCACCAAGATAAAAATGTTGAACAATTTTTGTGCAATTATGAAAAGAGATAGCCTAAGTTTTAGAAGGGTCAAGGAGGTAATTTAATAAATAATAATAGAATAATCCAATTTAACAAAAGAAGAACTTGGCTTCATCACTAACCTACTGAAATTAGGAGAGAAAAATTGAAAAAGAAAACCCATTGTAGGAGCTTGGTTCGGTGGAGGAAGAAAACTCTTGCATGGTAGGCATAATGTGTTTCATTTCTTTGGATTTATATGTTTTTGAAGTTATTATAATTTAACCTATCTATTTCAAGAATTATTTTGCAAAATGATAAGAGATTGAAGGAGTTGCCATGAAAATGGTTGGAACCCTTTTTGTGTTCTTATATGGTAAAATATGAGATTTGGAGGTTAAATAAACTTGTTTAAATTATATGGATTGTTGTGTGATGTGAATTGTAATCGTGGATTTAGTTGGGAGTTTTTTTTTTCTTTTTCTTTTTAATTGCATTGAGAATTTGAATCCTTTATATTTGAGATTGTGTGGTTGTCTTTGGTTGACAGTTCATAGTTTTTAGTTGATGTTGTTTAGATAAATTTTAGTGATATTAGATGAATGAGAATTGGATAAAGATCACAGTCGAGTTATGAATTGGGACAGAAAGGGTGATGCATTATGTATTTTTGAAGACTTAAATTCCTTTTACCAATTTACTTACTACAAGGATATGCATTTGTGTTTGAATAGGAAATCCCCTGCATCAGTAAGATACTGCTTTAAGTTTATTAGAATTACTTTCTAAACACTAGTGATATTATATTTTCCACCCTTCACTTTGTCCCTATCACGTTGTTGCAAGGTGGAAAGGAATCTTTGCCTAATGATGAATATTATGATATGGTTATGGGAATGCAATTTGAAATGCGACGGGTTGAAACAACCTTGAAATATTATATATATATATATATATATTGAGTATGCAATTAAATAGCATGTTGATGAAAAGATTTATTAGTGTTATTATTAATTAAATTAAGGTGGATATACGAGACTCAAGTGTATGAGGTATAAATTAGATGAATATTTCAATAGTGGAATAAATTAAAAAGAATTAATCGTTATTACAGATCATGAGGTTAAAGGATCGGCTGGAAATTGAGGGAAGGAGAAAGTCAACGAGTAATCGTTTTCAACTTGGTAGCTATTATATACCGGTAAGTTCGTACTTCCGATCTTAGTATTACCGTCCATTTAATTATTTAAATACAATTATCTTTGGATATTAAGGTGAACTCTTAATATTATGCCTTGTTCCATGTATTTGATTAAATAATAAATTGTATAATGAGAAGTGAGGAATTGGTTGTTTGATGAATATATGTTGTCAGTTTAATTGGCTAGAGTTGGGCTCATAATTACAGTTTATCCGCTAGGCTAGGTGCCAAGATTTATGGATATTTGTCGATTTAACCGACTAGAGCTGGGCTCACATTTGCAGTTATCCACAAAACACTGGGTGATAGGATTTGACGGATATTTGTTGGTTAATCCGACTAGAGCTAGGCTCACTTTCGCGGTTATTTCGCTAGGCACTGGGTGCCATATTTGTCGATTTATCCGACTAGTGGGCGTAAACCGTTGGTTAATCCAACTAGAGCTGGGCTCACTTTCTTGGTTTATCCACTATGCACCGGGTGCCATGAATTGACAATAACAGTAAAGAAAAATGGATAAAAATTGAGAAGTCTTATGAGGAAGTATGTTTATATTTGTGGAGTAAGAATTATAAGGAATGGAAGTATTATGCATATCTGGTTATATGCATTAAATGAAATGTTGAATTTGGAATCATGATTTTGTATAAATGAAAGCTTTATTTGGAGATAGTAAATATTCATGCAAATGGTTTGCGATGAATAATTGTTACTAATGTAATTGAATCTTCCATGATTTTAGGTTATCTTAATAGTAGATTACAACTTAACAACAAATTGGAAATCTCGAACTTCAAGTCTGTGAGGTCATTTTTTGATTATTTTGGCATGTACCTAGGACTAGTTATGTGTAAAGGTCTTATAGGAAATGACTAAATGTGAATATTAGTTTCAAAGTAGTTGTTTTGATGTGAATTCGTTTTGAATGATATGTATATAATGATTTGGTAAATTATGAAATATGAAAATGTATTGGCTTAATGGAGTGTATTGAATTATGCATAGTGTATATGTTGGTATGATGCTTGTTTGGAGGATGGTTTGATTATATTGTGGTAGTTGAACATTTTATATTTATTGAATGATTTATATGTATTTGAGAGAATGTTTTAAATGAGTTCGAATGTTTGTTAGAAATGATTTAATGATTTTTATTATATTCGGTAATACTCTGAGACCATAAACCTACGATGGTTATGGATTACAGGTGCTACAATTAATGGTATTAGAGTTTTCAAGTTTAGCCAATTCTCAGACTAAATCTGGCTAGATAAAGAGTCTAGAGGTACATGCCAAAGTTGACTCAAAATGCGTCAGGATTTGAATGTTGATTAAAATTGTTTTGTTTTATTGTTAGAAAGATGTCCAACGAATGCAATAATATTTTAAGTCAGGAAAATTTGAATGACGAATTTGCTGAAGAATTGGGCATAGCAGAGTCAATCACTCTTAATACACAGTCTGATGGTGAATAGAAAGCAAGTGCTAATATAGGCCCTAATGAGGGCCAAAATGATATGAATCTATTTCGAACTATTGTCGAAGCCCTTCAGCGGGTAGCCAGAGTGACTCATTCGGTGATGTCATCACTTGTGACTAGACGAGCTCCTATTAAGGAGTTAAAAAGATAAGGTGTTATGAAATTCGTGGGATTAAAAGGGGTAGATCTGCCTACGACTGAGTTATGGTTAAAATCCACAACCAGAATTCTTCAGTAATTAGAATGTACATCTCGAGAAAATGTTATCTCTGTGGAATCGTTACTACAAGGCGAAGCCTATACCTGGTGGCAGATAGTCACGCGTCATGTTCCTAAAGAAAGAGCTGATTGGGAATTCTTTCAAGCGAAATTTCAAAAGAAGTACATCAGGGAATTGTATCTAGAGGATAGAAAGAAAGAATTTCTTCTGCTAAAGCAAAGAAATATGTCCATGGTGGATTATGAGCGCAAATACTCGCGACTCAGCAAGTACGCCAAATAATTAATCCCAACAAAAGAGGAAACTTACAAAAGATTTCTTCGAGGCATGAGAGATGAAATAAGAACTTAGTTGATAGCTTTGAAGATTAAAGAGTTTGTGGATTTATCGGAAAGGGCAAAAATGGTGGAACAATCCTTGGGAATCAACAAAAAGGTTGAACCTCCTCGTACTACTGGAAAATGTTTTGGGACTACAAGCTTCTTTTAAGCACCAAAACGTAGACGGGAGACTCGAGATTTCAAAAAATCAGTTATGAGATTAGCTATGCTAAATAGAACATAAGATCGCCAACCTACCATTTCTATCGATAGTGTAAAAGGGCCAAACAGAGATTTAGAGATGCAAACTTGTGAACATTGAAGGAAGAGTCATTGGGGAAAATGTTGGAAATTAACTAAAGGTTGTTTTCGATGTGGGTCGTTAGATGACTTTGCACGAGAGTGTCCAAAGAATAAAGATAATGTGCTTAATGATGTTCAAAATACTACTTTTGTTACAAGGGTCCAAGGAACGAGTAGGGGAAATGACTTGAATACTCACCAATCAGAAATTAAAGTGTCAGCTCGTGCTTATGTACTAAGAACTTATGATGAGGAGGATGCTACCGATGTAGTAAAAGGTATTTTTCTTTTATACTCCACACTTGTTTACACTTTAATAGATCCTGGTTCTTCACACTCGTAGGTTAGTACAAGATTGATTAAAACAGAGAGTATGGAACCTGAAATGTCACGGGTAGCTATGTCAGTGTCGAGTCCTTTGAGGCAAACTATATTCGTAGATCAAGTATGCAAACGTTGTCCAGTAGAAATTCAGGATTTAATATTTCCTGTAGATTTGCTGATTATGCCTTTCGAGGATTTTGACGTGATTTTGGGTATGGTTTGGTTGACTGAACACGGAGTGGTTCTTGATTGTCGTAAGAAAATATTTTCAATTCAAAGTTCAAATTGGAAAATCATTGAAGTAAATGGTGTCAGATCAAGTGGATTGAATCAAATGATTTCAGCAATTCAAGCAGAAAAGTTGATGAAAAGAGGATGTGAAGATTATCTAGCTTATGTTATTAATTCCAAGACCGAGAAAGTTGAGTTGAGCAACATTTGAACAGTTTACGAATTTCTCGATGTGTTCCCTGAGGAATTACCTAGGATACCACCTACTCGGGAAGTAGAGTTTGCAATTGAAGTGCTCTCAAGTACAATTCTAGTATCTATAGCTCCGTACCAAATGGCATCTACAGAATTGAAAGAGTTGAAAGTTCAATTACAGAACTTATTAGAGCGTGGATTTATTCGACTGCGCATATCACCTTGGGGAGCTTCGATTTTATTTGTTAAGAAAAAAGATGGTATAATACGACTTTGCATAGACTACCGTCAATTAAATAAGTTGACAATTAAGAATCGATATCCCCTTCCACATATCGACGATTTGTTTGATGAACTTAAGGGAGCTTTTATATTTTCTAAGATCAATTTGAGATCGAGATACTATCAACTGAAAGTAAAAGATAGTGATGTTCCGAAAACAGCTTCTCAAACTCGTTACAGGCACTATGGATTTTTCGTGATGCCCTTCGGACTAACAAATGCTCCAGCAGCATTTATGGATCTACTGAATCGCATTTTTCAACCATACCTTGACCAATTCGTAGTTGTTTTCATAGATGATATTTTGATTTATTCAGAATCAAAGGATGAACACAAACAACATTTGTGAATTGTGCTACAAGTGTTACGAGAGAAGAAGTTATGCGAAAAAATTAGCAAATGCGAATTTTGGTTACCTGAGGTGGTATTCATAGGACATGTGATATCAGCTGAAGGCATACGCGTGGATCCGTAAAAGATAGAAGCAATTATTCAGCGGAAAGCACCCAAGAATGTATCAGAAATTCGTAGTTTCATTGGCCTAGCTGGATATTATCGTCGTTTTGTGAAAGGATTTTCAAAAATAGCTATGTCGATGACGAAGCTTCTTCAGAAGAACAGTTTGTTTGGAGCAAGAAATGTCAAAAGAGTTTCTAAGAGTTGAAGCGGTTATTGATAAAGGCACTAGTTTTAGCCTTACCAGAATTAGGAAAAGAATTTGTAGTTTTTAGCGATGCATCATTGAATGGTTTAGGCTGTGTATTGATGCAAGGGGGGAAGATGATATCCTATGCTTCCCGACAGTTGAAAACTCATGAACGTAACTATCTAACCCATGATTTGAAACTTGTAGTTGTGATCTTTGCTTTAAAGAATTGGAGACACTATTTGTACGGTGAGAAATGACATTTATTCACGGATCACAAAAGTCTTAAATATCTTCTAACTCAAAAAGAGTTGAATTTGAGATAACGACGTTGGCTTGAACTCCTGAAAGGCTATGATTGCATTATTGATTACCATCTTGGTAAAGCTAACGTCGTAGCGGATGCATTGAGTAGAAAGACAGCTTGTGAGTTACGAGCCATGTTTGCTTGACTCAGTTTAAATGGTGATGGTAGTTTATTAGCTGAACTTGTAGTCAAACCCGTGTTATTTGAAGAAATCAAAACTGCTTAGTTGAATGATGAAAGATTTATGAAAATCAGAGAAAGAGTACGTGGTGGTTCAATTGAAGACTTTTGCATTGATGATCACGATTGTTTAAGATTTATGAATCGACTTTACATTCCGCAAAATGCTAAATTAAAGGAGATATTACTTCATGAAGCACATGACAGTTCTTTTGCTATGCATCCGGGGGGAACAAAAATGTATCACGGCCTGCGAGAATTGTATTGGTGGCTGGGAATGAAAAGGGAAATCGTTGACTTCGTAAGCAAGTTTCTTACGTGTCATAAAGTGAAAGCCAAACAAGAGGAATGCAGTATGGGTGATCGTGGATAGATTTACGAAGTCGGCACACTTTATCGCAATCAGAACCGATTGGTCACTACAAAAATTAGTGGAGACGTACATACACGAGATTGTCAGACTTCATGGAGTACCTGTCTCGATCGTATCCGATAGAGATCCTCAATTTACTTCGAGATTTTAGAAACAATTGTATGAAGCTCACGGCACGAGGCTTAATTTTAGCATGACTTTTCATTCACAAACGGATGGACAATCGGAGCATGTTATTCAAGTCTCTGGAGGATATGCTTAGAGCTTGCGTAATTGACTTTGAGTCAGGTTGGGAACATTATTTAACATTGGCAGAATTTGTCTATAATAACAGTTTCCAAGCAAGTATATAGATGACTCCATACGAAGCTTTATATGGTCGTCAATGTCAAACACCGATTTGTTGGTTTGAATTGAGTGAGAAGAAGATAGTGGGAACAAAAATAATACAAGAGACTGAGGATATGGCTAAAGTGATTTGGAAATGGCTAAAGGCATCATCAGATAGATAGAAATTGTATGCAGACTTGAAATGTCATGATATTGAGTATTCAGCTGGTGATAAAGTCTTCATACGAATGTCTCCTTGGAAGAAAGTCTTATGATTTCGTAAGAAGGGAAAACTGAGTCCTCGTTTCATAGGTCCGTATGATTCTCGAAAGAGTCAGACCTATTGCGTATCGTTTGGCTTTACCGAATGAATTATAGAAAATTCATGATGTATTCCACGTATCTATGCTTAGAAGATATCAGTTGGATCCATCTAATGTAATTTCAACGGAGGAAAATGAAATTCAACCTGACTTATCTTATGAGGAAGAACCGGTTGAAATTCTAGCTCGTGAAGTGAAAGAGCTACGTAATAAACAAGTTCCTTTGGTGAAGGTTCTCTGGTGTAGTCATAATGTCGAGGAAGCGACGTGGGAGTCTGAACAAATGATGAAATCTCAGTATCCTCACCTTTTCTCTGGTAAGAATTTTTCAGGACGAAAATTTATTGGGAGGGGAGAATTGTAACGACTCATTTTCCGTAGTATCGGAAAACAAGAATTAGGAGATCCTAATTTTTATATTAAGGAGTCATTATCCTCTTCTTAAGCAAAAATTTATTTAATCTATTATAGTCATGTTTAAATAGATTTGAAGTAGTTAAAAAAATATAGTAAAAGGGAGGATTTAATTGGTAATGAAGTTTAATGTATGTGCCTTTAGTAAAATAATCAAATATTAAATATTATGAGTTGAGGGATTTATAAAGAAATTTCACCAAGATAAAAATGTTGGACAAATTTGGTGCAATTATGAAAAGAGATAGCCTAAGTTTTAGAATGGTCAAGGAGGTAATTTAATAAATAATAATAGAATAATTCTATTAAACAAAAGAAACACTTGGCTTCATTACTAACCTTCCAAAATTAGGAGAGAAAAATTGAAAACAAAAACCCATTGTAAGAGCTTGGTTCGGTGGAGGAAGAAAACTCTTGCATGATAGGCATAATGTGTTTCATTTCTTTGGATTTATATGTTTCTGAAGTTATTATAGTTTAAAATATCTATTTCAAGAATTATTTTGAAAAATGATAAGAGATTGAAGGAGTTGCAATGAAAATGGTAGGAACCTTTTTTGTGTTATTATATGATAGAATATGAGATTTGGAGGTTAAATAAACTTGTTTAAATTATATGGATTGTTGTGTGATGTGAATTGTAATCGTGGATTTAGTTGTGAGTGTTTTTTTCTTTTTCTTTTTAATTGCAATGAGAATTGAATCCCTTATATTTGAGATTGTGTGGTTGTCTTTGGTTGACAATTCATAGTTTTTGGTTGATGTTGTTTAGATGAATTTTAGTGATGTTAGATGAATGAGAATTGGATAAAGATCACAGTTGGGTTATGAATTCGGAGAGAAAGGGTGATGTATTATTTAGTTTTGAAGATTTAAATTCCTTTTATCAATTTACTTACTATAAGGATATGCATTTGTGTTTGAATAGGAAATCCCTTGCATCATTAAGATACTGCTTTAAGTTTATTGGAATTACTTTCTAAACACTAGTGATATTATATTTACCACCCTTCACTTTGTCTCTATCACGTTGTTGCAAGGTGGAAAGGAATCTTTGCCTAATGATGAATATTATGATTTGGTTATGGGAATGCTATTTGAAATGCGACGGGTTGAAGCAGCCTTGAAATATTATATATATATATATTGAGTATGTGATCAATTAAACAGCATGTTGATCAATTAAATTAAGGTGGATATACGTGACTCATATGTATGAGGTATAAATTAGATGAATATTTGAATAGTGGAATAAATTAAAAAGAACTAATCGTTATTATAGACCGTGAGGTTAAAGGATCGGTAAGAAATCGAGGGAAGGAGAAAGTCAACGAGTAATCGTTTTCAACTTGGTAGCTATTATATACTGGTAAGTTCGTACTTCTAATCTTAGTATTACCGTCCATTTAATTATTTAAATACAATTATCTTTGGATATTAAATTGAACTCTTAATATTATGCCTTGTTCCATGTATTTGATTAAATAATAAATTGTATAATGAGAAGTGAGGAATTGGTTGTTTGATGAATATATGTTGTTAATTTAACTTACTAGAGCTGGGCTCATAATTGCGATTTATCCGCTAGGTACTGGGTGCCAAGATTTGACGGATATTTATCGGTTTAACCGACTAGAGCTGGGCTCACATTTGTAGTTATTCGCTAAGCACTAGGTGTTAGGATTTGATGGATATTTGTTGGTTAATCCAACTAGAGATGGGCTCACTTTTGTGGTTATTCCGCCAAGCACCGGGTGCCACATTTGTCGGTTTATCCGACTAGCATTGGGCGCAAACCGTTGGTTAATCCAACTAGAGCTGGGCTCACTTTCGCGATTTATCCGCTATGCACTGGGTGCCATGAATTGACAATAATAGTAACGACAAATGGATAAAAATTGACAAGACTTGTGAGGAAGTATGTTTATATCTGTGGAGTAAGAATTATAAGGAATGGAAGTATTATGCATATCTGGTTATATGCATTACATGAAATGCTGAATTTGGAATCATGACTTTGTATAAATGAAAGCTTTATTTGGAGATAGTAAATATTCATGCAAATGGTTTGCGGTGAATAATTGTTACTAATGTAATTGAATCTTCCATGATTTCAGGTTATCTTAATAGTAGATTACAACTCAGCAACAAATTGGAAATCCTGAACTCCAAGTCTGTGAGGTCACTTTTTGATTATTTTGGCATGTACCTAGGACTAGTTATGTGTAAAGGTCTTATAGGGAATGACTAAATGTGAATATTAGTTTCAAAGTAGTTGTTTTTATGTGAATTTGTTTTGAATGATATGTATATAATGATTTGGTAAATTATGAAATATGCAAATGTATTGGCTTAATGGAGTGTATTGAATTATTCATAGTGTATATGTTGGTATGATGCTTGTTTGGGTAATATGTTTGGAGGATGGTTTGATTATATTATGGTAGTTGAAGATTATATATTTATTGAATGATTTATATGTATTTGAGAGAATGTTTTAAATGAGTTCGAATGTTTGTTAGAAATGATTTAATGATTTTTATTATATTCGGTAATACTCTGAGACCCTAAACCTACGATGGTTATGGATTACGGGTGTTACATTCGCCTTGCAAGTGAGTGTCGGTTATACCTTGATGAGTAGAAAAGACCTTTTGAAGATTAGGAGGAGAGGAGAGGGAAGATTGAGTTTTAAGGTTTTAAGATTAAATTTAGAGTGTTTAGGTAATGGGAAGTGTTTAGTGTTAGAGTGATATATAGAAGTATAAAAAGTTAGGGTTTAGAGGGTTAAAACTCAAGAAAATAGGATTTTAAAATACTAGGTTATGCAATCAGGTTAGGTCAACCCTATAAAAATTGTAGACGATGTCATGATGTAGCATAAGTTTGTCGCAACATACTTGTAGCACCGGTTTGTTACGATGTAGCTCCCCCTATGTCATGACAAACCTTTCAACTCCCCTGTTCCAGCAGACTACCTCCTATGTCACAACATAAGTCTCGTCATGTCGCGACATAGCCATCAGTTTCAAATTTTTGGTTTCTTGACCCCCTTGGTTGTGACATACAAAAGGTTTGTCACGTCATAGCATGCTTGGGCGTCTTTGGAGCAGTTTGGTTGCTTTATCGTGACGTGGCCTATATATTTCGCAACAAACCTAACAGTTTTGAAAGAAATACCCTGAAACCAATCAGAGGTAATTACATTAGTATGTTAGTCACTAAAATATAAAATTAAGGGTTAGCTCTTGTCAGAATTGTCTGAAAAGAGTGTTAGGGTGCACTGTGGTCGGCCTATTTTATCGTTGTTCATCCAACAGCCGTCGTGTCACGCTACTCTCTGGCGTTTATCTCTTTCTCGAAATTTTTCTTTCCTTCTTGCGTAGATCACTACTAGTTCCTTTCGCGATCATATTGATTGATGACGTCTGTAAATTTGTACCACCATACTCCTGCATACTTACTTTTATCGGTGTTTTCCTCGAGAAACTCATATACCTTCGTGTGGTGGCATAATAGCTGCTCAATTACATCATTTAGAAAGAATGATGGATTTACTGTCAATTCATGTATTGATATTACAATAGCTATTTGTTTTCTCTTGTAATTTCCATCACTATGTTCTGGTTCCCATGGCTTATGGTACCCTTGCAGTAATTGTCTTTTCCAAGAATGCACACTTTCTTATTCCACGGATGTAATTATTGTTCTAGTTGATGGCTGGGACTCTAGCTTGTAAATGTTTCCTATTTTCTGCAAAAATTGAAATATTTTCACATTAGTAATTTCTTGAGGGATTTGCTGCACCAGGAAAATATTATACATAATTGTTAATCTCTATTGAAAATTGAACTTTTGATCAATAATTTTTCAACTAATATTTCTTCTGTTGACGGTGTTGTAACAACCATTACTTGAAGTTCTAGATCTGAAGTATTGGAACTGTCTTCTTCTTTTAGGTGGATTGATTCATCACTGGATTAGGACTCAATCTCAATTTCTACATGATTATCCATTTCCCCTTCCAGAGGCGAGATCTCGTTTTGCTCAGTGGCCCAATCATCTGACTCACAACATTCTCTATCTATTTCCTCTTTCAACCATCACCCCTATTCTCATTCTATCTGTTTGGATTTAAAGCACATTTCCTTAAAAGATGACCACCATGTGAATCGGGGATTTGGGTTTTTTCACGAAGTTGACTTAATTTTAACATTAATAACTTCTAATTTTCCTGAATCTCCTAATCTTCATAATATCCGTCTTCGTAGATTTCAGCATCATAATCATCATCGAACATGAGATCTGAACAATATAAATCATAGACATCCATGGTTTTAAATATAATCGGAATTAAAAGAAAATTTTAAGATTGAAAAAAAAAAAGAAAAATTGTTAGTATAGTTAATTCATATCTATAACCTAAAATTTTCCTAATTATTTTAGTATAATGAAAGAATAAAATTTACTTGACCACCCTCGAACATACTCCTGTTCGGTAGATTTCTACATTTTGCAAGTATATGGGTCAGGTAAATATATTGTGTCTACAACGGAACACTTGGAAGTATTTCGAGGATCATACCCAAATGAGGCTTAAGGCGATAGTAAATAAAATCCTTGCAAAGAATAAAATTAATTAGTACTAGTTTTAGGGTTTATATTACGAGGGGAAATAAGAGAGTTGTTTGAAAGCATGAAAAAAATAAAAATAAAAAGATAAAAATAAATTAAAATTGAGTTGTAGAAATTCTTATAAACGTCTTTGGAGAAATTAGGTCGTTTTCGTATGATTTCCTCAATTGTTGGGTTTTAGGGATTTTCCTCTAATTAACTAGTCACTACCCTAGTCGGATCTCTCGATCTTTCGCTGGCATAATAAGTCGATTGAGATTACTTATCGCTAGATGTCACAATTTAAATCGGTTTGGGGAAAAGGTGTTCACGGATGGGCAATACCAATTTTGGGTTCATTCTCATCTAGATGACTTTCTAGGGTTGTCAAGCCTAGTGTTTGTTTGATGCTCTTCCTTTCCCAAACAGCTTACCCGAAAGGTAAAACCCCTGTAAAACAACAATAAATTATTCATACATTCAAAATGGAATTAATTCCTCATGGTTTCCTTATTCATCAATAACACAATATATCAAAACATGTAAATCAATAATTGAATGAAAAAGAAATTGAATTGTATTAAGCGATCTGTCGGGAAAAATTCCTCGATTGTTTACGCAAGTTTCTACAATCTCGTTTCAAAAGCGAAAAACAAATAAAATGAAATTGAAAATTAGAAGCTAAGTAATGGTGTCTAAATCCTAGTGCTAAAGATCCTATTTATAGCTTTACATGACCGTTTTTCCTCAACCCTAAGTCAGCTATCGTCCTTCGTGTTTAAGTTGCATTGTGAAGATGAAAACTCCCCTCGTGGGATGTAAAGTTGGAGTCTAAGGTCGATGTCGTGACGTAGCAGGAAATCTTAGAATTCTTTGTTGTTGATCTATATGTTGCGACATAGAGCTCTTTATGTCGTGACGAAGTTGTCAGTATCACTATGGCTTGCTACTACTAGTCTCCTATGCACTCACGAAGTATGTTAACTAACCTTTAGGCCTCATTTGACCTTAAAAGCAGCAATACAACCTTCTTAACACATTTTATTAGAAAATGAAACTAGACTAAAAATGCATAAAATATAAAGGAAATTACTCGATTTCAAGCTCATCAAATGTGAAAATAAGTTCAATCTGCTAGGTATGAAATCGACAGATCACGTTCCTAGCCACCACTCCTGATCCTGATATGAAATGAGCTCTATCAAAAACCATGTCAAAATTGATTTTAGTAACTTTTGTAGAAGGGTGCTTCCAAACTGCTACTGTGGCCATTCTGGTAAGCCCTTTCTCCTCCAAGCTATCTAACTCTTTGATATATCTGTGAACAAAAGTTGCCAAATCTCTGCTTGATTTTTCCACATGTTAATGCACTCTTTTATTTCTTTCATTCTAGAGGACTTATAGGGTACAACAAAATACACAGCCCTAAGCATTTAAACATAAACTGAAAATCTAGGTAAACCACACAAACCAACCCTGAGTAAGATTTGATAGTAGCAAATGTGGCCCAACCAAACCCTAAACTTCATTTTCAACAGGACAATAACAGAAGATTGTTCCAAGGTTTCTATCCTAGCCCCACATATTGGGTACATTACATTGACAACCAATCTCTTTAGTATATATGTGACATAGTATGAATGTAGTTCTTTGAAATACGCCATATTATAATTTTAATTTTAGGGGATTTTTAGGCTCAAGAGTTTTCTATAAAAATTCCTAGAAATGGCACGTAATTCATCTAAATTAGTAGTATAAATACCATATTGTAATAGTTTGTAGGCGCTATGAACAGAGAAGATGCCCGAGGGTTCACAACTCCAAGCCAACTCATTGTTATGTGAACCTTTAGCCAACAGGATTCAAAGAATCCTAACCGCATCAACCACATCATAGGTATTGATGACTATCTCTCCTTTCCATTCTCTAGCGTAGTTATCAATATGCTTAGCAACCGAAACCAAATTACTGTCACTAACCGTATTAGTTAATCTTTAATTAACAGAACCTAAAATCCATGCATCATTAAAAATGGAAATGTTATCCCTTATCCCCACTCGCCAACACAAACCATCTTGAATCACTTCCTTTAGCCCAAATACTCTTCCATGTATAAGAGGCTTTGTGCATTAAATTTGAATTAACCAAATCAATATGAGGGAAATATTTTGCCTTTAAAACCTGTACTAATAAGGAATCATGATTTGTTATAAGTCATCAACCTTGCTTTGCTAGGAGGGCCACGTTAAATTTTGCAAGACTCCTAAACCCCAAACCACCATTTTCCTTTAATTCACACAACTTTCCCCAATTAAACCAATGTAAACCTCTCTTACCATGAGCCTTTTGCCACAAAAAAATGAGCCATAATACTTTCCATTTCCTCGCATAAAGACTTTGGTAGATGAAAACAGGCCATGGTATAGGTAGGAATTGTAATAGCCCGTTTTTCAATGGTGCCGAAAACAGTGATTTCGGGACCACTAACCCGACGAGAAAATTTTATAATGAGTGTTTAAATTAAATAAGTCAATAATAATTTTATATGGAATTTTGAATTGAAGAATTTTAATTATTGAATTAAAAGTTAGTATAAGTGATTTGGTTCAAAAGTCAAGTGGTTTTAGAAAATAAGGTATTGGGACCTCATTTCTAAAATTAAGGGCCTTAAATATTTTTACTAAATATTACAGACTCTTATTATATGTGAATTTAAGTTCAGTTGGATACTTTTGATGATTAATTACTTAATTAAGGAAAAAGGAGTAAATTGTAAAAGCAGTAAAAGTTAATTGCTATTGATTAAAAATAAAAGGGACCAAAGTGGTAATTACACCATGATCAAAAAGTCTAAGCGGTGGAGGATATTATTACCTTCCATTAACTTTTGGGTTATTTATTCATTTAGTCCTTTTTAGTTTAAGGCTAAATTGTAAACAAGTTTGTTTAATTTGAATTTAATATAATTGAGGGACCAATTATGAAATTAGATCCTTTTTAAATAGCCTAAAAATAGAAAAGATGTGAAACTCTTTAGATTTTTATAAATTGCAATTAAATCCTAATAAAAATGAGGATTTACTAACTAGTTTAATTTAGTATGATCGAGAATGGTGGTTTTGAGGTCACAAATTTGATGTGTTAGACAGTAAAAATATTTAAGAGGTCATTAGTATCGTATTAATATTTGGTGACGAAATTTTATTGTTTAGATAGTCAATTAAGTAAAAAGGACTAAATCGTAAAAGCTAAAAAATGTGAAATTCATTAGTTAAATGTGTTTATTAGTAGAAGGAAGGTTTAGCAAGGTCTTTAAGTAGTAAATAAACCCTAAGGAAGGGTAGTGGATATTTTTGGTCATTATAAACATGAAAATATAATTAATTACTAAAGGGTAAAAGAGTAAATAAATTAAAGTAAAGTAAAAACAAAACTTAAAGTGAAAGAAATGAGTTATCTTCCTCATTTTTTTCTTCTTCCCACCATAGCCGAACCCTAAAGGAACTTGAAGAACAATAGGTTAGATAGGTCCTTTGATTGGTAGGTGATTTCTCACCCGTTTTTAGTAATTTTTATGTTTTTGAGTTCGTATTAATTGAATCTAGCTAACCCGAAGACTAATTTGTGATCTGTTAAATGTTATAAAATTTTTCATTGATGAATGTGTTGTTTCTTGAAAATTTATTAAAGTCAATTAAGCTTGGTTGTTGGATTTGATTATTTTGTAAAGTGATTTTTGATGATTTTAATACTTAAGGACTAAATTATTAAAGTGTTAAATTTGCAAGGTCTTAAGGTGAAATAACGTAAAAGTTGGCTGTTAAAAGACACATGAATATTCGGCAAGCTAAAATTTTAAAATAAAATGGTTAATTTGCAAGTTTTGAGCTAAAGGACTAAATTGAATAAAAATGAAAAGTTAAGGGAAAATTTGTAAAAATACCAAAAAGGCTTATTTGCATAAAATGATTAGAAATTTCATGTTTATTTAAATAATTGAATGAAATTATTGTAATAGATCAAGATCGTGTTCCGATCGTGGAAAAATTGAAATTACAGATTTGCCCCTGAAGTTCACTTTAACTGTAATTTTGTCCGGTAAGTTCGTAACGTTAAATTTACATTTAAATAGTATATTATTTGTATTCTTTATAATTGTTACAGAACAAGTTATGGTACGTGAAACTGAGAAAGATGAAAAAGAAATGAATGAAAGAGATATCAAGCTTTGAGCCAATGATTTGAAACCGATGCGATAGTTGAGATACCGCATATGTTGCAAGTCCTCGACAGCTCATGCAAGCAGCGTCGTGAGTCGGGAAATGATAAAAGAAATATGGATCCTCAATGGATTACAGGCCCTACGATGGCTGAGATTTATGCATAAGTTCATATTCTCGACAGCTCGTGTGAGCAGCATCGTTAGGGAATAGTTATATGCACAGATACCGTATTAATGGCTGAGGTACCGCATATGTTGCGAGTCCTCGACAGCTCGAGTGAGCAACATCGTGTCTCGGGAAAGAGATATGGATCCTAAATGGATTACAGGCCCTAAGATGGCTGGGACAATGCTTATTGCATACTCTCGACAGCTCGTGTGAGCAGCATTATTAGGGAACAGTTTATAATATAGACAGGCACTGTACCGATGGCTAGGGTACTACATACGTTGCGAGTCCTTGACAGCTCGTGTGAGCAGCATCGAGTATTGGTAACAGAAAAGTTATAGACGTTGGAACACCAAATATGGCTTGAGGAAGCAACAGTTCATCCTTGCTCGGTTGAGATATAATTGCTTTATGCATATGATTGGTAACTCTTTAAACTCTTCGAACTTACTAAGCTTTGAAGCTTACCAAATATGCTATTGTTGTTTTATAGATTTTTTGTTGTTTGAAGAATGAATCATCTCGAAGAAATCACACTATCTCGGGAGCTCATTCGGTAATATTTTCATCACTTGGTTATACGGCATGTACTAGGATGATGTTACCCTTGAAATGTTTGATTTTGGATTGTTGGTTCTTTGTTTAACTAAACATGCTTGCTTGCTTGATGTTGTAATTAAGCAAAATGTTTGGTAATGAATTGGCATGTGAATTTAAGAATACTTGTGATGATTGGTTGAATTTTGTGTCATATGATGAAACAAGTATTGTCATGTATGTAGGATAAGGATTTGAATAAGAATCTTGTGTTGAATGATGGTTGATAAACTTGAGGACTTGTGTGAATAATCGAATTTTGTATACTTGTTTCGGTAGAATTCTTGCATGTATTGGTAGAAGTACAGAGTAGGGGTGAAGTTGGTTACTGACTTACATTGTAACGGTAGGTAACATACGAAGTATCGGAAGTTTTGTTCATAGTAGTATCGGTAGAAGTTGTAAGGTAAAACTTCTTAGCTCTCTGGAGTTTTTAGTATCGGTAGAAGCATGACATGTTTCGATAGAAGTCATACTTGTATCGGTAGTATTGTCTCAAGTACCGGTAGAAGTCTTCAATATTCTTAAACTGTTTATTGACTTGACAACTACTGATACTTGTCCAACAAGTACTCGTAGAAGTATCCAAAAATCATGGAAATGACCTTTTTACCCTTGTTGAGTTATAATTATATTTAAATGATTATGTATGACATGATAGTAAAGATGAACAGTGATAAATGAATAGAAAGACACCAGGACCCTAACTGGCGATGATTTTCGGGTTTTGGGTATTATAGACATGAAAAATGGATGTCATGATTTGTGAAATGAATATTGATTACTTCTACGATGTAATGATAATTATGTTTGGTTATAGTTTGGTTAGCTAATGGTGAGAACTATGTGTTTGGGATACAGGACCATGTGATCCCTAATGGAAAATATTTGTACGTGATTCCTAAGTTCTTGCATGACTGAATTTGATTATTTATTAATTGAAAGGTTGTAAATGAATGTGTAAAAATTAAATGTAGTTAGTATTCTGAGCTACAAATTATAATTGTAAAAGTTGTGATTGAATTGTATGTAAAAAAAGAAGAAGAAAGACTCGAAAAGTTCAATAAACCCTAAGACCTTAGACCGGAGATGGTTTTGGGTTTTTGGGTGTTACAGGAATAGCATGTAAAACTACTTTGATAAACACCTCTTTACCCCCTTGATATAGGAATCTAGAACTCCAACAATCAATCTTCTACTTCATTCGATCCTTAAAATTTTGGACGGACGCTTTCTTTTGTTTACCCACCGTATTAAAGAGTCCTAACTATTTTTCTAGATTATTTGAATACCTCACCCCCAATTCATTTGAAATTTGCACCCTTAACGATTCGACTATATTCTTACTAAAAAAGACCGTGGACTTATCAAATTTCACACATTGTCCCGAGATAGTTTTGTAACACCTCTTAACCCTAAATTACTGTCAAAACAGGGTTACGAGACATTACCAGATATATCGAACAATTTACGAATAATAAATAATTAATTAATGGATATACTATAAAATAATCATAAAGTCCCTTAATTGGACTCTTGAGGCTCAAAATACGTATTAGAAGGGAATTGGGACTTGTTTCGATGCTTCGCAGAATTTTTGTAATTTTTTTTTTCAAACTCGATATAATTCCCATTATAAACATCTAACCTTCCCTGCAATTTCAATCCACAACCAAAACAATTTATACTCAAATTCACCTAAATCATAATCAATTCATTAACGTATTAATTTAATAATTAAACATTCTTATTATTACTCAAAATTTGCTAATAACTTTATTCATTTTTCATTCAAACTTAATGCCAAATTTTATAATATACTCTTTACTATTTTATTAAACTAATATCAAAATATAGTATATATATATATTTATTGCCAACATTACAAGCATATACGCGTAACTTATACAATACTTAGTACATGCCAAATTACATCACCGAATTTATACTGAGGTTGGGATCGATCTGATGCTGAACCAGGACCTTAATTTCTACTAACCTACGCACGGAAACAACTGTATGCTGAGTATTTCATACTCAGTGGTATTACTATAATTCAAATTATAAATAACCAAATAAATTTCAAATAATCAATCATATAATACATGAACACATATTATCTTAATTTATATACCAGTTTCTTTCCATATCAATAACAAATCAATTTAACCAATTAACAACCAAATATCATAAACAATTAGGTACAATAACTTTTGAAACATTTGATTTATCCATTTCATTCTCATATTTCAATTTCATCACATATCACTTTATATGCTTCAATTTTTCATTTCTATTCAATTTTTCTTTCTCACATTGTTTACCCCTATTAACAAGACTCGAACCTTGGCGGATACACGAATTCAATCAAACACACTAGAATGGCACTCAGTGCCTCATCGGATAGTTCAAAGCAATAAAGTGACACCCATTGTCTCATCGGCCTAGCCGAAGTAAAGTGGTACCTAATACCTCATCAAATCTATCCGAAGTAAAATAATAACACCCAATGTCTCATCGACTCAAGGTCGAAGTATCCCTGAACACTTCCAATCCTATGGCATGCTAACTATATCCGACTCAGCCCGACTAGTTAATAAGATTTTCAATTTACAATTCATATCACTTTCAATTCTAATTTCACTTATTAAATATAAATATCGAAATAAACATTAAATAATGAATAATTCAAATTATAGTAATACAAACCTGGATTTCGCGATTACTCCTCGATAACTTTCTCCTTTCCTTTTTGTGCCTGATGCTTTGGATTCTTTGCTAGCTACAAAAATAATAATAATTTACACTATTAATTACAGCACTAATTTATAATAATAATTGAATTTCTATCCAATTTATACCCTAATTCCAATTTAATCCTAATTAACTCATTTATTTTTCTAACTCAATTCATACTTTATTTTTATTCAATTTCCTTCCACATTCTACTTAACTATCTAATGTTCATAATAAAACTCTAATTTAAAATTTCTTTCAATTTAATCACTCTATCATAAAACTTATAGCTTCTTTTTCAATTTAATCTCTTTATCAATTCTAACTTGAAATTTATTCAATTAAATCCCTAATTCACTATATTGTTCAACATGAACTATGTTCAAAAACCTTAAAACTTCCAATACCTCAACTTAATTTCATCAAAACTTTGTTCTAAAGCTTCTAAAACATCTAATTTAAGAGAAAAGGACTTAATTGACTTACCAATTAAAGCTTAAAGCTTCAAAATTCTAGATTCTCCTTTTTCTTTTTCTTTCCCTTTCTTCCTTCCCTTTTTCGTTTAAACCTCCTATTCTTCTATTCTTTCTTTTGTTTCTTTTTCTTTATTCTTTTATATCTTATATATATTAGTTAATAATAATATTAATAAGTTATAAATATCTATTTACTTGAATAATAAGTAAATTAATATTTATTTTACAAATGTACAAATATAATTTTTACACATGTATATTTTATTACCATACATTTGGCTTTAATTTATATATATATAAATTTCATTAATATAATAAGATAATATTAATTAAATAATAATTTATACTATTATATTCTAATATTAATTAATAATAATTTAAATTATTTAAAAAAAATCTTTAGATTTTTCTCTTGTTTTGCCGCCTTAATTTATGAAATATGCATAATTGTCATTTTAGTCCCTCTATCTTTCTTTCAATCAATAATTAGGCTTTCACCCCTTATTCAATTTAGTCCTTTTTACTAATTACTTTAAATTAAACTAAATTCACCTAATCAAAGCCTAATTAAACACACTACTAGACTCATAATTACTCCTAATAATTATTTACGAACTCGGTTTACTAAGACGGAGGCCCTATAACTCACTTTTCTGATGCCCGTGAATTTAGGTCATTACATTTCTCCCCCCTTAATAAATTTCGTCCTCGAAATTTACCTGAAAATAAATGGGGGTATTGTGCTCTCATAGTTTCTTCCGGTTCCCAAGTCGCTTCTTCCTTACTATGACTTCTCCATAAGACTTTTACTAGGGAAACTCGTTTATTTCTTAATTTTTTTACCTCTCGTGCTAAAATCTGAACCGGCTCTTCTTCGTTAGACAAATCAGGTCGAACTTTAATGTCTTTAGTAGAAATGATATGAGAAGGATCTGATCTATATTTTCGTAGCATAGAAACATGAAAAACATCGTGAATCTTCTGCAATTCCGGAGGTAAAGCTAACCGATAAGCGACTAACTTGATTCTTTCTACAATTTCATATGGCCCAATGTAACGAGGACTTAACTTTCCTTTTCGGCCAAATCTCAACACTTTCTTCCAAGGAGAGACTTTGAGAAATACTTTGTCCCCGATTGAATACTCAATGTCTGCTTCAACTCGGCATAAGATTTCTGTCTATCAAAGGCTGCTTTTAATCTATCTTTAATCTTCTTAACCGTTTCTTCTATCTCTTGAATTAATTCTGGCCTAATCACCTTTTTTTCATTCAATTCTATACAACACACTGGTGATTTACATCTTCGACCATATAGTGCTTTATACGAGGCCATTTGTATACTAGATTGGAAACTATTATTGTAGACAAACTCAGCTAATGGCAAATAGAGTTCCCAACTTGATTCAAAGTAGATGATACAAGCCCGAAGCATATCTTCTAGTATCTGAATTACCCGTTCGGACTGTCCATCTGTTTGCAGATGAAAAGTCGTACTAAAGTTAAGTTTAGTACCCAGAGAATCATGTAATTGCATCCAAAATCTTGATGTAAATCGAGGATCTTGATCGGAAATTATTGATACCGGAATACCGTGTAATCTTACAATTTCTCGGATATAAATTTCAGCAAGCTTTTACAATGACCAGTGGGTTCTAACTGCTATGAAATACGCTAACTTGGTAAGTCTATCAACTGTCACCCAAATGGCATTCTTTTTACTTGCTGACAATGGTAATCCTGTAACAAAATCCATTGTGATGCGTTCTCATTTCCACTCAGGAATATCAATAGGCTGAAGTAGTCCAGTAGGAACCTGATGTTCTGCTTTTACCCGTTGACAAGTTAAACATTTACTCACAAATTCAACTATGTCTCTTTTCATTCCTGGCCACCAATATAGTTCTTGTAAATTTCGGTACATCTTTGTACCTCTGGGGTGCAAAGCGAATGGACTGTCGTGAGCTTCTCAAAGAATCAATTTCTTCAACTCAAAATTAGTTGGAACACGAATCCGATTTTGATATCTCAAACATCCACAATCATCAATACTAAAACTCTCTGCTGTACCATTCTATATCATCTCTCTTTTCTTCAACAATTTATCGTCTCCCAATTGTGCTACTTTGATCTGATCAAACATTACCGTCTTTACTCTCAACTCAGCCAAAAGACTCTCATCATTACTGATATTGAGCCGTGCAAACATCGCTCTCAATTCAATTGCAGTTTTTCTACTTAGTGTATCAGCTACAACATTAGCTTTTCCCTGATGGTAGTCTATAACACAGTCATAATCTTTTAGGAGCTCTATCCACCGTCTTTGTCTCAAGTTCAATTCTTTTTGAGAAAGAAGATATTTCAAAGTTTTATGATCGGTATAGATGTAGCATTTCTCTCCGTACAAATAATGTTTCCAAATCTTCAGAGCAAAAATCACAACTGCTAGTTCCAAATCATGAGTTGGATAGTTACGTTCGTGTGGCTTCAATTGACGAGATGCGTAGGCTATTACTTTTTCATCCTGCATTAATACACAACCCAGACCACTCAAAGAAGCATCACTGTACACTACAAAATCTTTCCCCGACTTTGGTAATTTTAGAACTGGTGCCTCTGTCAACATTTGCTTCAACGTTTCAAAACTTCTCTCGCACGATCATTTCAGATAAAAGGAACATTCTTCTGTAGTAATTTAGTCATCGGCAAAGCTATCTTCAAAAATTCATTTACAAATCTTTTATAATACCTAGCTAAACTAAGAAAACTTCGTACCTCAGATACATTCTTCGGTACTTTCCATTGAACAATTGCTTCAATCTTTTTCGAATCAACTCTGATTCCATCTACCGATCCCACATGTCCCAAAAATACAACTTCTGATAACCAAAACTCACATTTGCTAAGCTTTCCATACAATTGCTTCTCCCGTAATATCTGTAATACAATTCTGAGATGCTGATCATGTTCTGACTCTGACTTTGAATAAATCAGTATATCATTGATAAAAACCGCTACAAACTATTCTAAATACGGTTAAAAGATACGATTCATGAGATCCATAAAAGCAGTTGGGGCATTAGTCAATCCGAATGACATTACCAAGAACTCATAGTGACCATACCTCATATGGAAAGCTGTCTTCGAAACGTCGCTTTCTTTTACTTTCAATTGGTAGTAGCCTGACCTTAAGTCAATCTTTGAAAATACAGAAGCTCCTCTCAACCGATCAAACAAATCATCAATGCGAGGCAGTGGATACTTATTCTTGATTGTTACCTTATTCAACTGTCGGTAATCAATACAAAATCGCATCGAGCCATCTTTCTTCCTAACAAATAACACTGGAGCTCCCCACGGTGATATGCTCGATCAAATAAAACCACGATCTAATAAGTCTTGCAACTGTATCTTTAGCTCCTTTAACTCTATAAGTGACATTCGGTACGGGGTATGGATATTAGAGTCATACCCGAATAAACCTCTATAGCAAACTCAACCTCTCTGTCTGGTGGCAAACTCGGTAGTTCTTTGGGAATACATCAGGAAACTCACAAACTATCCAGATTTTACTGCATTGGCTTCCAACTGAATCTTAATTAATGACATAGGCCAAATCTGTTGAACAACCTTGCTGAAGTAACTTATTAACCTTTATTGTTGAAATAAGACGTGCTGGCTCATTAGCACGAATAACATTTACCTCAATCTGACCTCCATCTTCTATTTGAATACTGAATTTCTTTTTATAGCAATCCAAAATCACTCCATATTTAGATAACCAGTCCATTCCCAGTATTATATCAAAGTCCCCAAATGGCATGATCAACAAGTCAACAGGAAAAGTTGTATTCTGTATAATCAACGGGCATCTCGGACACACTTGATTTACTAACACTATCTGCCTTAATGGACTTGACACCTCTATTGACACTCTAGACACCACAGACTTTAATTTCCCCAGCTCAGTTAGTTTTAAGTTTATATAGGAATGTGAAGATTCGAGATTAATCAAAGCATAAATAGGCTCAGAATACAATAAAAATATACCTATTACTACATCGTGGGTATCGCCTTCTTCCCGTGTTCCAACCACATAGGCTCTAGCCGGTACTTTAACTTCAGATTGTTGGGTAGTAATATCACTACTTCTTCTAACACCTCATCCTTTGAAAACCGAACCACCTCTACCAGATCCTTTGCCTCTAGCTATAGATATTGATCTCTGTGATGTTACCGATGCAGCAGTTTTCGGGCAATCTCTAATGAAATGATCTGTAAAACCACATCGAAAACAGCCCCCCGTTAATTTCCAGCATCCCTCTCTATGTTTCTTCCCACAGTGCTAACAGTTTGGAATTTCTACTTCTCGAGATGAACCTCTCACACTGCCAGTGGATACTGTCATCTGTTTACCCATGCTTCTTCCACTTCTATCGAATCCAAAATTTGATCTCCATCCACCTTGAGATTCCTTTGATCTTTTTGGCTGAGGATTTAAACTGGTAATTCCCGTACGCTTCCCAGTTGGTCTAACACTTTCAATCTTTTTGTCGAGGCCTAGAACTTGCTCCACCATTTTGGCCCATTCAATCAAATCTACAAACTCAATAATACGGTGGGATATCAACTGTACCTTGATCTCGTCTCGCAAACTCCGTAAAAATCTTTTGCAACTATCAACTTCTATTGGTATAAATTCTGAGGTGTATCTGCTGAGTCTCGAGAATTCCCTCTCATAATCTATTACTGACATGTCACTCTGTCGCAGCATTAAAAACTCTTGCTTCTTGTCTTCGATATACATTTCTCCGATATACTTCTTCTGAAATTCTTTTTGAAATAGGTCCCATGTTATCTGATCCTCCGGTAGATGTCGAACCACTGATTCCCACCATAAATAAGCTTCCCCTTGTAGTAACGATACAGCAAAAATCAAGCATTCTCGGGGGGTACATTCCAATTGCTGCAAAATTCTTTTGGTCGACTCCATCCAATTTTCAGCTGTTGATGGATCAACTCCTTTCAGACCCATAAATTAAGTGGCACCATATTTTCTCAATTCCTTTATCAGCGCCCGTCTCTGAGTTAGTACTAAAGTCGTAGCAAGAGCAATCCCCGCTACTCTTTGTAATGCATCGGTAATTACTCGTAATATATCAGAATCATCTCTATCATTTCTTCTATCTACTCTAGGAGGTGGATTTCTTACTGAGTTTACGCTAGGTGTTAGTGACTCTGTTTCATCTAACCCATACGACTCTTCGTCTCTAGTGTACATTTCTTGGTCAGTATCATTTATTCTTTCATCTGACATCTTTAATCTATAAAACAAAAACAAATAAATTGGTCAGCATCCAAATATCCCAACTTAGTTTCGACCCAACAGTAGCATGTACTTCTAGACTCAATTTTCGAGTTCGATTTAGTCCGAGAATCGCCTAAACCTGATAGCTCTTATACCAACAATTGTAACACCTTTTAACTCTAAACCCTCACCGAAATAGGGTTACGAGGTATTACCATATATATCTAACAATTTACAAAAAATAAATAAAAAATTAATGGATATACTATAAAATAATCATAAAGTCCCTTAATTGGACCCTTGAGGCTTAAAATACGTATTAGAAGGGAATTGGGACTTGTTCTGATGCTCCGCAGATTTTTCGTAAATTTTTTTTTCAAACTTGGTATAACCCCTTTTATAAACATCTAACTTTTCCTGCAATTTCAATCCGCAACCAAAACAATTTATACTCAAATTCACCTAAATCATAATCAATTCATTAATGTATTAATTTAATAATTAAACATTCTTAATATTACTCAAAACTTAATAATAACTTTATTCATTTTTCATTCAAACTTAATGCCAAATTTTATAATATACTCTTTACCATTTTATTAAACTAATATCAAAATATAGTATATATATATATATTACAACCAACATTACAAGCATATACGTGTAACTTATACAATACTTAGTACATGCCACTTTTACCAAAAGGGGAAAATTACATCACCGAATTTATACTGAGGTCGAGATCAATCTGATGCTAAACCCGGACCTTAATTTCTACTAACCTGCACGCGGAAACAACCGTACGCTGAGTATTTCATACTTAGTGGTATTACTATAATTCAATTTATAAATAACCAAATAAATTTCACATAATTAATCATATAATACATGAACACATATTATCTTAATTTATACACCAGTTTCTTTCCATATCAATAACAAATCAATTTAACCAATTAACAACCAAATATCATAAACAATTAGGTACTAATAACTTTTGAAACCTTTGATTTATCCATTTCATTCTCATATTTCAATTTCATCACATATCAATTTATATGCATCAATTTTTCATTTCTATTCAATTTTTCTTTTTCACATTGTTTACCCCTATTAACAAGACTCGAACCTTGGTGGATACACGAATCCAACCAAACACACTAGAATGGCACTCAGTGCCTCATTGGATAGTTCGAAGCAATAAAGTGACACCTAGTGTCTCATCGGCCTAGCCGAAGTAAAGTGGTACCCAGTACCTCATCGAATCTATCCGAAGTAAAATAATGACACCCAGTGTCTCATCGACTCAAGGTTGAAGTATCCCTAAACTCTTCCAATCCTATGGCATGCCAACTATATCCAACTCAGCCCGACTAGTTAATAGGATTTTCAATTTACAATTCATATCACTTTCAATTCCAATTTCACTTATTAAATATAAATATCGAAATAAACATTAAATAATGAATAATTAAAATTATAGTAATACAAACTCGGATTTCGCGATTACTCCTCGATAACTTTCTATTTTCCTTTTTGTGTCGATGCTTCGGGTTCTTTGTTAGCTACGAAAATAATGATAATTTATGCTATTAATTACAACACTAATTTATAATAATAATTGAATTTCTATCCAATTTATACCTTAATTCTAATTTAATCCTAATTAACTCATTTATTTTTCTAACTCAATTCATACTTTATTTTTATTCAATTTCCTTCCACATTCTACTTAACTATCTAATGTTCATAATAAAACTATAATTTAAATTTCTTTCAATTTAATCTCTCTATCACAAAACTTATAACTTCTTTTACAATTTAATCTATTTATCAATTCTAACTTGAAATTTATTCAATTAAATCCCTAATTCACTATTTTGTTCAACATGAACTATGTTCAAAAACCTTAAAACTTCCAAGACCTCAACTTAATTTCATCAAAACTTTGTTCTAAAGCTTCTAAAACATCTAATTTAAGAGAAAAGGGCTTAATTGACTTACCAATTAAAGCTTAAAGCTTCAAAATTCTAGTTTCTCCTTTTTCTTTTTCTTTCCCTTTCTTCCTTCCCTTTTTTGTATAAACCTCTTGTTCTTCTATTCTTTCTTTTGTTTCTTTTTCTTTATTCTTTTATATCTTATATATATATATATATTTGTTAATAATAATATTAATAAATTATAAATATCTATTTACTTAAATAATAAATAAATTAATATTTATTTTTCAAATGTACAAATATAATTTTTACACATATATATTTTATTACCAAACATTTGGCTTTAATTTATATATATATAAATTTCATTAATATAATAAGATAATATTAATTAAATAATAATTTATACTTAATTAATAATAACTTAAATTATTTAAAAAAAATCTTTAGATTTTTCTCTTGTTTTGCCGCCTCAATTTATGAAATAAGTATAATTGTCATTTTAGTCCCTCTTTCTTTCTTTTAATCTATAATTAGGCTTTCACCCCTTATTCAATTTAGTCTTTTTTACTAATTACTCTAAATTAAACTAAATTCACCTAATCAAAGCCTAATTAAACACATTACTGACTCATAATTACTCCTAATAATTATTTACAAACTCGATTTATTAAGACGGAAGCCCTATAACTCACTTTTTCGGTGCCCGTGAATTTAGGTCATTACAAATTTCATACTCCTTCAAGATATTTTTCAAAACATTTGCTCCCCCTGAAGTAACCTCCCCGAAAAGAACAAATCATCTACAAAAAGTAAATCGGATATTTGAGTCTCACATCAACTCGCCTTAACACCCTTTAATTGTTCATCCCTCACCGCAAGGTGCATAAGAGTAGATAAACCCTCACTAAAATAAGGAAAAGAAAAGGACTTAGAGGGTCTCCTTGTCTCAGTCCTCTCGTGAGACGAAAAAAATCTTCCATCTTCTCATTTATAGTGATAGAATAGGAGATTGTCAAAACACACTTCATCACCATATCCACCCACCCGTAGCAAAGCCTATTTTTTCCATCATAGCCCTTAAAAAACATCATTCTACTCTATCGTAAGCTTTGCTTATATCTAACTTGAAAGTCATTAAGCCTTTTCTACCTCCCCTTTTTGGTCGAAAGTGTGTAAAATTTCGTACGCAAGCAAAACATTATTCGAGATCAATCTACCCGGTACAAAATCACTTTGAAAGCTATCGATGCATACATCTAAGACCCTTTGAAAACGATTTGCAACCAATTTTGCAATTATTTTATAAATGACATTGCAAAGACTAATGGGTCTAAAATTAGCCATGCTAGTAGGATTTTGAATTTTATGGACAAGGACAATGTTTGTAACATTCGTAGGCTTTAAATTCACATTATCATTTAGAATGCCCAAACAAAAAAGACTAAGCTCCTTTCCCACAATATGCCAGCATATCTGGAATAATATTGCCGAAAAACCATTAATTCTTGACGCATTTAATGGACCCATACTCTTTAATGGTCTAAAAACCTCCTCATCAGTGTACGGCACCATTAAATCTAAATATTCCTCCTTAGTGATGCATTTTCCTACACTCGAAAGAATATGATTCAACTCTACTATTTGGTACTTTGTCGCAAAGAGATCATAAAAAAAAACCCTATCGTTCTTTTCCATTTCAATATGATCCTCAATTTTCCTTCCATCTCCATAATCCAGACATTTAATCGTGTTCATTCTCCTCCGTTGGGATGCATGCTTATGAAAGAATTTTATGTTTTTATCCCCAAATGTAAGCCAATTTACTCTCGGCCTCTATTCCCAAAACACCTCATCCTTTTCGATTTCCCAATTTAATTGGATTTTTATATCAATAAGATCATTCAAATTCTCATCATCCCAATCATCGTCCATTAAAAGTTCTAATTTCATAGTTAACTTCGACTTCAAATCATTCCTCTACTCCTGAATCTGCTCAGCCCACCCATTCAACCGAACTCGAAGTCCTTCCAGTTTTAAAAATTATCCCTTTAGTCGATTCCCATATTTTTGCTACCTCGCCTTCAAATGAATCGTCAATGGTCTATCAAGCTTCAAACTTAAAACTTCTATTTCCCCTCCGCTCCTCTTTGAAATTTAGCTAAACTAAAACGGAGCAATTGTTTGAGGTGGAGCGAGACAAGTGGCGAATCAAAGCCTTTGGAAAATGAACCAACCATTCCTCATTTGCTACTCCTCGATCCAATCGTTCTCTTATGTTTGTTTTTGGAAAATTTCCTATTTCCCAAGTACTACGGACCTAAATATCACACGTCAACTAGGCTAAAATCCATGAGAATTTCCCAAAATAACTCAAATTTCCTTTCATCTCTTGGCAACCCTCCCTTCTTTTCATAAGCATACATGATTTCATTAAAATCCCCACAAAGAAGCCACAAGAGATTATTTTACATCCCTAAACTCCTAAGTTCATCCCATGAATCGCTTTTATTACTTGCATACGGAGAGCCATAAAAACCCGTGAATCATCATTCACCTTCCACCTCGTTACTCCTAATTTCCATATCAATAAAATTCATAGAAAAACTTTTCAAAGTTACTAGCATCTCCTCCCTCCATGCTAAACAAAGGCCTCCTCTACTTCTATCCGCCCCTACTTCTATCCCACTTAAAAAACCACATCTCCTTCTCGTCGATTGTATTAGTCGATTGTCCAATTTGTCTTAATTAAAAAGCCCATTTGGGGTTTATACAGCTTCAAAAAATATCGAAGTCGACACATTGACCAAGGACTCTACAATCCACGAACATTCCAACATAAGATTTTCATTATGCCCGGTCAGCTTGCCTCTTGGCAACCGCCGATCCTAATTGAGTTGGTGTACCATCTTGTTCTAAATAAATTTCCATAGCATCATTTGACCTCATGTTGTCTGAGGCTTCCTCCACAATTTTTTCCCTTTTCCTACTCTCAGAACCAAGTGAGGACATTCCCATCTCATCACCTTCCTCCCATTCCCTTTTCCTTTTCCCATGTTATCCTCTTCAATCTATTATGTTCTATCGTAACATTCCTAGCCAACCACTTCCAGCTTTTCCTAGATTTTTGAGGTCTATCTTTCTCATTGTTCCTAAATCCTATTTGAACCTCGTTCGATGTCTTGCTGGGCCTTATCAAATTAATAATTTCCTCATGATCTGTTTTATCCAAATTAGAGTCGTTAAAAGTAAGGATTGGATAATTATTTTTATCAAAATCTCAATCCCTAACTTTAGCGCAATCCTTACAATTATGCCTCACAAACGTAGTTTCCATATCAGACTTTATCTCCCCAATTCCACCTTTGTAAATCGATTAGGCACTCTCCATCATCGCCTTATCAGGAGGTTCACCATCACCAACTCCACTGTTCATCGCCATATTCACATCGACTTCTCCCAAATAAGAGCATTGGGATATCGATTTCTTAACATTGGACCCCAGACGCAAACTAACCTTCCCCAATATATCTAATTCTACCTTAAGATCCAAAGAATAAGGTAAATCATCCTCTAGAAACTCCTCAATTCCTGATGGGATCTTCTTGCATTCCTTAATGCCATGTCCCATGCCACCACCTCCAAAGCAAAAGTCGAGCAGATTCTCATACTTGAAAGGAATCCAGGATTTTTCCTGCGCTCCTGTTAGTGTGAAAATCCTTCTTCGTAAAGGTTTCTACACATCCATTCGTACTTTTATATGGCAAAAATCACCTTTTACTTCCAACCTAAGCACCCCTCCAAAAGTAGATCCGATTGCATGCATAAGATCCTTTCGATTACACTCCGGCAGACAAAGGGCAAATTTTACCTAGAAAGGGGGTAGCACTAATCGAATCTTAATTCGTTCCATCGGTTCCTATAATCGATCAAAAATAATCATTTGCTTATGGAAAAGCCAAGGTCTTCCTCCCAAAATCAACTCTAGATCCTCCTCTTCCACAAACACAATCATAAACAAATTTTGCCTTGCCATTTGGATATCAAACTTCTTCTTCGTCTTCCAAATGCTTTTCATCTACGCCCAAAAGCTATCTGAATTATATGATTTCCTCATTCACACCGTACATAGTAACGTCGGATTTCTAGTAGGAACAATCAATGAACTTTTAACAGACAACTGTACCTGTTCTTCCTCCAAGGGGGAGATCTCGTCCCCTCCATCCTCGCCAAAGTCACCACCCTATTCAGACCCAACCTTAATTAACATTGTTTCTCTGGGAAAATAGGAGAGAGCGCTCTTGACTTTTTTTTTTTTTTTTTACATTATATATGAAAAACTTTAGTATTGAATTCATTGTATTTTTTATTAACCATAAGTTATTGATTTTTTTATTACAACTTTACCTTTAATTTTTGGCATCTCCGTAGTTTTTACCATATATATTTACCTTAATACCATATTTGCAATTTTATATAATCACGTAAAATAGGAGAAAAAAAAACATTGCAATCTGAATAAAAAAATCTTAAAAGAATAAAAAATTATTAAATAAAATCTTAATATTTCATTTAGAAAAGCTTCAAGCCTCTTATAAATACCTTTACATATTCAAAATGATTAAATTAGAAACAAAAATCTACATCCAATTTTCTTGTAGTAATCTTTCATCAATTTTTTATTTTTTTATAAAGTTCGTTTACACTGTTAGTATATGTTTCTACAAATATCATATTTTAACTATCCTTTTAATTAATTAGTTCGTTAATCTTTTTTCTTTTTTTAATCAAGTAAATCTCTTTATTCATTTTTTTTTATATTAACCCTAATATCTTGAAATTTTAAGAGTTTAAAATTATGTAAATAAATACAACATATACGAACCTCATGTGATGGATGAAAGTGTTTATTACCCCAGACAGGAGCAAATCTAGGAGGATTGATAGAGGCTTTGGCTCCCCTAAAATGAAAAATTTTAAATTTAATCATTTAAAAATTACATTTATACTATTGTAAAAATTACAATTTAATTTCGGCCTCCTTAAAAAAAATTTTAGCTTCGCTCTTGGCCCCATGTGTGGCTTGGGTTCAAGTCACGCTAGTCACATTTATTGTTCGAGCTTTACCCTATAAAATTGAGTGATTATCGTAACACCATTAATTTTTTAACGAGGAAACATGCAAGTAAAAAAATTAAGGTATTAACTATGTTTATATAAAGGTGTTCATGGGCCGAGTTCGTGTTAGGCCTAAACATGATATTAACAAATTTTATGTTTGCCCAAGCCCGGCTTGAAATATGGATCTAAAATTTTGCTTAAATTTACTCATATTTGCAAAAAACTAACCCAAGCCTATTTTAGGTCTGCCCATATTATTTTTTAAATTTTTGTAAAAATATTTATTTTATTTTATTATTTAATAATTTTATACATTTTTATTTATTGAAATTTTTATATAATTATTTTAACATTATTTTAATGTTTACATTAGAGTAGTATTATATATTTAGTATATGTTTATTTTTTAATATGTTCTAAATTATACAATATATAAAAAATATAATATAAAATATTATAAACCTAAAACGAGTCGAGCCGGACCGGTTTCAGGCTTGAACATTCAAGCTCGAGCTCAACCCATATTTTAAATAGGTCTAATTTTTTTTGTCCAAGCTTATTTTTCAAACCTTATCAAATTTCAGGTAGACCTTCAGATCTGAATAAATAATCTTACTCATGAACAACTTTATATTTATATAATATTTTTCGTCTTTTATGCAAAGCGATGATTTCGAAGATCATAAAACTTTTCTTAACTATAATGTAAAATGTTGTAAAATGAAATAGAACTGTTTAGGGAAAATTTTAAATATTTCTTTATTACTCGAATTTGCATTAAAACTGAACATATATTTTATTTGATTAAAATAAATTTAAATGTAGGAAGAAGTGACAAATCTGAATGAAAGTTACATTAGAAAAGGTTTTGGAAACTAGAAAACGCGTGTAATAATGATGTATGATTTCAATCCAATGTTTTTTTTTTTGGTAATTAAGAAAAAATAACTCCTATAAATTAGAAGTTTATCGAAAGATTAAATATCATAAGCTAAAGCAGAAGCTCGATCCTCTTCCAGCAGATGCAAGATTGAATGTGGTGGATCATGAAGGACTTCCAAGCTATTCAAGTCACCAGTTGCTGATTTTACCAAACGGTCCGCCACTTTGTTGCTTTCCCGTAAAACATATCTGAACTTGATCTTTCAGTTCTTGAAGCACCATACATGAATAAGCTGAACTTCCTCAATGTTGCTAACAGCAGCAAACCCATTGCCTATAGTGTCCACAAGTAAAGCATTATCACTATCGATCTCAACCTGGTGAAAACCCTCTTGCCAAGCCAGCTTCAAACCTTCCAAGATCGCCATCGCCTCAACTCAAAAAATCTCAGCCATGCCAATCCTCGTGCAAAAGCCTTTCAACCACCGACCATCACTGTTTCGAAAAACACCTCCAATCCCAGTCCTCCTCAGACTCTCCAAAACTGAACCATCCACATTAAGTTTTAATCCACACTCGTTCAGAATACTGCCAGTGCTGCTTGGTTCTAGTGCTGCAAGCTAAATAATCGAGAGGCAATTCTCACAAGTTTTTGCCCAAGCTATAGCAGTCGAGACAATATCATGGCGTCTCCTTGTAATTTTTTTAAAAACAAAATCATTCCTTAATTTTCAGAGAAACCAGACCACAATGGGAAACAAACTTTGCCAAGCAAAATCATCCCAAACTATTCCCCTTATATTTTGCAAGTTCCAGTGCATCCACTCCATTAAATCTAGTGAGAAAAACACACTTTTGTGGCGACTTGGAACTAAAAAATTCCATATATTATGGGCAGTACCACACTCGCGTACCACATGTAAAATCGATTCACACACGCATCCATATTGCTCACAAAAAGAAAAAGTAGCCATACCTCGTCTTACCCGCTCTGCATTTGTTAATAATCTACCCCCGAACCAGCAGCCAAAGAAAGGTCCTAACATGATGAGGAACCCACAACTTCCAAATTAAAGAATCAAAAGGCCACAACTCTTGCAAGACCACACAAGTTTTGGTATGTCTTGCGAAATGAGAAACGCCCTGCTTCCAACATTTCCAATTCAGAACATCCATACCAAGTGCCCGTGATGGAGGATTATAATTCACAATATGGAGTACAATTTCCTGAGGTAGAATCGATGAGAGCCAACTTTGGTTCCAACCCCCTGACTCCGAAACAACATGGCAAACTTGAAGCCTCTCATCAATATGTCCTTCACCCCTGTAAAAAAAACTTCAAAGGCCCCACAACACATACCCAATTGTCATTCCAGAAATTAAAAATTTCTCCATTTCGAATGCTCCAAATCAGGCCCTCCTTTACCTTCCCCCAAACGTTTGCAACAGATCTCCACACATGAGAACAATTGCTCCGATGTAAAGTATCCGGAAATAACCCATGGAAATTATACTTATTCCTTAGAAGTTTAACCCAAAGGACATCAGTATCAACAACCAACTTAAAACCAAGCTTCAAAAGAAACATCAAATTTTGATCCTTGAGAGTTTGAATGCCTAGACCACCTCTATCTGCTGGTCTACAAATATCCACCCATTTTACAAGAGCAACCTTCCTCTCAGTGCCCGTGGAACCCCATAGGAAACATCGCGCAATCTTCTCAATTTCTTTACAAGTAGAAACTGGTAATCGTGAAGTAGCCATAAAATAATTTGGTATGGATGAGAGCAAAAATTTCACCAAAGTTAATCTACCTGCAAAAGATAATTTGCGAACATCTCATCCATTAAGACGATCTCGAACCTTCTCGAAAATAAAAGAAAAAGTATTCCTGTCCATTCGCTGGTGAAATAATGGCATGCCCAAGTATTTCCCCAAATTTAAAACTCGTTGGAAGCCTAAATGAGGACAAACCTCCGTTATCCGCCCCTCCTCAACATTGTTGGAGAAGAACACTTGTGTTTTTTGCTGACTTTGTGCCCTGAGAAGGAACAAAATTGGTCTAAAATCTACCTCAAACACACAAAACCCTCCATTGTGGCCCTAGAAAACTACAGATCATCCGCGAAAAATAAGTGGGATATCCCCGATCCTCTCCTAGATAACATCAACGCCTCCCACCTCTTTGCTTCAACAGCATGATCGATCAAATGGCCCAAATTTCTAGTCCCAAAACGAATAAATAGAGAGATAAGGGATCTCCTTGTCTAAGGCCTTTTGATGGAACAAATTCCTCTGACAAACTCCCATTCCATAAAAGTTGCATGGACGACGACTCAACACACCTCATAATTGTACCAATAAGTTATCGTGGAAGCCGAGCATCAACTAAAGTATCATGAAGAAAATCCCATTGCATTCGATCGTAAGCCTTCTCAAGATCGACTTTAACAACCATCCACCCTTTCCTACTTTTCGTTGTTCGCATGGTGTGAATTTCTTCCAGAGCAATAATAATATTATCGAAAATATTCCTTTGATCAACAAAGCTTGCCTGATTTTGTTTCACCAAAGCTTGCATGGCATGTCGCAATTGCATGACAATCATCTTCGTAATGACCTTGTATAGTACATTACAAAGACTGATCGGGCTAAATTGAGTAATCGAGTCAGCCCCAAGAAGCTTAGGAATTAAAACGAGGAGAGTTTTATTAATCCTTGGATCCAACTGCTCCCCTAAGAACACACGCCGTACAAGATCAAAGACACTCGCTCCTACAATTTCCCAATGTGCCTGGTAAAATTTCGCATGCAATCTATCAGTACCAAGAGCCTTAAGGGGACCCATACTAAAAACCGAACTGCGAACCTCCTCAAATGTAACCTTAGTCTTAAGATCTCGCAAAATCGCATCATCAAGTTTCGGAAACCCACCAGGCACAAAATGACCTCTTGGCAACGAATTATCCACCATATAAAGAGAAGAGAAATAATTAACTGCATGCCCCCTCAACGTCTTATGTTCAAAAAACTACCCCAAACCCTCAATCTGAAAAACCTCGATCTTATTATGCCGTCGCCTTCTCAAGGTTCGGCTATGAAAAAAGAAGTATTCCTATCCGCTCTTAACATCCACTTACCCCGAGATTTCTGAAACCACAACAATTCTTCCTGATTCAAGATTTGCTCCAACTCGACTCGAATTTCAGCGTCCCTTATATTAAGCCTTTTAGTGAAACGGTTATCCAAGGCCTTTTGAACAATTTCCAATTCTCGCATCTTCTTCCTCTTTCTTTCAAAAATGTTACCAAACATAGTTCTATTCCACACCCGCACCTTCTCCACAAGCAGACCCACATTGTGCAAACATCACCTTCCGACCCCCAAGACTCTCGCACCACATCTTTAAATTGTGGATGATGTAACCAACTTGCTAAAAACCAGAAAGGTTGATCACCACCTCTACAAACCACCGGATTTGTTGAGACAAGAATTGGTCTATGATCGGACTTGAGTTTATAAAGATGTCAAATAGACGTATTAGGAGCAAAACTTTGCCAAACCTCATTGCAAATGGACCTATCCAATCTCTGACATAAATTCCCTCTACTCCAAGTAAATTTTAGACCCTGTAATCTCACATCCAGCAACCCATACTTTATGAAAGAAAGAATGAAAAAATCGACAGCCAACAATGACATTACCTGCACCACCCATTCGTTCCCCTGAATGAAGAATCATGTTAAAATCTCCAACAATCAACCAAGGTTCATTGACAGTAGAAGCTAAAGTACCTAGCTGCCCTCATAACTCCCTCCTAGTATTCCTATGAGGACTCGCATACACAGTCGTACAAAGGAAAGCCCTACAACACCGTCGATCCCACACTCGTACATGAACAAATTGAGAATGTATTTGTAAAACCTCAACCTTAGTCCCTTCCCGCCACAGTAACCTGCAAAACCTTCAGCCTCAATCCTAAAGGAAAAATCAAAACCAAGCTTTGCAACCACACTATCCGCCCTCTCTCTACTGATTCTAGTTTCGAACAAAGCCACAAAATCCTGTAAAAATTCATAATGATACTCATGCATCATTTTGTGGAAACGTGGATGACCACGCCCTTGAACATTCTAAAATAATAATAAAATATCTGACCCCATAATCAAAAGGAAAATTAAGAAAAAGAAGTTATGTCGTGACTCAATTTCCATTAGTATCAGGCAACAAGACACCTTCCAAATCATCACTATCATCATCATCCTCCATCATACTGGACGACCCACTCTCATTAACCAATCCTTGTATAATCCCATTAATTGCTACTGAAACACTAAGAGATGATTCACCATTATCCACTCGATTTTGAGGAACTTGGTCGAAATGCTCCTCGGCTTCCCGTCCAATCAGTAGGAATTGTCACCCGAACTATCTTCCATATGAGTAGTTTTTGAAGAAAGTGGCCTTACCTATTTCGAAACTCTTGCTCGAGTCGGACCCTTTTGTCCATGGTAAATAACGGCAACATGATTCTTACCATCCAATTTTGGATAAGTGTCTCAAAAGCTAAAGTCTCCAATAGTTTTATCCAGATAAATTTGTAAAGGGCCCATTTTAGAGCCATCATCAACAGAATTTTGCCCCATCACAAAAGAAGGACTTTGATTTGGGCTAATTGGCATAAGAGCCTTCCGACCCACTTTCACTCTTCCACCCAATAAGATTCCTTTCCCTTTATTCAATTGCTTACCCTTATCTTTACTTCTACTGTTATTTTGACTTGTGGACTTCTTAACAGATGGAATCCCCTTTTATCTGCCTCGCCATCCATAATCACAACAGTAACCGATTTCACCCCATTAATGTCCTGATACTCATCCCCTGGATTTTCGCCCAAATTCTCGCAGAGGGCATTGAATCTTGGCCCCATTCTTCCTCCGGCCACCGTGCTTCCTCCCTGTTTCATTCAAGTCGACTAACCAGACTTCCGTTGTATTCTTTCCACGAGCATCCAAGGCTCGTACCTATCCTCACTCTCCATCGTAACCTTCTCCATTCGATCCCTTGGTTCAGAACCGACTTCGGAACCACTTTGAACGGACAAACCTCACGATTATGGCCATATCGCCCACACCCAAAACAAATCAATGGCAGCGACTCGTAATCAACTCGCTGAAGACGTCCATCAATCCGAATAATGGATATCAATGGCTGACCGAGATCCACAAACACGGCAAGTCTTGCAAATTGCCCCTGGCTCTTGTATCTGTGTTCCGATCTATTTTTTCCACCGGTCCTATTGTCCCTCTAATATACTTCAGTATACTGAGTATAAAGCCCTTCTGGCAATCCAGATAGCCGGATCCATACAAGAACATTTGAAGGTTGAACTTGGTCAGTCGAGAAATTAGATGACCAAGGACGGACCATTAAGTAATGTCCTCAAGGAATCTGACTGAGAAAAAATCATTCTCCAAATCCAATATATGTAAAGGTTGACTTGTTTTCCAAATCACTTGAAGTCTAGTTGACAAAGCTTGATAGGAAATTTTTCGTCCAAGCAACTTCACGATAACAGTCTTGGACATTTTCTCAGAAATAAAGGCATGCACTCTATCAGAGAAAACAATCGTTGGAACCCCGTCAAACAGTTCCTACGACACATCCCCGTCAATTAATTTAAACTCCTCATCCTCCGTTGGAATCGAGTTCTGACCACTCGCCTGTCCTAACAACCTATCTTTCCAGGAAATTGAGACCCTCTTCCCATGATTAACAGAGATACCATCACCATCCACCACCGGGTCATCAGAATCCGGCGGCTCCGTGACTCTTTTTCAGACCTTCTTGGACGTTCACCCAATAACTTCAGAAGGAGAAATATCCATTTTTTATATAAAACACTTTTATATAATTACATGTACAAAAAAATAATATATTAAATTAAAAAAATAACTCTTAATATAAAAGAAATAAACGCAATTATTTAAAAAAAAAAAATTAGTAGAAAAACTTTTCAATAAATAAATATATAAAAGATTGAAATTTTTTGAAAAAAAATAAAAATTGAAAATTTGAATTTATTCATTAATTTTTTAAAAAAAAACAGATTAAAAAAAAAATAAAAATTGATGACAAAAAATATCTTAAAAATACAATTAAAATCATTTTAACTAAACATGCGTTAATGATCATCAAAAAACTGCAAAACATAAATAATGAAAAGAACATTTAATTATCAGTTAGTCGGATGTTAGACTAAAGTACATCTATAAGTAAATACATAAACACAACGTAGATGTTTGGGTTTAGATTTGAGATTGGATTTAAAGTTCGGACAAATGACTTATTTTTTCTTGAGAGTGGGACAAGAAGGGTTATTAAAAGAAGAAAGGAAAAAAAATTTGTTTTATGTTATTTTTTAAGTTAATAATTAGTACCCGTGTATATTTTAAATATTAATTTTTTTGTGTGGGGTTTATTTTATTTTTCAGATTATATTTTAAGTTTGTTATTTATTTGGTTTAATTATTTATCTATAATATATGTAAAAACATGACTCTGAATTTTTTTTGAACTGAAAATAAAATTTTTTTTATTATATTATTAAATTTCACATTTAAAAAAGTTCAAATAAAATAAAATTTGTGATAATTATATATTTAAAAATAATTATAATTTATTAGAAATTGAAGTTATGATAATTACACATTTAAAAATAATTATGATTTAATTTATAATTATTAGTTAAAAATGTTGTGCTAATTTTAAAATAAAGTTATTATTTGATTAGAAATTTAAGCAGAACATATAGAAAGAAAATTAAAATAATTATAATTATTAGTTAAACATTCCATGTAGAAAATAAATTATGCTAATTTTATTAATATAAAATAGAGTTATTATTTAATAGAATTTTAAGTATCTTAATTATCATTTAAGTAATATTAAAGTTAAATATATATTTTTTACTTGATTAAAGTTAATTATGTTAATTAGTTATTATTTTGAATAATGTTACTTTGCATTAATTACATAAAATAAAAATATATTTTATATTAAAATGTTTTATTTATGATTTCAAAATTTTTTATTTTAATATTTGAATTGATAAATTAATATATTTTAATTATATTTAATAATTCAAATAAAAAATATTATTTTAAATTAATTGTTGCAATTAAAAATATAATATTTTTAAAATATATATTAAATGTTAAACGTGTAAAATTACATGTAACGTATGTAAGATTAAAAGCTAATATATTTGAAAAGATTGGTGAACTACATATTAAAGAAGAACATAAAAACCCCGCCGAGTAAGCAGGGCGCTCATTCTAGTTTTTTTCTTTTTCAAAAGTTAAACTACATTTTATTATTATTATTATTATTATTATTTAACATAAATACAAACACAATAAAAACGTTTTCTATCGGTGTCGATCTTCATTGTTCACCGTTGTTAGTTATAATAATCTCAATTATTAATTTAATTTTTTTAGTGAAAAAAGAAAAAACTTAAATTAATTTGATTAATGCTAACATTCAACTATTTTACTACTCAAACAATTTCTTAAAAGATACTCTCATTTGTTATTCCTAGTCCCAACTACTAATTGCGTTATATTGTTTCGCTTAATTTATTGACATTTTAATAGTGTTCACAAAATTTCATGTTTGTCTTTAAAATATAAAAAGATTTTTATTTTTTCATATATGTCAAGTTAATATATCGAAAAGTGTTGATCAAGAAAATTCATGTCTTGGCATTCGTCCATGATTTTCTAGATTTATGATCCATTCTAATAAATTATCTGAGAATAATTGAGATCAATAAACTTCTGACACAATTAATTTTCAAATTTTTTTAATTACCGAATATTTTTTGAGAACATATAAAATATCTTATGTTTCATATTAACACATTGAACATACTTCATTCTGACTAATACATCTTTTAATATGTTCAAAGTTAGTAAGCAATTATTGTTCATACATTAACCATAAAAACCCCCAACTTTAATTTGGTGGGACGATTGATGACAAAACTTGCTATTATTCCTTTCGGTTTTTCCCTCACATTTGGTTTTGGATTGCTCCATTAAAGTTTCATATATCATTTGTTCTCTACTTTATCTTTTCATCTTATAATAATTAATTAATGGATTTCTGTATCAAAAGAAAAGATTACAATTAGGAGTGAAGCCATATATACTGTTAAAGAAATTGAAGAAGGGAAATTATTTTTGTGTCCAAATCTCAAATTTACCTTTACGGTGTTATAAAATGATATTTGAACTTTTTCTCTTGTATAAAACTATATTTATTTCAAGTCACTTTTCAATTAACTCATTTCTTTTCTATTTCAACCCAACTTTATTATTTTCACAATTTCAACAACATGACCTTTTCTTCAAATATCCTCTTCTTTTTGGGTAAATTATATACTTGATCATCCAATTTTCCTAGTTTTTCATTTTAGGTATTGAAAATAAAAAGTTTGCAATATAATTATTATTGCTACATACTTTTATTATTTTAGTCATTAATGTTACAAGCTTTTATCATTTTAATTAATTGCCGTTAAATTGTCATTACATGCATTCATTTTAATCACTCAATTTTAGTAAATTTTCATCTTGATCACTCATATTATCTTTTAAGTTTCTTTTATTTTTTTTTAAGAATTAAATTTCTTTAGTAAGTTTTTACATGGGAAAGGAAAAACCTTTTTTAACTTTTTAATTTCCTTTACTATTTCTTTTTTAGAATTAATTTTAGTTTTTATGAGGAAAAACCTGAGCTTTTGCATGAAATTGAGTTACAAGTGAAAATTTTGGTTTCATCTCAACAACTAAATAACTTAATTCCTTGTAAAAACCCACATATTTTATTTGAAAAATTAATTCTAAAAAAAATAAGTGACTAAAATGAAAACTTACTAATGTTACTAAAATGTGTATGTAATGACAAATTAATGTCAAGTAACTAAAATGATAAAAGTATGTAATGAAAGTGACTAATATAGCGTCCCACCAAAACCCTAGAGGAAGGCCTAGGAATGGCACGTTACAGTCGTATCCTTTCCATTTAAATAGATTGTGTTTGGCGAGAAGCCAAAATTTGTTTGCGGTTAAACATATAAATACACAACTATACATTATAGGAGAAGTTAACTACTGCGCTTCAAAATCAATAAGCTTCATTATAGAAGTGAAGGAAAATCATAGTTTGGTGCATACAAAATTTAATTAAAAAAAATTGTTCTTCAAAAACTTAAGCCTTAACACCACCTCAATGTCATGTATAGTACAAAACCTAAGAGTCTCACAACAATGGACGTTCCTTGGAGTAGTCCTCAGTGTTTCCTTTTCTTTGTCACGATCTTGAGAAGGAAAGGTAAAGGGGTAAGTTCAAGAAACTTAATGAGTTTCAAAGAAGACATTACGGTATCTATACATAAGACATTTACACCTTTCGAAACTAGTGGGACAAACAATTCGTCCATTGGAAAATACCAAACACAAGCAGGCTTAACATCGTTCACAAGTTGGCGAATACCATACCTATATAGACTTTACAACAAAAAATGTTCCTTTGGCTTATATACTACGTCCATGCAACCATACAGACAACCTTCTTTGTGTTAGCCACAACCCTAGTCTTTGTTCAAAGTATATCATTCGTTCGTTCCTTTTTCCTTTGTCATGCCTTACCAATCTGGTTTGTAGTACGACTTGCCCTACCAAAGGCTACATAATCATTTTCATGTATCGCGATCTATCAATTCAATGCTCATTTCATTGAAGGCAATGCCATGAATTCATTTCCTTTTATTTCTTTCAGATCATATGGTTCATTTCAAAGTAACAAGGGTAATGGCTTAACATGAAGCAAGGCTCTACATCACTTACACAGACATGCCAGATCAGACTTTTCACAATAAACATTTGTTACTCTTATACATGCAGTTCATCTTCACAGAACAGTTAAACTTACCTTGAACCAAACATGAACAAAAGCATTACACACACATGGAATATGAAGAAACTCACCAAAATAAGGTGGAAAATTTCAGACAATAGGACCTTTACCCTTACCTTGGGAGCTTTCAGGAGTTTCTTGAGCTATAATATAAAGAGCTATCTTATCAGATCATTTTACCAAAAGCTAAACAAGTTTTAACAAGAACATTAATAGGAAACTCAGAATTTGAAAGTTTTCTCCTCTTTCACTTCAAATTGGCCCTAAAGCATAAAACCCTAGAGCCCCGTAAATAACCATGAAAATAACTTGAGATTCATCAATATTTACTAGGCACTTACGATGGAAGAGTTAGCTAAATACAACAAATCCAAAGCTTCAGGCAAGTCTTATTTCTAAAGTTTTTCGGGAAAATTGAGAGAAAATTTGGAGAGAAATATAAGGTTTGACAAAGAAAGCATAAAACTTGCACAAGAAGCCAATGTTGGCTTTATACAGGTGCACACGAAAGAAAAAATTAGTGGCAAGTTTATTTCATCCATTACCCTTCCTTCGATACCCATGACTATTAACTTTCTCTCTCATCTTAAATGCATGTCCTTTCAATTGCAGAAACCTTGTCCCATTCTAACAAGTCTTTTTTAGGCAAACTAAAGGGTTTTAACCAGAACAATAAAATAATAATATAACTAACAATTCTTTCAAGCTAAGCACTTAACATTAAGGAATAAACATTAACGTCTATCAGATAGGGTGACGTATACCCTGCAAGAGGGTCCACCAAACCACCAAGCTCGTCTTAACAAAGACTTCGCCCAGGGGATCGTTCTATAGACTTCAAGTACTTAGTCATATCTAACATCTTACTTAATAAGAGTTTACTCTATGACCTTACTTCTATGAGCAGTACTCGTACACTAAGGTTTCGTCGGGCAGGATGTTACAACTAAAATAATTAAAATATGTAAGGATAGTGTCCATATTACAAACTTTTTATTTTTGATGCCCAAAATTAAAATTTCATGAAAGTTAAGTGACCAACTACGTAGTTTACTATTTTCTTTTCTTTTATCTTTTTAATATTTAAATTATTGGATTACACAAAGTTTATATAAATAATCCATTGAGGTTTTCATTTGAACGTGGATAGTTTAATTCATAAACTCTAAAGAACATAAATAATGTATTAAAAATATTCTTGTTGTTTTTAAATAGGATATTGATTTAATAGATTCTATTAAATTAATAATGGTAATAGCTGCTAAACTAATTATCATTATCACCTACCATTTAATAAATCAAATTAGGCAAAACTTATTTTGGTTTATTTTATATATATATATATATAATTTTTATGAATTAACTATATATTTGGCTGCTAAATTAATTATCATTATCACCTACCATTTAATAAATCAAATTAGGCAAAACTTATTTTGGTTTATTTATATATTATAATTTTTATGAATTAACTATATATTTGGTTTACTTCATGTTTTACTATGAAGAAACTAGAGTTTTTAATTTGCCATGTTTCTTTATTTTTATAATATTATTAGTAGTTCTAAATTGATATCATTATTAGTTGTTGTTATTAAATGCAAGTTTAGTTTTGATGTTGATCTATTTAGAATATGTTGATTAAATTGCAAACACATGTATTTGTACACACAAATTTCGAATAAGATATTGACTTGAAAATTTGGAGTTAAATTTATTGATAATTTTAAAAAGAGTTACAATCTCGAGATTCTTTTAATTCTTCTATCCGATTTGGCTTTGATTCAAGGGTTGTCTAGAATTGATTTTGAAAGGATGTGATTTGCTTCTATAAGACTTTAGCTTGAAGAGTTTGATGAAATATTTGCTTGAGAATTTGATTTGATTTGGATTCAAGGGTCATTGAGACTTGATCTTGAATAAATGATGTTTGCTTTAAGGGACATCGAGACTTGATATTGAAAACATGTTTAGATATCCTTTTTTTTAGTTGAACTGGATTGAAAGATGCCTATATTAAAAAATGGTTTTTGGCTTCTTTCCCTCTGTTAAGCTGGATCAAAATGCGATTTTTCTTCATCAAAATTTCTTCAAACTCTTCAAAGATATCTACAAATAATCTCTGAACTTCTTGAACTTGTGAATGTGTGTTGAATGGCTTGGAGTGACCTCTTTTATAGTGCTAGCCACTTGAATAAAAGAGAGTTCTTGACAAGTTAACTTCTTCATTTGAGTATTCTACAAGAAATTAAACTTTTTTTATTTATTATTTATTTATTATTAATTTAATTAATTAAAAATAAAATAATTCGAAAAGAATATACTTTTTTTTATAAAAGAGTTATAAAATGATTTAATTCTTTGGTTTATCTCTTTATTAATTAATTTAATTAGAGATAAATAATAATCACATATAATGAATTATGATTGGTCCAAAAATTTTACATTTGCAGTATTTCTACCACATGATAGGTTGAGTTTGATTCAATTCGATTTTTTTTGTACTTTTCAAATTGTTCATAGTAATTTTGTTCAATTATATTCTTGATTTCTAATATTAATTTTGGATTTGATATTTTTTAACTTTATTTTGACAAAATAAATTTTGTTTTAGTGCTTTTACACATTATTTGGTAAGATTTCGGAATCCTTTTAATAAATGTTTCTAAAAATATTACTTTTCAAGTAAATAGAAAATATTCAATAACTCATATAGAGTATTTTTTATAAATATATTTTTAATAATATTTTCTAGTAAGTAAAAAATATTTAATAACTTTTATATAGTATTAAAAACCAATTGAACCGAGTTAAAAGTAATTTAAATATTTAAATTTATTGTTATAATTTATAAAATGAATGTTTATATTTCTATTACTATTTATTTATGTTCGCCATCTTTTTCCTATTTTCTAAAATTTTTTATTCTTTATGAAATTTCAATAATTTTTAAAATTTTTATTTTATTTTTCATGATTGAATCAACTGTTAAATAAGTTGAATCGAAAATCGATGTTTTGGTCTTTTTTATTTTTACAACATTTAATACAATCCACTATGTATTCATATGGTCACTATGTATTCATATGATCATTAGTTTAAAAGATAAAAAAATATACCTCATGTAATGGTCTGATGGTGAAGAGTGTTTACCGTCTAGGTGTGACCCACGTTCGAATCGCGTTAATCACGTTGGTTGTTCGAGTTTTACCCTGTTATTGTAATTCACAAAAAAAAATTGAAAAAAAAACAATAATCCCTTAATTCCAAGTTTCAAATATAAAATAAAACCCTTCGTTACCACAATGTGTGGAAATGGTCTTGTTCACGATTTGTTACCTAGGTTTATTTGGTTCACAACACAATTTATTTGTATTTTGTTTGTTAATGTTGTGCAATATTATCAACTTGTGAATCAAATTAAATTTGAATTTTAGTAATATTGTAAATATTTGATACGACTTTATTTGTAATTTTAGGTTACCTAATTTCATATATATATATATATATATATATATATATTTGTTTAATTCTAAACTTCATCCATTTACTTTACTAAAAATCAAAAGTTAGTCTTTTAAACTTAATTTGTTAGAATTTGGTCACAATATTTTATAATAACTAAGAAGTTAGCCTAGTTGTTGGTAAATATATGAACTTTAATTATTGATTTTTTGTTAATTTGTTGCATATAAATTGTTGAAATATTGATTTTTCGTTGATTCCTTGCATATACAATAGACCTATAAACATGTACTCATCGTAATTAGCATGCAAGATTATTGTGGAATTATGTAAAATTAGGAAACATACCAAATCATCATAAAATTATGGTTCAATATACTAATTTGAAACAAAGTTACAAAGGAAAGATGTTAATGCGTCCACAACACTATCTTCTCAAATCAAAGAGACAACAATTGAGAATTATTATGCTTAACACATTCTTATCAAGTATTGGAAGAAAAAAATGTCTTCTTTATTTTTTTTAGAGAGAGAGAGAGAGTGTGTGTGTGTGTGAGCGCACCTTTTATGTTATCTACAGAATCAGCTTCCTTTGACAGATTGGTTGTTTGAATTCAAAAACTAAAATTAATTGCCATGGTAGTATGTAAAAAATATTATAAAATGGATACCCAAGTCCAACATCTCTCACTCATACATAATGGGCAAAATACTCTTGTGCTCAAGCATTAAAAGATCATTATCATTTTTATTTTTGTTTAAGTTTCATACTAGAAAGTAGGTCAGGTGACCAATACATTATCCTTGAGAGTTGGCTGGTATATAATTGTTAGGTATATGGTAGCTCATAAAAAATGAATAGAGGTGGTATGAAGTACCCCAAATGCATTTAGTCATCCTTCAAGTTTCCTATCTCTTTTGTTATTAATGATATAATGAATTTTTGTATTCACAATAATGTCTACAACTTTAAACATAATTGGTCAGCTTGTGAATACAGCTGAATGAGACACTATAGCGATATTCTGTTTTCATTGAATCTCTCTATTTCAATTCATTTGCTCTCTAGATATGTCTTGGTAGATCGAATCATACATGATCATTGGTAACATAGTAAGATAGCTAACATTGAACTGAAACTTCAAGAAGTAGTTAAAAGTCATAAAGGTACTTAATAAAGATTCTAGTTGATCTCGTGGGTCTCACACAACTTAGAAGTAGAGACCAAATCTTCTATTACCCATATTACTCATATAATGCACATGTGGTAGGAAACACATGCTATGGTATTACTCTTTTTTTTTTTTTGGAGCACATGTTTGTTATTAAGGTTTCAATATTGTATAGGTGATAGTTTAGATACACTTAATGTCTAACTTGAGTACACAACTCTACCTTTTTAATGAATTTATAAACATGACTTCCACCTAGCATATAACATATAAAGTGAATTGTGGGATATTTTATTCACTTTCGATCATCATTTCATCATCGTATGACCTCATTTTGATTTTTGATCAATGCATTTTTATTTTTAAGTTCGAGTTCTCATTAAAACACCAATTTTAAAACTTAAAATACTCTCATCTCCACATGGAACTAAGCCATATAGGTGATTACCTGTGTGAGATGGACAATAATCTATTTCACATAGCTTTAATCTTATATATGTACTTAACATGCACATGCGCTTGTGTATGTACTCATGCATACATATGCTATTGTGTGTGCACTTATGAAATAAAATGCTAAATGTTAGTAGGCATTAAGAACAAATTTCATTCATATGTATCTCTAACATACATCAATAGCTTAACAAACTATTTATAATACTTAATGCAGTTAGTCCATCCAATTTTATACAATCCTAGAGATCTAACGTTCTCCTTAAATACATCTCTAGCAACTAGTTTTGTAAATGAGTATGCAACAATCTTTTGCATAGATGTATCGTATGTTGACATTCATAAGTGCAACCATTTCTCGTACAAAATTGCACTTTACTTTTTTGTATTTGGTTCTTGAATGATATTTGGGATCTTTAGTAAATGCGATTGCAACTTGACTACAATTCACTAACACTTGTGATACATCTTTACACAATCCCAGATGAGTCAAAAATTGTTTGTGTAACAACCCAAACTCGACCTAGACGTTATGATCGAATCTCGAAAGTTACATTAACAACATTCGAAAAATTATCTACTTGTTAACAAAATAACTAGGTTTCAATAGTTTTTATGAAAAATTTTAAAATTTAAATATTGAGCGAGTCTATTTTTGAAAAATATTTATTAAAACAAAATTATTTCAAAAAGGCAGCATTTTTATCGTAATGTCGTTTTGAGATATTCAAAACAAAGAATTTTGCATTTTAATTATTTAATAAAATGATTTAAAATAAAAATATTTTGCAGCGAACTTTTTAGAAAAACTTAGAAAAATCACGAGTTAATAATTTATTTTTAAAAATAAGTAAAAATTGTAACCAAATTAAATAAACTCAATAATTTAAAATGCTTTATATCTCATAAGTTTGCATGCATGTGTGGCAGTTCTAAAGTTATAAAAACAAACCAACAACCAACATAAAAAGAAATGTTCAAAGTCCAAAGTCCACAAATAACAATAAAAACGTTTAAAAAAACTTATTATCAAAACCAATTTGAGAGGCTCCATCGAATGTTGAATCTAAGCCCTAAGTTCGAATATACCCTGAAAGGTTATTACACTAAAGGGGTGAACTTTTAAAGCCCAATGTGAGTCCTTTAACAAATAATTATCAATAAACATATAATCATCAATCAAGTAAACATTTCGCTTTATGCACATGATCATGGCGATGTAATTTTTATAAAATTGTTATGCATATTTATTAAAACATCCTACCTATCACCGCTACACTCCTCAATCGAGTTCCCCAAAACTCGTCCATCCTAAACACTCCAATTTGTGGGCAGTGCCACCAGTAATATAGACAGTGCTATCAATATTGTGGTCAAGCCACCAGTGTTGCAGACAGTGCTGCCAATGTTGCAACAAGGTTGCCAGTACTTCCTCCTTACACATATCCCACTCCATGCATGTGATATGGCCACATTAACATATTATCACTTATTACAAAATAATTACTTTTGGCATGTAACTTATGCTCATCAAATAATTTATCACATCACATAAGCATGTTTTTCATGCAAATCACACTTAATAACGATATAATAAATTGTCACTTTTTAATAGTCATGAATAATTCATATATGCCATTTTATCACATATTACGAGTATGAGATCAATCATGTTTTTTTCAAATCAGCAATAACATAATTACACAATGCTTTCACAAAATAGTTAGTATGGAGTCACTTACTTGTGTAGTCTGTTTTGACGGATTTAACCATCCACTTTGAATACGTAAGGTATTCCCATAAAAACAAAAATCACGTAAATAACATTTGATTTTGAGAATTTTTAACAATATTCATTTATCTCTTAATAAGATAGACCCACACCTAATAGTAGATCTGGTCCGAAACACCACTCTAACGAACATCTACATTCCAATCTTAACCAAGAAAGTATCAATATGTTATCAAATAACCTTTAATTAATAATCTTCCTTTAATAAATCGTTTATTACACACTTGAACCAAATCACCCACTTTAGACTTACCCTTATGATAATCACTTGAACGATAGTTTCGTTCGTTCTCAAGACTAATAGTTTTCTGGAATTGTGTCGATCGACCCTTTATAAACAATAAGGCACAATACATTAATATACGAGGGAAAACTTATAATATATTCCTTGCAAACATTCGACCATGAGGAGAAAGTAAAAAAAAAATAGTGATTCTACATCCCAATATTATTTACCTTGATTTGATTGAATCAGAATGAAAGATGGATCACTAGAGTTTTTGGTTGAAGAGGAGATCAAATCTAGAACAATTAATCACTTAGAAAAGTGAGTCAAGTGTATAATAAAAAAATGTAACAATAGATTCAAATATTGATGAACTCATTTAAAAAATAAAATAAAAGAAAAACAATTTCATTACTTAGAGAAAATTTGAAAAAATGGGGAAAAAATTAGGGATTCATGAAGAAAGGGAAGAAAATCGCTAATCATTGATGGAGGCATGACGACGATGACTACGGCGATGAAGTGGTAGTTTAGTGAGGATCCAACGAAGGAGGAGGGAGGAAGCGAAGATTGTAGCACAAGAGGAAATAAGGGGAAGAAAGAAAAAGGAAAAAAGAATTAGAGGAGGAGAAGAAAAGAGAAAGAAAGGAGGTTGTTTTCTATGGGTGCACAAATGTGGCAACCACGGTGGTGCTAGGGTAGCGGTGGATCAAAACGGAGAAGAGTAGCGGTGGCAAGGAGAAGGTTCAACGGTGGCAGTGATGGTTTGAGGCACAAAGTGGTGGAGGAGAGGAGGAAATTTAGAACAAATTATTGTTTATGGCTAAATCAAAAGGATAAAAAAATGAAGAGAATGAGAGGAGTTATGGGAAAAATGGTTCATTAGGGAAAAAAGTTGTCTAGGTACAACGAATCACTTCTAATGGAAATAATGGAGAAAAAGGGTAGGTGGAGGAGACAATGGACCAAAAAAGGGATCATGTTAAAGTAAATAAGGTAAGTTGAGTTGAAAATAAGGGAAAAAAATCCCTTAAGTAAGGAAAGGAGTGTTGGACGACAAAGGGTTGCTAGCATGCTAAAGTTGACCAAAAAAAAATGAAAACTTGGAAGTGAGGAGACTTGAATCTAGAACCTTAAAGATTTAATTAGAACTCTTAATCACTTAACCATATTATTCATTGTTTCAATTTAACCGAAATTATTAAAAAAAATGAGATGTTACAATTCTACCCTTCTTAAAATAAATTTCGTCCTCGAAATTTACTTGGTTGGAAGAGGTTAGGGTATTGACGTTGCATCGCATCCTTAGGTTCCAAAATGGCTTCACTAGAACAATGATTTCGCCACTATACTTTTACTAGCGGAATATATTTCCTCCTCAACACTTTGATCTTACGATCTAAAATTTGAATCGTTTCATCATCGAAGTATAAGTCTAGACGCACCTCAATCTCCTCAATCGAAAACACATGAGATGGGTCTAATCGATAACGCCTTAACATAGATACATGAAGCACATCATGAATGCGATCTAATTTCGACGGTAACTCCAACTGATATCCCACTAGTCCAACCCTCTCAAGAATGCGATAAGGTCCAATGAATCTCGGACTCAACTTTCTGTTACGGTCAAGTCTCAGGAATTTCTTCTATGGTGACACTTTAAGGAATACTTGACACTGACATTGAATTCTATATCCCCCCTTTTCAAATTAGCATAAGATTTTTGACGATTTGATACCGCTTTCAATCAATCTTGAATCATCTTCATAGTACTCTCGATATCCTAAACTAGATACAGGCCCAAGACTTTCTTTTCCCTCAATTCGATCCAACATAACGGAGTTCGACATTTGCGACCATAAAGATCTTCATAGGGAGCCATCTGAATGCTCGATTGAAAGCTATTATTGTATGCAAATTTAACAAGTGGTAAATGTTCCTCCCATCTGACTCGAAAATCAATTACACAACCCCTCAGCATATCTTCAAGGGCTCGCATAACCCTCTCAAACTACTTATCGGATTGTGGATGAAAATATGTACTGAAGTTCAATCGTGTGCCAAGAGCTTCATGCAGCTTCTTCCAAAATCCAGACGTGAAACGAGGATTGTGAACAAAGATGATCAGTACTAGTACCCCATGAAGTCTCACAATTTTAGAAATATACAGTTTGACTAACTTCAGTAATAAATAATCTGTGCGAACCGATAGAAAATAAGTTGATTTGGTCAGTCTATCCACAATTACCCAAATTGAATCTTTCTTAGAAGACGTCAAAGGTATCCCACTCAAAGTCCATAGTTACTCATTCCCACTCTCACTGAGGGATCTGAATAAGTTATAGAAAACCAGAAGGAACTTGGTGCTCAGCTTTAACTTGCTGGCAAATAAAAAATTTAACCATGAACTTGGTCGCATCTCATTTTAGTCTCGGCCACCAATATTGTTCACGAAGATTTCAACATATTTCCTTCAGGAAGCATAACGTAAGGGCTACTATGTATTTCCTAAAGAATGAACTGTCTCAATTCCCTATCCAAAGGTACACAATATCTTCCACGATAACACAAAATTCCCTCTGAATTAAACCTAATGTCTATAGTCTTATCTTCTTCAATCTGCTTGACATGTGGCACGAAAGACGAATCTAAAGGCTGTTTCGAATTGATCTCATCCACCAAATTAGGTCTCACTTGAAACTCTGCAAGCAAACTTCCATCCTTATACAAACTCAATCTGGAAAATATCGCCCTCAATTCGATCATTGACCTCCTACTAAACGCATCAGCCATAACATTTGCCTTACCCAGATGGTACTCAATAGTGCAATAATAGTTCTTGAGCAACTCTATCTATCACCTCTGTCTCAAGTTTAACTCTTTTTGGGTGAGGAGGTACTTAAGGCTCTTGTGATCCATGTAAATAATACACTTTTCATCGTAAAGATTATGTCTCCAAATCTTAAGAGTGAAGACTACCGCAACTAACTCAAGATCATGAGAAATGTATTTACACTCATGCGGTTTGAGTTATCTTGAGGCATAGGCCACGACTTTTTCGTTTTACATCAACACACAACCAAGACTAGTATGAGATGCATCACTATAAATCACATACTCCTTCCTAAACTTGGGCTGAATCAAAACAAGTGCTTGAGTCAATACTGATTTAAGTTTCTTGAAACTAACTTGTTTCTCCTCAGTCCACTTGAAAAGGGAAGTCTTTCTCAACAGTTTGGTCCTAGGAGCTACAATTAGAGAGAAACCTTTCACAAAGCTCTTGTAGAATACCCGCAAAGCCAAGAAAGCTCCGAATCTCACTAACATTCTTAGGTACTTTCATTTGAGAATACCCTTGATCTTCTTTGGATTAACATGAATACACTTAGCTAAATCTACATGACCCTAAAACATCACTTCATCGAGTTAAAACTCTCACTTACTCAACTTAGTATACAACTTTCTCTCACGAAGGGTTTGTAGAACCCTTCTTAACTTCGATCTTAGAATAAATCAGGATGTCTTCAATGAAGACCACCATAAATTGATCCTGATAGGGTTGGAAAACTCGGTTCACGAGGTCCATAAAAGTTGCTGGAGTTCTCAGAGTAACCCGCTTCATATCACAACTGTCTCATTTCCTACTGGAGTTCTCAGAGTAACCCACTTCATATCATAATCTAAACTAACTCAATGATCCTTCAACCAGTCTATACCCAAAATAATGTTAAATTCTCCAAAAGGTAGCTCTATTAAGTCAATTGGAAACAATTCTCCCTGAAGTTCTAAGGGACATCTTCTATAGATTTTATTTACAAATATAGACTGCCCTTGGGGACTAAGTATAGTTATATATCAAACAGTATCTTTCACTACAACTTGTAGTTTATCATACATAGAGTAGGCAACATAAGAATAATTAAAACCTACATCTATCAAAGTAAAGTACTGTATGAAATTAATTGTAAAAGTACCTACAATGACATCAGTTGCATCACAGTCTTCTCTGTGCCTTGCTGCATAAACCAAGGCAGGCTATCTAGCATCAGTACAATTTGCACCTTGACCAACTGCTCTCTTTCCAATATATTAGCTTTGTTATTACCACGTTCTCTTTTATTTTAATTGTATTAGGGTTGCAGTGCTTGCCTCTAATCCCTCACATGCGGACAATCTTTAATCTGATGCTCCATAGACCCACATATTAAACAAGCTCCGATTTTCTTCCAACACTCTTCATCATGAGATTTTCCGTAGTGAGCACATTCACGAATCCTATTTTTATTCCCCACAGTAGTTGGGTACTGTCGAGGTATATTATCTCTAACTTTCTTCGCAGGACACAGATTAGAATTCCCTGAGCCAAAGTCCCTCTTAATTGGAGTCTTGGTCTTGTCCCTTCTTTCTCATTCACCTTGTTTAACCTCTTCTAGAATCTTCACCGTCTCCACTATGGTCTCAAAGACTCTATCTTACAGCATAACAACTTGGACCTTTAGATCATATCGTAGCCCACTCTCGAACCTCACAAACTTGTCCTGTTAAAAAGTTACCATCTCTCGTGCATATCGACTCAACCTTAGGAACTTGGCCTCATACTCAGATACAGTCCTATCCTCTTGTTTCAACTCAATGAACTCTTACCTTCGGGCTTCAACATGCCTCGAGCCTACATACTTCTTCTGAAATGATCTTTGGAAATACTCCAAGGTTATCCTCTCAGCTTGAGTACCCTCAACTATAGACTACCAAAAACAGGAGGCCTCATCTCTCAAAAGTGACACCATACCCTTAAATTTATTTTTTAGGGTACAGTCCAGATCGTCTAATATTCTCTCATAGATTTCAACCAATATTCAGCTACTATAGGGGTCGTCCCAACAATTCTCCTAAGCACTTTGACTTCACTAGATTGAAGCCTCTTCGTTATAGACTTGTGACCTCCAGTACTAGATTGGCCTCTTACAACTCATTGTATAACCCTCAATAGTGCTTGGGATATTACACCATCAACAAGATCATGGTTAGCCTTCTCATCAACAAATCGCTCGAGCTCTTGGCTCACGTTATCCATAGTCGTATCATAACATCTATCGAAGTTTTATGAGTTTTATCTGATAGTATTAGAAACAATTTCATGTTATCACTTGTGTTATTATCAATGTGAGTCTTACTATCTAAAAGTATATCATCTTAAATCTAAGATTTCGTAATCTAGAGTTTCAAGTATAAGAAATACTTATCTTAGATCAACTTCGGGAGTCTCGGATTCTCAGAGGTTTAAAATTTAAATTCAATAGCAAAAAGACCTTTTTAAAACTCTTTTAAAATATACATGCATACCAATTTAAAATACACAATCTGAGTTTTAAACCGGGCTTTAATACCACTAAATTTAACGCCCCAAACTCAGTCTAAATGTTATGGTCGAATCTCGAAAGTTACATTAACAACATTCGAAAATTTATCTACTTGTTAACAAAATAACTATGTTCCAATAGTTTTTATGAAAAATTTTAAATTTTAAATACTGAGAGAGTTTAATTTTGAAAAATACTTATTAAAACAAAATTATTTGAAAAATACGATATTTTTATTGTAATGTGTTTAGAGTTATTTAAAACAAAGAATTTTGTATTTGAATTATTTAATAAAATGGTTTTAAATAAAAATCTTTCGCAACAAACCTTGTAGAAAAACTTAGAAAAATCACGAGTTGATAATTTGTTTTAAAAAATAAGTAAAATCGTAACCTATTTAAATAAACTCAATAATTTTATATGCTTGAAATCTTATAAGTTTGCATGAATGTGTAGCAGTTCTAAAGTTATAAAACTACACCAACAACCAACTTAAAATGAAATGTTCAAAGTCTAAAGTCCACAAATAACAATAAAATAGTTTTAAAAAATCCATTATTAAAAATCCATGATCAAAACTCATTCGAGAGGCTACACCGAATGCTGAATCCAAGCCCTAAGTCCAAGTATTACCTGAAAGGTTATTACACTAAAGGGATAAGCTTTTAAAGTCCACTGTGAGTCTTTTAACAAATAATTATCAATAAACATATAATCATCTATCAAGTAAATATTTCATTTTATGCACATGATCATGGTGATGCGATTTTTATAAAACTGTTACGTAGATTTATTTAAAACATCCTACCCATCACCGCTATACTCCTCAATCAAGTTCCATAGAACTTATCCATCTTAAACACTCTAATTTGTGGATAGTGCCACCAGTAATGCAGATAGTGCTACCATTATTGTGGTCGAGCCACCAGTAATGTCAATAGTGCTGCCAATATTGCAAATGAGGCTGTTATTACTTCCTCCTTACACATATCTCACCCCATGCATGTGATATGGCCACATAAACATATTATCACTTATTACAAAATAATCACTTTTGGCATGTAACTCATGCTCGTCAAATAATTTATACTTTAATGTCACATAGGCATGTTTTTCATGCAAATCACACATAATCACGATATAATAAATCATCACTTTTTAACAGTCATGAATAATTCATATATGTCATTTTATCACATATCATTAGTATGAGATCAATCATGTTTTTTCAAATCAGCAATAACATAATCACACAACGTTTTCACAAAATAGTTAGTATGGAGTCACTTGTGTAGTCTGTTTTGACGGATTTAACCACCCGCTTTGAATACTTAAGGTATTCCCATTAAAAATAATCACGTAATAACATTTGATTTTGAGATTTTTAACAATATTTATTTATCTATTAATAAGATAGACCCACACCTAATAGTAGATCCAGTACGAAACTCCACTCTAACGAACATCTACACTCCAATGTTAACCAAGGAAGTGTCGATATGTTATCAAATAACCTTTAATTAATAATTTTCCTTTAATCACTCGTTTATTACAAACTAGAACCAAATCACTCACTTTAGACTTACCCTTATGAAAATCGCTTGTACGATGGTTTTGTTCTCAAGATTAAGAGTTTTTTGGAATGGTGTCGATCGAGCCTTCATAAACAATAAGGCACAATATGTTAATATGTGAGGGAGACTTATAATATATGCCTTAAAGACATTCGACCATGAGGAGAAAGTAAGAAAGAAAAATAGTGATTCTTCATCCCACTATTATTTACGTTGAATTGATTGAATAGGAATGAAAGATGGATCACTAGGTTTTTGAGTTGAAGAGGAGATCGAATCAAGAACAATTGGTCACTTAGAAAAGGAAGTCAAGTGTATAATAAACAATGTAACAATAAATTAAAATATTGATGAACAAGTTGAAAATAAAATAAAGGAAAAAGGGTTTCGTTACTTAAAAAATTGAATAAATCAAGGATCGACTAAGAAAGAGAAGAAAATCACTAATTACTGATTGCCTCCAAATGTATTCTCTTTCAAAGTATATTTTGGGCTTTTTGCAGTTATACGGGTTGAGTTGTAATATAGTTTACAATGGGATAATGAGTATTCCGAGGATTGTATCCAAAGAAGGCGAAACACTAATAATTTTAACTCTTGCACTAAAGAGATCTAAGTAGTACTTTCTTCAGGATTATAGTACGAGAGCGAATTAAAGATTTTGAGTTTTCTATAATGATAATAAAAATAATAAAAGCAAATACTGGAAATTGAAAATGAGATAAGAAGATTGATAAACTTAGTTATGGAGAATTAGTTTGCTTTGGCATGATTTCATAAAACATTACTTTGGGTTTCTCCTCAATCAACTAGTTCTTACCCTAGCAAGATCTTCCAATCTTCTACTATCACAATGAAGTAACAAGAACTACTTATCTTCCAACCTCACAGTTCAAATTAGTTTGGGGTAAGGGTTTTCACGAATGGGCAATACAAATTTTGGGTTAATTCTCACCTTGATGACTTCCTTGGGTTGTTAGACCTAGGGTTTGTTTCTCGCTCTTCCTTTTCCAAACAATTGATCTGCTAAAAAACACTACACAATAACTAAATCATCATACCTCCATACTCCAATCCTCCTAATTTGTCGGTTTCATACCTAGCAGATTGAACTATTTTTCACATTTGAAGAGTTTGAAATCAAGTATTTGAGTTTTGTTTCTTTAAGATTCAGTTTAGTTTTCGTTTATGAAATAAATTATGTACAAAGTGCAAAAAGGTGCTTATTATTGTCTTTAAGGTCGCTTGAGGCCTAAGGGTTATCTAACGAACTTTGTGAGTGGGCAAGAAACATTTAGAAGATGAACAAATAAGAAGCTGAGCACTATGTCATAACACAGACTGATCTGTCTCGCAATAAAGGGACAAGAATTGCAGAATGTCAAAACTGTTTCCTATGTCGCGACGTGGGCACAACGTGTCACGACATTGCCTGGGAAATTTACTTGAGGGAGTGGATTGTCTTCTACATCACGACACGACTCCTGTGTGTCATGACATCATCCCTTGGATGTGGATTTCTCATCAAATAAAGGGCGTTTTGGTATTTACAATGCCACTTAAACACGAGGAACGGTAGTTTACCTAAGGTTGAGGAAAACGGTCGTCCAAAGCTATAAATAAGGCCTCTAACACTAGGGTTTTACACACCAATCATTAAATCTTAGTTTTTAGTTTTATTTTATCTTTTCGATTTGAAACGAGACTGTAAAAACTCGCATAAACAATCATGGAAGTTTTCTCGATAGATTTCCAATACAATTTTAGTTTCTTTTTCATTTTCTTCTTTAATTATATGTTTTCATATATTATTTTATTGATGATCAAAGAAACCATGAGGAACCAATTCCATTTTAAGGAATTAGGGAGTGGACATATGGATAATTAATTATTGTTTTATAGGGATTTTACCTTTTGGATCAGCTATTTCGCAAAGGAAGAACATTGAACAAACACTAGGCCTGACAACCCTAATAAGTCATCTAGGTGGGAATAAACCCAAAATTGGTATTGCCCATCCGTGAACACCTTTTCCCCAAACTAGTTTAGAATGTGACATCTAGCGATAAGTAATCTTTATTGACTTGCTATGCCGGACCAAGATTGAGAGATCCAACTGGGGTAGTGACTAGATGATTAGAGGAAAATTACCAAAACCTAACATTTGCAGAACTTATACGGAAATGACCTAATATCCCCAAAGTCTTTTATAAGAATTTTTACATCTCAACTTTTGCTTTTATTTTCTATTTGATCTTTTATTTTATGCTCTCAAAATCTACTAATTATTCTTCGTACTATGATACCTAACATAAGTACTAATTAATTTTAGTATTTGCAGGGATTTGATTTACTATCACCTTACGCCTCCTTTGGTTATGATCCTATGATCCTCGGAATACTACTAAGTGTTTTGTTGTAACACATTATATTTACAACCTAACCCGTATACTTGCAGAAAGCCTAAATCTACGCCAAACGGGAGTATGCTCGTGGGCGATCAAGTTGTTAGCGCCATTATCGGGGAGGCAACGCCTTAGTAAATTTTATTCTTTCATTGCTAATAAAATAATTAGAAAAGTTTTAGGTTATAGAAATGATTTTATTTTATTTTTCGTATTTTGTTTTCTTTACTTTTTATTTAATTTTGGTTTATGACTCGAAGCCAAGGAAACTTGGTTAATCTTATTTCTAACCCCGAATCATTGATTAGACGTAATCGCATAAACCAACAGATAATGCAAAACCCACCACCGGATGAGAGGGAAGAGCAAGGCAATCCAATAAAAGATCTCGTAATTAATGTAAAAACACTCATATACCTTCGTAACTCCCTGCAAATGAACCAATGGCGAAAGCACAAAGAAATTTAAGGGAGTACTCTTTACCTAATCTAGATCTAACTCAAAAGAGTATTGCTAGACCTATTATTGGTGGTAATAATTTTGAAATAAAATCAACTATTATTCAAAACAATTTACAATTTAGAGGGACAATGGCTGAAGATCCCATTTTGCATTTGAAACGGTTTTTACAATTATGCAATACTTTTAGGTTTAATGATATTACTGATGATGCCATTCATTTGAGATTATTTCCTTTTTCGCTAACTGATAATGTTTTTTTCATGGCTAGATGAAGAAGCATCTGGATTTATAACAACATGGGATGAACTGGCAGGCAATTTTTTGTAAAATTAGAGGGCGAAGGGTTCCACAAAACATTGGAACGGTTTAAGACATTAGTACGCAAATGCCCTAATCACGGTATGTCAGAATGGATGCAACTACAAACTTTTTACAATGGGTTGGATGCATCCACCAAATCTACTCTACATGGTGCAGTAATAGGGATCTTAATGAACCGGACTTATAATGACGCGTATGGGCTAATAGAGAATATGGTGATAAACTCCTGCCAGTGGCCTACTGAGAGGTTCACTTATGGCCAAAAACCCGCTTTGGTAAAAATGATACAATAAGATGACAAATACCAACAACTAAGACTGAATCGAATCGAGTCTACTATCGGGGCACCACCATCCCATGGAGAAGATAAGCCTCTCTATCATTATCTCGTCAATCCAGAGGAGGCCAATTACGTAAGTAGTCAAAGTCCCTATTCGAATACCTATAATCCGGGATGGAAAGATCACCCAAATTTTAGGTGGAGAGGAAGCCAAGGGGGAAATGGTAACAATAATGCACAAGCTAGAAACCTTAGTTATCAACTCCCATTTCTACAAAGACAGCCAATAAAAGCGAGCCAGGGTGACCATACCGCATGTGGTCAAAGGTTGGATAGAATTGAAAAGGAAATGCACTTTGTGAGGGTAAACGTGAAACAAGTGCAGTCTGATTGTACTAATACCGCAAAATCTATGGTAAAGCTAGAGGAAAGAATGGATAACTGATGAGCATGATGAGTGATCTTTCAAGAAAAAGTTCAGGGATCCTTAGCAACACCGAGAATAATCCCTGAAGAGAAGGTAAAGAGCAGGTTAAGGTAATTAAATTAAGATCGGGCAAAGTACTGAGTAGCTCAGAACGACCTAATAATCGAGAAGAGCCTACTAAATCTCGTGAGATTATAGACATCCCTTCTGATGATGATACTGAAGTCATCAAACCCAAAGAGGTGCCAGTGAAAGAGGCATTAGAAATAAAGGAAGATATGCCTAAGGAAAAGAGTGCCTCAATCGCCTTCCCGAAAAGGTTAGAAGAAAAGAAGCGACAAGATGAGGAAGATTTTGTAAGTTTTCTCAACCTTTTCAAATCCCTAAATATTAACCAACCACTGATTGAATTAATAGAAAAGGTACCCAAGTATGCCAAATTTTTAAAGGAGATTATGACATGGCATCGAAAAATCAAGGTAGGCGAGCAAGTAGAGGTAAACGCATCCTGCAGTGCTATTATCTCCAAGGCAGTTCCCCAAAAACTGAAGGATCTCAGTAGTTTTACCATTCCAATTAAAATTGGGAATCTTCAGTTCAACAAGGCTCTATGCGATCTTGGTGCAAGCATAAACCTAATGCCTTTGCCAGTATTCGAGAAGCTTGGAAGTGGTGATCTTAAAAAATATCCAAATTACTCTACAACTAGCTGATCGGTCATCTGTATGATCGAGGGGAATTTTAGAGGACATCTTAGTCCAAGTACAGAGTTTCATAATCCCTACGAATTTTGTTGAATTGGATTTTGAAGAGAATTGAGATATCCCCACCTTGCTAGAAAGACCATTCTTAGCCACATCTCGGTCCACCATTGATTTGAATAAGAACGAGCTTACTATTAGAATCAATGATGAGGTGGAAACCCTCAAGTGTGGGGATAAAAGTGATGAAAATAATGAGCAAAATGAGCGATGTCATCTTCTAAAATTGAATAAGGGAGAAGGGCACAATCGAATTTTGTTTATGAATAAAGAAAGGATTAACTAATTTAGGGAAAGTGATCGATTGAAGGAAGTAGAAAGATCAAATGAGACGTGGACCAAAGGTGAAAAAAGTTGGATCCGTTCGGCAAGGGTAAGCATGCCGAATGAGTCTGATAGTAAGACTTAAAGGTAAATCGGTGGTACTAACTTATGTATATTATTATATATCATTCTAACATGGTTTTATTTCAATTTTTAGTAGAAAACAAGGGTATGTTACGACACACTATCAGCTGTGTCGAAACAAAGGTGACTGAATCCCAGAAAAATCAATACTAAAGCCAACGTCGCGACGTGGACTTCATTTGTTGTGACAACATGTACAAATTCAACAAATATCAAGCCTGAGAAGGATGTCGCGACCAAGCCCCGAGAATGTCATGACCAGGAGAAACTGAAGGGTGTGTCGCGATAAAGACCCGCTTTGTCATGACATCGACTGTAATTTTTGCAGAATCGACCTAGCCTGACTACACAACCCGACTGCTAAGGGCTTATTTTTTTTCAAATTTTTACACCCTAAAACGCTAAAACCTAACCTCTATAAATACTAAAACATTATTCTAACTCACTCCATTCTATTTTAACTCATGAAAAAACCTAAAAATCCTTTCTTTTCCTCTTTTCTCTTCTAATTTTTCAGGTTTCACACTAATCCAAGTTTAAAGTTATTACTTTCATTTTATTACTTCCAATGCCTCCAAGAAAGATTAGACGTACTGTAGATTTAAAACCATTATTGGGTACGAATCTTTCAAATTTTCTGAAAATGAATGTGGAAAAATATTTTAATGAACTTCAAGGAAAAACCTTCATTCAAGAGAGGGGTTTTGACCCATTATGATTTTGTGCAAGGAAATTTGGCCTCTAGTTAGGTACCATAAATGAGAACATTTTTGGACCATCCCCACAAAATCTACTATTATCCTTGTAGTCCAGGAATTTTATGCTGCCTTAAAAGGTCATATCTCTAGGACTAGGGACGAAATTAATTGGGAAACCTTAGTAATTATAAGGATTAGTATTAAGGTATCCCCCAAAATAATTTGTAATTTCTTTAATGCTCCTTATTATGAACAAGATTTCTTAAATCAAATTGACTTAGAATCCTTTAGTGATATAGACATGCATGAAATAATTATTTATCTGATTGAAGGAAGAGGGGAATGAAAATTTAGGTCAGGCACTAGTATTCCTATTTCATTTAATCAAGCCATCATGTTTCCTAAAACTAATATGTGGATCCAATTTATTTGCACCCATATGATTCCTGCTTTAAATGTTTTTAATGTCAATACTTTTCTTCCAGTGTTGTTATTTGAAATTTTGCAGAAAAAGCAGGTTTGTATAGGAAAATAGATCCACCAAGATATGAGCTGTTGTGTGGGAAGCCCAAAGGTGGGAATTTTCTTTTCTCACCTAATCACAACTTTGTGCAGGAGGGTAGGAGTGCCCATGATGTCTACTGAACAAACCCTGAAGCCATCGAAAAGCATCATTAGTGACACACTCTTCCAACAATATGGAGAGCTTCGTGCTAAACAAATAAGAGAGGGGAAGAAGAAATCACGATATTCGACGGCTACATCAACACCCATACAAAGGTCAACACCAGCCCAACAAGAAGTTGGTGAAGGGACTCATGCAAAGCTGGATTGGATGATCCAATGGATGCATGAATCGGGATCGATATTCCAAGAGGTTGCTCAACAACATAACCTTAGGGTCCCTAACTACACTGTAGACATGTTTGAGGTGGTGGATGAGGAGCATGATGATGAAGAATCGGAAGCAGGGAATGATGGTGATGAGGAGGAAGAAGAAATGGATGAGGATGAATAAATGTTTCAGAACAATTTAATTTTGTAAATTTTGGATAATTTTTTGTTTTTATTTTAGACTTATATAATTTGTAGGAGTAAGATTAGAACTTATCTTTGTGTATATGCTTTAATTCTTTTTGTAGGAACCCCACATTATGGAAGACATAATAATTTCGAGCATTAACGCGAAAAGAAGGAGGACAACCATCATAAAAAGAAGAGAACCTTCACGATAAATCGGGTAGCTTCTTTCCTTTATTATTTGAGGGGACTACATATTGAGGACAATGTGTTTTCGAAAGTGTAGGGGGTAACATAAGAATTTTTTGCATATAGTTTTTTTTTTTAGTTTTTTTTTTTTGTGCTTGAGCTTGTAGAAATACAAGTGATTGCTTAGGAGCATGTATAATAGCTTGATTGTGTTGATTGATAAATTTTGCATGATGATAAGGAATTTTAAATTTTTGAGCATGAAATTTTTTAATTCTATAAGTTATATTAAGTACAGATAGAAAGGTATTATTGATACCAAATGATGTGTGAAATATAAGGAAACGAGCATGCTAATATATATGATAGATGATAATTTTTAGATTATGTGATAAAATTAATATTTGTGCATATTAAGGTGTTTAGGGATGACCTAAGGCATTGTTTGGACACACCTAGAGCTAAAAAGCCAAACACTATTCTGAATTTCCAATTAGTACCATCTTTGAGCCTTATGACCCTCTTTAATGAACCACACTATAAACCTCTTTAGCCTTAAATGAAAGATTTGTCTATACTCTTTTCATTGGTTCTGTTTTGCATGGAAATAGACGTATGACCATTGTTATTGAGGGTAAGTAGACACATTAAGGTGGAGGTTACAAAATAAAAATAGGAAACTTAATATAATGTATGACCTTTAGTTTAGCCAAAAGAGAGAAATAGAGAAAAATAAAAAAAGGAAATATGAGTAGAAACAAAAGAATCATGAGTAAGAAAACATGTGAATAGTGATGATCAGGCTATGAACGTCATAGAAATTTATGCAAGCGAACATTGTCGATGCAAGTATAATAGATAGATGTAAGTCTATCGGGTATCGATCCCACATGGATGGTTGTTTGTGTTTATAGTTGTCAATGCAATAAAAATTTAAAACAGAAGAGATTGTGATGTTAAGTGTCGAAGCAATAAAATAAGAAATGCAGTAAAAGAATAAGATTAATTTGTCGAAGCAATATTGAAAAAATTAAGAAGTAATAATAATAAAATGAGGTTTCATGAGTTGAAGAGTTGACATAAAGCTAAATGTGATCACAAGGTTAATAACAGATAAATTGTCGCTGCAAATAAGCACAATGAAATCTTACCAACCTTAACTTCCCTATTTATCAAAGACTCAAATAATCACACTAACTACACCTTCCAATGTTGGCAATGCAATAAACTTAAGAACAAGTGGACTGAATTTCTTCGATCCTCAAGCAACTTCCGTTGTCTACACTTTTCAGTGACAGTGACTTCAATCACACTTTCGTGGTCAAACAATTAAATCCAAAGATAAACAGTAAAGGAAAGATTGAAATAGATATCATTCAGATCTGAAATGAAATTGTACTTCCATACAACTCAAATTATCAAAACTTATCAGCGTTAAGCAACAGAAATAACAGAATAAATCGAGTATCCTATTCCTAGTTTACTTGAATCACTCTCTTACACTCCTCTTGGATCGTACTTAGGATGCTCCTCGTCAGGAGCAGGACTGCCTTCTCGTCAACATCAGGTTGCCTCAAGAATTTAAGCTGCCATGGATGCAAGCTTGAAAAAATGTTGAAGAAGAAATTTAATCTGCTGAAAAGCCAAGAAGAATCCCCTCCTCTTTCCTTCTCTCTAGTATTTAACAGAAACCTCCCAGTACAGGTGTCCTACCTTTCAGATCTAGCATTCTTTAACTATACAAGTTGGTTATACCAACTGTACAGCTCACACGTTTTTGGTATGATAACCAGACAGCTATCAGATGCTGCGACAGTCTTGGGCGCAATTCTGGATCATCTTATGTAGCGACAACTCTGGACAACTTCATGCATCGATACTTCTGGATAGGTTCCTGCAGTGATATCTCTGAGCACAATACTAAAAAAACTAATGCAGCGACATCAGTAGTAAAAACATGAATTTAAAGGAAATTAGGCTGAACTTTATTAAGTTAGAAAATGCAATAACTAAATTAAAAATACAAAAAAATGTATGCTAAAGATGAACAAATGGAAACAAATTATACCATAAGTAAGGAGAAATCAATGGTTCTTTCTAATGCTATCAAGTGACAAAATTACAAAGTCACCAAAAAGAAGAAAAAAAGAATCTTACTCATGAAACAAAAGGAAAAAGAATACTCATAGGCTAGCTAAGGGGATTGCTTTATATCGAGAGTTCCTAAAATGTAGAAAAAAGGATGGTGAGAGAAGGAGAAATAAGGGGTGAGATGGAGTGAGACATAAAGGGGAAGAATAGGGAACAATACAATGTGCCAAACTATTGTTGTGTTTTTAACCTTTTGCACTTAACTATTCTTTAAAATTCATACCTATCCTAAGCCTCAACACCTTACAAGTCGAAAATCCCTATGTGACTTAAACAACTCTTTGCATGAATAGATATGGAAATTGCATGATCTCATTATGGTTGTCTGTATTGTACTAGGGTAATTAAAATACTTATATTTGACATTGATGGATACATACTGATAAAAGCTTAATATGTGTATTTCATATAACTTAACGAACTTATTTGTTTCTAACAAAAAATTGTAAAGTTGTTTAATTATCATGTCAAAGTTATTAAGAGATATATGATACCTAGACCACATGCTACGAGCCCACTCTTTGTCTAGCTATGAACTCAAGTTCGTCATTTCTCCTTATGTTTCTTATTTTGTTTGCTCAAGGACAAGCAAAGACTTAAGTGTGGGGGAATTTGATCTGTCGGTTCCATACCTAGCAGATTGAACTATTTTTCACACTTGAAGAGCTTGAAATCAAGTGTTTTCGTTTTATTTCCTTAGAATTTAGTTTTCTTTTCTTTTATAAAATAAATTGTGTACAACATGCAAAAAGGTGTTTATTGTTGTCTCTAAGGCCGATTAAGGCCGATTAAGGCCTAAGGGTTAGCTAACGAACTTTATAAGTGAGCAAGAAACATTTAGAAGACGAAGAAATAAGAAGCTGATCACTATGTCACGAAACAGACTGATCTGTGTTGCAACAAAGGGACCAAAACTGCAGAATGTTAAAACTGTCTCCTATGTCTTGACGTGGGCATGACGTGTCGCGACATCGCTTGGGAAATTTACTTGTGGGAGCGAACTGTCTTCTACGTCGTGACATCGCACCTATGTGTCGCGACATCGGCCTCTAGACATGAATTTCACATCAAATGAAGGGCATTTTGGTATTTACAATGCCACTTAAACACGAGGAACGGTAGCTAGCACTAGGATTTTAAACACCATTCATTAGATCTTAGTTTTTAGTTTTACTTTATATTTTTGGTTTGAAACAAGATTGTAGAAACTCGCATAAACAATCATGGAATTTTTCCCGACAAATTGCCAATACAATTTTAGTTTCTTTTCCATTCTCTTCTTCAATTATTTGTTTTCATATATTGTTGTTTTACAAAGATTTTACCTTTCAGATTAGCTATTTCAAAAAGGAAGAACATCGAACAAACACTAGGCCTGACAACCCTAGAAAGTCATCTAGGTGGGAATGAACCCAAAATTGGTGTTGTCCATCCATGAACACCTTTTCTGTAAATCGGTTTAGATTGTGACATCTAGAGATAAGTAATCTCTATTGACTTGCTATGCCGAAGGAAGATCGAGAGATTCAACTAGGGTAGTGACTAGTTAATCGGGGGAAAATTCCTAAAACCTAACAATTGAAAAACTTATACAGAAACGACCTAATCTCCTCAAAGATGTTTATAAGAATTTTTACATCTCAACTTTTGCTTTTATTTTCCATTTGATCTTTTATTTTATGCTCTCAAAATCTACTCTTTATTCTTTGTACTATAATATCTAACATAAGTACTAATTAATTTTACTCTTTGCAGAGATTTGATTTACTATCGCCTTACGCCTCCTTTGGGTACGATCTCGGAATACTACCAAGTGTTGTAACTCACTATATTTACAACCTGATCCGTATACTTACGGAAAGCATAAATCTACATCGAACGAGAGTATGTTCGGCGGTGGTCACCTCTATAAAGGGATTAGTTCCTCATGGTTTCTTTATAGAAGATTTATCGAAGACTTCACCCATATCTCCTAGCCATTTAGTTGATTGTTGCAAAAAGATGTTTCTTTTGTCTTTGATAAGAATTGTGTAAAAGCCTTTGAGAACATTAAAGAAAGACTCATATCAACTCTTATAATTATCACACCAAACTGGTTAAAACCATTTATCATTATTTGTGATGCAAGTGACATGATGTAGGTGTTGTTTTAGGTCAGAAGAATAATTCATCCTCTTTTTGTACTTCTTTTTCTTACTCTTCTTTAGATTCTATCATCTCAACTTGATTGCAATTCTATTTAAGGTTGTCACCTTTGGATTCACAATTTTCACCCCATAACATTTCGTTTAAATTGGATGTTTCTAAAATCTCCATGACACCTTTCCAAGTTTTCATCCAAACACTACCTCTAATCGTGATGTTCATCTTCCACCTATTTTCATTATTTAACTCGTCATAAAAATGCTAAATTTGAATAGTGATATAAATACCTCCTCCTAGTATAGATCGGAGTATTGTTTTGAATCTTTCCAAAGCTTGCCCCAATGTTTCTATAATATTTTGTCTGAAATGAAATAAATGTATATAACTTTGCATTATTTTAAGCATAGGGATCATACGCTGTAGAAATGATTGCACAAACTCTCTCCATGTGGTAATTGTATTAGGTGGTAATGACTACAACTAGAGCTTTTCTTTTCCATATAAGGCAAAAGGAACCAAGAGCAGTTTAATGACATCCGTTGAGACTCCCATATAAGCAACCGTGTTGCAAATATTTTCGAATCTCCTTAGAATTTCAACAGGATCTTCTGTTTGGGCATAAAAAAATTTGACGTTATTAGCAATCCAAGATACTAAAGATGGGTTTAATTCAAAATCGAAATTATGAATAAGAGGACGAATAATACTAGATTGTAACCAGTCTAAATCAAAGAACTTTCCTAATGTAGTTTTCATCATATTATTATTGTATTTGTTTATTTCTTTAACAAGAACTTATAATATATCTGTAATCTAGAAATATTCCTAATTATTCTTGATAATGCAAAAGTTAAATTTCACTAAATATATTGTCTCCCTAGCAACGACGCCAACAACTTGACCGCCTCCAAACGTACTTTCATTAAGAGCATATTTTGGGCTTTTCGCAAGTATACAAGTCGAGTTGTGTTATATTTTAGAACGAGGTAATGAGTACTCTAAGGACTGTACCCAAGGGAAGCGAAGCACTAATGATTCTAACTCCTGCACTAAAAAGATCTAATTAATACTTTCTTCAGGATTATAGTACGAAAGAGAATTAAAGATTTTGGGTTTTTTATAATGGTAATAAAAATAATAAAACCAAATAACAGAAAATGAAAATGAGATAAGAGGATTAATAAACTTAGTTATGGAGAATTATTTCTCTTTGGTATGATTTCATCAATCGTTGCTTTGGGTTTCTCATCAATCAACTAGTCGTTACCCTAGCAGGATCTTCCAATCTTCTACTATCATAATGTGTCAACAAGAACTACTTATCTTCCAACCTCATAGTTCAGATTGGTTTGGGGTAAAGGTTTTCACGAATGGGCAATACCAATTTTGGGTTAATTCCCACCTTGATGACTTCTCAACCTAGGGTTTGTTTCTCATTCTTCCTTTTCCAAATAATTGATCTGCTAAAAAACCTTACACAATTATTAAATCATCATACCTCCACTCCCTAATCCTCTATAAAGGAATTAGTTCCTTATGGTTTCTTGAGACATTATAATTTCAATATAAAGAATAAGCATGAAGAATTGAATTGAAAATGTAAAAAGAAATTCTGGGATTTGTATTGATCGTTGGAAGAAATCCACCAGCATTTATGCACGTCTACAATCTCGTTTCCGTAAAAAAAGAACAATAAAATAACTAAAGCCTAAAGAAAAAAAATAACTAAACCTAAATTACAATGAAAGAAATGAACTAAAAGAAAAGGTGTGTGAAACTAAGTGCTCAAAGGGCCTATTTATAGCATTTTGATGGTCTTTTCCTTAGCTCTAGGTTAGCTGTCGTTCTTCGAGTTTATGTTGGATTGTGAAGATCAAAACGCCCCTCACTCGGTGTAATTCCACAATCAGGAGTCGATGTCGCGACACCTAGGATCCATGTCACGACAAAGTTGGCATTGTACACCTTGGTTTTCAAGGTTTCTCATAACACCCTTATGTTGTGTCGTGACATAGAAGACAACTTGATGATTCTTTAGTTCTAGTCTCTATGTTGCGACATCGAGCGTCCCGTGTCGTGACATAGTGATCAACTTTGATATAGTTTATCTTCTAGCCTTCTATTGATCGTCTTTTTACAACACAGCGATTGTGCAAGCGTACACACGTCGATGCAAGTATAGTTGATAGACAAATCTATCGAATATTGATCCCTCGAGGAATGGGTTCTTGATGTCTAAATGTCGGAGCAATAAATATTAAAATTAAGTGTAATATGAGTACTGATGTCAATGTAATATGCCAGGTTTGCACACTTAAATTAGATATCAATGTCAACGCAATCAAAGTCAAATGTTAGGTGTTAAATGTCAATGTACTAAAAGTGTTGAATGCTGAATATTTGAATTGCATAAAATGTAAAAGTGATCAAGTGTAAAGGGTAGAAATGGTTCACTGATTCTGCTAAGTTGCAACACTGGATGCGTCGACAAGGTAGAGTATAGATGAATTGTCGCAGCAATGAAGTCCTTTTGAGTTCTTACCAACAACAACTCCCTACTTAATCCCGACTTAAATACCCACAATCACTCCACCTCTTAGTGTGAGTAATGATGTGTAGCCAAGAACAAGTATCTGGTTCTTATACCAGTCCCGAGTAAATCTCGCCTAACCCACTTGTTAACCTAACCTGTCACCGCATCTCTCGATATTAGTGCACTACAATTTCACTCTTGCGCTTAAAGCGGTTAAATCCAAAAATAAACAAATAAGCAATGTAAAATAAGAATCAAAATGATATAACATTAAAAGACACTCTCGTATTCATTTAATATCATTAAAATCCATCATCGTTTAAGAAGAATTAAAGAGTACAAAGAAGCTTACTATCTCTAGACTACTAGGCCTACTCCCTAATTGTTCCTCTTGCCTTGCATCAAACACCTTCTCGCCAGAAGTGATTGCAGACTTGCTTTATCAGCTTCCTAATTCCCAGCTCAAATCTCTAAAATCACACAAAATTGTAGAATTTAATCCCTTAGCTCTTGATGATTTCTTCATTCTTTGTTCGTCTATTTGTGACCTCTAAAATATTTCCAAGTTTCAGCCTTCATTCCCAGATCTAAATCTAGATTTTTTTGCAGCTGTCAAAATTAGTTAGAGTACAGTTGTGCACTCACACAGTTCTAGTATGTTCTTCAAAGATCTACAAATTGTCGCTGTATCACTGGGCATATTCTGAAATCATAATTGCAACGACATTTGTGAAATTCCTGCGTTGGTGCTTCCAGCTGTGGATTCAACTAGAATTTACTCATTCAAGGTTTAGTTGCAATGTGACGACATCTCTTGGTGGCAATTACCAACTGATCTTGTGGCTGCATTCATACAGTATTAAGCTTCTAGACTTAGTTCCTGCACTGACAATATTAAGATGCAATATATCGGCTACTTGCATCAACATTAGTACAAAAAATGGATAAAAATAATAAGAAATTAAACTAACTAACAATGAGTTGGAAAATATGAAAATTAAATATAAAATGCTAATGATGTATGCTAAATGAAATAAAAAAGAGACAATTAAGACACTAAATTAGGGAGAAAATTATGTCATTTGTAATACCATCACACCCCCAAACTTGAGTTTTTACTTATCCTCAAGTAAACAAAAACAAACAAAGTCCCAATTAGAAATGTCACCGCAATCATTATTCATACAACTTGAATTATCTAAATTCCTAATGTGTAAATTGCATTCATATAATAGAATGATGCGCTAACAATTTATAGCTATGAACAACTTAAAACTGCAACTTCAATGTTAGTATCATGAATTGAATCTTAACCTTTCTTGAACCATTTTAGCAATTTATTCTTTTTCTTTTTCTTTCTTCTTTTTCTCATTTTTTTTCAAGTGACTGAAAGATGTCATTGCATTACTCTACTTTTGTTCCTGGGTAGTAACGATGGGGTGCAACAAACCCCCAAGAGGTATATAATTGCGTCGACACACGCTCTTGCAGTTACAGCCTTTGATTAGATGAATTTTCTTTTCTAAGTCTGCAGCGGAGTGTTCTCCCTTAAAAGTCACAATGCACTCATAATGGAGTTTCTTTTATTAATATAATGTCACTGCATTGGTCATTTAGTTCAACATTAAATAACAATACTATTCATTTATTACTGAAGCAATTTCAATTATTCATTCAAAAATAGCAAACTCATCATTCATTCATATTCATCCAATTTCCATATTAGCATTTAAACAATTCAAGAATTATGCATCAAAATAAAATTGTGGGCACATTTCTGTTGAAATTTTGTAAATTTTCATTAACTAAAGAAACAAAATAAAATTCAAACATGAAGGTGTAGTTGCATTTCATATTCACATTAGCTTCCCCCCCAAACTTAATGTCTGCATTGTCCCCAATGCACAGACAATAGTTATACATATATAATGGAAATGCAGCTACAATGTACTAAACTAAAATGAATGCAACGACAATTAAAATGTAGGCACAATGAAAATGTATGAAAACTAAATAAAAAAAAGAGATGTACCAAATTATTTAGCAGCAGCCGATGCATAGGCTGCTTTGGTTTTCTTCTTCTCTTTTTTCAAGCGCTCTTCCTCGTCATGGTGTTTCTTATTTTTCTTGTCCTTGCGCTTCTTCCATTTCTTATCCTTTGAACCAATCGGCTCGGTGGATTACTCCTCCTCAGCGATTTGGGTGATGGCCTTATCAATTGTCACCTCTAATGGGTGGATCTCAGTGAGTGGTGCTATGTAGGGCACAATAGCTAGAGGATTCAGTTCCTCGATCTTGCCAGTGACAACCTCAGCCTGACTTGCAATCAGTAGAGCCTCCTCTGAGTTGGATGCTCCCACAATATCCTCAACGATCATTGTTAGGGCATTAGTTTCCTTCTCCACTTACACCTCGGTAGGTTCTGTTTCTTCCTTCTCTTCTTCCTTTCCTTCCTCGTCTTGATCCTTAATTACCTTCCTAATTTGCCTCTTCTTCTACACTCGACTCATTTTCAACTGGACCAATGTCAGTGCAATCGACTGGATCAACATCTTCTTCCAGAACAGCTGCCCTCTTTGCCATATTTGTGCCCAGACTATTTGAGAATTCATCTTCGAATAAGTGGGCAATGTTGCGATGAAAATCATTAACAGCCTGTGACTGCCCTCCATCCTTCTCATCGTTAGAAATATTAATACAGGTTAGTACAAGAGAAGGCCTTCCATCAAGGGTAGATTGCTTGGAAGATGAATACTTCATCACGCAGTAAATGGATGGGAAAGTTGGGAAATTTGGCAATGGGGTCTGGCTGATTTGGCTAATGCAGCAACAAGGGCTTCATTCCATGCCTTGATGTATGCATAAAACTTGTGGAGTCAAAAATCCATGTCGTCCACGATGCTATCAATTTGAATAGAACACATGTTGAGGCAGTCTAAATGAACTTCCATCAGTGCTAGCTTCTTTGCTATTTGGGTTTTTGTTGGCGCATCAGTTTTGTCAGCCTTCTTCTTACCCTTTCTTTTGCCCCTCTTCTTAGAGATCTCTTTGGCCACTAGGGTGTCTTGGCCCCGTTTCATCTTCTCAATAAAAATATCATTGATTGGTCCTTTGTTGTCTAGGACCTCCTTATCATCTTTGGGCACAACGCCCTTATATTGACAGAGTAGAATAATAAGAGAGGGAAAAGGAAGGATACCAGTTTGCTTCCCTGTAACTTTTGCAATCTAGGCATGTATAAGCTCCCCAATGTCGATGTGGTGGTGGTGTAGAATGGAATGCAACATACACATACGGTTCAATGTGGTTGTAGTGCTGTAGGGTAGAAGGCATAACACGACTGTTTATGAAATGAAACCATATCTTGCAAAAGATTGTAAGGTACCGCCTATGCATTGTATAATTTTGAAACCCATTGCCCGTCCATGTAATGCCATTGATGCAGAGGTCGTTCATCATTTGGGCCAAACAATCATCATCCAAATGGTGCATAAAGGGTGTATGGTCGTTTACTCATTCCAAAATTCTCAACAGTACGTTAATCTGCGCAGCACTCCATGGAACTAGCCCTTCTCACACAAAGATAAACTCCTGCTCCTGATCCACCAAATTCGCATAAAACTTCCTCACCATTATGAGAGAGTAGCCAAAAGGATGGTTGTAGAAATATTGCCATCCTCGGCGGCTGATGGTTCGGTGAATTTGTATCCTTAGGGTCTAATGTGGAGATAGTTAGAGGCCCTGTTTGGAGTGAATATTGCATTTTAGTATAATATTATGATACCGGTCTTTGGCCGCAGTCGTTAAAAACAAAACTGGGCCTATGGATGAAGGTGGTGGTGTCGTGGACGGAGCCACAGTAAGAGTAGTCGGAGTGTTCGTGGAGGGTTTAGGAGTGTTTTTGGAAGCACGAGTTTTAGCCATGGTGAGAAGAAAAGAACGTAAATAAGATTTGCAAAAGAGTATTGCTTTGAAATAAGAAAAGGAAATATGAAGACAATGAAGGATATGAGTTGTAGTAGCAATGGCGGATTTGAAGAGAAAGATAACTATAGTGGGAACCTTTATCACCTAGGTGTAATGAGTGAAAAAACACGAGGAAACGTTGCGTCTGCAACCATTAATTGCCAGGCTGCAGATCGTATTGATTTGTTTTGATCCAACGACTGGGAGAGAAAGAAATCAACCGGTGCATTCTTGCTAAAAAAGTAATGCTGACTCATCGCAGAATGCGTCGACAATATGTGTTTCAATGCTTTGACAAAAATATGATTTTTATTTACATAAGGAATTTAAAACAACACAAAGAAAAGTGAAATAATTAAAAGTAAATAAAGAAATGCATCCACATTATTTAAATGTCACCAGGTTGGCGACTTCGTCTAGTTCTTGAACATCTGAGCTCGCATAATGTTTAAGATGTTGGTCATTTACTTTAAATTGCTGTCCATCCTTTAAGTTTTCGATTGTCACCACACCGCTTTGGAAAGCTTCGACAACTTTAAATGGGCTTGACCATCTCGATCTCAATTTTTCTGGATGCAATTTTAAACGTGAGTTAAATAAAGTACCAATTGACCAGGATGAAATTGTTGACGCAAGATGATGTTGTCATCCATCTCTTTGTCTTTTCCTTGTATATCGCCGCATTCTCATAAGCATGGCATCGAATTTCTTCTAATTCCATGATGTCCAACAGTCTTTTCTTTCCAGTAGTATCATAGTCTAAATTCACCTGCTTAATTGCCCACATGGCCTTATGTTCAAGTTCGACAGGCAGGTGACAAGACTTTCCAAACACTAGTTGGTATGGCGACATCCTCAACAGGGTTTTGTAAGTAGTGCAAAGTGCCCACAATACGTCATGTAGCCACGCAGACCAATCATTCCTAAATGGATTAACCACCTTCTCAAGTATGTTTTTAATTTGACGATTGGATACTTTGGCTTGACCATTAGTTTGTGGGTGATATGTGGTGGCCATACGATGCTTCACACCATATTGCTTTAATGCAGTTACCACTTGGTTGTTATAGAAATGAGTGCCTTGATCGCTTATCAATGCTCTCGATGTTCCAAACCTTGTGAGGATGTATGTATGAAAGAACTTCAACACTATCCGAGTGTCGACTTTTGGCACCGCAATAGCTTCAATCCACTTTGAGACGTAGTTAACAACCACTAAGATATACACATTTCCAAAAGAGTTTGGAAATGGCCCCATAAAATCTATACCCCAAACATCGAAGAGCTCTACCTCCATGATGAGTTATTAGAGCATCTCATTGCGTTGAGATATGGATCCAATGTGTTGACAATGATCACATTGTTGTGCGAAATTGTGGGCATCTCGAAACAAATTGAGCCAATAAAATCCTGGTTGTAAGACCTTTGCAGCAGTCCTTGTTCCACCAAAATGACCTCCATAAGGGGCATCATGACAGTGTCGCAGGATTGACATCATTTCTTCTTCAAGTACACAGCGACGGATGATATTATCGATGCATACCTTAAATCGGTATGGCTCGTTCCAATGGTATTTGGTAGCATCATGTATGAACCTGATCTTCCTATGATCAGTCACACTCATAGGTAGCTTTCCACACACAAGGTAATTGATGACATCAGCATACCATGGTGATGCGTCGACAAAGAATAATTGCTCGTCAGGAAATGCCTTGACAATTTGGGTTATTTGCCCGTTCTCACTCCCTGTTTCCAGCCAAGACAACTGGTCAACTACTTGATTCTCAAATCCTTTCCTATCTCTGATTTCGATATCAATTCTTGGAGGAGTAGGATCCATCTGATGAGTTTAGGTTTGGCGTCTTTTTTGTTGAAAATGAATCTCAATGCTGAGTGGTCCGTGTAAACTATAGTCTTTGCACCGACAAAATAAGAATGAAACTTGTCAAATGCAAAGACTACTACTAGTAACACCTTCATTGTAGTATAATTAATCTGTGCTTCAGTTAGAGTTTTACTAGCATAATAAATAGAATGAAATACCTTTTCTTTTCTTTGGCCTAGGACAACTTCTACAGCAAAGTCACTAGCATCGTACATTAGTTTGAATGGTTGCGTCCAGTCTAGTGCGACGACAATCAGAGCTTATACCAGCTATTTTTTTTATTGTTTTGAATACGTCCAGAAAGGCATCATCGAACACAAACTTTTTATTTTGCTCTAATAATGAGCATAAGGGTTTAGCTATCTTGGAAAAATCTCTGATGAATCTTCTATAAAAGCCAGCATGTCCAAGAAAGCTTATTATTGCTTTGATAGTGGTGGGCGGTGGTAATTTTTTGATGATTTCTACTTTAGTTTTATCAACCTCAATGCCCTAACAAGATATACGATGGCTAAGGAAAATTTCTTCAGTAGCCATGAAGTGGCATTTCTCTCAATTCAGAATGAGATTTGTGTCCTCGCATCTCTTCAAAACTCTTACCAAATTGTCAGCGCATTGGTCAAAACTCTGCCCATAGACCGATAAATCATCCATGAATACCTCGAGTGAGTCCTCAATCATATCTGAGAAGATCACCATCATACACCTCTAGAATGTTGTTGGCGCATTACACAACCCAAACGGCATCCATCAGAAAGCAAATGTTCCAAAAGGACATGTGAACATTATCTTTGCTTGATCTGCCGGCGCAATGGCTATTTGGTTATATCTAGAGTAAACATCTAGGAAGCAATAATAGGCTTTACCAGCTAGCCTATCTAGCATTTGATTGATGAAAGGTAGTGGAAAATGGTCTTTCTATGTGGCCGTATTCAATCGCCGATAATCCATGCATACTCGCCATCTAGTTACAATGCGAGTAGGGATTAGCTCGTTCTTGTAGTTGGTCACGACTGTGAAACCACCCTTTTTAGGCACACATTGAACAAGACTTACCCAATTGCTATCAGAAATAAGGTATATAATGCCCACACCTAACCATTTAATGATTTCCTTCTTTACCACTTCTTTCATTTTCTCATTGAGTAGTCTTTGTTGCTTAGTGGATTGCTTCCCTTCATCTTCTATATGTATCTTAAGCATGCAAAAAGAGGGACGAATGTCTCTGATATCTACGATACTCCAGGCTATGGCTCTTTTGTGTTCTTTTAGAATTGCGATGAGCTTATCTTCTTGCATTTTATCGAGGGATGCATTGATAATAACATGTAGCATCTCGTTTTCACCAAGGAAGACATAGTTCAAATGTGTTGGCAATGGTTTTAACTCCAAGATAGGAGCTTGTTCGATAGATGATTTAAACACTGGGATTGTCCTGTTAGACAAATCCGAAGACTCTATTTGCCAATTTTGATGCAGCTCACAATTGTTAACCTCCTCTTTATCGACACAGTCATCTAGAATGTCATTGGTAGATGTCATCGCATCATCATCAGACACAGTGCTGAACTTCTTGTATTAAATACTTTTAGAATAATCTCGTCCAACACGTCGATATGGTGACATTATTCATTGGATCCGAATGGTGATGCTTCAAACACACTGAAGGTTACCTGGTCATCATTATGACACATAACAAGTTCTCCTTTGAACACGTCGATAAGTGTTCGTCCCATTGCAAGAAATGGCCTCCTAAGAATTATGGGTACCTCTTTATCTGCTTCGTAGTCTAGGATGATAAAATCAGTAGGGAACACCAACTTATCAACTTGAAGAAGAACATATTTGATTTGTCCTTCTGGTTGTGCTAAAGATCTATCCACCAGTTGTAATGTCACCGCAGTAGGCTTCATCGAACCTATTCCTAATTTCTTAAAAGTGGACAAAGGCATCAGTTAATACTTGCTCCTAAATCACATAAAACCTTACCTAAGTAATGATTCCCAATGGAGCATGAGATAGTGAAGCTGCTAGGATCTTTCATCTTGGTTGGTAACTTATTTGTAAACTCTGTGAGTGCAATAATCTCGATGTTGGACAATTTCTTTTTCTTTGATAATAGCTCCTTCATGTATTTCCCATAATTGGGTATCTAGACAAGAGCATCTATTAGAGATATATTAATATGCAATTATTTCAAAGTAGAAACAAACTTTTGATATTCTTTATCATGAATTTTCTCTTTGAATCATTGCGAAAACGACAGAGTTATGGTCACAATAGGTTGTTATGGATAACTCGAAAGTATCAACACTAGTTGTTGTGTCGACAATTGTGTTGGGCAAACTACAAGTATGGATGGCCCTACAGTTGGTTCCTCAGCATTAATTTCTGCTTAACGTCCTTCAGCTGCATCCTCCTCTTATTGCTGTGGTTCAGATGCGTCAACATGATCTTTATCACCAGTGCTTGGTCCCACCGTCTATTTTCCACTCCTTAGCGTGATTGCTTTGCAATGCTTCTTGATTCTCAGTATCACTAGGCAGATATCTTGGTGATCTGGTGCTGAGATTAGAAGTCAACTGTCCGAGCTGGGCTTCCAACGCTCGTATAGAGGAAGAGTTACTTTGCACTATTGCTTCAGTTCTTGTGATATGCTCGCGTATCATTGCTTCAAGAGCAGCCATAGGATCCGACTTAGGTTGAGAAAACTACTGTTATTGATGCTGATGATGTTGTCTTTGTGTTTGTGGCAATACAGACTGTTGTGGCTGTAATCGCGATTGTGGTTGCATTGAAATATGTGACTGCATTTGTTTAGAACGAGAATTTATCTGTGAATTCTGATGATGATTCTGCTGCAGATTGGCATTGTAACCTCCTTGTCTATAACCCCCTTGATTTGAGGAACTTCCATATCTATACGTGGAAGTATTTTGATTCCCCCAAGGTTGTTGAGAACGATTGTTGTATGAGTTACAAATGAACCCCCTCGGATGTTGTTGACATAATATGCATTTTCTACATGTTATGGGCAGTCTTCATAGCTATGATTGTCATTGCAAATCTCACAGGAAAATATTGGCGTATCTAATTGCTGGCTTACTTGTATAAGAGCAACTTCATTTGTTCCTTTCATATTCTTTATGATGTTGGCCAGTGAAGATACCTACGTTGATAATACAGAAATAGCATCTAATTCAAGAACTCTAGGGTTAGTTTTCACCTGTGCAGAACGAGAGATTAGATATTGGTAGTCATTCTGGGCAATCCTTTCTAAAATTCGAACAGTTTCATTGTAAGTACAATCCAACAATGGACCATTAACCAATGCGTCGACAAGATTTCTTGTTTGAGTATTCAAACCATAGTAGAAGATCTCTATTTGGGTCTCTTGTTGAATTCCTTGCATTGGGCAACGTCGAAGTAATGTTTTGAAATACTCTCATGTTGTATGTAAATTCTCATCATCGAGCTGATGATATCCAGTGATGTTATTACGTAACCTTGCATTCATTGTCGACGGGTTGAAACGTAAAACAAACTACGTTTTTAATGCATTCCAAGATGTGATAGATCCTACCGACAATCCTAAAAACCATGTTCTTGCTTTACCCTGCAATGAATAAGGAAATAATTACATTTTCAAGGCATCATCAGGGACACCGTGTTGAGTAAAGGATGCACAAATAAGCAAAAATGATTTCAAATGTTCTCGTGCGTCTTCATGCGAAAAACCAGAATATTGCCCATTTGAGTTGAGCATCTGAAACATCACAAGTTTCATTTCAAAATTACCAGCCTAGATAGATGGTCGTACAACCCCTGGTTGTAAATCATCGAGTATAGGCACAACAAAATCTCTTATTGTCCTATTCTGAACTTGTTCTTCTCGTGAACGTGGTGGTGGTATATCGTTAACAATTTGTGGAAGCATTGGAGGAATTCCATCTTGTGGCAGCAATGATGGCAAATTATTATTATTGTTGTTACCAGCCATTTTTTGTTGTTGTTGCCTTCTCCTCCTTAGTGTCCTCTCAAGCTCCAGATCAAAGTTTACAAAGTCCTTACGATTTCTCATTGTGGACATGCAACAACTAAAAAATTGAAAAAGAAAATAATTAAAGAAATAACAAAAGATTAGTAAAGATTAAAAGTTAAGTAAGTAAAATTAATTACAACTACAAAAGTAAACATCAAACGAACGCTAGTCGTCGGCAACAACGCCAAAACTTGATCGTGTTTTTATGACACAACGATTGTGCAAGCATACACACATCAATGCAAGTATAGTTGATAGACAAATCTATCGGATATCGATCCCTCGAGGAATGCGTTCTTGATGTCTAAATGTCGGAGCAATCAATATTGAAATTAAGTGTAATATGAGTACTGATGTCAGTGCAATATGTCAGGTCTACACACTAAAATTAGATATCAATGTCAATGCAATCAGAGTCAAATGTCAAGTGTTAAATGTCAATGTATTGAAAGTAAATCAAATGTGTTGAGTGTTGAGTGCTGAATATTTGAATTGCATAAAATGTAAAAGTGATCAAGTGTAAAGGGTAAAAATGGTTCACTGATTCTGCTAAGTTGCAACACTGGATGCATCGACAAGGTAGAGTATAGATGAATTTCCATTGCAATTAAGTCCCTTTGAGTTCTTACCAATAACAGCTTCCTGCTTAATCCCGACTTAAATACCCACAATCACTCCACCTCTCGGTGCGAGCAATGATGTGTATCCAAGAACAAGTAACTGGTTCTTATCCCAATCCCGAGCAGCTCTCGCCTAACCCACTTGTTAACCTAACCTGTCATCGCATCTCTTGATGTCGGCGTACTGTAATTTCACTCTCGTGCTTAAAGCGGTTAAATCCAGGAATAAATAGATAAGCAGTGTAAAATAAGAATCAAAATGATATAACATTAAAAGACACTCTCGTATTCATTTAATATCATCAAAATCCATCATCGTTTAAGAAGAATTAAAGAGTACAATGAAGCTTACTATCTCTAGACTACTAGGCCTACTCCCTAATTGTTCCTCTTGCCTTGCATCAAACACCTTCTCGTCAGAAGTGACTGCAGACTTGGTTCATCAGCTTCCCAATTCCCAACTCAAATCTCCAAAATCACATAGAAATTGTAGAATTTAATCCCTTAGCTCTTGATGATTTCTTCATTCTTTGTTCGTCTATTTATAACCTCTAAAATATTGAAAGTTTTAACCTTCATTCCCAGATCCAGATCTAGATTTTTTTACAGTTGTCAAAATTAGTTAGAGTATTTCTATGCACTCACGCAGTTCTAGTATGTTCTTCAGAGATCTGTAAATTGTCACTGTATCACTGGGCACATTCTGAAATCATAATTGTAGCGACATCTGTGAAATTCCTGCGTTGGTGCTTCCAACTGTGGATTCAGCTTGATTCTACTCATTCAAGGTTTAGTTGCAATGTGACGACATCTCCTAGTCGTGATTACCAGCTGATCTTGTGGCTGCATTCATCTAGTATTAAGCTTTTAGACTTAGTTCCTGCACTGACAATATTAAGACACAATATATCGGCTACTTGCGTCGACATTAGTACAAAAAATGGATAAAAATAACAAGAATTTAAACAAACTAACAATGAGTTGAAAAATATGAAAATTAAATATAAAATGCTAATGATGCATGCTAAATGAAATACAAAAGAGACAATTAATACACTAAATTAGGGAGAAAACCTATGTCATTTGTAATACCATCACTTGTACACTTAACCTATGTCATTTGTAATACCATCACTTGTACACTCACAAAGTTCATTAGCCAACCTTTAGGCTTCAATTGGCCTTAAAGTCAATAGAAGACTCATTTTTACACCTTTTACACATTTTATTAACTAAATTAAAATTGAACTAAATCTTAACTAAAATGCTTAATTTCAAGCTCTTAAAGTGCGAAAACTAATTTAATTTGCTAGGTTGAATTATGGTAGATCAATCATTGATGGAGGTGCGATGACGATAGGGGTAGTTCGATGAGGATCCAACAAAGGAGGAGGGAGGAAGAGAACGTTACGGAACAAGAGGAAATAAGAGGAAGAAAGAAAAGGGAAAAATAAGAATTAGAGGAGGAGAATAAAAGAGAGAGAAATGAGGTTGTTTTTAATGGTGGTGCACTAAGGTGGCAACCACGGTGGTGCTAGGGCGATGGTGGAGCAAAAAGAAGAAGAGTAGCAGCGATAAGGAAGAGGTTTAACGGTGACAGTGGTGGTTCGAGGCACAAAAGGGTGGAGGAGAGGCGAAATTTTAGAACAAATTGTGGTTGGTGGCTAAATCAAAAGGAGAAAAAATGGTTCATTAGGGGAAAAAGTTGTCTATATACAATGAATCACTTCCAATGGCAAGAATGGAGAAAAAGGGCAAGTGGAGGAGACAATGGAGCAAAAAAAGGCTTATGTTTAAGTAAATAAGGTAAGTTGACTTGAAAAGAAGAAAAAAAAACTCCCTTAAGCAAAGAAAGGAGTGTTGGACGGCAAAAGGTTGCTAGCATGCTAAAAATGACCAAAAAAATTAAATGAAAACTTCGAAGTGAGGAGACTTGAACCTAAAACCTTTAAGATTTAATTACAGCTCTAAACCACTTTACCATATTATTCCTTATGTTCAATTTAACCGAAATTATAAAAAAACATGGGATGTTACAGTTTGAGCCAAACAACTTTTACACTACAACTAAAATCACCACAAACTAAACTTCTATTATGGATAATGTAGTACAAGTTTGTTTTTTTGCTTGCCTAATAGATTGTACATTTGTTTAATAAGAAAACATATTTAGTTGTTAATTTCCTTTCATTTAAATCTTCTCCGCAATCAACATTAATATATCTAATTGTATTCAAGTCACATCCTTGCTAGTACAATGAATAATCTGTAGAGCCTTTTAGACACCTTATTTAGATCCCATTAATATTTACTTACTAATTCAACATGATAATAAATATTATGCCTTATGCACATTCTTGTATACATAATGCCTTCTACTGCACTAGAGTAAGTAACTTTCTCCATTTGAGACTTTTCTTGTGGAGTTTTGGACATATTATGGTAACACCTCATACTTGTCCTAATCACTAGGTTTAAGCTACAAGATGTTGCATTCGTTGCTGAAGCAATTACGATCTAATTACAATTCATTTTAATAGTTCAATCATGCTATTAAAATCATTATGCATTCATAACATGTTTTACAAACATTTTGAGCTAAATACGAGTTTATGAAAGCTCTTTTGATAACTCGAGATCGAATAAGGACTAAAATGTAAAGTTTCAAAACTATCGGGTTGACGTCGTGACTTCGAGGGTTTTAGTTTGTGACGCAACTCACTGACTTGTTCTCGTCACGACGATAAGGAGTTGGATGTTGGGATGTGACTCATTGTTTTCAAACATCATTAAATACCAAACCACAACAACTTGCACAATTGACCATTGTCTATTTCCACCATTTAAACCACATGCTTTCAAAAGTCTCATATAATGTCCTTTCATCGACAATTACATCTAAGATCACCTAGTTAACAATTCAACATATGCTCTATTGTAAAATTTCAACCATTTAAACCATTTTCAATACTTATGCCAATCCCATAGATATATATATATATATATATACATTTAACAAGCTATAGACATTAGACTCAAACTAAATTGCCAATTCAAGATTCAAAATGACCATTTCGATACAAAACCAACTCCAAACCCTAGGTACATGTCATATGTAATGACCCAATTTCTAGCGATGCTGGAAAATATAGTTTTGAAACCTTATTTTCGTAAACCAAGTTCGTAAATATTAAATAAGATATTTACAAAGTTATTGTATAGATGAATTGAAATTCGTTTAAGTAATTTAATCGAAATTATGATTAATTAAGGCCCAATGACTAAATTATAAAGTTTAATCGCTATATATTTTTAATTGACTAAAAGCTTAGGGACTTAAATTGAAATTAGATAAAGGTATAAAATGGTGATTAAACCCTTTATAAATAAGAGATAGTGGATGATAATAATAAAATTCGTTAATTATTGATTAAGGATAAGTTAAGTTAATTGAATTAAGTTTATGTTAATTAAACAAACTTGATTAAGCTTTAATTAATCTATATATAGTTTAAGATAGTGGAAAAATGTCATATTCATCTTCCCACCTATCTTATTTTCATCCAAAATAAGAAGAAAAACCTAGGAAACTTCTTTGATATACAACCAACAATTGGTAAGCAAATTGAAGTCCTTTCCTTGCAATTTTTATAGAATTAAGGTCATGAGATCTTGATTTAACTAGCCCATGTACCAATTTGTAAAACTTTTAAAGTTTTAGAAAGTTGTCATTGTTGATTTCTTGAAGAATTAGGTGTGAATTTGATAAAAATTAAGCTTAGTTTAATAAAAAGGACTAAATTGTAAACTTTAATTATTGATTTCATATATTAGGGACCAAATTGAATAAAATAAAAAAATTTCATGAAACTTCAATAGGAATAGAAATTATGAGGTCCCTAATGAATATATGTGAAATCAAATTTTAGGCTGTGTTTGTTTGAGTGTAAAAGATTTTCTAGAAAAGCTTTTCAACCTTTTACAGTGTTTGTTTGGCTGAAAATAATTTTTCAATGTAAAAGCTTTTACAAAACACGGGAAAATATAGCTCCATTTACGGAAAATGTCTTACCCTTTTGTTTTTGGTAAGACATTTTCCCATCTTTCTCGCTTCACATCCCAGAAAAACCATGGATTATTTCTGAGCCATCTACAAAGCCGATGAACACTCTCCTCATACCCTCTGCCTCACTCGATGAGCCATCCATCTCAATCCTGGCAATTACTTGAATAAAATCAATTACTGGTTCAAGATATGGGTAAGCTTATTCTTCTTTAATTTTTCGTTCAATTGTTAATGGTGGAAAGAATCCTTCTGATTTCCACTCTTCTACTTCTTTTAACACTGTTGCTACCCATCAATGCTTTAAGTAAGAATTCCATGATTGCAAAGGGAAAGCCAAAAAAGTATGATAGTTTCGATAATGTTGATGATGATTTGTTTTTGTTTAATAAGATGATTCACAAGTACCCAATGCCTTCTGTTATGGAATTTACCAAATTATTAGGAGCCATTGTTCGAAAGAAACATTATGCCATTGTTGTTTCTATGTGTAAGCAGATGGAATTCTTCAGAGCATTTTGATTAATTGATTTTGTCGCTTAGGTCAAATTGATTGTGGGTTTTCTGCTTTGAGGAAAATGCTCAAGTTAGGTGTTGTACCCAATGTTGTAACTTTTTCCACTGATTTCATTATGGTAGCTATATCATCGCCATTTGAATTTGGATAAGTTTGTTTTTTCTCTTAGGTTGTTAAATATGGGTTCTAAGCAGAAGCTAAGATTTGAACCCAAACTTATTTTCATTGATTATGTTGTTAATGCAGAATAGATAATGATGTTAAATATTGATTCTTGACACTATGCAGGAAGAGAGCCAAATATAAAGCCTTAGCAAAAGAGAATACAACATGTATAAACCCAAATAACAAAATAATATTACTTCAAAATGGGTTCAATTTAGATGGAAAAGCAGTCTATATTGATTCTGTCAAAGAATGAGGTACATTAAATTTAGAAATGTACATACATAGTAACGATCGAGAATTATTTGACAAATTGAGAACCTTTTATTTTATATGTATTTAGGAGATCCCACGTTTCTGATTTTACTGAAAACTGCAACTTTGAAGATAGATCACATAGAGTATCTGGAACAATGATGAATCAACGGCTAAGACATCCCTTTGCAGTTTTGAGTTAAAATCTCCACAATGCTAACAATGTTGTGGTTCAATCTCTAGTCAACAATGTTAAGGAGGTTTTGAACGATGGTAAATCACCTTGAGCCAATAATTCTTGGCATTGGCAACTATGTTTCTGTTGTCAAACCTGCAAAGAGAAGTTTTTGCATTACCCAAAAACTATCTTGTTTTCTCCTCTCCTTTAAACTTCTTCATAATATACCTTATCTTCTCTTCCTCAATTATTCATTAGCAGCTCAGGATAATAGCACTCGAGGAACATTTCTTAGAAAGGATGATCCAAAGATAAATGCTTTGATGTAGCAAGTAGAGCTACTCAGCTCACTTGTATTGAAAGTTAACTCGGACAACACAAAACAAAGTTTGGAAAATGCTTGGAAGGTGAGAAGTGATTTTGTTATTTTCTATATGTTTTTTTTTTTTTTTTGTTATCAATATGATAGCTCACAATTGGTAAAGTGCTAAATCTTGAATATTTTGAGGGAAATTGACTAACAATTCAAGCTGTGCATTGTACTATGTCTTTAACCTTCATCCTATGTTATATTCAGATGCTCCAAGACTTTTTGAATCAGAGTAAAGAAAATGACATCCTGAGATATTCAATGTTTGATATTGATTTGTAACTTAAAGATTTCAAAGACTTGCTCGAGGATTTAGGGAGTAGTAATGAGGGAAGTCGATCACCTTGGAGGTCATAGAAAAATCAGTTGACTTAAATACAAATTTTAGTAAGTTTTATTAGTTAACACTAACTCATGATTTATATGTTTTAGGCAACTTGATTTGTATGAGGCTTTGCCAAATCAAATATGAAAGCTTAAATACCTTTAAACATTGGATTTATCTGAGAATTTCTTTAATGGTTCATTGCCTTCATCAATTGTTCAATGCAAGAGACTGGGGACCCTTGATCTTAGCTAATACAATTTCACTGGTTCACTCCCAAATAGGTTTGCGATTGACTTGGTTTCTCTTGAAAATCTCTATCTTTCATTCAATAAGTTCAATGGTTCAATTCCTTGGTTTATATTGATCTTTTATCCTATTGTTGTTCAATCGTCTGTGTATGTGATAATGATAAAGATGATCATGATGATGGGTTTGATAAGGGAAGAAATGGAAATGAATGTTCATGCTTCCGAAAAGTTGAGTTGGAACTTTATCAAAAAATATAAACCAGTATGACCTTGTGATGTCGGATACATAATTGGCATTTGATTTGGATGAACTGCTTAAAGCTTTTGCTTTTGTATTGGGGAAGAGTGGAACTAGTATCATGTACAAAGTCGTGCTCCATGATAGGCTTATTTTAGCTGTTAGAAGATTGGGAGAAGGTGGCTCTCAAAGGTTTAAGGAATTTCGGACTGAAGTAAAAGCAATTAGAAAGCTGAGACATTCGAACATCGTTACTCTTAGAGCCTATTATTGGTCTGTCGATGAAAAGCTCCTCATATATAATTATGTACCTGATTGAAGTCTTGCCATTACATTCATGGTATGCTAACATTGTATTACATGATTATAACCGCAGATGGTTTAACTTTTTGGCAATTTGTAATAAATGCCACTATTTTCTAAACAATGTATGCAAAAACCATTTGTAATAAATCATTTTAATATATGCAAAAACTGTAAAATATAAATTTAATAGATATAAATTAAACTTAATTAAACAATGAAAAGACAATAAATTCTTAAATGTATGTTTGTTTAATTTAAAACAGTTTTCATGAGATATTTTAAAAAAAATCTGCCAAACAACAGAAAATATTTTACATAGATTCATCCAAACACCAGAAAATATTAACTTTTCCAGAAAAGTAAACCATTTTCCAGAAATCATTTTCCGGAAACCATTTTCAGTCAAACAAACGGACCCTTAATTCGAAGCTTTAGATCGAAAGTTATGCTTGTCTCAGGTTTAGGGATTGAATTGAATAAATTACAAAATATGTGACTTTTCATTTGAATGTAATTTTAATGATAATTGATAATGTTTCATTGTTGAATTATATCCATATCTAAAGAAGATGTCGAGCCGTCTAGATGGAAAGAAAAGTTGAGAGCCAACGACGAGTGACACATACTTTTGGTTTGTATCTATATGATTGAGATCAACTTAATTAGGCATAATTGTAAAAAAAGCCCCAAACTTTGGGGGCTTTTGGATATATGTCCCTAACCTTTTTTTTCTTTGATTGACACCCTTAATGTTACAATTTTTAAGAAATCAACCCAATTTTAACGGTCAAACATGAGTTGATCGTTAAAAAATTTTCAAGTCAACATAATAGTTCATGTGTCATGCCACATAAGCGCATGACGTCATAGACGACGTCATATATGACATCATCTATTTAATGTTTTTTTCATTTTGTTTCATCTTCCTTCTTCTTTCCTCTTTCTCTCTTTCTCCCATTCTTTTCTCTCATTTTCTGTCATTTTCTCTCTTGCCAAACACTATTTTTCTTCTTCAAAACTTCCCCCATTTTGAAGGGTTTGGTTAAATTGTCATTATTAGTCGCTTGATGAGATTTGTCGTTAGCCAAATTTATTGTTAGCAGTAGTTTTTCTTCTATAACAAATATATGCACATATTTTACAATTTAGTAAAAATAAGAAAATTAAACCAAAAGAAAAGAACAAGAGAAATTTTCTGGGAAAATTAATTAAGACTGACACATTGAAATATCATTGCTTTTTTTTCTCTTGTGGATTCTTGGAAGCCAAACAAAGCCAAGGAAGAGAAAGTTTAAGATTTCTTTTATTATTGAATTAATTGTATCCATTAATGTAAAAAAAAACCAAGAAAAACATAAAAAACATAAATCTAAAACAAAAAAAAAAGATATTCAAATTCAGTCAATAAAGTGCTACACATCAATCCAACAAACAAATTAAAAAAACTCAAATCAAAAATTATTAGAAAAATTCAATAAATTCAAAGAAAACATAACATCATTAACGAAAAAAATCATCAGATCAACAATAATATACGCTTTAAACCCAAAAAAAAAAACCAAAAAAAAAACCTAAAAATCAAAACAAAGAGAGATTGAGAAAATGAAAAAAACGCGAGATCTTGAAATTCGTGACAATGAAGAAGGAAGAAAGAGAACTAAAAGTTTCTAAAGTATACAGGGGAACTCAAAGAATAGAAAATTAATCTCTAAAATTTTGAAATTATCCAATTTTTATTTTAGTTCAATAGAGATTTTTGTATGAATGTGTAGTGGTGAGAAAAATAAAACGAGGGAAAGGGAGCCAATTATTCGTTTTTTCCTGTTTGAGTTTCAATTTCATTGTACAATCCCATGGAGCATTTTCATTGTCTTGAAAGGAACGAGCTTTCCTTAATGGTTACATTTAGGAGGGTGTTTGGCAAGAGAAAAAATGAGAGAAAAAAATGGTAGCCAACAATGGGGGGAAGTTTTGAAAAAGAAAATTGGTGTTTGGAAGGAGAGAAAATGAGAAAATATTGGGGGAAGAGAGAATGAGAAAAAATGATTTTTTTTGGGGTTTCGAATGATTTGGATTTTTTTTTTCTGATTTATTGTATTAAATTAAGTTTATTGTATTTTTTGCCACGTCATAAAGTTTGCCATGTCATCCTTCAACTTTTAAATAGATGATGTCATCTATGATGTCATGCACTTATGTGGCATGCCACATGGACTATTATATTGATTTGCAATTTTTTTAACAGTCAACTCACGTTTGACTGTAAAAATTGGGTTGATTTTTGAAAAATTGTAACGTTAAATGTGTCAATAAAAAAATGTTAGGGGAATATATCCAAAAGCCCCCAAAGTTTGGGAGCTTTTTTTAGAATTATACCATTTAATTATTACATATTCATGATATTTGCATTATATGGTAATTGAGGTGAGTTGTCAATAGTTATTTGAATTTAATTGCTATGGTAGAAATTGAATATCGAAATAAAGACTAAATTAAATAGAATAAAAAATAGTATGATTTAATTTATACATGATAAATTGTATGAAATTGAGTGGAAGTATGCTATATTATATGATGAAATGATGGATTGATGATGAATTATCTTGGTTTGGATTTTTTTTCATTTATAATATAATTATTAATATTTATATTTTACTATTTTATATCTAAATAATATGTGTATGTTTTTATTTATTGTTTGTTTGTTTATTTATTACTCATTAACATTGTTAGTGAATATATTCAATTATATGTTCATGAACATATTTGTCTAATGTTCGTGAACATGTTCGATCAATTAAACGAACATGTTCGTGAATATTAAACAAACAAACATGAACACATATAATTTTAAATAAACGAATATGAATAAAAAAATTTGAAATTCTTAACGAATACAAACTGAACACGAACAAACTTAAAAAATAAATAAACAAATGAATAGAGATTTGTTCCTTCAAGCTCGATTAGTTTATAGCCCTACACAGAATTTAGAAACTTTTCCAAATTTGGTTTGTAGTAAGGTGTAACATTTAGATTTTGTGTCATATCATCACTTGAAAATTAAAAAAAAAATTACATAAAAATTATTAAATAGATTTAAAAAATTATAAAAATTCAAGTGATAACGTGATACAATATTAGAGTGCCATGTCATTATACATTAACGGAATATAAATTTAGCGACTAAATTAAAAAAACTGATAAGTTTGAAGATTAATGGAGATTAAATTTAAAAAATTACCAAGTTAAAGGACTACAGATTATATTATACCTTAAAAACACTTCACCTTGTATTAGAAGATGGGATAATTTAGGGGCTTAGGTCCATAAACATGTTGAAGGCTTACGCTTTTAAACAAAACGAAGCCCATTTCCGCCACTGTCACAGTTTTCATGACGTGGCTACATATCATTGGTCAACCTGAGTAGACTTGTGTCATCTTCAACAGCACTGAATACATCTTTTTCCTTTAACCTATTCTTCTTATCAGGCACAAAACAATTATTATTCAAGATTTTTTTTTAAAAAAAAAAAAAAAAAAGAAAGAAAAAAAAATAGGACAAGGCAATATGAGATTATTTGTTAGTTTGGTAGCAGTTTTATGTATCGTGTGCAGCAATGTCTTAGCCGATCAGATTTTCCCATCTCTTGTAGGTAAGCCCATATTTCATAGTTTTTTTCCCCTTTTGTGTTAATTAATCTTAATTTTGTGTGTGTATTTTTAAATTGTGGGTTTTCTTTGAGTTGAGCTCATTAGATGGACTTAAATTATCTATTTATTCCCATTGATTTTATTGTTTTAGATGAATGAAAGTTTCCTATATTATTTATAAGATATGCTACTTGTTTATTGTTAATTAGTAGTATATGGTTGTTCATAGGTTCCTTTTTTATTCACAATTGGAGAACGATTTATCGGTAAAGAGATTGATGACTTAGTCATTATTAGTGCTTGAGTAGTGAAATTAGTACCAAAGGCAGGAAGGAGCTTCATTATAGCTATATCCCTTGTTGGTAAGAGAAGCGGGGGTTTTGTGGTTTTGGAATTTGATTCAATTAAGTATTGTGATCATTAGATACCAATTGTTCTTCGGTAGCCTAGGATTGATGCCTACTTTACTTCTAGGGCTTCTTGCAAGACAATATGATTAATATTTTTATGATCTGAGTAAAGTAGTTTCGTCATCAGTAGTGTTTTATTCTTTTTCACAATTAGAAAGAGTTTGCAGTTGAATTTAGTTTTTTACTTGTGAATGCCAACTGCTTTTGGCAAATGTTTTTTATATTGTTTTGATTAAGTGTTGAAAGTGAGCATTTATTCGTAAGAGCAAGTTATGCTAGGTGCTGATTGTTTGATAAATTTGGATATTGTGGATCATAGCTGACCTACATGGTGAACCACAAGTTGCTTATGTTCTTATACCTTTGTGGCTTTGGGTCAATTGAATGGTTATTGGTTCTTAAATAAAAATGGGTGAACTTTAGAAACAAATGAAACTGGAGAATGAAATAAAGAAGAAGAAAAACTAGAATGCATGGTCTTCACTCACCACAAGTGCCATTAGAAAGAGCTATTAATTGTTGCAACCAAGTCAGTCTTTGTGCGTGATGATATCATATGCAGAGTTTCCATCTAACTATTGCAACTGATTTATTGGCTATGTAATAGTATTATTTCTTTCTTTTTTAGTATTTAGAATATTGGTTCTACTGCGATCAAGTTTTTCTTGCTTTCTGATGCTTTTCTAATACTTAACTGATGAACAGCTGGCACACTAGGCCGAAGCTCCCGTGAACCAAAATACAAGATTGAGTTTCATTCCAAAGACTCTCCCTACCATCCCGTAAGTTAGACTAGAATTTTAAACATTTTTTGCTCATCAAGCCTTGGTTTAATGACCATCTCGTAAGTAAGACTAGACGTTTAAACATATTTTGCTCCTCAAACCTTGGTTTAATGAAGTCTGGATGAATGTTTTGAAGTTTCTAATTTCCTACTTTCACTTTGTTTTCGATCTTAGTACAACGACGCTGCTCAATACAGTATATTTTAATGAAGTTACGAAGCATCATCTGGATGTTCACTTGGGCTTTATCATGTTGAACATCCAACCTAAAACCTACCGGAAAGAGGTGGAGGGTCCAATTTTAATATAAGACCATAGGAAACATAATATTTAATGAATGTGGGATAATACCACTTAACCAACTATATTTTCACCACTGCATATTTCCTTGAGCAAGTAAAATTTATAAATGGTAATATGTAAAAATTCTGAAATTATTTACATGTGTACTTCTTAATGTAAGCATGGACTTTTTTATTTTAAAGTTTTCTACAGAACATGTTCTTATTATTTACAGCTTATTAGCGGGTTCAAATAAACTAGTATACATTTTGTCTAGCAACACACTTCAGCATACTGTTTCATACTGTGTGTTCAAATGCTTAAGAAAGTTTGTATTTTGAAATTGGAGAGACCGCGTAATCTTGGCATGCAACTTGGTGCTGTTTCTATAAAAGATGGTTATTAATGGTATAAGAATAATGAAAATCTTGGCATCATAATCTTGTCATAATTTTCCATGTGCATATAAGTTTAGTGGGCTGGTTTTCCTTTCATGCAAACCTATCAAGTTCCATGTGGACTTACCATTTTTAGTGATCTACTATTACAATGCCTGGAAAATTTTGCAGGATGATGATCAGGAGTCTGTTGTTATGCCTAATAAAGATGGAAAGAATTTTCTATGTTTCTTGCCTAAAGTGGAGAAAGCCAAGACTTTAAAGCCAGTTACTCAGCAGAACGTTAGTAGCATGATTGTGGAATCTGAGAAACAGGTTAAACTGAAGACGCCTGATGAACTGCTGGAAGTACTGAAAGATCGATGCTTTATTAGAGTGAGCACCTGGTTCCTACACGCTGTCTGGTGAATTGATGATGCTGTCATCAGAGATTAATTCATAGAATTAGAAAGCCTTTGTTCTTCCTTCAAGTTACGTGCTGCTTATTTCATATCTGCCTCTAGTGCTTATGTTGTCCGCTATTTTCTATGCAGCAAGAGGGTTGGTGGTCTTATGAATTATGCTATCAAAATAGGTTACGGCAAATACATGTGGAAGAGGATAAGGTGCTCATGTTTACATTAAACTTGGTTTGCTTAACTAGTATGAGAGTTCTTTCTGTGATGTATCCTTCAGTGATGCAGAATATCATTATTTTCTGAATTGAATTACTAAAATATAACAAAAATGTTCAATGAGCAGAACCTTGTGGATACTCAACTGATGGTTTCGGGCACTGAATATGGTGCTTGCACCATCTATTTGATCTGAGTAGCAATTTATACAATAGGTGGTAGTAATATAATAATAATTGCAGATGCAACAGCATCTTTTGCTATCATAAAAATTAATTTTGAGTATTCCTACTATGTCCTGTTCATTACCTTAATGAATACAGTGAGCTTTCATGGAAGGTTTTATTAATTTCTTGTATACATTTTCTATCATTTTTTTATTATTGCAGGTGGTTCAGGAATTTGTCTTGGGTGTATATGATGAAGAGGCCACTGCTGCCTTCAACCAGAATCTCTCTGACATCTCCACATTAAAAGATCCTCGCTCAAAAGATGCATCGCAAAAGTGAGGCCTCAAATGGTTTAAAATTTTAGGTTATACCTGTAGTTTTTCATTTTTATTTCTTTTTATAATAATATGAGGTTTCAAGCGGTGAAAAGTAATTAGTGAAGTAAAAGAAGGAAAGAAAAGGAAAAGATTACTAATAAATAATAATGATCCTGCATCTCATACAGGTATCATGCTCATCAATATACCAATGGAACTCTATGTGATCTTACTAATCAGCCACGGGAAACTGAGGTATGAAGCAATACAATTACAGGATCGTGATATGGTTTTTAGATATCCTTTTGGGGGAAAAGGCCCATGATGTTGTTTCTAGATTCATTCTGATTGCTTTCCTTCTTACTGGTTGTAGGTGAGATTTGTCTGCTCAGAGCCGAGAGCAATGATTAGTTCAATTACAGAGTTATCCACGTGCAAGTATGCACTTACTATTCAAAGCCCTATGCTGTGCAAACACCCGTGAGTCTCTCTCTCTCTCTCTCTCTCTCTCTCTCTTCTCTGAATGCTAAGGTTAGAACTGCTGGTTCTAGTTACTCACAGCTGATTGTGCCTTCTGGAAAGATCAGTGATCAACTATTACAGGAAACTGTATGTAAATAGAACATGACCGAATGCTTCTTGATATCCTTTCTTCTCAGTATGAAATAGCGGTCTAGTCACCACAACAAAACCAAACATTGGACCATTAATTGAAATGGCCAATGAGCAAGTATCCTGAGATGCTTACCAAAAATGCTGGATTGGTGTAATGTAGGCATGTTGAGAGAAACAGAAACCCGGTTTAGTACATGCCATACCACTTTCTGATTGTATAACAGAGGGGTGTAAACTTTACCAGTTGCCACTTGGGTCTGGGGAACTTTCAGTTTTACCAGTTGATCTTATACCAAGTTAGTCATACTAACAAACATGAAAAATATTGAAGTGTTGATAAACTGTCAAATTGTCATCTATAAATTTCTAGTTAGCTCTGTTTGTTGCAGTCAAGAAACTCTTTCATGCCAACATGAGAAAAAGGGTTGTTTCATAATGTGTCTAATGCCGCCATTTATTTATTTAAGTAAAAGATTCTCATACTATCCTTGAGTTTTTTTAGGTTATTCCAAGAAGAGAGACCGGTGTGGCACACCATTAACTGCAATCTGCTTCCCAAGGATACCAAGGTTGAGGAGGACCCTCATATTACTATGATCATAGACTCGGAAGATCAATCTAGTAATTATGATTCAAGCCAATGAATGTTGTCGATCTTCATACACTTTTTAGTCGTACATTTTGCACAGTGATTTAATCGTTGTCAAAGTATTACAGTATCAAATTAAAGGATTTCTATACCCACTTTAATTTTTCCCTTCTCAAATTACATTCTTTATTGAGAAAAGCCATCCTAAATTGTCTGGATGATGAATTCTTTGAAAGAAAAGAGAAGAAAAACAGTAACAGCTTTGGATAATGCAGTGGACTTAAACTTACATCTGAAACAATTACTGCGTTGGCGACAAATCTCTAATCTCTAAGCTTAACACTAGGTTTTCTTATTTATAAGTTAAAAGCAGTTGTTCACTTTTATCACTTCAGTACCTATTTTATTTTCTTATCACTTTGGTTTTTTTTTTTTTTTTTTTTTTTATAAATATCTAAAATTATTCATAGTTCTTCAATCCTTAAGTAAGAAGATAATGTTGTAATTAGAATCAATTAGTTAGTAATTAGTTAAGTAGAAATTGTTGTTAATTGATAGTTATTTTATTTGTATATAAATTGATGTAATGTTCATTGAATATATACATTTTGATGAATTCTTTATTTTTTCTTTGGTTTTGACATGGTATCGAGAACCAGGTTATAAGCCTTTCTTTTTGGGTTTTTTTTTTCCTTTTAGTTAGTCATTTGGGCAGTTTTTTTTTTCATATTTTCCTCAAATTTCTTGAAACTCTGTCAAAGAATCAGCAATGGACGCTATCAATTTTAATCATCCTTTATTTCTACATCCATCAGATATTCCAGGAATCGTTCTTGTTTCGCATCAGCTCGTGGGAATTGATAATTACTGTGTGTGGAGTCGGTCTATGAGGATTGCACTTTTTGCAAAGAACAAATTAGGGTTCAACGACAGGGAATGTAAGAAGGATAGTTTCGATGAGCAATTGCAATCGCAATATGAAAGGTGTAATGCAATAGTGCTATCTTGGATCCTTAATTTCGTCATTAAAGAACTCTCGGTTGGGATTATCTTCCCATCGAGTGCTGCACTCGTCTGGAAAGATCTCAAGGAGAGGTTTGATAAGGTGGACGGTTCCAGGGTTTATTTCTTTCATCGGGAAATTGCTACATTGCATCAAGGTGAGATGACGGTTTCTTCTTATTTTATGTGATTGAAGCTCTTGTTGGATGAGTACCATACACGTTCCTTTTTCAGCTTGTGAGTGTGAGATTTCTCAATAGAATCTCAAGCACTTGGCTCAACAGAAACTTTTTCAATTTCTGATGGGACTCAATGAAACATATTCTTCACTTAGAAGCTAGATCCTGCTTATGCAACCACTTCCCTTGGTCAATCAAACGTATTCGATGATTGTTCAAGAGGAATCACAGAGGGTTCAATTGTCTGGAATTGCATCATTCTTCGAGGCTGCTGTGATGCTTTTTACTACCAATGGAAGTTCAGATCGTCGGAAATTTAATGGCACTTGTGACCATTGTAAAATTAGAGATCTCAAGAATGAGAATTGTTATCGCCTTATTGGATATCCAGCAGATTTCAAATTCACAAAGAAAAGAGGTGCTTAGGTAGTTGTGGCGGCCAATACTAAGGTGGCTGATGTTGGATTTGATTCTAGATCCGTTGACCAAACTGCTGCTCCACCTACATTTACTCCTCTGTTTACACAGGAACAATATAACCAAATTTTGAGTTTGTTGAACAAGCCTTCCAGTGATTCAACTGTTCATTTGGCAAGTACTACTTCTCACTGCCTTTTTGTTTCTGCTATTCTCCTAGTTGGATACTGGATATGGGTGCCACGAATCATATGATATCTGATCCTCAAGGTTTAGAATTTCTAATTTCATGTGCTATTAGTTCATGTTTTGTTCATCTTCCTAATGGTAATACTACTCCTGTTACCTCCATTGGTTCATATAATTTCAGTCCAAAAAACACTATAAAGAATGTTTTATTTGTTCCAAACTTTAAACATAATCTTCTTTCATTGTCAAAGTTAACCCGAGACCTTCATTGTTCTGTTAGCTTCTTTCTTGATTTTTGTATTTTGCAGGATCTCTCCAATAGAAGGATGAAGGGGATTGGTAAAGAGTCACGCGGATTATATGTGTTTGATTCCAAATGTTTCAATTCTGGTTTGTCTTTACCTATTTTTTGCAACTCTTCTGTTTCTATCAATTCTCATTGTTCAAGTTTTTTTCTTGCACAATGTATGTCTCACTTACAAAATAATAACACAAGTCTTTGGCATGCTTGTTTGAGACATGTTGCTTATTATACAATGCATAAGATTCCTTTCTTGCAGTCTATGGCATTTGATAATCGTCTTGTTCATTCTTGTGTTGTGTGTCCTTTAGCCAAGCAAACTCGTCTGCCTTTTCCAGTTAGTAACTCTAGGATGATTGAGCCATTTCACTTAATTCATCTTGATCTTTGGGGTCCCTATAGGACATCTACTCATAGTGGACATAGATTTTTCCTTACCATAGTACTTGTTGAAAAATCAAATTTTCACTACCACAAAATTTGTTCGAACTGATAATGGTTCTGAATTTTTTAACTCAGACTGTTCTACTTTGTTTCACTCTTTGGGAATCATCCATCAAAGTTCATGTGTTTACACTCCACAGCAAAATGGAGTGGTTGAAAGAAAGCATAGACATCTGCTTGAGGTTTCTTAAGCCCTCAAATTTCATTCTAAAGTTCCAATAAAATTTTGAGGGGAATGTGTTAAAACTGCCTGCTATCTTATTAATAGATTACTTTCCTCTATTTTACTCAATAAAAGTCCTTTTGAGGTTCTCTTTAAAAAATCTCCTAACCTTTCTCATTTGAGAATTTTTGGTTGTCTTTGCTATACTACATAAACCAATTATAGGGATAAATTTTCTCCAAAAGCCATTCCTTCAGTCCATATGGGTTACTCTTCTACTCAAAAAGGATATATCTTGTTTAATCTTGATACACAAAATTTTTTTATTAATCGAGATGTCAAATTTCATGAAGATATTTTTCCCTTTCATTTTTCAATCAAAGAGACCTCGATTTTTTCCTTGCACAGTTGCTGGTTCCTGATTCATAATTTTTAAACATTGCACAACCACCAACTTCACCATCTTAAATCTTGCCTTCTACACCTTCACCATTATCAGTTTCAGTCCATTCCTCAGCACCATTATCAGTTTCTGTCAACGTCATTTCATCCACTCTACACTCTGATGCTTCAACAAGTGCACCACATTCATCATCTCCTATTGTGCAGCCAAATGCTTCCATTTTAAGAAAATCCACTAGAGTTTCTAAACCACCAACTTGGTTAAAAGACTTTGTGTCCTCTTTTTCCAATCCTCCTCTCCTTCAGGTCAGTATCCTATCTCTAATAATATTTCTTACACTCATTTCTCTTTACATACACAATTATTTCTTTCTTCCTCTTCTTCCTTGGTTGAGACTAAATCTTATTCTGAGGCTATTCAAAATCCTTTGTGGGTCAAAGCCATGAAAGAAGAGATTCTTGCTTTGGATTCCAATAGCACTTGGTCTGTGGTTACTCTATTTTCTGGTAAACAACCGATTGGCTGCAAGTGGGTGTACAAAATAAAATACAAGGCATCTGGTGAGGTCGAGAGGTACAAAGCTCGTCTTGTAGCTAAGGGTTACATTCAAAGGGAAGGGGTTGATTATGGAGATACTTTCTCTCTTATGGCTAAATTGGTCACAATTAGGACTATTTTAGCTTTGGCTTCTATGTTTTCTTGGCCTATGTATCAAATGGATGTTTTTAATGCGTTTCTTCAAGGTGATTTGTTTGAGGAAGTTTATATGGACTTGCCTGAGGGTGTTTGCCGCCAGAGGGAGAATAAAGTTTGTTGACTGCAAAAATCTCTTTATGGCTTGAAGTAGGCTTCCAGGCAATGGAACTGGAAGTTGACAGAAGCTTTAGTTACTATTGGTTATCAACAAAGTAATCATGACTACTTCTTGTTTACAAAAAGGCAAGGGGTCAAGGTAGTTATGATGCTCATCTATGTTGATGATTTAATCATTACTGAAAGTGATGATTTTTTTATTAAGGAGTTAAAAGGGATCCTAAATCAGAACTTTAAGATGAAGGATTTAGGGAATTTGAAATATTTCCTAGGATTTGAAATTCTAAGATCCAAGGATGGAATTTTGTTGAATCGAAGGAAATATGTGTTGGAGTTAATTGAAGACAATGGACTAGGAGGAGCAAAACCTGTTTTAACTCCTCTTGAGTAGAACAAGAAGTTCACAACAACTGATTATGATCTAAGTGTAGGGCAAGAAGAGGGAGATGAGGTGTTGCAAGATAAATCTGTCTTCCAAAGGTTAATAGGGAGGTTGATTTATTTGACACATACTAGACCGAATATTAGTTATGCAGTTCATCACTTGTGTCAGTTTATGCAACATCCTAAACAAACTCATCTCGAAGCTGCTCTTAGAATAGTCGTATATATTAAAAGGAATCTGGGCAAGGCATTTTGCTAAGCTCTTCAAGTACTTGTCAGTTGGTTGCTTATTGTGACTCTGATTGGGCATCATGTCCTATGTCTAAAAGATCTGTGACAGGTTTTTGTGTGAAGTTAGGAGATTCCTTGATTTCTTGGAAGGCAAAGAAGCAGAACACAGTAGCAATATCTTCTGCAGAAGCAGAGTATAAAAGCAGGGCAATGATTGCATCAGAAATTGTGTGGTTACATGGGTTACTGGAAGAGTTAGGGATAAATATGGTGAAGCCAGCTAAGCTGTTATGTGATAGCAAAGCAGCTTTGTAGATTGCTGCAAATATAGTATTCCAAGAGCGTACAAAGCATATTGAAGTAGACTGCCACTTCATCAGAGAAAAAAAATACAAGAAGGACTGATTCAAACTAGTCATGTTGCTTCTAGAGAACAGTTAGCTGATATGTTGACTAAAGCCTTGGGAATTCAGCAACATGAATATCTTGTTTCCAAGTTAGGGGTGAAAGATGTGTTTTAACCTCCAACTTGAGGGGAAGTGTTGTAATTAGAATCAGTTAGTTAGTTAGTAATTAGTTAAGTAGAAGTTGTAGTTAACTGATAATTATTTTATTTGTATATAAACTGATTTAATGTTCATTGAATATATATATAAATTTTGATGAATTCTTTATTTTTCTCTGGTTTTGACAGATAAATGTATTTCATTATGCTCGAACTCGCGTTCTCTTATACTGATAACATTATCAATACTGGCCAAATTAAGATTCAACCAACTTTATCAATTTGTCAGTTGTATACCCGTTAGTTCATTGGCAAATGGCATATCCATTAGTTCATTGACTAGTGAAACAAGCATTGATGTAAAATAATTTTAAAAGATGAATATAATTTAGAAAAAATTAAGATATTTTTTTTGAAAGAAATACTCGGCTTGGACTTTTATTAATAGAGAAAGAAAATAAAAGGCCTAACATAGGCCCTAATTAAAACAAATAAAAGCAAAATTGTATGTTCAAAAATGAGATCAAAACTACTAAAATATTAAAGAAACTTAAAGGAATCCAGCCGAGACTTAGTTGGCACCCACTCCTCATTTAATATATTGAAAATCATTTCCGTCGGTGCCAAGTTTCCAAGAAGGCATTTAGTTTCCAAAAAACCTGATTCTTTATCAAATGAGATGCCTTTCTATTTATCCAGCCGCTCATCTTCTCTCATCAATCTGGTTCTCTCGGACATTGGGAAAAATAATCCGTTCCATCGTCCCTTTGCATACTCGATCCCAGGTAACTCTCAACCCCTGTTTGTATACACTAATGCTAGATTATGAGCATATATATTTGTAAATTTGGGTATGAACTCAAACTGTATGTGAGGGATGTATTTTTTGAGTTTGTGTATCTCTTGAATAATAGCCCATATTTCTGATTTGTCTTTGACGTCATTTTTGCATTTGTTTATGATGGATCTGGCGTCACCCTCTACCACCACTTGATTTGATTCCAAGATTGAGACATATTTGGACTGCTGATCTGCATGCAAGCCCTTCGGCAGCGAAAGATGATGCTACATGTTCGTGAAGCGTCTGTTGCGTGCCTAGAACCATTCCTTGGTGATTCCTTACTACCAATCCTGAAGCAGATCTGTTTTCATTTTGACGAAAAGTGGCATCGAAGTTTATTTTTAGAGAAGGTCTCTGAGGAGGATTCCATTCGTCATTCCTCATAGATCTGGTAACCACTTCTTGATCTAGACTTTTAGCTTCAGCGATATAGACTTTTATCCAGTCAGCGGTCTGTTTGCTTGTTTAATGCACCCCCTCATGTTTTCTTTTGTTTCTATTTGTCCAAATCCCCCAAATTCCAAACACAAACGTTTTACACTGTTCCTCCGAAGATTGAGAGAAAATCCAGTGGATCCATTCAGTATCTGGAAGTTGAAGATTTACCATGGTGGGAACAAAATTCCATGTTACCTTCCACATGTGCAGTTTTATTTTTGAGGGAATTTGTAATTTTCGAAGTTTTGAACAAAGGGTTTTAGGAGTGAAATTTGTATAATTAGGTCAAAAATTACCTTCATGTAATAGTTTATAGGCTGATTTGACTGTAAACTCTCCCGAAGGATCTCCACGCCAGACCAAAATGTCTTTCATTCTTTCTCCAGGCAAAGGAATTTGTAAGATTCGGTACACTACTTCATCCGGAAAGGTATCTCTTAGCAAACTTTCCTTCAAATTCATTTGTTCAGTGTTTATAAAATCAGCTACTTTATGCAAACCATTAAGATTAATATTGCCTTGTATGCGACAGGATGGTAGATCGAGTAACCACACATCTTCCATTATGGCCACACTTTCCCTAGAACCAATCCTCAAGCAAAGCCCTTTCTCTAATAAGCCTCGATCCGACCACACACTTTTCCAGGTACACGACAATATACTTTCTAATCTCTCTTCTAAGAAAGTAGAATTTGCATAATATTTCGTTTTCAAGACACGGGCTAATAATGAATCTGGAAAATTAATTAAACGCCAACCCTGTTTGGCAAGTAATGCAATATTAAATTTAGCTAGCTATCGAAACCCTAATTCTCTCATCTCTTTTGGTTCGCTAAGGTGCTCTCATGAACACCAATGTATCTCGTGTTTTCCCGGCCCTTTTTGCCAGAATTTTGCCGTAACTCCTTCCATCTCATTACATAAAACTTTAGGAAGCAAAAAACACATCATAGAATAAGTTGGTGTTCCTTGTAAAACGGATTTAATAAACACCTCGCGAACGCTTAAGGATAAATAACGAATATCTTCAATTCATTTCTTAACCTTATCAATAAGATTATCGTAGATTTATTAAAGTTAATACACTGCCCTGAACATTGTTCATATTGCCTTAAAATATTCTTCAGAGCAGTAGCTCCTTGGATAGAAGCCTCCTTAAATAAAATTGAATCATCAGCAAAAAGCAAATGTGAACTCGTTGGCCCACATCTACTAGCTTTAGCACCCTTTAAGTGACCATCCCTAATTGCCATACGTATAAGTGAGGACAAGCTGTCACCACAAATTAAAAATAAAAAGGGACTTAAAACGAGTATACTTGAACCAACAATAGTTGTCAATTTATTTTTAATTTTACAAAAAATTCTTCTATTTTAAAAAAATATCTTAACATTTTATGTAGTGAGTTGGAAGGAGTTACGACAAAATTTTGGTGGTAAAAAGGATCAGGAAAACGCGGGATACATTGGTGCTCATGGGAGCACCTTAGCGAACCAAAAGAGATGAGAGGATCATGGTAACCTTAACAAGTTGTGGAGAAGAATTTTGAGTAGCACGTAATGGTGGCAATTACAAACCATCCCCACGATAGTTCAACAACACTTGTCAATTTTGTGTTGGCAATTTATTGAAACAAAGTTTTTGGGCCATTAAGTATGTTGATATTTTGAATATATGGGAGCTTAACTATGATAATTAATCTGTTGTATTGTGAAGATTGGTTTGGATTGGATTGAACAATTACAATCCTTTGATTATGGAGAATTGTTCGGGTCAAATTGAAGGTTACCATGAAGACTAAATCTCCATTAGATCATGTTTTATTGAGCTTTATTAGTATATTATTGGTGTTATATTGTAGTTGTTAATTTTTAGGGGTTGTATTGTATTAAATCACTAGTACGTTAGCAAGCTTAGAAACATATATATTACCAGACTGGTTTAGGTTATTTAAGAGAGCATATTGAGTACACTTCATTTATTCATTGAGGAACTAATTATGTGATTGCCATTAAAGTGTAAACAATTTGTGTTTATAGTTTAAATTCTCAGGGAGAGAATTTGGAGGTAAGTGTCTAGTCTTTAGGTTAAATGTGAGGTCTTTATATTAGGGCGTGATAGAGTGTAATTTACTTGTTGTATTGCAAATTAAAGATAGTAAAATTACTCACTGAGTTAGGTTTCACAAATGTAAGAAAATCGAACTGTATAAACAAACATTTGTGTTCTTTATTATTTTGTTTACACATTTTTCGCAATGTCAAACGATAATGGCTACTACAATCAAACACTTACATTCAATTGAAGTAGATTAAATAATTAACAACTTTAGGTCCCAATTGTGATACCCAAATTTGTTGCTAAATCGAGTATTAAAATTTATTATATTTTATTTTTGTTTTACATGTGGGTCGGCTAACTATCTTAGTTAGAAGTCATGTATAATGTTGCATTTATGTGAAACAAGATAATGGGCTTAAGGGGGAATAGGAGGAGCATACTTGGTAATAATAATTTGGAAGTGGAGGTTGGTGGGTGCATGGATGAGGATTGGTGATCGGTTATAGATTAGACTTGAGCAAAATTTATTTGTTTTTCCTAAAGGTGGAAAAGAGGGAAACAGGGGGTTTTCATCTTTATATTCTTTTGGCTATGTTTTTTCTTTTGCTCTTTCGGCGTGGGTGCGGGGTGGAGGTGTGTTAATAACGAGTACATGTGGTCTGAAGGCATAAGTCTAGCTTGTTTAGGAGCTGTTTTGTTCAAGAATTTCACTAAGGAGCTTGCATGAACGGTGTAACAGCTTTGGAGACTTCATTTTTGGGGAGTTCTATGAGAGCCTTGTACTTTTTAGGTTGGTATGTTTTAAACGAAGTTGTAGGCAATCAACAATGATAGTAGAAACTAAGTAATTGTGAATGAAGAAGAAAATTCATTCCCATAGCTGTTATGCTTTCTATACTCTTCGTTATATACAGGATCTACATAACTGCTACCTAACTATTTCTTTAAACTAACTAACTTACCTAACTATGTCTTTAAACTAACTAACTAAATTAACAATAGTTAAATACATTTACAAAGCCTACACGCGCCCTCAAGTTGGTGGATGGAACAGGTCTCTCATCCCTAACTTGGTAACTAAGAGCTCGTGCTGATGAACACCAAGCCCTTCTGTTAGTACATTTGCTAACTATTCTTTACTTGACACATTCTATATCCGGAGCAGCGTCTTTTGTATTTTCTCTCGTACAAAATGACAATATATCTCTATATGCTTTGTTCTCTCATGAAATACTAGATTGTTTATTATTTAATTGCAACTTTGTTATCACAACACAACGTAGTCGGTTCTTTGCTTTTAAAACCAAGCTCATCCAACAAACCATTTAACCACACTATCTCTGCAATTGTTAAGGCCATGGTCATGTATTCTGCCTCAGTTGACGATCGTGAGATAGTATTTTGTTTCTTTGATTTCTACGAAATCAATGAATCTCTCAACTTTATACAGTATCCATTAACAAACTTTTGTGACATTGGACAAGATGTCCAATCAGAGTCACAATAAGCAACCATCTGTAAAGTGCCTTTTGTAGGAAAGAATAAACCTCTTCTTGGATTTTTCTTCACATAACATACAAGATAACATGCTGCCTCAAAGTATGATTTCTTGGTCCTTTGCATAACTGACTTAGATGTTGGACAAAAAAAACTATATCTGGGCTTGTGTGAGCCAAATATAGTAATCTTCCAATGAGCCTTTAGTATAGCTGAACATTTGCTAGAACTTCATCATGCTGATTCACTTGAACTGTTTCATCATATTCAATGGATGTTAACTTCAAGTTTTGCTTTAAAGGAGTAACAACCATCTTCCCTTCTGAAAGCCCTATATCTGAAATTAGATCAACAACATACTTTCTTCATCATGCTGATTCACTTGAACTGTTTCATCATATTCAATGGATGTTAACTTCAAGTTTTGCTTTAAAGGAGTAACAACCATCTTCCCTTCTGAAAGCCCTATATCTGAAATTAGATCAACAACATACTTCCTTTGACTCAAGATTATCCCAACATCTAACTGAAAATCTCAATCCCAAGAAAATATTTTAGATCCCCCAAATCTTTCATCTTAAAGCTATGATGCAACACTTGTTTCAACTCACAAATAAACTCAATATCATTGCCAATTATTAATAAATCATCTACATATATAAGCATTATAACAATTCGGTCACCAACCTTTTTTGTAAATAAGGAATAATCATGCATACTTTGTGAATATCCATTTAGAAGATCTTGCGTAAGCTTCATGTTCTTTTGTCTCGAAGCTTGCTTCAAACCATAAAGAGATTTTTGCAATTGGCAAACTCGAGTCGCCCCTTGAGTACGAAAACAAGGCGGAAGACACATGTACACCTCTTCATGTAAGTCACCTTGTAAAAAGGCATTATAGATATCCATTTGAAGGATCGCCCATGCTGAGCTGCAAGGCAATGATAGTATGAACCGTGACTTGCTTGAGAATTGGAAAAAATGTCTCATGATAATCAAAACCTTCTTGTTGAGTAAAACCTTATACCACAAGATGAGCTTTAAACCACTCAATAGATCCATTCGAATTGTATTTCACCTTGAAGAACCATTTGCACCCAATGGGTGTTTTACTAGGGGGTAAGGAAACAACATCCCATGTGACATTAGATTCCAATGCTTGAATTTCTTGTTGCGTGGCTTCAACCCAACGATGATCTTTAATTGCGTTAACATAGGTTCTGGGTTCAGGTATATGAGAAATAGAAGCAGTAAAAAATTGGGTGTGGGGTGGTAAATGACAATAATCAAGAGAAGATGAAAGGGAATACTTACCTATCACAAGCGAAGAGAACGAAGGTGATTGGGAGCAGTAAACATAATCTCGCATTTAAGGTGGTAGCTTAGAAGATTGATTGGTGCGAAGTAAAGGAGCTGGGGAAGAAATAGGAGTATGAGAGGATGAAATAGAAGGAATAGGTGAAGAACTAGTAATGGTATAGGAATGCAACAAAATAGAAGCTATAGGAGTAGGTAAAGAATCAAAAGGTGTAGAAGTATGGCCCAAAGGCATACCAGAAGGTAAGGTAGAATGATCATGAGATGCCAAAGTAAGAAACTCAATATCAAAACAAGGATGAGATATGTCAAAGGGAAAAAAAGATTGATGAGATTGGTCAAGTTTAAAAGGAAATATTTCTTCATGAAAAATAACATCCCTATTGACAAAGAAAGATTTAGTATCAAGATTATATAAAATGTAACCCTTTTGTATAGATGAGTATCTCATAAAGATCGAAGGTAAAGATCGAGGTGAAATTTTATTAGAATGAATAAAACTTTTAGCATAACAGAGGCATCCAAAACCTGTAAATAGGATAAAGAAGGTGGTTTGTGATAAAGCATCTCAAAAGGAGTTTTCCAATTTAAGATACATGTAAGCAAATTATTAACTAAGTGACAGGTTATCAAAACACATTCTCCCCAAAACTTTGTAGGAACATTTGATTGAAATTTTATAACTCAAGCAACATCCAACAAATGTCGATGCTTGCGCTTAACAACAACATTCTGTTGCATTGTTTGAATGTAAGAACTTTGATGAAGATTACCCTAAGGAAGTAAAAAAAGAATTACATTCAGAATTAAAAAATTCAGTGCCATTATCACTGTGGAAGATTTTAATTGGAAAAGTAACCGAGTTTGAATAAGAGAAAAAAATTGTTTTAAAACAAAAATTGTATCTCTCTTTAGTTTGAGTAAAAAACCCATGTCATTCGTGAAAAATCATAAATAATAGTTAAAAAAAACGATGCCTTGAATGTGTTGGTACTTTTTAAGGACACCATAAGTAAAGATTTACTAAATCAAAAGGTGCATTGGCATGTGAATTACTGACAGTAAATGGAAGTCGTGTTTGTTTAGCCCAAGGACAAATATGACAATTAGATATACAACTAGAATTAGAAGTATTACAAGGTAAAGAATACAGTTTATGAAGTTTTGAAATTGAAGCATACCCAAGATGAGCATGCTTGAGAAATGAATGATCTTGTGCCCAAGGATGAGACTGGTGTGGAAACAAAATTGGTTGACTATGGAGTTGATAATGTCTGGAGGATGTAAAGACCATGTTAATCTTTACCAATCTTCACTTGCCACTGCAAAGGTCTTGGGGAAGACAAAAATGAGGATAAAACAAAGCAAAACAATGTAGGTCACAAGTAAGTTTTGAAATAAAAAGCAAATTAAAGTTAAAATTTGACACATGAAAAACATTAGTAAGTTTAGCAGATGGAAACAAAGAGTAGGAACTAGTGTGTGTAATTGGAATTGATTTTCCAGTTGGCAATTGAACAAAGGAGGAATTTGAAGAACATGGAACAAGAGAATCCAAGAATTGTTCATCAGATCTCATATGTTTTATTGCCCTTTATCCAAAATCCATTAGAAGGAAGATGGTGTAGAAACCATACCTGCCATATGTGCAGCTCCCTTAACTAAAATCGGTGTTGACTTAGAATCATCCTTTAAAAGATTCAATATATGCTAATATTGCTATTAAGAAAAAATCGATGTTATCGGTAGAGATTCAGACACAACCTCATTTGCACCAACTTGATTAGCCATTGGATTAATCGTTTTGCGTTTGGAAAACTTAATCTGGTGGAAAACCAATAAACTTGTAAGACTCTCTCTTATGCCCCTTTACCTTGCAATGATCATAAATCCCATTGACCCGCCTTTTCTTATTTTGTTGTTGCACATTCGAAGAATACAAAGCAAAGGTATCACTAAGAGAAGCCCTTGAAGTATATTGATGCTATGATTATTCTTGAACCATCATTGAATAAGCAAGATTCACTATTGGAAGTGGTTGCATAAGGAAAATTTGACTATGAATGACAACATAAGAATCTTTCAAACCCATAAGAAATTGAAATAGTGTTTGCTAGTGCATGTGATCAGAATATCTTTTTGACATTTTACATTTGCATGAAGAAAGTGGAACCAACGCATCAAGTTCATCCCAAAGTGACTTCAACCGAGTAAAGAAAACAGAAATGGAAGCAGTGCCTTGAACATGTAAAGCAATCTCCTGATGTAAAAAAAATATACAAGTTCCTTCAACTTTATCATATCGCTGCTTGAGATCTTTCCACTCTTGTGCTGCACTATTAGCAAACGCAATACCAATTGATAACTCGAAACTCACATTGTTTAAGATCCATGAAAGAACTATTGTATTACAGCAATCTCATTGAGGTTGCAGTTCCACTTGCACAACTTCCCTTTTGCATGATCCATTAACAAAACCAAGTTTTTTTTTAGCCAAAAGAGCAATTCACATTGAACGACACCAAATGGCATAGTTTTCATGAGCAGTCAATTTATGCGAAACCAATAGGTATCCAGCGTATCTGAGGGATGAGTATACTTTAGGTTGTTGAAATCAACAGTGAGAGAAGCCTTACCATTTCGATTGATGATCCCTGAGACACTTATTGCAGAGAAAGCAAGAAATGCTCAACACAAAAGAACAACAAAATTGAACTAAAATAACCAAATCTAAAATAGTAGACTCAGAGTAAACAACCAAAAAAATAGAAGGGATGAAGACAAGAACCCAAAGATTGTTGATCAAGCTCTGATACCATGTTAAACGGAGTAGTAGACAATAAAAAATGACAGCAAAAACTAAGTAATTGTGAATGAAGAAGAAAATTCATTCCCATATCTGTTATGCTTTCTATATTATTCTTTATATACAGGATCTACATAACTGCTACCTAACTTGTAATTTCCCTAAATAGGGCCGAGTAATTTCAAGTATATTTTTCGGATTTTAAGCATGAATTTAAGAATTTATTGGGTTAATAATAATTTTTAATTTAATTTAGGAGGTTAATTTTATCTAAAATCGAGTAAACAATAATCCAAAAAAAATAAAAATATTTTTGAAAAATTAATTTTAAAGTAATTAAATAATTATTAGTGAAAATAATTAATTTGAGTTGAAAAAGAATTTTAAAATAATTTTTATTGGGGGTTAATTTGAGATAAATTTAAATATTAATTAAATTGGATTTAATTGTAAAAAAAGGGAAATTTTGGAGTGTTTATTTGGAAAATAAAAAATTCTTTGGAGGGAAAGGATTAAATGGTAAAGTAAGGAAAATGTAAGGGTGGTCATTGGTCAAATTTCTTAATTTTTGAATTTTTTGGTAGGTTGTTTCAGCTTTAAAAACAATGTATCTAGCTTGCTTTTCACACCATTTACATCAAATTAGAGAGCTTTATATTCATTTTCTTTGCATGGTTTTAAAGATTTATCATTAAAGAATAGATTTAACAAATTTTATTCTCAAAATACTCTCTCTTTCCACCTGAAATTATTCACAAAAGTACCCAAAAATATTTTGAAAATTTTCAAGATTCTTGAATGAAGATTTTCAATCAAAGGATTTAGAATGAATCAAAGATAATTACTATTTCTAAACTTATTTTTATGATGATTAGAAACATATTTACATGATTGGAGTGATAATTACATGATTTTTTTTATCAATGTCATCATCTTCAAGAGTTAATGCTTTAGTGGTGGATCTTGAATTTTGAGAGGAAATCCACAAGTCAATGGATGTTCCAACTCAAAATGGATCTATTAAAAGGTTTTTGATCTTATTTATCAAGATTAAACATGTTTTGCAAGGTAATTTAAAGAAATTCGAATTTCATCATCTTCATTAACCGATTTTTCAAAATTTTTATACGTGAAATTGATGCTTAGTATATGTTTATTTGGTCTAGTATTGATGTTTGAAAGTGATTATGAGGGTTGAAGTGATCGATTTTATGAGGAATCAAGTTTTTGACTAGATGTTACAAATTTGGTAAGGTAACTTCGTGAGAGAAATTCCTGTAGTCTAGTTGATGAAAATTTGTGTTTAATATATCTTTTAAAAGGTGGTAATCTCTATTTTATCTCTGTTGAAGCTTCGAATCTTGAAGAGGATCAAGCTAATCGAAATTGAAGCTTGGATTTGCTTGTTTGATCACTTGGTTGTGGTTGAATTGATTGTGTGGTGAGTGTTATTAAAGGGCGATTGGTAAATTGACCCTTATTTATGATTAATTAGATGATTAATTAATGATTACAAATATTTAATTAAGTTTTGGTTGGTTGATTTTGCAAGATTATTGATATATGTCCAAGTGATGAAAATTTTATTAGGTGTTTGTAAGTAGGCATCTTGTGATTTTCTGTGCTTTGATTGAATTGATTATAGTGATGATTTAAGCATGTATGTTGGAGTTTTTGGTTCATGGTATGTTGATATTTCAATTGATAAATGAACATTGATAATTGGTAATTGGTATGCTTGATTTAATTTGATGTTAAAATGGTCATGTTACATGATGCACATTTGCATTTTGATTCTTTAAATTGAGGACATTATTGACTGAAATTATTTTATGATTGATTGATTATATTGGCATTAACGCATGGTGGATCCATTGGATATAGTTGGCATGTCATAGGATTTGTGAGTACTCACCATATTAATATGTTATTTGTGAGCAATGAGGTTATAGGAGGACTGATTTGGAGTAGATAAGAGAGTGTTGAGCTTGTGTCTTAACTCAACGAGACTGATTTGAGGCGATATAAGGGAGCGTGTGGCTTTGGCCCACTCAATTCGAGACTGATTTTGATTCTCATTGGGATTAAGGAGATTCGTTTATCCGATGTATGATCACTTGATTAAGTCATGATTGTATATACCAATATAAATCTATGAAATGTTACATGTTAAATTTATGATTGTATGTCATGATTAATTATGATTTTTAATACATGATTAAGCATATGACATTGAACTATTATGGATTGATATTGTGATTGAAAATTGATATTTGATTGGCTTGGATTTAAGTGTGATTTGGGTGTTAATTTACTTGTCGTTTTTATTAACATTCATTGGGCTTTTTAAGCTTACACCCTCACATTCATGGAGATATTCGACGGGATTGAGGAGCTAAGGAGCCGAGCAAGAGAGTTCTAAGAGATTAAGGCTCGATAGAGATTTAGTTACATGTTTTAGAGATTGTAATCGAGCATTATGGAACTCATAGGACTTAGTTTAATTTTGGTTGTAATTGGACTTGGACATTGGACATTTTTAATTTTGGATGGTTTCATAATATTATATATGCATGTTTGAGTTTAACTTTTGAATAATTTACGGTGTATTGTTGCTTGATAACACGATGATTGATAACATGATGTGTGAGGCATGATGTTTACACTAACAATTGTTTAAATGAAGCTTCCATGGAGTGGTTAAGTAGCTACTAAGGGATGCCACTTGTTTGAACCAATTGATGAGTGGTATGCATGAAATTGATTGTTTAATACTATTTAATTGAGGTTTAATTGGTGTTAATAAATTCAATTGAAAGTGTATGAATATGTATGGTATTTAATCGTAGCTAAATCAGGTTTAATTGGCCATTAAAATACGCAAAATCGAGTTTAAAAATAAGTTTTTAACAAAAATAGGTGCATTAGTTCTCACATGGGTGTGTGGGTTTTTGGGGGTTTGAATTTTGGTCTTTTTAGATTGGTATTCTAATCCATTTAAAATACAAATTAGTCTTGAAACTTGATAAGTCTAAATTAAGGCCTTAAATGATAAGGAAATTGGTAAAATTTTAGGAATAGACTCGTAATTGATAAAATTTGTTAGAAACATACTAATTTTAATATTTGGGTATAGTATTGATAGTTTGAAAATGTTACGATTTAGTCCTTAATGTTAAAACTTGAATTAGACATAGTAAATAAACTTGGATTAAGTTGAAATTTTTAGAGCTTACATAAATTTGCTAAATAAAAGTCGATAAATGTTTAGATCTAAAATTGGGTTAGTTTAACTGTAGGTAGTAAAATAACAAAAATGCCCTTAGGTTAAATTACATATGAAAAGATTAAAATTGGTTCACAAATTGCTTCTTCATTAATAAATAATTAATATTTGGATAAGATTATTGTGTTATAAGGTTGGGGTGTGTCTTGGGTGGTCATTAGCTAGGAAGTCACTTAGGTGGTTAATGTAATGCTTCAAATTATGGGCAGTTCGTCTTGGTCGGGTTTGGGGTGTCACATTTGGTGGTATTAGAGCCATGTTTAAAGCTTTGGGTTAGCCTAAGGTTGTCAAATATTAAAATAATTGCGATCTTGGATTTATGATGTTTTCTTGCTGATAACTTAAGAAAAGACCATTAATTTCTCTTAGAGTATAATTTGTTCCCATTATATCATATTTAGCATGCATTTTTGGTAATTGCATTTTCCAAGTCAGTGATGTTTGATTTAATTTTTTTCATTTTATCTTACTTTTGGTAGTAATGTCGCCACATTTAGTGTTCAGTTTTGCGTCTTGAGATGTCAATGCAAGAATCTATCTTAAAAGATCAAAGCAGGAGAGTGTTCAAGGTTGTTGCCACAATTTAGAATCCAGAATTGCGACAAAACCTGTCACCATATGAGCATTTCCAAATTGCACCCAGGGATGTTGCTGCATGAACATATCTAGAAGTACCAGTGCATGAGGATATCAAGGTTGTCGCAGCAAATTAAAATCTAAATTTGCGTCCAAAATTGTTGCGACAACTTATTACTGCTTGCTGCATATATCAAATTTGCGTGAGTGTACAATTTGATTAACTAACTTGTACAACTATAAGGAAGTTAGATCTGAAGGAAGAAAGACACTTATACTGGGCATTAAAGATAAATACTAAGGAGAGAGAAAGAGAAAAAGAGGATTGAAAATCTAAAGACAAATCAATTATGCTCTGCAATTTTCTCTAAGCTTTCTTCCATGGTAGCTTAAATTCCTGGAAGGTGAACTAACTGCGATGAGAAGACAACATCTGCTCCTGACGAGGAGTGTTCCTAAGTGCGACACAAGAGGAGAATTAGGGAAGAGTTCTCCTAGTAGGCTAGGAATAAAATGCTTCAACTTGTTCTTTATTTCCTCTCAAACGCTGATAAATTCTGATGAACTTAATTGTGTATAGAAGTACCTTTTAATTTTAGATCTAAATTGATTTCTACTCAATTCCTCTTATTTGTTTATTTTTGGATTTAATTGTTTGATCACGGAAGTGTTATTATAGTTGTTGAAACTAGAAAGTGAAGTGACAAGTTAAATTAACAAGCAAGACAACAGAAGTTGCTTGAGGCATGACGGAATTCTGGTCACTTGTTCTCGAATGCAAAGCATTGCCAGTACTAGAAGGTGTGGTTAATGTGAGTGTTTATGGCTTTGATAAACAGAAAAGTCAAAGTTAGTAAGATCTCATTAAGCTTAATTGCAACGACAATTTATCTATTATTTACCTTGTAGTCACATTTAGTAATTATCAGCTTATCAAGTCAGGGATCCCCTCCATTACATTATTATTGTTCTACTTCTTTAATTTTCTTAAAACTGCATCGACAAATTAACTTCAAACTTTCATTACATTTTTTTATTAATTTACTTTGACATATTGTATTACAGTCACACAACATTTGCTTCGACAGTTTAAATTAATTTATTTTCTACAGTCTTCTATTTAATTGCGTTGACATTATTCCTTAAAACTCCTATTATTCTAACTCTTTTTGCTTCGATAATGTTGGGGATCGACTCGATTAAGCAGCGAACAAGAATAAATAGCGAAAGAAATTGAGAAATTGAACACACAAATTTAACATAGAAAAACCCCTCCGAAGAAGATAAAAAACCACAGGCAAAGATAATTTTACTATAATGACAAAAGAATGAAGAGTACAAAGATGGAGATAAAAACTAAACCCTGAAAACTCGAAAACAAAGAACCCTCAAAACATAAACACTAAATTCTCCAAAAGTGTTAGGAGTTCTAAAGTTGTAAAAGAGCCTATTTATAGGCTAATTTTTTAGGTCAAATAATAATAAAATAATCTAAACTAATAAGAGTTTGACTCAAACAAATAAATAGAGTTTTATTGAAACAAATAAACAAAGTTTAATTGAAACAATTAAACAGAGTTTAATTGAAAGATTATTTCTCAAATTTGACTTGAAATAGGAGTCATAATTCAACAGATCTCCCCCTTAACTCGTATTTCCACAATGCCATCTTTTCCAAAACCCGTCACGGGCCTATCTTGAACTATGTAGGGAATTAACTGAGTCGAATCTGTGCTTAGAAGCTGGAAGTCTTCTAGCCTTCGACTTGTGCACTATCAAATCAAAACTAACCTAGGTCTGATTTTCACGAACACAGTGCCCTAACTTTTCAAAACCTGCATCCAAAATAGAACCTTTCTTCAACGAAACAGTCATACATTTTTCCCTCCTATGACCAAGTTGCCTCCGCTCCAAACGAGTTGACTTCAACTCCATAACGGATGAGGGACGTCTTATTTCATCGGTCATTGTAAAACCTTCCAGAATATAAAGACTACCGATATTTTTACCTTTTAACAAAACGAGAGCCCCACGAGACACCTGAATGCCACTCGACTCGATGTTGATTTTACAACCTTTTGAGTCTAAAATACTTAACGAGATAAGATTCTTTCATAAATCAGGTACATACCTGACATCTGGTAGTGTCCTAATTGTACCATCGTTCATCCTAATTTTAATAGTACCAATACCGATTACCTTATTAAATGAATCGTTTCCCATGTGCACAACTCTACCTTCAATCAAACTGTATGTGGAGAACTATTCTTTGTTGGGACACATATGGAAAGAATACCTGAATCTAGGATCCACTCAAACGTAAGCTCGGAGCTTTCGCTCATTGACACTAACAAGAAATAATCACCACTTTCATCAGCCAAATTAGCACCAACTAAATCATCATCGTTACTGTCAGCAGCCATTTTATTTCGTAGTTTGTAACAATCTGCTTTGACATGACCTAATTTCTTACAATAGCGATACCTTTTGTCTAGCTTCTTTGATGCTACCAAAATAGAAGCTTGCTTATCTGCCTTGCTATCAGAATCAAACTCATTGTTGAGTTTATCTTTACTCAACAAATTACCTTCCACATCCTCGAACGAGAGTTTTCTCTACCATAAATCAAGGTCTTCTTAAAAGACTTGTATGAAGGGGGTAAAGAGCAGAATAATAACATAGCTTGATCCTTATCGTCAATTTGAACCTCAACATTATTTAAATCATTCAAAAAAGTAATGAATTGACTGATGTGATCTCTAAGAAGTTCACCTTCGTTCATGCGAAACATAAATAGACGTTGTTTCAACACTAAACGGTTAGCCAGAGACTTAGTCGCATAAAAAGTTTTTAGCCTTTTCCACAAGGATGATGAGGTCTTCTCCATCAATACCTCCTGTAATACCCTATTCACGAGGGCAGAACTGGATTGCAGACAAAGCCTTTTCATCAAGCTCTTTCCTATTCATATTGATCTAGATATCGGGCTTTTTCCCGGTAACAACCACTTTCAAGCCGGTCTGAACTAGAATTGCCATCATCCGAACTTGCCACATTGAACTTCTCAATGTTGAACCTTGTTATTACAATCTCTGAACAGGTTGATCTACGAAAATCGAATTAGCTCTGATACCACTTGTTAGGGATCAACCCGATTAAGCAACGAACAAGTATAAATAGGTGAAGAAATTGAGAAATTGAACACACAAATTTAACATGGAAAAACCCCTTCGAAAAGGATAAAAAACCACGGGCAAAGATAATTTTACTATAATGAGAAAAGAATGAAGAGTACAAAAGATGAAGATAAAAACTAAACCTCGAAAACCCGAAAACAAAGAACCCTCAAAACGTAAACACCAAATTTTCCAAAAGTGTTAGGAGTTCTAAACTCTAATGGGTATATCTAATAAGTGTATTTTCTAAGGTTGTAAAAGAGCCTATTTATAGGGAAAATTTCTAGGTCAAATAATAATAAAATAATATATACTAATAAGAATTTATCTCAAACAAATAAATAGAGTTTAATTGAAACAAATAAACAGAGTTTAATTGAAAGATGATTTCTCAAATTTGAATTGAAATAGGAGTCATAATTCAACAGACAATTATAGCATAAACAACCATCTCTGTGGGATTGATATTTGATAGCTAAAACTTATCAACTATACTTGCATTGACAAGTGTATGCTTGCACCATTGCTGTGATGTTCATAGCCTGATCTCGTGCTTATGTTAGAAACTGCATGTTTTGCCTATGCATGTTCTTTGCGATATAAATTGTTACTAGGGTTGGATCTGGGAACACAATGCCCTATAGGAACTGTACTTAGTTAGTCTTGGATCTGTTGCCTTTACTCAATCCTAGTACATTTTCTTTACTCTTATCTTAGGTATACGATAGTCATTATGCCTCCATGTTGAGCACTTCATATTAGAGATGGTTGGGGCACTACAGCGTATTGCAGTGCTAACGCTGCTCCGGCTCATCAAGGTTTGTCACTGAAGCGCTTACGAGCTCTAGGTGGTAAAGAGTTTTGCAGTGTTAGTGGAGGTGATTCGACACGTGCTGAGTACTGGTTAGAGGGAGTCATTCATATCCTCGGTCAGATGTGTTGTTCTGATGAGGATAAGTTAGGTTGTGCCATATCACTACTAATGGACGAGGCTCACAGATGGTGGTTGACTATCGAGAGGGGTACTGCGTCGAATCGTTTACTTTTGAGACTTCTTCTTATTTTCATTCTAGAGGAAGTTCATGGGGAAGCAGTATCTCGAGGCTAGGAGACAAGAGTTTATGGATCTTGTCCAAGGTACTCTATCAGTAGACGAGTACGATGCTGAGTTTTTTCAGTTAAGCTTGTATGCTCTCGAGTTGGTGGCTCATGAGGTGAGCCATTGTAAGAGGTTTAGGTTCAGACTGAATCGTGAGATTAAGCTTTATTTGATTACTTAGAATACTGAGGTTTTTGACGAGTTAGTTGAGAAGGCTCATGCGCTTGAGGAGACTTTGGGGGAGGAGCCCAAAGCTGTTGCGTTTGGAGCTATTAAGAGGACGACCGATACTGCTAGTGGTTTTGGTTGTAAGGGTAAGATAGGTTATTTCGGTAGGTTTGGACGACATGTTATTGGTGGTCGTGGTCAGGATAGGCATGTCACGAGAGTTGAGGTTGGTCCTACTGATCAAGGTCATTCAGCGTGAACTTTGTGTGAGCACTATAATCATCAACATTTAGGAGAGTGTTAGAGGTTGATGGGTGCTTGTCTAGCTTGTGGTTCGATGGAGCATCGAGTTAGCGACTGCTTAAGGGGAGCGCTTGTTGTTCGCGATTAGCTTGTTGTTGTTGCTGTTGCACTTGCTCTAGCTCTAGGTATAGGCCATGGCAGAGGTGATTATGGTAGAGGTGTTGGTCAGTGTGATGCTGTTCGAGGTGGTGATGCTGGTTGAGCCAAAGTTTTTGCAGTGAGGGAGCCTCGGACTAGAGAGGCCACAGATGTTATCGAATGTACTTGTAGGCTATAGTCTTTTCCAGTTCTAGCTTTAGTTGATTCTGGTGCGATGAGATCATTTATTTTTAGATATGTAGCTAGAGAGTTGGGGATTGCTGTAGAGACTTCTAGTTCGAGTGTTACGGTCAAGAGCCCTCTAGGTGATAGTGTAGTGGTGGATCGAGTATATTGTCATTGTTCTCTAATGGTTTAGGGACAATTATTTTTGGTTGATTTGCTTGAGTTGTCGTTTTAGGGTTTCGATGTCATTCTTGGCATGGATTGGTTGTCTGTGCATCGGGCGAAGTTGGATTGCGAGGCGAAGTTGGTGACTTTGTGTAGTGCTGGTGGTTACAAAGTGGTTGTTTCGGGAGAGAAGTTTGAGTTGTTGTCGAATGTGATATCTTCGCTTCGTGCTGAGAAGTTGGTTCGAAAAGGTTGCGAAGCTTATCTAGCCTATGTCCTGAATGCCAATAGTAGGGAGATTAGGTTGGATGTGATTCGGGCTATTTGTGATTTTTGGATGTGTTTCTTGAGGAGTTGTCTGATTTATTGTTGGATAGAGAAGTCGAGTTCGGTATTGAGCTCTATCTCGATACTACTCTGATGTCTGTTATGCCCTACTACATGGCGTGAAAGGAACTGAAAGAGTTAAAGTTGCAGTTGCAAGAGCTTTTGGATCGTGGGTTTTTTCGTGCAAGTGTGTCTCCATGAGGAGCACTGATGTTGTGCATTAAGAAGAACGATGGGACTTTGAGGTTGTGCGTCGACTGTCGCCAGCTGAATAAGGTAACCATCAAGAATAAGTATCTGTTACCGAGGAATGATGATCTTTTTGATCTGTTTCGGGGAACTTCGATTTTCTCGAAGATTGATCCACGGTCTAGGTACTACTAGTTGAAGGTTAAGGATCCGGATGTGATGAAGACTGCTTTCAAGACTCAGTGTAACACCCAAAACCCATAACCATCACCAATTTAGGGTCTCAAAGGTTTACAAAACTTTACCAAATTTTTTTTATATACAAATCAATCACAAATCCATTTAATTACAAACTAACAACTTACACTATTAACTCCAATTAACCTATCACATTCATTTGCAACATTCCAACCAATCAAGGATCAATTTAAACCATACAAGAACTTAGGATCACAATAAAAATTTTTCCCAACAGTAGTCACACAGCCATGTGTTTCAACACACAACTTTTATCGTTAACTAACCAATCTATAATCTAAGACATACTCATCAATACATTTGTCAATAAAGAATCAATACTCATATCAAATATCATGACATTTATATTCCGTATTAAATCATAACATCATAACTTTCGACCAAGCTACATCAATCATACTTACTATCACTAGGTAACATCCAAAACCCGACACCATCATCGATTAGGGTTTTGAGGTCTTTTAGATAATTTACAGCTGGAAGAAATAAAATTCAAAACATCATTTCAAATAGTTGCACTCAACGAACTAGTTTACAATTAAATTAAATATTTCATTCTCTTTTACAACATTTTAAATTAACAAGGACCTGATTGAATTGCAACTGAAACATCATACAAAAACATCTAATTTCCATAAATAGGGGTCATACGGTCGTGTGTCTCAAACACATGCCCGTGTGCCCTATTATACACGCTCGTGTCATAGACCGTGTGCTAGACCATGTGCATACCTGAATTACCAACACACGGCAGTGTCACAAACCGTGTGACAGGCCATGTGAGCATACGAAAATACCCCACACGCCCGTGTGTGAAACCATGTGTTGGGCCGTGTGTTCATGCGAAATAGGGCCACACAGTTGTGTCCCAGCCCGTGTGAGACTTGCACCTATTTACCTAGGACACACGCCCGTGTGGTGGCCCATGTTCAAACCGTGTGTACCTTCAAAAAATTCACAACCAATTGACTAAAATCATGCATAACCTTATCATTTCACACCACCTAACAACCAACAAAGATATGCTTCATTTCAATACAAATTAATATTCAAAACATGGTCATGCAATAACTAGCAAGGTATATTTCATCATTCACTATCATCATATCCTAATTTACTTAGCACACAAAATAATCCAAGCAAAGTTTTTCCCTAATACATGCCATATAAGCCAAGTGATGTAAAAACTACCGAAAATGCTCTTGGGATAGTGTGATTTCTCCGAGATGATTTTATCTTCAGATAGAAAAATGAAATCTACAAAATAACAAACATATACACAGGTAAACTTTCAAAGCTTAGTAAGTTCACGATAACATTAACTTATAGAATGACCAATTTAGTTATAACGAGAGTAATAAAGCATCTTTGTAATCCTGTGATTACAGTATCAGATTGATCTCGTTGGGTCTTCTAAAAATTTAGCTCATACGATCCCAGATAGAGTTTAAACAATATGCGATACTGGTCACACAAGCTGTCAAGAATCCACAACATATCCAGGATCTTAGCAATCGATACGGTCCATATTACAACTCACGATGCTGCTCATATAAGCTATTAAGAATCTGCAACATATGCAGGATCTCAGCCATCGAAGGGTCGACAAATGTAACACCCACTCTCGATGCTTCTCACACAAGTTGTCAGGAAACTGCAACATATGCAGGGTCTTAGCCATTGTAAGGGTCCATACAATCAGTATCCAGTATTCATTCGAATTTCTATCGACTCACGATGCTGCTCACACAAGCTGTCAGGAAACTGCAACATATGCAGGATCCCAACCATCGCGTTGATACAGATCACTAGCCCAAGCCTTAACGTCTCATTTTCCTCATAGTATCCAACATTTTTTTCTACAATATCATTAGAGTACAAAAAAAAGATTATAACAATATAAAAAATAACTGTACGAACTTACCTGACTAAATTTCAGCCGTATACAGTACATGGACTATTTCATAAGTTTCTTCTTGCCTCGATTTTCAACCCATTCTTGATCTAAAATAATAATTTCATTCAATTAAATAATTCCAACATTTAAAATAAACTTATTTTATGCAATTAAGTCCTTGAAATTTTTACAAAATTACCCTTAACTTTTCACTTTTGTTCAATTTAATCCCTTCACTCAAAACTTACAAATTAACCATTTTATTTCAATTTTCAACTTTGCTAAATATCTAAGTGTCTTCCTACAACTCAATTTTGCAATTATTTCACCTTAAGTCCTTGTAAAAATATCACTTTACCATTTTAGTCCTTAAACATTAAAAATCATCAAAACCTACTTTACAAAATAACCAAATCCAACCACCAAGCTTAATAAACTTCCATAAACTTTCAAGAAACCACTTATTCATCAATGGAAAGTTTTATAACATTTGATAGATTCACAAATTAATCCTCGGGTTAGCTAGATTAAGCTAATACGAGCTCAAAAACATAAAAATTACTAAAAACAGAAGAAGTTTGCTCACCCAATCGAAGACTCAAAGCTTGGGCGATGGCTTTTTCTTCCTCCTCTTAGCGTTTCGATTTTGAAAAAAGTAAATAAGAAGAAGATGACTTTTCTTCTTTAAATTTTAACTTAAAAGTCATTTATTTCAAAATTTACTAAGTTACCCTTTATTCATACTTAAATTTTAACTAAATTTTAAGTCATATTTGTTCATCCAAATTACTAAATGTTAAATTACCGTTTAAGAACCTTAACTTATCTCAAAATTGACATCTAATATCTTTTATCTATAGAATTCAACTTTTATGCCTTTTACGATTTAATCCTCTTTAATTAATTAGTCATCTAAATGATAAAATTTCTTAACCAGAATTTAATAATATACTAATGACCTCATAAATATTAAATAATTAATATTTACGATTTAACACATTAAAGTTGTGGCCTCGAAACCACCATTTTTGATCACACTAAAAAATAGACTAATTAGTAAATCCTCATTTAATTAGGATTTAATTACAATTTACCAAAACCTAAAGAATTCCATTTCATTTCTATTATTAGGCCATTTAAGGAAGGTCTAGTTACACAATTGGTCCTTCAATTATAATAAATTTCAATCAAACAAACTTATTTACAATTTAGCCTTAAACTAACTAAGACTAAATGAATAAATAACTCAAAAGTTAGTGGATGGTAATCATATCCACCACCGCTTGGACTTTTTGACCATAATTTAATTACCATTTTGGTCCCTTTACTATTTTTTAATCAATAGCAATTAACTTTTATCTCTTTTACAATTTACTCTTTTTTCCTTAATTAAGCAATTAATCATCAAAATTACCTAACCAAACTTCAATTCACATATAATAAGACTCTGTAAATATTTAATAAAAATATTTATGGCTCTTAATTTCAGAAACGAAGTCCCGATACGTCATTTTCTAAAACCACTTGACTTTTGAACCAAACCACTTATACTAACTCTTAATTCAATAATTAAATTCACCCATTCAAAATTTCATATAAAATTATTGTTAACTCATATAATTTAGACACTCAATATAAAAATTTTCTTGTCGGGTTTGTGGTCCCGAAACCACTGTTTTTGACACCACTAAAAAACGGGCTGTTGCACTCGGTATGGTCACTACGAGTTTCTTGTTATGCCATTTGGATTGACGAATGCACATATCGCTTTTATGGATATGATGAACCGAGTTTTCCAATCCTACTTGGATCGGTTCATGGTGGTCTTCATAGATGATATATTGGTGTATTCTTGATCTAAGGATCAGCACGATGAACACTTAAGGGTAATGGAACGATGAAAATATATAAACTTTTCATACCCTTTTTAACCTAATTTCATGCAAATTCTAAGTAATTAATGTAAAAAAATATAATTTATTTATAAAATAATTAATTTGTGCTAAACTTTCCATCATATTGATTTTTAATTACTTTTATAAATATTAAGCATGAATTTGATGATTTTTTTACAGATTTGCACAATTGGTGAAAATCGGCCTGGCAGACACTGTTGACAGCTTAAACCGTTGAGGGAATTTTTACACCGAGTTAATGAAGAGCTAAGAAGAATATTTTTCAGCCAATGGTCGGTCCAATATGAAGATAAATTATGCTTTCTAATTATATTTTTAATTCAATTAATTTGGATTAAAGTTAAATTATAAAGGTTGAACTGAAGTGGCTCGATGTGCATGCAACCGAGAATCGAACCACCTTTATTTGGGCTAGCCATATGCAATCCAAATGTTAACCATATTCAGCTGATATCATTGACCATTTCAACCTTGCAAAACAGCCCCTAAAGTTTCCCAAAATCACATTCAAACCCCTCCACTTTTCATGGTTATAAATTTCCATCCTAAGCTAATTTTAAGCAAAGTTTGAGCTAGTCAAACTTGCTTATGCATGGCCGGCCAAGCTATGTGTGTGGCTGATATTTATTTGCTAAATATAGCCACCACATTTCACCTATAAAAGTACCACCTCATTTCAACACACCAATTCACTCACATTCTCTCTTCTTTCTCTAGTTTTCTCTCTAGCTTTCCATCTTAGTTTCCCTTTATTCATTTGTCGATTTCCCCCCTTGAGAAAGAGTGATTCTTCATCCGTTCCATTGAGTGTTCATTAGAGACCTCGATCTAAGAAGAATCGAGCAAGAACGATGAAGAACGCGATAGTAGTTCTTCAGAAATCGACTGATTTAATCCTAGTCTTTTTCTTTATTTTAGATTCTTGTTTGTTATTATGATGAATGCTATTATTAATGCTGTTATTTTTTTTATGGAAATGACTTAAATTCTTTAATTGCTGGGTTTATTGTGTTTAAAATTGCTTGTTTATATTTAATCCATGTTCATATTGTTATAGGCCCTAAATATTCTGTTTAATTAAATATTATCATGCCTAAGTTATTATTGCATTACCCTTGCGATATAACTATTGAATTAATCATTTAAGCGCATTGAAATTGTGATTAATGGACACACTATTTAATTTGTGCATGTCTAATCTTCTAAGGAAGCTGAAGGTTAGAATTGTGATGGTATTAAACAATACATAGCCTTGCATAACTTGCAGGATTTTTGTGATTAAATTGTTTCAACATAGATATGATTGTTACTTCACTTGATCCTTTACATGCTTGTGATTGTTAATTAGTCGGTTGAATTGGCATAAATATATGTTTAAGAGCTTTTTTAGCTTTCATATAGTATGTATATGCAATAACACATTTGCTTATTAGAATTGATTTAGTCGGTTGAATTGACATAGAGATATGTTCAAGAGATGAATGAATTTTAGTAAGTGATGTTGTTCATAAGTTAGCAGAGTACCGGGTTGCCGTGAATATTATTTCGTAACAAGCATGAACATGATTTAGATTTAATCGAGTAATTAAAGCAATTAACCTGACACATTTATGTCATATTGATTAAAAACTTTAGAAATCGTGCATAGGAATTTAATATAATTTTAACTTAGATTAATTTAGTTTAGATTAATACTTTAGATTAATATCATTCACCAATATTATATTGTTCTTAATCAAATTGTTAATTAAATATTTCATATATATCTTTCATAGCACAACCCTTTTGGATACGATACTCAACATTACTTGTCACTTTATTACTTTAATATGATTGTGTACACTTGTACATTTTCATCATTCTAAGTTTTTTGCGCCATTGTCGGGGATTGTCAAAATTATTTGTGAAATTATATGTTTACATTTTGGTTTATTTTTTTATCTAATTACTAACTTATTCTTTTCTAATTATTTCAGGTGTTTATGAGTATTGATCGAATTATCGACTTACTCCCAGTAGACCTTGAAATTGAATGAACTTTTCGAGAAAGAAGAAGACAAGCATCTAAAAGAAGGACTGAAGAGATAAACTTCGAGAAACAAAATCAAGGAAACGGAGCTAACCATGCTCATAATCTTACCCTTATTGTTGATGATAGGGATAGAGCCTTGAGACAATATGTTGTGACTTTGTTTCACGAGCTTAATTCAGGAATAAGGAGACCTATATCGAGGCACAACAATTCGAATTGAAACCAATGATGTTTCAAATGCTTCAAACAGTAGGCCAATTCAATGGAATGCCTACCGAAGACCCTTATATTTGAGACTATTCATGGACGTGAGCAATTCTTTCAAGATAGCTGAAGTGTCAGAAGATGCACTTCGATTGAAGTTGTTCCCATTTTCACTATGGGATAGAGCTAGAGTCTGGTTCAACTCGTTGCCACCAAATTTTGTTACAACATGGTAAGAGTTAGCTGAATGATTCCTTAGGAAATATTTCGTTCCAAGTAAGAATGCTAAGATGAGGAGTGAAATTGCTACTTTCCAACAGATGGATAACGAATCTTTGTATGAGGCATGAGAAAGATTTAAAGAGTTGTTAAGGAAATGCCCTCATCATGGAATCCTGCATTGCATCCAGTTAGAGACATTTTATAATGGCCTTAAATCGCACACAAGGATGGTAGTAAACGCTTCTGCCAATGGAGCTATTCTTTCTAAGTCTTATAATGAGGCTTATGAAAATATAGAAAGGATCACAAGCAATAATTACCAATGACCGACTAATCGAGCAAACTTAGGAAGAATAGTTATAGGAATCCATGAAGTTGATCCATTAACTTCACTTGAAGCTTAAGTATCATCAATTTCCTTAATGCTTAAAAAATTTACTACTAATGGGTTTAATAATGTTGCAGCTCAGCCACCTAATCAATTCGAGAACATAGCCTGTGCTTATTGTGGAGAAGGGCACATGTTCGAAGAATGCCCCAAAATCGAGGCAGACATGGATTGTAATCGAATTTTTACAACCCATCTTGGCAAAATCACCTTAATTTCTCATGGAGTTATCAAGGAGCTAGTCCCAGTAACAATTACACTTAATTGAGACCAACCCAGCCATAATGATTTACCCAGCAAGTTCAAAAACCAACCCAAGTTGAACCTTCTAATGGTTTGGAAAATCTGTTGAAAGCATACATGGTGAAGAATGATGCTTTGATCTAGAGCCAAGCAATTACACTGAACAACCTTGAAAATCAAATGGGTCAACTTGCCACTAAGCTTAGAAACCATCGACAAGGTGCTTTTCTGAGTGATGTAGAGGATCTAAGAAATCCACGACAGGAGATTTGTAAAGCTTGACATTGAGGAGTGGAAAGATGTTGCAGCCCAACGTTGTTGAAGTAGAAGAAGAGAAAGCTGATGCTCAAGAGTTTGTGAAAGTTTAACCAAGTGTTGAAACTCTAACTTTATCAAAACCAGAACCAGAACTAGTTTCACCAGAACCAAAATTGGTGAATGTTTAGAAAGAGACTTCTAATCTAGTCAAGTCTGATGACCTAACAACTTCGTTAGGTGCAGAAGTGCCACAGAAGTTGAAGTAGCCAGTTCAAGTTAGAAATCCTTCGCCACCCTACCCTCAAAGACTTCAAAAGCAGAAGTAGGAAGTCCAATTCAAAAAATTATTTGACGTACTTAAGTAACTTCATATCAATATTTCGTTGGTTGAAGCACTTGATCAAATGCCGAATTATATCAAGTTCATTAAGGATATCTTGTGGAAGAAGCGAAGACTTGGAGAATTTGAGATATTAGCCCTAACGAAAGAATGTAGTGCATATCTTCAAGACAAACTACCTCCAAAGTTGAAAGATCCTATATGTTTTACCATACCTTGCAACATTGGAGCAACGTATTGTGGTAAAGCACTATGTGATTTGGGTGCGAGCATTAACTTAATGCCCATGTCGATATTCAAAAAGTTGGGGATAGGTGAAGTTAGACCAACTACAGTTACACTGCAGTTAGCCAATCGATCTATAGCATATCGTGAAGGAAAAATTGAAGATGTATTGGTGCATGTTGATAAGTTTATTTTTCCTGCTAACTTTGTCATTTTGGAATTTGAGGCAGATAAAGAAGTGCCAATCATTTTAGGAAGGTCGTTCCTAGCAACAGGAAGGACTTTGATTCATGTATAGAAAGGCGAGCTAACTATGCGTGTTTAGGACGATCATGTAACTTTTAATGTTTTTAAGTCTATGAGATTTCCTGATATAGTTTATGATTGTTCTGCAGTGTCTAAGTTAGAAGACATAGTCATTGAAGAGGAATTCAACTCGATTGAAGATCCTTTGAAAAAGATTTTACTGATAGACCCTCAAAGTGATGAAGAGGGGGAGGAAAACTTAGCTTTGCTTGAAGTTAATTCGAGGGGATTTAATCCATAACCTCATTTTGAATCTTTGGAGTTAGAAAGCAGAGACTATGTTCAACCAAAAGCATCGATTGAAGAGCCATCTAAGTTAGAACTTAAGGTATTACTTTCTCATATAAAATATGCTTATTTAGGTGACGCTTCTACTTTGCCTGTGATTATTTTAGTACAACTAATTGAGAAGCAAGAAGATCAATTGATTAAAGTGTGAAAGCAATTCAAAAAGGCTATTGGATGGACCATATCTGACATTCATGGTATAATTCCATCCATTTGCATGCACAAGATCATTCTTAAAGATGATAAGAAAGCAACAATTGATGGACAATAGAGACTGAACCCCATTATGAAGGATGTAGTTAAGAAAGAAATTATCAAGTTGTTAGATGCGGGTAACATTTATCCTATCTTAAACAGTTTATAGGTTAGTCCTGCCCAATGTGTACCAAAGAAAAGAAGTATTATGGTTGTGAAGAATGAAAACAACGAGTTATTACCAACTAGAACAGTTACGAGATGGCGAATTTGCATCGACTACTGGAAGCTAAACAAAGCAGTGAGGAAGGATCACTTTCCTTTGCCCTTTTTGGATCAGATGCTGGATAGACTCGCAGTGCGAGACTATTACTATTTTCTAGATGGGTACTCTGGATACAATCAGATTACAGTTGCACCGAAAGATCAACATAAAACGACGTTCACATGCCCGTATGGTACGTTCGCATTTAGACGCATGCCATTTGGTTTTTGTAATGTACGTGCTACGTTTCAAAGTTGTATGATGGCCATTTTTACTGACATGGTTGAGAAGAATTTGCAAGTGTTCATGGATGACTTTTCAGTGTTCAAAGACACTTATGATGATTGCTTAGCTAATCTAGTTAAGGTACAAAAGTGATGATAAGAGACAAACCTTGTTCTCAACTGCGAAAAGTGACATTTTATGGTACGAGAAGATATTCTTTTAAGGCACCAAATAACAAGAAAAGGAACTGAAGTTGACAAAGCCAAAGGGTGTTAGGAGTTTTTTGGGACATGCTGGATTCTATCGAAGATTCATCAAAAACTTCTTTAAAATTGCTAAACCCTTAAGAAAGTTATTAGAGAAGGATTCGATGTTCAACTTTGTTGAAGAATGCTTGATAGCATTTAATGATTTGAAGAATCGACTAGTTTCAGCACCAATTATTGTCACACCAGATTGGGAATTACCATTCGAGTTGATGTGTGACATAAGTGACTTTATGGTCGGAGCTGTGATGAGCCAGCGAAGGAACAAAGTTTTTCATCTCATCTACTATGCGAGTCAAACTTTGTCAGTATACGAGTCGGACTTTGTCAGGAGCTTAGCTGAACTATACGGTAACCAAGAAAGAATTACTTGTAGTTGTGTTTGCTTTTGACAAGTTTAGATCCTATCTTGTAGGTGTAAAAGTGATTGTCTTTACGGATCATTCGGTACTTAAATACTTACTTGCCAAGAAAGATGCTAAGCCGAGATTGATTCATTAGGTACTATTACTTCAAGAATTCGACTTGGAAATTCAAGATCGAAGAGGTGTAGAGAACCTAGTAGCCGATCACTTGTCTAGATTGAAGCCATGAGAAGAAAATTAAACTCTTGTACCCATACAAGAGACGTTCCCTGACGAACATATACTCAAGGTAAGTCATAACACCCCTTGCTTTGCTGATTTTACTAACTACTTAGTTTATGGTTTGATTCCCTATGATAAGACATATCAGCAAAGGAAAAAGTTTCTTCATGATGCTAAGTATTACTTTTGGGAAGAGCCGTGCTTGTTTAAGAAGTTTGTAGATCAGATGATTAGAAGATGTGTGGCATAAGATGAAGTACGTGCGATATTATATTAGTGTCACACAGCTCCAAGTAGGGGACACTTTGGAGGTTAATGTACTACGGCCAAAGTATTACAAGTTCGATTCTTTTGCCCGACATTGTTCAAGGATGAGTATGCCTATGTTAGAAGTTGTGACCGATATCAAAGGGTTTGAAATGTCACCAATAGAAATGAAAGGCCTCAAACAAACATCATGGAAGTGGAATTGTTTGATGTTTAGGGTATTGACTTTCTTGGTCCGTTCCCTCCATCATTTGGTAAGAAGTATATTCTCGTAGCAGTCGACTACATATCGAAATGGACTAAAGCCGAGGCATATCCGACAAATGATGTTAAGGTAGTGAAGAAGTTTTTACAGAAGCATGTGTTCTCACAATTTGGAACTCCGAGAGCCATCATTAGTGATGAGGGGTCCCATTTTGTGACAAATGGATGAAGTGGTTACTTGATAAATACAGAATAAAACATAAAGTTGCTACAGCTTACTATCCACAAAAGAATGGGCAAGTTGAGTTGGCAAATAAAGAAATAAAGGCATACTCAAGAAGGTAGTGTGTCCGAATCAATGAGATTGGTCCAAGAGATTGGACAATGCTTTATGGGCTTACAAAACAACTTACAAGACACGTTTAGGGATGTCTCCCTATAGGTTGGTATTTGGAAAACCTGCCATTTTCCTTTAGAGTTAGAAGACAAAGCTTACTGAGCTCTTCAGCAACTCAACTTGGATCCCAAGCTTGCTAAAGAGAAACGAATGCTTCAGCTCAATGAGTTAGAAGAATTTCGAACGTTCTCTTATGACAATGCTAAGCTATGCAAATAAAGATTAAAAAGATGGCATGACAAGCACATCCGAGTCAAAGGGTTCGAAGTAGGTTAGTAAGTTTTCTTGTTTAACTCGAGAATGATGTTCTTTCCAAGTAAGTTAAGATCTCGTTAGTATGGTCCATTTACTATCCACAATGTCTTTCCTTACGGAGTTGTGGAACTTCATATAAGAGAGGTAATTTTCGAGTTAATGCTCAGCGGTTAAAACGCTATTGGGATGTGAAATTGAGCGGGATAAATCGTCACTTATTTTATCTGATGATTAATTTTCTCTTGTTTTAATAAATAACTTATGTTATATTTTCTGGACTAGAATGTTGAAATGAATTCTGTCTAGGAGTTTGGAACTTAAGCGAGACCGTTTGTGACCCCTCCAATCTTTCCTGTGAATTAATTTTAGCATAATTCTTCGAGAAATTATTTCCTAAGTTAGAAAATAAATTATTGATTTTTGAATTTTTGCAAATAAAAAGGGTCAATTTTTTATCCTAGTTTTAAATTACAGCTCAAGTTTCAAATTATTTTAAGTTCAAGGATTTAATTAATTTTTTTGTAAAATTTGGTTGTTAAATAATAAAATTAGCTGTCTTTTTCTATAAATATTTTTAAAACAGCTAAAAATAAAAATTTCATTTTATGATATTTATTTATATTTTCAAAAAAATTGATAATTCTTAATATAAAATTATAAATAAAATTTTATAATTTATATTAATTATTATCAAAAGTTTAAATTAGGATTTGTTTTTAGAATTTAAATTTTAATAAAACTTTTGTTAATTGTAATTGAGTTGAAGTAGGACTTAGGAATTTTAATTTGAGAGTTTGAATGAGAATCATCTTTCATACATTATAAATAGCCCACCTCTTAATAAAATTATCATTCAAACCATCAAATTAGCCACCATAGCCAGCTACTATCGGCAGTCATCGGGCCACGTCGAGCACCATCAATCGCAAGCCTCCGAAGCCTTTCGCAAGCGTCCGACAGCTTTGGTACGCCTCAATTGTTCCATGCACGCTAACATCTGCACGCGCAGGCAAGCTACTGCTATGCCGCACATCCTAGGCCTTTATGCCTACTACTGCCAAGCCACGCCCACGCCTTACTACATTGTTCAACATTCTCCTAGGCCGTGCGCACCACACGCCCTAAGCACCTAGGCTATGTGACCTTTTACCCTAAACATCAAGTTTCCCTTAAAACCCTACCTTAGATTAAACCCTTTTCTTTTTAGCCCTACTTATTAAATTTGGATTTTATTTCAATAAAAGGAGGTAAAAAATCATTTTCTAAATTTCAATTTATTTAATTTATTAACTCTTTAATTTATTTTAAATTGTTAATATTTTGTACTAATTAAATTTTAGAAAAATATTTGTGTTTATCTATTTGTTGATCAGGTTAAAATCATGCTGCGCAAGGGACCTCTTGCCACAATGGAAGAAGTGCCAAATAAATTCCACAGTGTAAGAGCTAAGGAAAGATACGATAACGCATTCAGAAATCAGTAGATGTTTGATAGCATTAGAAATGACACCTATTTTCTCCTTAAATTTGTGTATTAATTATCTCTTTTGTATTGTATTTAGCATGCATAATAGGCATTTCATACTTAGTATTTATATTTTCTAAACTCATTGCTATTTGGTTTAAATTCTAGATATTTTATCCTCTTTATGCACTAATGTTGGCGCATGCAGAATATATTCACAACTGTCAACGTAGGGATCCATCTCAAGAGATCAGTGCTAGAAAGAGTCTGAAGATGCAACGACAAGTTAGCTTGGAATTGCGACTAGAGATGTCAACGCATAGAAATCTTTTACTTTGTATAAGTGAATCCAAGCTACAAGCAGACCTGGAAGCACCAGCGCAGGAATTTCACACATTGTCACTACAATCAAAGATTATAGATCGTGACTAGAGATGCGACAACAAGCTGAGATCCATGAAGAACACACCAGATCTTTGTGAGTGCACAGTTGTACTGTAACAAACTTTGCCAGCTGCAAATGGAATTGGATCTGAGAAAAGATGAGATCTACCATTCTTGGAGCCTATAAATAGAGGGGAAAAGATGAAGAAAAGAATGAATCAAGAGGGAAGGAATTAAATTTACAATTACTTTGTGTTTTTGAAGTTTTATTGGAGATCGGTGAGCTGACTGAGTAGACTAGCAACAACTCCTGATGAGGAGTGCTTGGTGTAGGCATAAGAGGAGCCGTTAAGGAATAGTCCTAGTGGTCTAGGGATAGTAAGTTTTGATGTATTCGTTAACCCCTCTTTTATGCTGATGGATTATTATTTACAATTGAATGAATATGAGAATATCTTTCATTGTTAGTTTACTCTGATTTTTACTTAATCTTTTTCATCTGTTTATTCTTGGATTCAATTGCATTAAACACAAGAGTGGAAGTGTAATCTACTGACATCAAGAGATGCGGTGACAAGTTGAGTTAACAAGCAAGTTAGCGAGAGCTGCTTAGGATTGGAAAAGATTCTATCACTTGTTCTTAAGTGCACAGTGTTGCCTACATCAAGAGATGGGGAATTGTGGGTACTTGAGTCTCAATTAAATAGAGAGCTGTGGTTGATAAGATTTCATTGGAACCTCATTGCTATGACAATTCATCTATACATTACCTTGTTGACATATCTAGCGTTGTGAATTAGTGAAGTTAGCAATCCACTCCAGTTCCTCACACTTGATCATCATTTTACTTTTCTGCATTTAAATTTCCAAAACTTCAACAACAGTTTGATTTACTTTCAATTGAACTACAATTAACTTTTATTACATTGACAATTTTGATTATTTTAGTGTGCATATTTGATTTAATTGAGCTGACATCTTTACTTACATTATCTCTAATTTTAGTTTTAATTGCCTCGACATATAGACATCAACAACCCATTCCATGTGGGATTGATATCCGATAGAATTATTCTATCAACTATACTTGCTTCGATGTGTGTCCTCTTGCATAATTGTTGTGACGTTATAGGCCAATCAAGTTTTGGCGTCGTTTTCGGGGACTGACGTTTGTTTGATGTTTACTATTATAGAAGCAATTATTTCTTACTTAACTTTTTGTTTTTACTAATTTGTTTCACTTTATTTTGTTGATTTTCTCTTATTTTTTTAGGAATTGTATGTTCACAAGAAGAAATTCTAAGTATATGGAAAACTTTGACCCAGAACTCGAAAGAACACTTAGAAGGAGGAAGCAAGAACAAAAGAAAATGGCTGGTAACAATAACAAAAATAATCTACCACCATTGCTGCCACAAGAAGTAATTCCTCTAATACCGCCACAACGAATAAATAATTTACCACCACTACCTCCACAAGAAGAAGAAGTGCAAAATAAGACAATAAGAGATTTTGTTGTTCCTATACTTGATGATTTACAATTAGGGGTTGTACGACCAGCTATACAATCTGAAAATTTTGAGCTGAAACCTGTTATGTTTCAAATGCTCAATTCAAATGGGCAATATGCAGGCCTACCTCATGAGGATTCACGAGAACATTTAAAATAATTTTTGCTTATTTGCGCATCTTTTAGCCAACATGGTGTCCCTGATGATACCTTAAAAATGCAATTCTTTCCTTATTCATTGCAGGGAAGAGCGAGAACTTGGTTCTTAGGTTTTCCGGCTGGATCCATTACATCATGGAATGCGTTAGCAACACAATTCGTTTTACAATTCAATCCGCCGATAATAAACGCAAGGTTGCGCAATGACATTACACTTTACCATCAACTAGATGACGAGAACTTACATACAACATGGGAGCGTTATAAGACTCTACTTAGACGCTGCCCAATGCATGGTATTCAACAAGAGACCTAGATAGAGATCTTTTATAATGGATTGAATGCTCAGACAAGGAATCTTGTCGATGCATCTGCTAACGGTCCTTTGTTGGATTGCACTTACATTGAAGCTGTACGAATTCTAGAGAAAATTACACAGAACGATTATCAGTATCCAATTTCTCGTTTTGCTTAGGTAAAAACTAATCTTGGTGTTCTTGAATTAGATGCTATTTTTGCTTTGAGTGTGCAGGTATCCTCTTTGGCCAATATTATAAAGAATATGAAGGGGACAAGTGATATTGCCCCTATCCAAGTAGCCCAACAGATGGATGTGTCGACATTTTCTTGTGAAATTTACGGTGACAACCATAGTTACGAGGACTGTCCACAACATGCTAAAAATGCATTCTATGTCAACAACAGTCGAGGAAATTCTTATGGTAACTCATACAAAAACAGAGCTTAACAACCTAAGGGGAATCAGAATGCTTCCATATACAGATATGGAGGAGCAAGGGAGTTATAAACAAGGGAGTTACAACAATCATCAATAGTAGAATTTTAATCAGAATTCGTAGGTACATTCACATTCTATCAATTGCAGGTACATAGCCAGATACAACCACAAACGTGATTGCAGTCGCAATAGAATGCAATGCCACATATGCAAGGACAACACCAGCTACCACAATAGTAGTTTTCTCAACCGAGGTCAGACCCTATGGCTGCTCTTAAGGCGCTGATGCGAGAACATATCACGTGAACTGAAGCAATAGTGCAAGGCAATTCTTCTTCTATCCGCACGTTAGAAGCCCAACTAGGACAATTGGCTTCTAATATGAGTGCAAGATCACCAGGTGCTCTACCTAGTGATACTGAAAACCCAAAGCAAAGAGGGAAGGAGCATTATAAGGCTATCATGTTACGAAGTGGAAAACAAATGGCTGAACCAAGCAGATACTCCGATCAAGAACATGTCAATGCATTCGAAACAACGTAAAAAGAAGAAGTTGCAGTTGGAGGAAACTTAGCAGAAATAAATGAGGAAGAGCCAACTATAGTGACATCTATGCCTACTATTCGCCTAGAAAAATGTCGACGCAACTGCTTGTGTCGATGCAACCGGTTATTCCACCACAACCTACTGACAGTATACTTTTGACATTTTCGCAAAGATTTAAAGAGAAAGATCATGATAAGGACTATCAAAAGCTTGTTTCTACTTTGAAACAATTACATATTAACATACCTCTTCTAGACGCTCTTGTGCAGATACTCAGTTATGGGAAATTTATGAAAGAGCTGTTATCAAAGAAGAATAAGTTGTCTGAAATTGAGATGATTGTGCTCACAAAGGGGTGCAGCGCTATGCTAACTAATAAATTACTACAAAAAATGAAAGATCCTGGTAGCTTCACAATCTCATGCTCTATTGGAAATCATTATCTAGGTAAAGCATTATGTGATTTGAAAGCTAGTATTAATCTCATGCCTTTGTCTACATTCAGGAAATTAGGAATAGGATCAATGAAGCCTACTACAGTGACATTGCAGCTGACGGACAGATCTCTAGCATAACCTGAAGGCTAGATAAAAGATGTCATTGTACAAGTAGATAAACTTGTGTTTCCTGCTGATTTCATAATCCTTGACTACGAGGTAGACAAGAAAGTTCCTATCATCTTGGGGTGACCATTTTTGGCAACGGGACGCACTCTTATCGATGTTTTCAAGAGTGAGCTTGTTATGCGTCATAACACAAACATGTTACCTTTAATGTGTTCGAGGTATCTCCGTTGAGAATTAAGGAGCAATGTCACCATATTGATGTGCTGGACGAGTTAATCATAGAAGAGTTCAATGAACGAAGTTCAGCTGTCTTAGATGAAGATGTGGTGACATACATTGATAAAACCTTAATTGGATGTGACCATAATACTGAGGTTAGTAGTTGTGAGCTGAGGCAGAATTGACAATTGAAATCTTTGGATCTATCTAATATTACGATCCTTATGTTTAAACTATCAATTGAATAAGCTTCTACCTTAGAGTTGAAGCCATTGCCAATGAATTTGAAATATGTATTTCCGGGTGATAATGACATGTTAACTGTAATTGTCAGTGCAACCCTTGATGAAACATAAGAAGAGAAGCTCATCGTAATTTTGATGAACCAAAAGAGAGCTATAGCTTGGAGCATTGCAGATATCAAAGGAATCAATCCCTCTTTTTGCATGCACAAAATAAGTTAGAGGATGAAGGGAAGCAATCCATTGAGCAATAGTGACGACTCAATGAAAAGATGAAAGAAGTAGTAAAGAAGGAGATTATCAAGTGGCTGGACGCGGGCATCATCTACCCCATTTCTGATAGCAATTGGGTAAGCCCTGTCTAATGTGTGCCTAAGAGGAGTGGTTTCACAGTTATGAGCAATGATAAGAATGAGTTGATCCCTACTCGCATTGCGACTAGCTGGCGAGTATGCATGGATTATCGTCAACTCAATACGGCCACAAAAAAAGATCACTTCCCATTACCGTTCATTGACCAGATGCTGGATAGGATAGCGGGTAAAGCCTATTATTGTTTCTTAGATGGCTATTTTGGATACAATAAAATTGTCATTGCGTTGGAAGATCAATCAAAGACTACGTTCACATGCCTATTTGGAACATTTGCATTCCGATGTATGCCTTTTGGATTGTGCAATGCACCAGCCACGTTCTAGAGGTGTATGATGGCTATCTTCTCAAACATGATAGAGGATTCTTTAAAGGTATTCATGGATGATTTTTCGGTCTATGGGAAAACTTTTGGCCAATGCACTGACATCCTGGCGAAAGTTTTGAAGAGATGCAAGGACACAAATCTAGTTCTGATTTGGGAAAAATACCACTTCATGGCAACTGAAGGCATTGTCCTCGACCATCGCATATCATGTCAAGGCATTGAGGTAGATAAAGCAAAAGTCAAAATCATAGAGAAATTACCACTGCCAATAAATGTTAAGGGAATAAGAAGCTTTCTTGGACATGCTGGTTTTTATAGGAGATTTATTCGAGACTTTTTCGAGATTGCTAAACCGTTATGCTCATTACTAGAGCAGAATAAAAAGTTTGTGTTTGATGACACTTGTCTGGACGTATTCAACATAATAAAGAAGTAGCTGGTACAAGCTCCAATTGTCGTCGCACCGGATTGGACGCAACCATTTGAATTAATATGTGACGCAAGTGATTATGCTGTAGGAGCTGTGCTAGGTCAACGCAAAGAAAAGGTAATTCATTCCATTTATTATGCTAATAAAACTTTAACTGAAGCGTAGGTTAATTATACAACTACTGAGAAGGAATTGCTAGCAATAGTTTTTGCTTTCAACAAGTTCCGTTCATACCTTATCGGCACAAAAGTTATTGTTTACACAGATCATTCTGCGTTGAAATACCATTTTACAAAGAAAGATGCTAAACCAAGATTGATACGATAGATCCTACTCTTATAAGAGTTTGATGTTGAAATTAAGGATAGAAAAGGATCCGAGAATCAAGTAGCTGACCACTTATCTCGACTGGAAGTCAGAAGTGAAGATGGGAATAAAGTCCAAATTATCGATGCATTTCTACACGAGCAGTTATTCTTTGTCGGCGCATCACCCTGGTATGCTGATGTTGTTAACTTTCTTGTGTGTGGGAAGTTACCCTTGAGTGCTGTTGGTCACAAGAAAGTTAGATTTTTGCGCGACGCTTCAAAGTACTATTGGAGCGAGCCATACCTATTCAAGGTATGTGCAGACAACATTATCCGTCGCTGCGTTCCTGAAGAAGAAATGACTTCCATTCTGAGACATTGTCATGATGCTCCTTATGGAGGCCATTTTGGTGGTGCAAGGACTGCTGCAAAGGTCCTACAGTCAGGATTCTATTAGTCCAATTGTTTCGAGATGCCCACAACTTTGCACAATAATACGATCGATGTCAACGCACTGGATCAATATTTCGATGCAATGAGATGCTCCAACAACCTATTATGGAGGTGGAGTTATTTGGCATTTGAGGTATAAACATCATGGGGCCATTTCCAAACTCTTTTGGGAATGTGTACATCTTGGTTGTTATTGACTATGTATTAAAGTGGATCGAAGCAATCGCGGTGCCAAAAGATGATGCTCGAACGGTGTTGAAATTCTTCCACAAATACATCCTTACGAGATTTGGCACACCTAGAGGATTAATAAGTGATCAAGGTACTCACTTTCAAAATAATCAAGTAGCGATAGCTTTGAGAAGATATGGTGTGAAGCATTGTATGGCTACAACGTACCATCCACAAACAAATGGCCAAGCGGAGGTATCTAATCGATAGATTAAAAGTATCCTTGAGAAGGTGGTTAATCAATCTAGGAAGGATTGGTCTTCGCAGCTGCATGACGCATTGTGGGCACTTCGTACAGCATATAAAACCCTGTTGGGGATGTTGCTGTATCAACTAGTGTTTGGTAAGTCATGTCACCTACCAATTGAGCTTGAGCATAAAGCTATGTAGGCAATCAAGCAGGTGAATATGGATTACGATGCTGCTGGAAGGAAAAAGTTGTTGGACATTGCTGAACTAGAGGAAATTCGCTGCACTGCCTATGAGAATGCTGCAATATACAAAGAAAATACCAAGAGATGGCACGACATTATCATCTTGTGTCGACAATTTAGCTCTGATCAGTTAGTACTTTTGTTTAATTCATGTTTAAAGCTACATCCAGGTAAATTGCATTCAAGATGGTCGGGCCCTTTTAAGGTTGTCGAAGCATTCCAGAATGTTGCGATGACAGTTGAGAATCTGAAAGATGGGCAACAGTTCAAGGTGAATGGCCTACGTCTAAAGCATTATGTGAACCCAGAAGTTAGAGAACCAAACGAAACCATCGATCTGGTTACATTTAAATAATGTTAACGCACTTTACTTTTCCTTTTATCCTTTCACTTTTACTTGTTTCATTTTTAATTTTATGCAGGAACAAAAATCGTCTTTTTGTTGATGTATCACAAGCACAACTTGTTGGTGCATTTTGTGATGACTCAGGAAAGCTTTTTCAGCAAGAATCGTGTTGATTGATTTCCATCTCTTCCCAGTCGTTTGGTCAATCAAAAGGGTATAATCTACAGCTTGGCATTTATTAGCTGCAGATATAACATTTTCCCACGTTCTTTGTAATAATCATGACTCTTTCCATTGAAAGGTTATAAAACTCTTCTCTGTTGACTTCTTCTTTCCAACTCATCTTCCTTGTATTTTTTTGCTTTTACTCTCACAAGTTTATTTCTTTTTTTGCAAGTTTCTTTTAACCCTTTTATTGAGTTATCATGGCCAGAACAAGAGGTGCAAAAACTCTTTCTAAAACCCCTAAAACTTTTTCCACAGTAGTTCGATCCACTGACCAACCTCCACCAAGAGTGCCGGTCCTATTTTTGTCTAAAGCGGCCAAGGACCGCTATAATGATGTGATGCTAAAACGCAACTGCTATCTGAAGCAGGGTCTCCAACTATCTCCACATCAAACTTTGGGGAAGCAAATCACAAGAATAATTAGTCGGATGGGTTAGGAACTATTCTACGAGCACCCAGTCGGATATTCCCCTACAATGGTAAGGGAACTTTATGCGAATCTTGTAGATTTCGAGCAAGAATTCATCTTTGTAAGAGAAGGCTTGGTACCATGGAGTGCTGCCTATAGTTTTGGATTCCTAAGAAGGTAGATAACCACACTCCATTATTGGAAAAGTTAAACGATGAAGGAACTAACGAGGTACTAAGAGACCTCTATGTTGATGGTGTCGTCTGGACAGACACTAGGCCACACAACTTTACCATGCATCGTCGTTATGTGACAACCTATAATAAGGTGTGGTTCCACTTCATCAATAGTCGCATTATGCCTTCTACACAGCACAACGACAACATTAGATCGCATGTGCATTTTGCATTCAATCTTAAAGGGTTATCACATCGATGTTGGCAAAATCCTCCACTACAAAATTGTTGAGGCAACATCCAAGCAAATAGGTATATTACCTTTCCCTTCCTTAATAATGTTACTGTGTAAATCAAGGGGGATTGTACCTCGAGATAGTGAGGAAGTACTGGAGAACAAGAGCCCTATCAATGATATCTCCGTTGAAAGAATGATGAGAGGCCAAGAGACGTCGCTGATGAAGGAAATACCCAAGAAGAAGGACAAGGGAAAAGGGAAGAAGGAAAAACAAGCTGATGCGCCCATAGACCCTCAGTTGAGGAAAAAATTGGTTACAATAGAAGTAAATATAGATCACATCGACATGCGCCAAATTCGTATTGTCAGCGCATTGAAGGAGATGGACTACAGACCAAATTTATTTTATGCATACACAAGAATATGGAACAAATCTATTGTCTGAGCCCAAATCCTTTGCCTGAGTTCCCTGTCTTTCCACCCATTGTTAGGGAAGCTCCCTCATCTTTCAAATAGCCTACTCCTGATGGTAGGCCTCCACATGTCTCCTCTCCAATGAGAATCTACATTTCAGATGACGAAGAGCATGAGGGGCATTTTAATGCTATGGAAAATTGCTTTAGAACTATAGCTAGCTTGTTCAATGAAGAGTTCTCCAACAGCCTTAGGGCTAATATGGCAGAGCGGGTAGCTATGGTTGAGGAGGTGACTACCTCAATCGTATCTATGGGTGTAGACATAGAGGTAGGAGCTGAAAAAACCCCTACTGAGTAGGAACAACCTAAAGCAGAGGAAGTAGAGCAAGAAGAAGGTCAAGAGAAGGAAAGGGAAGAAGATGAACAAGAGAAGAAGGACGCTGCAGAGGAGAAGGAAGAAAAGCAAGATGATGCCCCGACAAATATCATTGAGGATATTGTCGAAACACCCATAAGTGTGGGGACATCTAGTGACGACATGGCTCTCCACCTGATGCGAGCCAGGCTAAGGTAGTTACTGGAAACACAGAGGAGTTCAATCCTCTTGCCATTGTGCCCTATGTGGCATTGCTAGCTGAGATCCACCCATCAAATATGGCTGTCGATGAGGTCGCCACCCGACCAGCTTAAGAGGAGTAATCCGACGATCCGGTTGGTACGAAGGATAAAAAAAAGAAGTCCAAGGACAAGAAGAAGAAACACAATGAAGAAGGAGAGTGCCCAAGGAAGAAGAAAAAGAAAACCAAAGCATCCACTGCCTCGGCTGTTGAATAACAATGAGTTAGTTTTACTTTTCAGTGGTTAACTGCATGCATTTTATTTAGTTGTCATTGCATTTTCATTTGTCACTGTATTTCATTTGTTAGTACATCTGCATTGTAGTTGCATTTCCATTCTTATATGTATAGTATTGTCAGTGCATTGGGGACAATGCAGACATTAAGTTTGGGGGGATATTGTGTGAAATGGAAATGCAATTGCACCCACATGTTTGAACTTGACTTGTTTCGTTAGTTAATGAAAAGTATGCAAAATTGCAACAAAAATATGACCACAACTTTTATTTTATGCGTATTTCTTGAATTATTTGGGATGATGATGCATGAATTAGGTGAATATGAATGAATATTGAACTTTCTATTTGTGGATGCATGATTGGAAATGCATTAGTAATGAATGGATGGTATCAATCTTTGAGATTTGAACTGACTTGCCAATTACAGCGACATTGTTATAATAAAAGACACTCCAATGTGAGTGCATTGTCACTTGTCAAGGGAGAACACTCAGATGCATGTGTTAGAAAAATCATCTAGCCAAAGGATGTCATTGCAAGAGGGTGTGTCAACGCAATTACATACCTCTTGGAGGTTTGTTGCATCCCATCGTTACTACTCAGGAACAAAGGTAGAGTAAAACAATGACATCTCTTAATCACTTATAAAAAATTTTCACAAAAAGAAAGAAAAAGAAAGAAGAATAAAAGGGAAAAGAAGAGAAATATATTTCAATAAATGTTGTATTGGTTAAGGAAGGGTTAAAATTCAAAGCATGTTACTAACATTAGGGAAAGTGCAGTTTTAATTATTCATGCCTATAAATTGTCGGCGCATTATTCTATCATGTGAATGCAATTTATATATTAGTAAAAATTCAAGTTTGGGGGTATGATAGCATTAGAAATGACACTTATTTTCTCCCTATATTTGTGTATTAATTGTCTCTTTTATATTATACTTAGCATGCATAATAGGCATTTCATACTTAGTATTTATATTTTCATTGTTGTTTGGTTCAAACTCTAGTTATTTTATCCTCTTTTTACACTAATGTCTGCGCATGAAGAATATATTCACAACTGTCAACGCAAGGATCCATCTCAAGAGATCAGTGCTAGAAAGAGTGAAGATGCAGCCACAAGTTAGCTTGGAATTATGGCTAGAGATGCTGCTGCATAGAAATCTTTTACTTTGTATAAGTGAATCCAAGCTACAAGCACACTTGGAAGCACTAGCATAGGAATTTCACACTTTATCGCTTCAATCAAAGATTACAGATTGCGACTAGAGATGCCGCGACAATATGCAGATCCATGAAGAACACACCAGATTTACATGAGTGCACTGTTGTACTATAAGAAACTTTGCCAGCTACAAATGGTATTGGATCTGAGAAAAGATGAGATCTACTATTCTTGAAGCCTATAAATAGAGGGGAAAAGATGATGAAAAGAATGAATCAAGAGGGAAGGAATTAAATTTGCAATTACTTTGTATTTTTGAAGTTTTATTGGAGATCGGTGAGTTGACTGAGTAGATAAGCAACAACTCCTGATGAGGAGTGCTTGGCGCAGGCACAAGAGGAGCGGTTAAGGAATATTCCTGGTGGTCTAGGGATAGTAAGCTTTGATGTATTCATTAACCCCTCTTCTATGCTGATGGATTATTATTTACAATTAAATGAATATGAGAATATCTTTCATTGTTAGTTTACTCTGATTTTTACTTAATCCTTTTCATTTGTTTATTCTTGGATTCAATTGCATTAAACACGAGGGTGGAAGTGTAGTCAACTGACATCGAGAGATGCGGTGACAAGTTCAGTTAACAAGTAAGTCAGCGAGAGCTGCTAGGGATTAGAAGAGATTCTATCACTTGTTCTTAAGTACATAGTGTTACCTACATCGAGAGATGGGGTAATTGTGAGTACTTGAGTCTCGATTAAATAGAGAGTTGTGGTTGGTTAGATTTCATTAGAACCTCATTGTTGCGGCAATTCATCTATACATTACCTTGTCAACGTATCCACCATTACGAATTAGTGAAGTTAGCAATCCACTCTAGTTCCTCACACTTGATCATCATTTTACTTTTCTGCATTTAATTTCCAAACCTTCAACAATAATTTGATTTACTTTTAGTTGCACTGACTATTAACATTTATTACATTGATAATTTTGATTATTTTAGTGTGTAGATCTAATTTAATTGAGCTGACATCTTTACTCACATTATCTCTAATTTTAGTTTTAATTGCCTCGACATATAGACATCAAGAACCCATTCCCTGTGGGATCGATATCCGATAGAATTATTCTATCAACTATACTTGCTTCGATGTGTACCCGCTTGCACAACTGTTGTGACGTTACAGGCTGATCAATGTTGCCTGAGAAAGGATTTACTTGGGAAGAAAGTAAATTTATCAAATGCCGAAAAATTGCTGAAGCTCTGAACTTGGGATTATTTTATGAAAAGCGACTGAGTGCAAATGAGGAATTGGTTCGAGAATTTTATGCAAATTTTACCTCGGTTGAACTTACAAAAATTTTTGTCCGAGGAACTAATGCACTATTGAAGTCAAGCACCATAAATGAGTTATTTAACTTACCTGATTTCGAAGAAGACAAGTACTCTATTTTTTTGAAGAACCTAAAGGCTGAAAAATTGCAAGAAATTCTTCAAGAACTTCTAATTTCAGGTTCTGAATGGACAGTGTCAAAGTATGTAATTCGTACATGTCGTAGAGAAAATTTGACACTGATAGAAAAAGTGTGGTTTTACTTCAATCGATTCAGTCTCATGCCTATTCAACAGGGAACTATTATTTCATTAGAACGAATGGTGTTGATTTATTCAATCCTGAAGGCAAAAACCATCGATGTGGGAAGAATCATCATTAGAGAAATTCGAAACTGTGCCATGAGATGTTCTATTCAAGCTTATTTCCCATTCACGATCATAGTGTTGTGCTTAAAAGCTGAAATTCTTGGGAATGTTAATAGAGCAGGATATAGCCAAGGAGCAATCACTGATTGGGATCTATATCGAGTAGTAGGAATTTACATTCTTCAACAACAAGCTGAAGAAGAAGGAGAAGATCCTGAAGAAGAAGAGGATCTTGAGGAAGAAGAATATCTTAAGGAATATCCTGTGGAGATTGAAGACGATCTGTTAGTGACAGAACCGATTAGAATGCATGATGAGGTAGAGTCTACTGAACGAACATCTGAACCTGACAGATCCATACCGAGACCAACGTCACCTCTAGCTAAACTTCGAAATGAGCTATCAAAGATGATGGATTGCTTGCAACACATGGAATGGCAACAATAATCGTATTGGAGACACACGAAGATCCGAGATGATGCATTTAAAAGTGCATTTGAAAAAGTGTTTTGTGACCCATTTGTCTTTGTGCCTGAATTTCCATATTACATATTTTAACCATGAACTCCAATAGCGAAGAAGGAGCAAGTTGACTTGAGCAACAATAGGGACTACCAAGCAAAAAGAGAGTGAAAGTCTAGGGGGTCTGAACATAAATAAAAGGGGGGAACTTGACTTTTCTTTAATTTCCGTTATTTTCAATCTTTAATTCTTTAATGAATTTAGGATTAGGTCATAAGGTTAGTTTTAATTCTTGCATAATAAATTAAGAGGTTGAGCAACTTAGAAAAATAAGAGTGTGGTAATAAATATATACATGTCTAGGATTGGACATTGAAGAGCTTGGTATTAAGCAGTCAAATTGGATCACCTCCTCTTCTTTGATCCTACCTAGTGTGCAATATTTATTCACTTTTATTTTTATATTCTCTATTGTTTTTAACAATGGGGACATTGCTCAATTTAACTAGGGGGGACCGAAATTCGAAAACTTCTTAATAAGCATTATTTCTTCTTATATTATTAATTTAGTTATCATTTTGCTTGAAAATTTGAATTTATGTTAATTATGTTAAAGATTTAGTAAAGAAAAAATTTAATTATCTTAATGATTATGATGTTAAGTTGAACCATGACAAGAATGCTACTCTTAATAAAATATGAGAAACCATATCATAAAATTCTTTATTCCTTATAAAAGCTAGATATTCATGATAATTTAAGTCTCTAGAATTGGCTTAGTAATTCCTTGAGGCGAAATCCTAGGAAGCATGAAATTTTGAAAATGATTTAGGCAACATTTGTTCGGACCGTTTGAGCCTTTCAAGCCAACCCTGATAAATGTTGTCCCTTGAAGCCAACTTTGACACTATATGACTTGATTTTCTTTGCACCCTACAATTATAAGCCATCTTATCTCTCGTATTTATCTCTAAATTGTCCCAACTACTAGACTCAAGATTATGTTTTGAAAATAAGTTTGGGGGAGTTAAGAAGAAGTACAAAAATGCTCAACAAAAGTATAGTACATACAAAATGATGCTAAAAAAAACAAAAAACAAAAATAAAAAAGAGCATATGTACTCAACAAAAAAAGAAAAGAGCAAGAGCATGCAAATTTCAAAAAAGTTGGTGAAATTGAAGGTCCGTTACAAGCCGAGTCTACAGTTTTAGCTTAAATTTTATCTATCTTTTCCCTATCTCGAGCCTAGCCCCATTACAACCTATGCAAAAGACCTATTTGATTCAGCATTTCAATGCTATCTAAATTAGTGGAGATAAATTGCTATGTTCAACATATGAAGACATAAGTTAAACTTAATGATTGCAGTTTAGTCTTAACTGAGGAATAAAAAATTGAGTGATAGAATTTTTGACGTGTCTTTATTGAGATAAGCATGATGATAATTGAAGATAATTGAATGAAAAATACTTGAGCTACATAATTTCTAAATTCTTGTTTTTATGCTTAATTATTTTAAATTCATAACTATGAGGAGAAATGATAAACTCTTTTGTGATTTGTGCATTACTCGGGACGAGCAATGAATTAAGTTTGAGGGTGTGGAATGATTGAAATATATAGACTTTTTCATATGCTTTTTAACCTAATTTCATGCAAATTTTGAGTAATTAATGTCGAAAAATATAATTTATTTATAAAATAATTAATTTGTGCTAAAATTTCCAACATATTGATTTTTAATTATTTTTATAAATATTAAATATGAATTTGATGATTTTTTGACAGATTTACACAATTGGTTAAAATCCGCCCGATAGACACTACTGACAGCTTAAACCGTTGAGGGAAATTTTACACTGAGTTAATTAAGAGCTAAGAAGAATATTTTTCCAGCCAATGGTCGGTCCAATATGAAGCTAAATTATTCTTTATAATTATATTTTTAATTCAATTAATTTTGATTAAAATTAAATTATAAAGGCTGAATTGAAGTGGCTCGATGTGCATGCAACTGAGGGTCGAACCACCTTGATTTGGGCTAGCCATGTGCCGTCCAAGTGCTGACCATATTCAGCTGATATTGTTGACCATTTCAACTTGCAAAACAACCCCTAAAGTTTCCCAAAATCACATTCAAACCCCTTCACTTTTCATGGTTTTAAATTTCCCCCAAGCTAATTTTAAGCAAAGTTTGAACTAGTCCAGCTTGCTTATGCATGGCCAGCCAAGCAATGTGTGTTGCTGATATTTATTGGATAAATATAGCCACCACATTTCACCTATAAAAGCACCCTCACTCACCTCATTTCAACATACCAATTCACTCATCATTCTGTCTTCTTTCTCTAGTTTTCTCTCTAGCTTTCCATCCTAGTTTCCCTTCATTCCTTTGTCGATTTCCCCTCTTGAGAAAGAGTGGTTCTTCAAACCTTCCATAGTCTTTTTTGAGTGTTCATCAGAGACCTCGATCTAAGAAGAATCGAGCAAGAACGACAAAGAATGCGACAACAGTTCTTCAGAAATCGATAAATTTAATCCTAGTCTTTTTCTTTATTTTAGATTCTTGTTTGTTATTATGATGAATATTATTATTTATTTAATTGAAATGGCTTAAATTCTTTAAGTGTTAGGTTGATTGTGTTTAATTGCTTGTTTATATTTAATCCATGTTCATATTGTTATAGGCCCTGAATATTCTGTTTAATTAAATATTATCATGCCTAAGTTATTATTGCATTACCCTTGTGATATAACTGTTGAATTAATCATTTAATCGCATTGAAATTGTGATTAATGTACACACTATTTAATTTGTACATGTTTAATGTTCTGAGGAAGCTGAAGGTTAGAATTGTGATGGTATTAAATAATACATAGCCTTGCATAACTTGTAGGATTTTTGTGATTAAATTGTTTCAATATAGAGATATGATTGTTACTTCCTTGATCCATTACATGCTTGTGATTGTCAATTAGTCGGTTGAATTGGCATAAAGATATATTTAAGAGACTCTTTAGCTGTCATATAGTATGTATGTGCAATAACACATTTGCTTATTAGAATTGATTTAGTCGGTTGAATTGGCATAGAGATATGTTCAAGAGATGAATGAAATTTAGTAAGTGATGTTGTTCATAAGTTAGCAGAGTACCGAGTTGCCGTGAATATTATTTCGTAACAAGCATGAACATGATTTAGATTTAATCGAGTAATTAAAGAAATTAACCTGACACATTTATGTCATATTGATTAAAACCTTTAGAAATCGTGCATAGGAATTTAATGTAGTTTCAACTTAGATTAATTTAGTTTAGATTAATACTTTAGATTAATATCATTCACCAACATTATTTTGTTCTTAACCAAATTGTTAATTAAATATTTCATAAATATTTTCATAGCACAGTCCCTGTGGGTACGATACTCGACATTACTTGTCACTTTATTACTTGAATACGATTGTGTACACTTGAACATTTTCATTGTTCCAGGTAGTTCTACAAGTTTTGTGGGAGAAGCAGTTGTATGCGAAGTTGAGTAATTGCTTGTTTTGGCTTCAGGAGGTGGTGTTTGTGGGTCATTTCCTTTTAGCTAAGGGTATTTGGGTTGATCCGAAGAAAGTTGAAGCGATTTCTGATTGGAAGTCATTGAGGTTTGTTTCTAAGGCCAGGAGTTTTTTGGGTTAGCTAGTTATTACTGTTGCTTTATCGAGGGGTTTTCGAGCATTGCTGCTCCTTTGAAGGAGTGGCTTCAGAATAACACTACCTTTGAGTGGACTAATGAGAGGTAGAAGTGTTTCGAGAAGTTGAAGTGGTTTTAACCGAAGCACCTGTGTGGACATAGTAGAATTCCAAAGACGCCCCGAAACAGGCACGCCTAATTGGTGCCTCCCTCATGGATCGTAGAGATATCTTGCACGTTAGAAAGAATCCAGTTTAAAAGAGAAAAAACTTGTTGAACGATTACCTGTGATGACCTGGCACCAAACGTCCTTACAAGTTAAATGCTGCACATTTTAAGACATAAAGTCGTCCAAAATAATGTTTTAGTATACTTGTTAAGTTGTTCTGTTGGTGATTAAATGCTACACATTTTAAGACGTAAAAATGCTGTCTGAAATAGTTTTATTAAACTATCCTGTTTGTGATTAAATTGCTACTGTTAATGAGGTCTGAAAATGTGTAATTTGATGTCTGAAATATTTTTGTATGGTGGATTAAATGTTGCTATATATTGTTGCTTATTACCGAATTAATAGTGAAACTAAGCTAATTGAATAGTGGATAAATTGTTGCCGATTATGGTAGATGGAAATGACCATTATTATAGCTCAATTTCGTCCAGACTTTTAAATCTAATTTTTTTATAAAGTAAAGTAAAAAAATAGACCCTAAACTAAAAAATAAAAAAACTTAGCAGCTGCCTTTAGATGTTTGGCCATCGTTGTTCTTGGCCGAAAATTTTGAATATTTGCAAATCTGAAAAAAAAGAAGGAAAATCACAAAAAGATGTAAATTTTGCGTTATAAAAACATGAAATCAAATGTAATAGAGAGGAATTTTTTTGGGAATAAGATTCAGAGATTTTTTTATAAACATTCAGAGAATTTTTTTTGAGACATACATTCAAAGAAAATTCAAAGATCCATTAAAAGAAAATTCAAAGCAAATATTGAGGTATCGATTTGTATTTGTATTTGTATTTCTGCTTCTTTTTCTTTTGAAACTAAAAAAAAATATAGATCTATTTTTTTTTTTACCTTTTGATGTTGATTCGTCCTTGGCTTCCTCCAGTTATGTGACACTCATGGCTTCCATCTGGTTTGCTCGGAGTTCATCGGAGTTCGTCTTCTTTTTTATTATTATTTATATTTAGTTGTTTATTTTGACATTTAATTTATTGATTTTTTGTTTATTTATTTATTTTTCATTTATTTTCATGCCCAATCCAAATTATTTTTATTTTTTATATTTGTTTGTTTAATTTAACATTTAATTTTAATTTTAATTTTTTATTTATCTTGTTGTTATTTATTTTCTTGTCATTTTATTGTTCTCTCTTTTATTATTATTTATTTAATTTGTATTTATCGTTATTATCTTGTTTGTTTATTTATTTATTTATCATTAATTTTTTTATGTTATCTTTTTATTTAATTACATGTTGATTAATCCTTAATTTAATTATGTTAGATATTTTTATGATTGCATTTCATATATTTATTCATTGATTTGTTATTTATTTGTATGCTATATTTTGTGCCTTTAAATTAATTACATGCCTTATTGTATCTTTGACTTAATTATTTTAGAGTTTTCTCATATTTGTGTTATATATATATATATTTATTGTTGTTTATATTATTAAATAGTTAATATTTATTGCCATCTATTATTATGATTATATTGTTATTTTATTTACTACTATTATTTTATTATTTTATTAATTGTTATTAATTGTGTTTATTATATTCATGTATTTTTATTATTTTGCCATTATAATTATAAATTATGTACATACTCATTCATTTATTTTTGCATGACATTTTAATTCTTTTTAAAAATAAATAAATTGTTTTCAAAGATTGAGGCAATGTTTTTTTTTCGGGAATTCGAAAGGATCATGCTCTAACTCACTGGGTGTGGTTTTCTCTTTGAATTGAGATAATTAAATACCCTATTTTAAAATTAAAATATACGAGATTTTGTGATAATAGTTAGAAATGCAGGTTATATTAAAAAATTCGAATTGTTGTGTCCTAACTTACTAGATGTGAATTTTCTTCTTGATTAACTCGAAATAACGAGCTTTCTTCGTAAAATTTAATTTTTTTAAACAACATTGAAATATGTCATTCATGCATTTAAGAATCACAATTTAAATTTTTCTCGAGTTTTTTAATTTTCAACAATTAAGACATTTAATAATCGACTAGGTACAACTTTTGGGCATGTGAGGGTGTTAATCCTTTCTTATGCGTAATCGACTCCCGAACCCGTTTTATGGTTTTTAAAGGCCAAAATTGTAATTTTAATGATTTTAAAAATTTTAAGGTGATCCAATCACACCTATTTAAAAAAGTTGGTGACGACTCCATTTTCAATTTTCAAAATATAAATTGAGACTTTTTTTCAAAAAAATGGTTTTGATAGCTTGGCGACTTCGCTGGAGATTTTTTTTTTTACGGGAGTCAAGCCACAAGTTGATTATTTTTGGTCTTTTTGTTGAAACTTTAAAATTCGATTTAATTTAATTCGTGATCCTTTGCATTTTATTTTATATATGTTGCTTTTCATTTTATTTTTATTTTATATATGTTGCATTTAATTTGTGATGTTTATATTTTCGCATACATTGCATTTGTTACTACACCTTTTAAGTGGAAGTGAGAAGCTACTCCTTCGTGAGGCTTTCACCTCCGTGCAGGATAGTGAATCGCTTTCTAGATATATCTGTACCTATGTTTTCGTGAGGTTTTCACTTTCGTACAAACATATGGGAAATGTATCCCCCTAAATCGAACTCGTCCGTATGAGCCTATAATGGGTGAAGATTGAGGAATCTGCTGGTTTGGGTACCCTTACTCTAGAAATAAAACTACATATAATGAACCCTAAGTGCCTATCCTAGGTAGAGCCATGTCGAACTTTTAGTGATTACCCCAAAATAAATGCGTATGTTCTTTGTTTATGCTTTTAATTTGTTGTTAATTTTTATAATGAATATGCTGACTTATCTTATTTGCATCCTCGTATTAGGAAAGGTATTGATTTAAGCTCGATTACTAATAGAAAATTGGTCATGGAAAAGGGGTATCTTGATAAGTTGGAGACAATGTGGACGTGCGCATGTTGTTAGAGGATAAGCAATTCGAGAATGGTGATAGTCTAGTTGAAGGACATGTATCAGATTACTGGGATTTTACACAGATTAGCATGACTCAGAATAATCTACAAGAACTGAATTAGATATGGGATCAGTGGGATGATAGAATGAAAGACTTTCTATTATGAGTATAGGGATCTACCGTACTTACTCGATGTTAAGGTAGACAAGCATCTCTTCCGAGCCCTGGCACAGCACTGAAACCCGGCTTATAGTTGTTTGACCTTCGGAAACATGAACATGGTACCTATGATTGAGGAGTACATTACTTTGCTTCGTTGCCCGAAGATTTAGGTAAACAAGGCTTACTCAAGAGCTGCTAGTGTTCTAACCTTTCTCAAGAAATTGATAAACATTACAGAAATGAGTGAGTAATGGGTTAAAACTCAAATTAAGGTAAAGGGTGACAACAAATATCACTTGGAAGAGCTTGCGAGATTTGATCTTTGTACATCCAGATGAAAAGAAAAAGGTTGATATATTTGCTCTTAGTTTATATAGATTGGTTATCTTTCCTAAGGCGTTCGGGAACATAGAGGAGGCGGTCACTGATCTATTCGACCGACTGGATAAAAGGGTCACACCTGTTCCGGCGATTTTGGCTGAGACTTTTAGGTCATTGAATGCATGTTGAAGAGAAGGAGAAGGAAGATTCATAGGTTACGGACCACTACTGATGGTTTGGTTCCATAGTCACTTCTAGAAGGTGAAAAAAGTCTTCTATCGAGTATTTTCTGAGAGTTTTTCCCCTTTGAGAGAATTTGTGACTACGCAGAGCCAAGAAAACATCTCTGAGGAGAAGTGGATGTTTATACTTCATAATCTCTGAGACGAAGACATCGAATGGCGAGCATCATGGTTTTTCCTTATGAAATACTTTATCGATGCAGAGATTTTGATTGGGTACCATTACTTGGGATATGGGAAGCTATAGGATATGCCTTTTTGTTAGTGATGAGACAATACAGATTAAGGCAGTTCATCCCAGCAACACAGGGTTTGGCTCATTGCAAGTTTGCGTACAAAGGTGAGAACAATAAGAAGAGGGTCCGAGAGATATCGAATGTTTGGAATCAAGTTCGCAGAATAAAGACATTTACTGCAAATCCCATGGTAACCCTGAAGTATGATTGGTGGAGGAATAGGAGAATTAACGACAACATCCTCGTGCCAAGTCCAAAAAATTTTCGCCTAATTGAGGAGCATTTGCAAGTACTCCCATTAGAATTAGAACTCATAAAGCAAGATTTCTAAAGGAAGAGTTCTGAATTAGGAAATATACAGTTGGGATTGGACGTAGATATCCAAAGGTTAAAAGTTGAAATGATCAGAAAAGGAAAGAATAAAGTTGAGGAGGACTTGGATAGTTTAAAGAAAGATAAGATTGTTGGGTTAGGCAAGACGTCAAAGCAATGACAACGGGAATGAGATAGAGCAGATCAATGGAAAAGAAGATTTCAAGGATGCTCAAGTTCAAGGAAATGACATAAAGAGTAAGCTGTTAGAGAGCCAGGTTGAGAAAGCTGAGTTGAGGGCCCAAATATCTAAGTTAGAGAAGTCTTTGCATAGGCACTGCAGTTGTAACTCTACAATAGAATTAAGGGCAAGTCAGACTGAGAATGGGGAGCTGAAAAAGAGAGTTGAAGAACTTGAAGCTTCTTTACAAAATTACGATATTCGGATTGAGTTCCTCGAAAGAACCTTAGAGACAAATGATGCCAAACTTCAGCACTCTCAGAGGCAAGTCAGAGATCGAGACTATGTCATGGGTGAAGCATTGACTCAAGTAAGAGAAGTGGAAATATACTTGCAAATGTCAGCTATTCAAGCCGATGTTTAGAGCTTAGAGTATGAATCAGAGTCTGGTAAGGGCCAAAAGTTAGCATATCTCCTTGAAAAGATTAAGACTCTGAGCATTAGTTGCAAGGCTTTATATGTAACTATCTTATGTAAAGACATTCATTTTGTAGTAAGGTTATTCTATCATAATTTGATTAAGAATCAATACCTTTCTTGCACATGCATACATGCATTCATTGACATTGCATTTCATTAAATGCAAAAAATTTCGTAATAATAATAATAATAATAATAAATAAAGAAAAAAGAAATAAATAAAATAAAAAATAAAAATCATCACATATTTAAAACATTCGTGCCAAGATGAGTGTTATCAACTCCGAACAAAAACTAAGAGAAAGCAAGATAATGAAAATAATGGGGGGAATTTTGAAAAAAAATTTGAGTGTTAAAACCATATCCAAAAAGGGGAATGGAGAGGGGAACCTATCAAGAATTCATCCTTACACCTTCGGAAGTGTTTATGGACAACTAGACTGTGGATGAGCTTCTTGTAGCTTTTAGGACTTCTTCAAATTAATATTCAGAACACACTTTTTGCTCTAAATTTTAAGTGTTAAAACCATATCCAAAAAGGACACATGACCACTATCTGTTATTTCAATAAAAAAAATGCATTTTGCTCATCCCATTTGGCAAACATCTTACAATTATTTCCATTCATTTCATACCATAATTAATAATTCCTAAATTCATTTTTTCTTTGGATCCCCTTTTGTTCATATGTTGAATCCATTGATATCAATGATATGAGTTACGTTGTTGCCGACCTAGAGCCTCATTTTGAGCAGGATGTGTGTTTAGAAGAATCTCAAGATTTTCAAGATGCTCAAGATTGTAAGTTATCTCTTGATCTATTGCGGATGATTGAGCAAGGCGAGAAACAAATCTTACCTTGCAAAGAATCAATACATGTTGTGAGTTTAGGGGACAAAATTGAAAAAAGGAGGTGAAGATTGGACCTGTATCTCTATAGAAACAAGGCGAGAACTTATTGAATTGCTTCAAGAGTTCAAAGATGTATTTGCATGGTCCTATCAAGACATGACTGATCTAAGTACTGATATTGTGGTGCACAAGCTCCCCATAAGAGAATAATGTAAACCAGTTCAACAGAAGCTTCGAAGAATGAGGCCGGATGTACTGAAGAGGTTAGAAAATAATTCGATATTGGTTTCTTACAAGTGGTTAAATATTCAAAATGGGTAACCAACATAGTGTCAGTTCCTAAGAAAGATGGGAAGGTACGAATGTGCATGGATTATAGAGACTTAAACAAAGCTAAACTGAAAGACAATTTCCCTTTACCTCATATTGACACCTTGGTGGATAACACAGCAGGTCATTCTTTGTTCTCCTTTATGGATGATTTTTCTGAGTACAATTAGATAAAGATGCATTCTGAGGATATGGATAAAACCACATTCGTTACCATGTGGGGAACCTTTTACTACAAAGTCATGCCATTTGGACTGAAGAATGCAAGGGCAACATATCAAAAGGCTATAGTAATTCTGTTCCATGATATGATGCACAAGGAGATTGAGGTCTATGTCGACGATATGATCACAAAGTCTCAAACAGGAGAAGAACATCCAGTTGAAGTTGAACCCAAATAAATGTACTTTCGAGGCTACTTCAGGCAAGTTGTTAGGCTTTATGAAATTGAGATTGATCCTAATAAAGTCAGAGCTATACAAGAGTTACCACTACCACGTATTCAAAAGGAAGTTTAAGGGTTCTTAGGGAGACTAAATTACATCGCTCGGTTCATCTCACAAGTAATTGAGAAATGTGATCCTAACTTTCGTCTTCTCATGAAGCATAACCTAGTAGTGTGAGATGATGAATGTCAAAAAACTTTCGACAAAGTTAAACATTACTTGTCCAATTCTCTAGTTTTAATGCCATCGAGTCTAGATAAACATTTGATCCTGTACTTGGCTATCTTTAAAAATTCTATGGGATGCGTACTAGACCAACATGGTGAGTCAAGAAAGAAAGAAACATCAATCTATTATCTCGGTAAAAAGTTCACTAAATGTGAGATAAGATATTCGCCAATTGAGAAATTATGTTGCGCTCTAGTCTGGACTACTCGAAGGTTGAGGCACTACATATTATACCATATGACTTGGTTGATTTCAAAATTGGTTCCTCTTAAGTTCATGATGGGGTTGACTACATTAAATGGAAGAATGCTAGATGGCAAATGCTACTATCTAAATTTGAAATAGTCTACGTGAATCGGAAGGCGATAAAAAAAGTGCAATAGCCAAGTTTTTGGCTAGCGGAGCTGTTAAGGACTATGAGCCATTAGATTTTGATTTCTCAAATGAAGATCTAATGTATGTTGCAACTGTAGAAGAAGAAATTTCAGAAGGACACCTATGGAAGATGAATTTTGATGGCACTTCAAATGCTACTAGTAAAGGTATTGGGGTAGTTTTGGTATCCCCAAAAGGAGATCATTACCCTCTCACAAGCAAACTTGACTTCGATTGTATAATAACATGGCGAAATATGAAGCATGTGTCACGAGTCTACGTGCAGCTATAGAACGTAAGATGTAGGTTATGAAGGTGTATGAAGATTCTGTATTGGTAATTTATCAACTCAAGGGTGAATGGGAAACGAGAGACTTTAAGTTGCTTGATTATCGAAAGTTGGTTCTCGAGTTAATTAAAAAATTTGAGGAAATCACCTTCCATTACCTCCCGCGAGAAAAAATCAGATGGCTGATGCTTTGGTTACCCTTGCTTCCATGATTACGGCCAATAAACAAGAAGATATGAAGATAATTCAGATGAGCATCTATGAGGTTCCAGCTCATTGCTACAACATTGAAGGGGAAGAAAAGGATAATCATCTTTGGTACAAGGAAATATTGCAGTACGTAAAAGATCACAAGTACCTTGAGCAAGCTACTAAGAAGAATAAATGGACGTTGAGAAGGCTCACAATTGATTTTGTCCTTGATGGGGATATTCTATACTAAAAGAGAAAGGATCAGGTTTTGTTAAGGTGTGTCAACGCTCTTGAGGCCTAGAAAATTCTAGAAAAAGTCCATGAGGGTGTTTGTGGAATGCATGCCAATGGTTTCACAATAGCCAAGAAGCTCATGAGATTCAGATATTATTGGTCAACCATGAAAGGAAATTGCATCAGATATGCTAAGAAATGTCACAAATGCCAAATTTATGGAGACAAAATTCATGTACCTCCTTCACACCTTCATGTTATGACTTCCCCATGGCCTTTTTCTATGTGGGGCATGGATGTCATTGGGTCAATTTCACCGAAGGCTTCTAACGGGCATATAGGTTCATTTTTTTGGTCATTGATTACTTTACTAAGTGGGTGAAAGCTGCTTCCTACACTATTGTTACGAAATCAGTGGGCAACAAATTTTTGAAGAAAGAAATAATATGTCAGTATGGAATGCCAGAATAGATCATATCCTACAATACTTTGAACTTGAACAATAGCACAATAGCAGAGGTCTGCTGTCAATTTAAGATCAAGCATCACAATTTAGTACTGTATCGCCTGAAAATGAATGAGGTAGTAGAGACAGTGATCGGCCTGTAACGTCACAACAATTGTGCAAGCAGACACACGTCGATGCAAGTATAGTTGATAGATTTCTCTATCGGATATCGATCCCACGAGGAAAGAGTTCTTGATGTTCACTTGTTAAAGCAACTATGGTTAAAATTAGAGATAATGCTAGTAAGGATGTCAACACAATTCATCCGATCTGTAACATTACAGTAATGTGCAAGCGGACACACGTCAAAGCAAGTGTAATTGATAGAATAATTCTATCAGATATCGATCCCACAAGGAATAGGTTCTTGATGTCTATATGTCGAAGCAATTAATACTAAAATTAGATGAAATGTGATTAAAGATGTCATTGCAATTAAGTCAGATTTGCACAATAAAAATGTTAATACTATCAATGTAATCAATGTTAATTGTCAGAGCAACTGAAAGTAGATCAAAATGTGTTGAAGTGTTGAGTATTTAAATGCAAAAATGTAAAATGTGATCAAGTGTAAAGGATTGGAGTGGATCACTGATTCCGCTAAGTCACAATGCAAGATGCACCGACAAGGTATTGGATAGATGAATTGTCGTAGCAATAACGCTCCAATGAATTTTTACCAATAACAGATCTCCGTTTAATCAAGACTCAAGTACCCACAATCACCCAACTCTCAGTGTGAGTAACATTGTGCACTCAACAACAAGTGATCAAAATCTCTTCTAATCCCAAGCAACTCTCATCGTCTTTCTTGTTAACCTAACTTGTCACCATATCTCTCGATGTTGGTATACTGCAAATGCACTCTCATGTTTAATGCAGTTAGATCCAAGAATAAACTGATAAAAAGCATTAAATAAGAATCAAAGTAATCTAACAATGAAAGATACTCTCGTATTCATTCAAATGTCATTAGAATTCATCAGCATAAAAGAGGGATTAACGAATACAATCGAAGCTTACTATCTCTAGACTAATAGGACTATTCCTTCACCACTCCTCTTGCATTGCATCGAGCACCTCTCGTTAGAAGTGGTTTCTCCTTTGCTACATCAATTCACCGTTCTAGCTTAAATCCCAAAAACACATAGTAATTGCAGTATTTAATTCCTCCATTCTCAGATCCAACTACTTTGTACAGCTATAAAAGTTTGCTATTGATAGCTACACAGATCTGATTTGTTTACTGGATTATTGAAGAATGTCGGCGTAAATTACAATTTACAGCGACAATTTGCCGTATTTTTGGACCAACTTGTGGCCGCAACTCTAAATGCTTTTTAGCTTCAAGAATGATAGATCTCATCTTTTCTCAGATCCAATTCTATTTGCAATTGGCAAAGTTTGTTACAGTCCAGATGTACACTCGCGCAGATCTGGTGTGATCTTTATAAATCTTTAGATTGTCGCCACATCTTTGGTCGCGATCTGAAATTTTTAATTGCAGTGACAACGTGTGAAATTCATATGCTGGTGCTTCCAGATATACTTGTAGCTTGAATTCACTCATTCCAACGTAAAAATTCCTATGCGGCAACATCTATGGTCGCAATTTCGAGCTGAATTTGAGGCTGCATTCTAAATTCTTTTTAGCCTTGATCTACTGAGATGTGTCCTTACGCTGACAATTTTTAGACACAATATATATATATGCTGCATGTGGTGACTTTAGTGCACAAAAAGAGATAAAATAACAAGAATTTAAACCAAACAACAATGAGTTAGAAAACATAAAAACTAAGTATGAAATGTCTATCATGCATGCTAAATATGCCATAAAAGAGACAATTAATATACAAATTTAGGGAGAAAATAAGTGTAATTCCTAATGCTATCATAACCCCAAACTTGAGTTTTTACTTGTCCTCAAGTAAACAAAAGTTAGCAAAGGCACAATTAAAACATGTCATCGCAATTTCCATTCTAGCAACTTAAATTCTGTGGAATCTAATGTATAAATTGCATTCATAAGATAGAATAATGTGTCGACAATTTATAAACATGAATAACTCAGACCGCAACTTCACTAATGTCAGCATCATGCTTTGAATCTTAACTTTTATTAATCAATTCAACATTTATAGCATTATAATTTTTTTTCTTTTTCTTTTTCTTTCTTTTTATGTGACTGAGAGATGTCATTGCATTACTATACCCTTGTTCCTGGGTAGTAACGATGGGGTGCAACAAACCCCCAGGAAGTATGTAATTGTGCCGACACACACTCTTGCAATGACATCCTTTGGCTAGATGATTCTTTTAACACCTGTAGCAGATTGTTCTCCCTTGATAAGTCACAATGCACTCACATTGGAGTGTTCTTTATTAATATATGTCACTACAATTGGAAAGTTAATTCAAGATTCAAAGATTGATACTACCCATTTATTACTAATGCAATCCCATCATTCATCCAAAAATAGAAGGACTCAATATTCATTCACATTCATCCAATTCACGCATTAGCATTCCAAACAATTCAAGATTTAAGCATAAAATATAAAAATTATGGTCACATTTTTTCTTGTAACTTTGCATACTTTCATTGAACTAAAGAAACCAGTAAATTCTCAAAAATGTGGGTGCAATTGCATTTCCATTTCACACAAATTCCCCCCAAACTTAAAGTGTGCATTGTCTTCAATGCACTGACATTAATAAATATATATGTGGAAATGCAATGACAATGTAGATGCAGCGATAAAAAAAATGCAATGAAATTAATAATGCAGGGACAATTATACTACAACTACATGATATGCATGAAAACTAAACTAAGTGCTAAAAAATAAAAACTAACTCAGTGTGCTGCAGCCGAAGATGTCGTTGCATTGGTCTTCTTCTTCTTGTGCTTCTGTTCCTCCTTGCGTTGCTTCTTGTCTTTAGTGTACTTCCTCCTTCGTTCCTTTGGCTTGGCCGGACCTGTGGATTACTCCTCAACAGCAGGCATCACAGCCTCCGCCTGACTCGCTTCAAGTGGCGCCAAATCATCAGATGATGCATCCACAAGTTCAGGTTCGGCGACAAATTCTTAAACCGAATTTGTCACGACATCAGGTCCTTCTCTTCTTTCTTCTTTTACTTTTGTTTGAGCTTTGCATGATCTGTGGACTGCTTCTCAGTTTCTATCTTTGCTTTAGCATCATCAGCTGCTTCATTCGTTGATCCAGTATAGACCACTATTGCTCAAAGGTTTTCATCAGCAGCTTCCACCTAACTCACTCCATCTTGCACCAAGCCTTCAGTTATTACATCCACAACTTCAAGTGCAGGGACAAATTTCTCAACTAAATTTGCCTCGACATCTAGTTTTTCATCTTTTTCTTCCTCCTCATGAACTTCGTCCATTTTCAGCATTAAGTTTGTAGGTGCAGTACAGTTGTACAAAATTGCGTTGACAATGGAATCCTAATACGCCGACAATAGTGTTTACTTATTCCTCAATTGGTGCAGACAAAATATGTGTTTCTTCTTCTTCAAGTGCTTCGTTCTCTTTTATTCTCCACACGATCCCAAAAAAGTTTCACTCTTTCTTGTGTTTTTTCCAATTCCGTAACTTCTTAATTACGGATATAGGTATCAAAATTATGCTTTCATTGAAATCACATAATGTCTTTCCAATTTACAGATCACCAATGGAATAGGGTATTAAGAAACTCTTGGGATCCTTAAATTCTTCGAGCAATTTAATTGTCATGATAGTGCACCCTTCAGTAAGTGTGATTGTTTCGACATCTCCCAATCTTCTCTTATTTGACTATGTGTCTTCAAGTTTCTGAAGTTGTTTTGCTGTAGCATTTTTGGTGACAAAGTGATCTGATTCTATCATCGTAATATTTTGTTTAACCTCTTTAGCTACAGTTTGCTTTTCAGATTGCACTGACATCTTTCCATTGTTGAGATTTGAATTATCTTCTTTTGCTGTAGCATCTCTAACAACTTCATTTAGTTGAGTTTCACTTCTGGGAATGATTTCCTCATCATACACTTGCCCTTGTGATATCGAATTCTCAATATCAGCCGAAAAAGTTTCTTGTGATTGAAAATTTATTGTGCCCACAATCTGGCCAAATTGATATTCTTGAGCTCGTATGGATTCAACTTGATTCTGAAGCACAACATCAGTCTTCGCAATATATTGTCTCAGTAAATTTTTAATTGATGAAAACTCTGATGCTTCGTCTTGCTGGATATTTTGCCTTGATAAAGGTTGATCATAATTGGGCAATGTCCACTCAGATCTAACATCATTGTCTATAATTCTAAGGTCTTTATTGTTCCAACAAAAATATGGATGTTTCTCTCACCCTGGCGTGTAAGTGATGGAATATGAATTTTCATTTCGATAGAAATTCCCTGTGTGGTACACATTTGCTAAATTTGATAGACATTCTTCAAACTCATGGTTGCCCCCACAGTAATTACAAATTGTCATTACAAATTTTCGTTCTGCAACTGCTGTAGCATTCTGCATATTAGTCAAAGAAGATACTTGGGCTGTTATGGCATCAAGCTCTATTTTTATAGCATCACTCATGTCAGTCCAAAATCTTGAGGTTCTATATACCTTGTTTCTAGCCATATTTCACTAAAAAATGTAAAAAGTAAAAAACAAAAAGGAAACAAGTTAGTAACAAATAAAATTTAGATAATAAAGAATAAATGCAACGACAAAAATAAACATCAAACAAACGCCATTCCCCAGTAATGGCACCAAAACTTGATACGATATGTAATGTCACAGCAATGTGCAAGCGGAGCGAACACACGTTGAAGCAAGTATAGTTGATAGAATAATTCTATCGGATATCGATCCCATGAGGAATAGGTTGTCTATATGTCGAAACAATTAATACTAAAATTAGATGAGATGTGAGTAAAGATGTCAGTGCAATTAAGTCAGATCTGCACACTAAAACTGTTAATACTGTCAATGCAATAAATGTTAATTGTCAAAGCAGTTGTAAATCAAAATGTGTTGAAGTGTTGAGTATTTAAATGCAAAAATGTAAAATGTGATCAAGTGTAAAGGATTGGAGTGGATCACTAATTCTGCTAAGTCGTAATGAAGGATGCACCAACAAGGTATTGGATAGATGAATTGTTGCAGCAATAATGCTCCAATGAATTCTTAGCAATAACAAATCTCCATTTAATCAAGACGCAAGTACCCACAATCACCCCACCTCTCGGTGTGAGTAACATTGTGCACTCAACAACAAGTGATCAAAATCTCTTCTAATCCCAAGCAACTCTCGTCGTCTTGCTTGTTAACCTAACTTGTCACCGCATCTCTCGGTGTCGGTAAACTGTAAATGCCTCTCGTGTTTGATGCAGTTAAATCCAAGAATAAACAGATAAAAAACATTAAATAAGAATCAAATTAATCTAACAATGAAAGATACTCTTGTATTCATTCAAATGTCATTAGAATTCATCAGCATAAAAGAGGGATTAACGAATACAATCGAAGCTTACTATCTCTAGACTACTAGGACTATTCCTTAACCGCTCCTCTTACGTTGCACCGAGCACCTCTCGTCAGAAGTGGTTGCTCCTTTGCTCCATTAGTTCACTGTTCCAACTTAAATCCCAAAAACACACAGTAATTGTAGTATTTAATTCCTCTACCTCTTGATATTTTTCTTCATCTTTTCTCCTCTATATATAGGCTTAAGAAATTGCAGATTTTCTCCATTCTCAGATCCAACTACTTTGTATAGCTATAAAAATTTGTTATTTACAGCTACGCTGATCTGATTTGTTTACTGAACTATTACAGAATGTCAACGTAAATTATAATTTGCGGTGACAATTTGCCACATTTTTGGACCAACTTGTGGCCACAACTCCGAATGCTTTTTAGCTTCAAGAATGATAGATCTCATCTTTTCTTAGATCCAATTCTATTTGCAACTGGCAAAGATTGTTACAATCCAGTTGTACACTCATGCAGATCTGCTATTATCTTCATAAATCTACAGATTGTCACTGCATCTCTTGTCGCGATCTGAAATCTTTAATTGTGACTACAACGTGTGAAATTTCTACGCTGGTGCTTCCAGATATACTTGTAGCTTGAATTCACTCATTCCAACGTAAAGATTCCTATGCGACAACATCTATGGTCGCAATTTCAAGCTGAATTTATGGTTGCATTCTGAATTCTTTTTAGCTTTGATCTACTGAGATGCGTCCTTATGCTGACAATTTTTAGACGCAATTTATATATGCTGCAAGTGGCGACATTAGTGCACAAAAAGAGATAAATAACAAGAATTAAAACCAAATAACAATGAGGTAGGAAACATAAAAACTAAGTATGAAATGTCTATCATGCATGCTAAATATGCCATAAAAGAGACAATTAATACACAAATTTAGGGAGAAAATAGGTGTCATTTCTAATACTATCAATAATTGAATCAGAATTGCTCAGTTAAAATAGTCAAAGTTGTCAATGTAATCATAAAGTTAATTGTCAAAGCAACTGAAAGTAAATCAAATAGTTGTTAAAGTTTGGAGAATTTAAATGCATAAAAGTAAAAGTGTGATCAAGTGTAAAGGATTGGAGTGGATCACTGATTTAACTAAGTAGCAACGCTAGATGTGACGACAAGATATAGTGTAGATGAATTGTCGCTACAATAAGGTTCCAATGAAATCACACAAATAACAACTCACTGTTTAATCAAGACTCAAGCGCTCACAATTGCCACACCTCCCAGTGTTGGCAATGCTTTACACTTAAGAACAAGTGACAGAATCCCTTCTAGTTTCAAGCAGCTCTCGCTGACTTGCTTGTCAATCTAACTTGTCACCACACCTCCCAGTGTCGATAGACTACAATTACACTCTCGTGGTCAAGCAGTTAAATCCAAAAATAAATAGATGAGACGAATTAAGTTTGAATCAAAGTAATCTAACATTGAAAGATTTTCTCATATACAATCAAATGTCAATAGAATTCATCATCATTAAAAGAGGAATCAACAAATAAATTGAAGCATACTATCCTTAGGCTAGTAGGATTATCTCTTAACTGCTCCTCTTGTATCGCACCAAGCACTTCTCGTCAAAAGTTGTTGCTCGCCTGATCAATCAGCTCACCAGACTCCAGCATAAAGCTTTAAAAACTCAAAGTATTTGTAGAATTAATTCCTTCACCTCTTGATATTCTTCTCCTTCTTCATTCCTCTATTTATAAGCTTTGAAAATTATAGATCTCATCTTCTCTTAAATCCACCTTCTTGTGCAGCTATCAAAGTTTGTTGAAATCCAGCTGTGCACTCAAAAGATCTGGTGTGATCTTTATTAATCTGTAGGTTGTCGCCATATTTTTGGGTGCGATCTATAATCTTTAATTGTGGTGACAACGTGTGAAATTCCTATGCTAGTGCTTTCAGGTATGTTTGCAATGTGAATTTCTTTGTATGAGATGATTATGTCATTATGGTGACATCTTTGGCCACAATTTTGAGTTAAATTTGTGGCTGTATCTTTGGATGTTTCTTAGCACTGATATTTAGAGGTATATTCTTGCACTGACAATTTCATATGCAAAACATATGCTGCATATGGCGACATTAGTGCACAAAAGAGATAAAATAACAAGAATTTAAGCCACACAACATTGAGTTAGAAAATGTAAAAACTAAGTATGAAATAACTATCATGCATGCTAAATGTAATAAATAAGAGACAATTTATACACAAATTTAGGGAGAAAATAAGTGTCAATTCTAGCATCAATTCTAATGCTATCACAGCCCCAAACTTGAGTTTTTACTTGTCCTCAAGTAAACAAAAGTCAGCAGAGTCACAAATAAAGCATGTCACCACAATCATCATTCTAGCAACTTAAATTCTTTTGAATCCTAATGTATAGATTGTATTCATATGAAAGAATAATGCGCTCACTATTTATATGCATGAATAATTAAAACTGCCACTTCATTAATGTATTTTTCTTATTTTCTCATTTCCTCTTTTTCTTTTTATAGCAATATATATTTTTTCTTCTTTTCTTATTTCCTCTTTTTCTTTTTTCTTCTCTTTTTATTTTACAAGTGACTAAAAGATGTCATTGCATTACTCTACCATTGTTCCTGAGTAGTAACGATGGGGTGCATCAAACCCCCAGGAGGCATGTAATTGTGCCGACACACTCTTACAATGACAGCCTTTGGCTAAATGATTTTTCTAACACATGCAACGGAGTGTTCTTCCTTGATAAGTCACAATGCACTCACATTAGAGTGTCTTTTATTAGAATCATGTCGCTGCATTAGGTAAGTTATGAAAGATTCAAAAATTGATACTATTCATTCATTACTAGTGAAATTTCAATCATTCAATCAAAAATAGTAGAGCTCAATATTCATTCATATTCACCCAATTCACATATCAGCATCCAAACAATTCAAGATTTATTCATTAAATAAAAATTGTGTTTTCATTTTTGTTGAAACTTCACATACTTTCATTAAGCTAAAGAAACAAATAAATTTTCAAATTTGTGGGTGTAATCGCATTTCCATTTCACACAAGATTCCCCTAAACTTAATGTTTGCATTGTCTCCAATGCACTGATAATACTATACATATAAGAATGAAAATGCAACTACAAAGCAAATGCACTAACAAATGAAATGTAGTGACAAATAAAAATGCAATGACAACTAAATAAGATGCATGCAACTAACTACTGAAAAGTAAAACTAACTCATTGTTCAATAGCCGATGAAGTGGCTGCTTTGGCTTTCTCTTCTTCTTCTTTGGGTGCTCCTCTTCTTCTTTGCGCCTCTTTTTGTCCATGGAATCAACCAGAGCGACTGATTGCTCCTCCACAGCCGATTCAGTGGTGGCCTCATCGATAGTTACATCTGATGGATAGACTTCAAGAAGCGATGCCACATAAGGCATAATGGCTAGAGGATTAAGATCCTCTACGCTACTGGTAACTACCTCAGCCTGGCTCGCTTCAAGTGGAGTCACATCTTCACTAGATGCCCTCACACTTGTGGGTGTGTCAATAATTTCTACCTTAAAATCTGTTGGGGCATCGTCCTTCTTCTCTTCCTTCTCTTCTTCAGGGTCCTTCTCATCAGGCTCCCCTTCCTTTCCTTTATTCTCCTTCTCATTTCCTTTTTCTTTCTCTACTTTTTCTTCCTCAGGCTTCTCCTACTCAGTTATGTCTTTCTCAGCGCCTTATTCTGCTTTTCATCTCAAAAATACGATCGGGGTGTGTAGCTCCTCAATAACATTTGCCCTGTCTGCCATGGTAGCCCCAAGATTATTCAAAAATTCCTCCTCAAATAGGCTGCCAATTGTTCTATAACAGTCCTCTATGGCATTAAAATGTCCCTCGCGCTTCTCGTTATCAGAGATATGAATTCTTATTGGGGATGGGACATTCTGAGGCCTACCATCAAGAGTAGGCTGGTCGGAGGATAAAGGAGCTTCCCTAACAATAGGTGGGAAGACAATGAACTCTGGTAGGGGATTCAAACTTCTCAATGCGTCGACAATAGTTTTGTTCCACAATCTTGTGTATGGATAAAAGAGGTTTTTTCTGTAATCCATTTCGTCTAACGTGCTAACAAGTCTGATTTGATGCATATCTAAGTGGTCAATGAGTATTTCAATCTCAGTCAATTTCTTCTTCATCTAATGGTCTGTAGGCATGTTTTCCTTCTTTTCCTTCTTTTTTCTTTCCCTTTGTCCTTCTTCTTTGGTACCTATTTTACCAACGGGGTTTCTTGCCCTCTCGTCATTCTCTCCACTAAGATGTCGTTAATGAGACCTTTGTTGTCTAGCACTTCCTTACCATCACGAGGTATAATCCCCCTTTGTTTACACAACAACATTATCAAAGAAGGGAAAAGTAATATACCTGTATACTTAGTAGCGGCTTTAGCAATCTGGTCATGGAGAATTAAATCGACATCGATGTGGCAACCCTTAAGGATAGAGTGTAGGAGGCACATGTGATCTAGTGTCGCAGTTGTGCTATGGGTTGAAGGTAGCAGGCGACTGTTAACAAAGTGGAACCATACTTTGCTTTAGGTTGTAAGACGTCGGTGCATTGTGTAGTTATGCAGACCGTTGTTAGTCCACACAGCGCCTTCAACACAAAGGTCTCTCATAACCTGGTCAGGACCTTCTTCGGTTAATTCTTCCAAAAACGCATTGTGGGTGTCTTCCTTCTCAACAATCTGGAATAGAGCATTGATGTAGGAAGCACTCTAGGGTACCAAACCCTCCCTTACAAAAATAAACTCCTGTTTAGAGTCTACAAGATTGGCATAAAATTCCCTAACCATGGTGAGGGAATATCCGGCTGGGTGGTCGTAGAAAATTCCCAGCCCAGACGACTGATCGTTCTCGTGATTTTCTTCCCCAATGTTTGGTGTGCAAACAACTATAGACCCTGCTCTGGGTGGCAGTTTCGTTTAAGCATAACATCATGATAGCGGTCCTTGGCCATCTTGGACAAAAATAAGATTGGTTCACTTTATGAAGGTTGGTCTGTGGTCCGAACCATGGTGATTGAAGATTCAACGGGGGTTTTAGACGAATTTTTTTTGTGCCTCATGTCCTTACCATGATAGCTAGGTAAAAAGATTAAGAGAAATTGAGAAAAACTTTAAGAACGATGAAGAAGATAAGTGCAGCAGTAATGGTGATTGTAACGTAGGAGAAGGAAGTAGGCATAAGAAGGGTTTTATAACCTTTCAGTGGCAAGAAGCGTGATTATTGCAGTTTGTCTTGTGAAAATGTTGCTTCTGCAGCTAATAAATTCCAGGCTGCAGATTGTACCTTTTGGTTGATCTAACAGCTAGGGATGGATGAAGATCAATCGGCGTGATTCTTGCTGAAAAAACTTTGCTAAGTCATCATATAATGCGTCGACAAGTTGTGCTTTATGATGCATTGACGGAAAGATGATTTTTTTTATTCCTGCATACGACTTATAGGAAACAAGTAAAACTAAAAAAATAAAAGTAAATGTAAAAATGCGTTGACATTAAATAAATGTGACCAGATTAATGGTCTCGTTTGGTTCTTTGACATCTGGGCTCATGTAATGCTTTAGTCGTTAGCCATTCACCTTGAACTGATGACCATCCTTCATATTTTCAATTGTCACCACGACATTGTGGAATGCTTCGACAACCTTAAAAGGCCTTGATCATCTTGAACGCAATTTACCTAAATGCAGTTTTAGACATGAATTAAACGAAAGTACTAAAACGAAAGTACTAACTGACCAGGATTAAATTATCGATACAAGATGATATGTCATGCCATCTTTTGGTCTTTTCTTTGTATATTATAGCATTCTCATAGGCATTCCGTCTAATTTCTTCCAAGTCAACAATGTCCAACAACCTTTTGCATATAATAGCATTATAGTCCATGTTCACCTGCTTGATTGCCCACATAGCTTTGTGTTCAAGCTCAACTAGCAGGTGACAGGATTTACCAAACACTAATTGATATGGTGACACCCCCAAACGGTGTTTTATATGTAGTATAAAGTGCCCACAATGCATCATGTAGCTGCGAAGACCAATCTCTCCTAGATATGGTAATCACCTTCTCAATGATGCTTTTAATTTGCCGATTGGACACCTCCACTTGGCCATTTGTTTGTGGATGATATGTGGTGGATATGCGATGCTTCACACCATATCTTTTCAATGCTGTCGCCACTTGATTGTTGTGAAAATGAGTACCTTGATCACTTATCAATGCCCTAGGTGTTTCAAATCGTGTAAGGATATACGTGTGGAAGAACTTTAACACTATTCGAGCATCATCTTTTGGAATCATAATTGCCTCGATCCACTTAGAGACATAGTCAACAGAAACTAGAATGTACACATTCCCAAAAGAGGTTGGAAATGGTCCCATGAAGTCTATACCCTAGACATCGAATAGCTCCACCTCTATAATAGGTCGTTGGAGAATCTCATTGCGGTGAGATATAGAACTAGTGCGTTGACATCTATCGCATTGTTGAGAAAAATTGTGGGCATCGCGAAATAATGTGGACCAATAAAATCCTAACTGTATGACCTTTGTAGCAGTCCTCATACCACCAAAATGGCCTCCGTATGGAGCATCATGGCAATGTTTCAGGATGGAAGCCATTTCCTTTTCAGGAACGCAGCGACAGATAATGTTGTCTGCGTATACCTTGAATAGATATGGCTTGTTCCAATGATACTTCGTAGCGTCGTGCAAAAATCTGACTTTCTTGTGACCTGTTACACTCAAAGGTAGCTTACCACAAACTAAATAATTGACAACATCAGCATACCATAGAGATGCGTCAACATGAAATAATTGCTCATATGGAAATGCGTTGACAATGCGTGATTGATTGCCATTCTTGCTTCCAGCTTCCAATCGGGATAAGTGGTCTGCTACTTGATTCTCGGATCCCTTCCTATCTCTAATTTCAACATCAAATTCTTGTAAGAGTAGGATCCATTAGATCAATCTTAGTTTGGTGTCTTTCATTGTAAAAAGGTTTCTCAATGTAAAGTGATCTGTGTAGATAGTAACTTTTGTGTTGACAAGATATGAGCGAAATTTATCAAATGCAAAAACGACTACTAGTAACTCCTTTTCGGTAGTTGTATAGTTTACCTACGCGTCAGTTAAAGTTTTGCTAGCATAATAAATTGAGTGAAATACCTTCTCTTTTTGTTGTCCCAGCACGGCTCCTATAACGAAGTCGCTTGCATCACACATTAGTTCAAATGGCTGTATCCAATCCGGTGCGATGACAATTGAAGCTTGTACTAGCTGCTTCTTTATTGTGACAAACGCATCCAGACATGCGTCATTAAACACAAACTTTTTATTCTACTCTAGGAACGAGCATAGTAGTTTAGCAATCTTGGAAAAAACTAGAATGAATCTTCTACAGAAACCAGCGTGACCAAGAAAGCTTCTTATTCCTTTAACATTGGTGGGTGGTGGCAATTTCTTAATGATTTCTACCTTTGCTTTATCTACCTCAATGCCCTGGCATGATATGCAATGGCCAAGGACAATACCTTCAGTTTCCATGAAGTGGTATTTCTCCCAGTTCAGCACTAGATTTGTGTCCTCTCATCTCCTCAATATTTTTTCCAAGTTGTCAGCACATTGGTCAAAGTTCTGCCCATATATAGAGAAATCATCCATGAATACCTCTAAAGAATCTTTAATCATGTTAGAGAAGATAGCCATCATGCACCTCTGAAATGTGGCTGGTGCATTGTATAATCCAAATGGTATATGTTGGAAGGAAAAAGTTCCAAATGGGCATGTGAATGTGGTCTTTTCTTGATCTTCTAGCGTAATGATGATCTAATTATATCCGAAATAGCCATCTAGGAAGCAATAGTAGGCTTTTTCGGCTAGCCTATCTAACATCTGATCAATGAATGGTAGTGGAAAGTGATCCTTCTTTATGGCCACATTGAGTCGACGATAATCCATGCACACTCGCCAATCTATAGTGATACGAGTAGGGATCATCTCGTTCTTATCATTACTCACTACTGTGGTGCCGCTCTTCTTGGGCACACATTGGATAGGGCTCACTCATATGCTGTCTTAAATGGGGTAGATGATGCTCGCGTCTAACCACTTAATAATCTCCTTTTCACTACCTCTTTCATTTTTTCATTAAGCCTCCACTATTGTTCAATGGATTGCTTCCCCTCATCTTCCAACCTGATTTTGTGCTAGCAAAAAGAAGGACTAATGCCTCTAATGTTTGCAATGCTTCATGAAATGGCTCTTTTGTGCTCCTTTAAAATTGCCATGAGCTTTTCTTCTTGAATTGCGTTGAGGCTTGTACTAATAATTACAGGTAACGTGTCATTGACACCTAGAAAGACATACTTCAGATGCATCGGTAATAACTTTAACTCCAAGGTAAGAGCTTGTTCAATTGATGGTTTAAACACAAGGATCATCCTATTAGACAAATCCAAGGATTCCAATTGCCAATTTTGTCTCAGCTTACAACTATTAGCCTCAGCTCTGTGGTCACATTCAGTTAGGATATTATCGATGGTTGTCACTACATATTCGTCTGAAACTGTTAAATTTCGTTCATTGAATTCTTCTATAATAATTTCATCTAGTACATCAATATGGTGATATTTCTCTTTATTTTTTTGACGGAGATGCTTCTAACACACTGAAGGTAACATGGTCGTCCCGTTATGACACATAATGAGCTCGTCTTGAAAACAACAATGAGAGTGCGTCCTATTGCTAAGAATGGTAACCCTAAGATGATGGGCACCTCCTTATCTGCTTCGCAGTCAAGGATTATGAAATCAGCAGGGAACACGAGCTTATCAACTTGGACAAGGACATCTTTGTCAGGACTATGAAATCACTGTAAATTCTTTTGAAAATACTGTGCTTCACTTATTGAATTCCTCCTCAATTAATGCGTCCAACACATAAATAGTGTAACATTTTTCTTTTTCCTTGCAGGGAATAGCTTTAAAAACACTGAAGGTTACATGTTCATCATTATGTCGCATTGTTAATTCACCTTTGTACATGTCGATGAGAGTGTGTCCAGTAGCGAGGAATGGAAGTCCCAAGATTATGGGTACCTCTTTATCTGCTTCGTAGTCGAGTATAATGAAATCCACCGTGAATACAAACTTATCCACGCGAACTAGGATGTCCTTAATTTGTCCTTCAGGTTGTGCCAACGATCTATCTGCTAACTGCAATGTCACTGCAGTGGGCTTCATATGACCAATCCCTAATTTTCTAAAAGTAGACAGCAGCATAAGGTTGATACTTGCATCTAAATCACATAAGGCTTTACCCAAGTAGTGGTTACGAATAGAACATGGGATCGTAAAGCTTCCTAGGTCTTTCTTGGGCGGTAACTTATTTGTCAGGACTGCACTACATCCTTCTATGAGTGCAATTGTCTCAATATCAACTTCTTCTTTTTGGACAATAATTCCTTCATAAAATTCCCATAATTGGGAATTTGTACAAGAGCGTCCACAAGAGAAATATTGGCATGAAGTTGCTTTAATGTAGTCAGAAACTGCTAATATTGTCTATCATGCTCCTTTTCTTTAAATTGTTGTGGGAAAGGCAAAGGTATGGATACATTAGGTTGTGTCGACATTGTCGGTTACATCAACATTGACAGTTAGGTTGACATTTTTATCGATCTGACAGTAGGTATCGGGGTGACAATTTATGGAGCCTCTTTATCTTGTTCATCTACAATTTCTTCAGACACAACTCTCTCACCCTGACTCAATTGACTAATGACTATAAGTACTGCAACAGAGTTGGTAGTTGGCTTGGCAGTTTATCTACCACTTCGAAGAGTGATAGCTTTGCAATGCTCCTTCCTTTTTGAATCTGGATTTTTTGTGTCACTGGGTAATGTACCTGGTGGTCGTGTGTTTAAATTCGAAGTGATTTGCCCCAATTATGCTTCCAACGCTCGGATGGAGGATGAATTTCCTTACGCAATGGCTTCCGTTCGAGTTATGTCCTCATGCATTAAGGCTTCGAGGGCTGCTAAAGGATCCACAATACTACTACTGATGTTATCCTTGAACATTCAGATTTGGCATCGAAGGTTGTTATTGCTGTACACGATTCTGATGTGGCTGCATTTGATCTTGATGTGAATGCATTTGAGTACTCTGGTTGTAACTCTACTACTGTTGATTATAATTCCCTTGCCTATAATTGCCTTGATTGGATGAATTTCCATATTTGAATGTCGCTGCATTCTGATTTCTCCAAGGCTATTGATTTCTTGCAGAATTATTATAGGAATTACCATAGGAATTTTCACGGATGTTGTTAACATAGAAAACATTCTCCGTATGCTGTGGACAATCTTCATAACTGTGGTTGTCACCGCAAATTTCACAACAAAATGTAGGGACATCAATTTGTTGAGCAACTTGTTTGGGTGCAATGTCACTAGTCCCCTTCATTTTTTTTATAGCGAAGAAACTTGTGCACTTAGAGCAGATATAGCATCCAACTCAATAACTCTAGGATTTGCTTTCACTTGTGCAGCTCGAGAGATCAGATATTAATAACCATTCTGAGCAATTCTCTCTAGAATTTTGACAACTTCATCATATGTAAAGTCCAACAAAGGACCATTAGCAGATGCGTTGACAAGACTTCTTGTCTGTACATTCAGCACATTGTAGCAAATTTCAATCTGGTTCACTTATTGAATTTCATGCATGGGACAGCATCGAAGTAGAGATTTATAGTGCTCTCACGTAGTATGCATATTTTCATCATCCAGCTAATTATACGCAGTAATATCGTTTCTAGGATGAGCATTCATAATCTATAGATTAAAACGTAAAACAAATTGAGTTGCGAGCGCATTCCACGATGTGATTGATCCAGCAGGTAACCCTAAGAACCATGTATGAGACCGTCCTTACAATGAATAAGGGAATAGCTGCATTTTCAAGGTGTCGTCAAGGACGTCATGCTGACTGAAAGAAGCACAAATCAGTAGGAAGGATTTAAGGTGCTCTCTCGTATCTTCATGTGGCAGTCCATCATACTGCCTATTAGGGTTTAGCATCTGGAACATGACTGGCTTTAATCAAAATTTCCAACTTGAATAGTTGGCCTAGCAACACCTGACTGCAAATCATCCAAAACTAGAAAAACAAAATCTCAAATAGTTCGATTTTGCATCTGATCTTCTTGCAGCAGTGGTGGATTATTAACGTTTTGTGGTTGTATCGAAGGTGTAACAAGATTTTGTGACGATAATTATGGTATGGTTGCATTGTTTCCTAGTAAAGTCATATTTCACTGTTCTTGTCATCTCCTTCGAATGGTGCCTTCAATTTCAAGATCTAAACCAACAATAAATTCAGGATTTCTCCTGGTCATAAAACACCTAAAAAAGAAATGTAAAAGTAGTATCAAAAAGAAAACAAATTAATAACAAATAAAGGTTAGATAGAAAAGAGTAAGTGCAAAAACAAAAATAAACATCAAACAAATGTCATCCCCGGCAACAGCGCCAAAACTTGATCGCGTTATAAACGTCACAGCAAATATGTGCAAGCATACATTGGTGATGCAAGTATAGTAGACAGATGTGTAATCTATCGGATATCGATCCCACGAGGATGGTTGTTGTTGTCTATAATTGTCGGTGCAATGAATAAGTAAATGCAATAAATTTTTGAGATTGATTTGTCGAAGCAATAATGTAAAATTAAAGAAGAAATACAATAACAAAAGGGTCAAAACACTAAGTGTGGCTCACAAGGTTTAAAATATCAAGTAATTGTCACTACAATAAGGCACAATGAATTTCTTACCAAACTTGGCTTTTCCCCTAGATCTAAGACTTAAACATGCACACCAACCACACCTTCTAGTGCAGGCAATGCAAAACATTCAAGAACAAGTGGATTAAATTCCTTCAATCCCCAAGCAACTTTCGTTGTCTTGCTTGTTAGTTTAATTTACCGCTGCACCTTCTAGTGACAGTGATTGCAATCACACTTTCGTGGTCAAAACAATTAAACCCAGAAATTAAACAGTAAAAGCAAGCTTAAATAAGATATCATTTAGTCTAAAATCAAGAGTACTTCCACACAAACTTGAAATAACATGAATTACCAGTGTTTAAAAAGAGATATAGAAGAACAAATGGAGATAGTATTCCTAGGCTACTCGACTTGCTCCCTTACTCTCCTCTCATGTTGCACTTCGGAGCTCCTCGTCAGGAGCTAGTCTGCCTCCTCTTTTGTGTCAAGTCACCCTTTAGATAGTTAAGTTGCCATAGATGCAAGCTTCGAAAAATATTTTCAAGAAGAAAATCAATTCAGAAGAAGAAGACACTTTCTCTCTCTTCACATGGGTATTTAACTGTAGTTGAATAGTATAGGTGTCCTTCCCTCCAAATCTAGCATTCTCTGGCCGTACTAGTTGGTTACACTAGCTGTACAACTCACGCATTTCTGGTATGTTAACTAGACAACTATCAGATGTTGCGATAGTTTTGGGCGTAATTTTGGACATGCTTATGCAACGATAATTCTGATCAGGTTGTTGCAGCGACAATTTAAGGCGCAATGCTAAACAGATTAATGCAGCAACATCAGTAGTAAAAATATCATAAATTCAAAGGCAATTAGGATGAATTCCATTAAGTTAGAAAATGCAATAACTAAATTAAACAATGCTAAAAATGTATGCTAAAGATGACCAAATGGGAACAACTTAAACGATAAGTAGGGAGAAATCAATGGTTCTTTCTAGTACTATCACATTTCTTACCATCTTGTCATAGTATATGCCTTTTAGCATACCAACGAACAGAATAGTTGTCTCCTTTTCGTGAGCGGGGGCTGTACTCGTGATGCCAAATCCTTCTACCGTTGTGCGTATTCCTTAAAACTCTCATTTGACTTCTTTTCCATGTTCAGTAAAGTCAGACGATTTAGAGCCATGTCTACAATGTGTTGGTATTGAGCAATAAATGCCCGTGCAAACTCTCCCCAAGTTCGAATCCAGTTCTTGTCCAACTTTACAAACCAACGAGCCATAGATCCAATCAAATTATCTTGAAATATGTGCATTAGCAGCTTCTCATCTTTGGAGTAAGCAGTCATTTTCCTACAGTACATGGCAATGTGAGTAATGGGGAAACTGCTACCATTGAATTTTTCAAAGTCAAGAACTTTGAATTTTGGTAGGACGACCACATTAGGTACCAAATACAAGCCTTTTGCTTTTACAGATCCGAAGGTGTCTAATCCTTCGATGGCTTTCAAACGTTCCTCAATTAGGCTAAATTTATGAGTTTCTTCATCCATAATTTACCTTCCCTTGTCCACTTCTCTCAGCTCCTCACTTGCAGGCAACTCGTTTACTCTTGAGATTTGAATGGTCGCACCTGGTGTCTAAAGTGATAAATCTTTGTGATATACCCCTGTATCACTGCAAAGATGGATTAGATTGTCCAAAATTTCGCTTCCTTATCTTACCTTGGTTTTGCCTTTGACCATTGTAGTCATCTTTTCCATTTGTTCCTCTAGTTTGGCCATGCGTACTAATTTTTCTTCCGTCATCTTCTTGGCTTTTGAGCGGGTGTTATATTGGTGAGCTATCCTTGGTTCTTTTTCAAATGACATTTATTTCCAAAGTTAGAAAATTATTTGGATTTGTCATAAAAATGTTCTTTTTTTAAAATAATGTTTCTGAATAAACAAATAAGCGAATGAATGAATAAATGGATGAATGAATGAATGAAATTGGGGCACATTGTCGTAAATATACTCAAATATAAACATTTTCTTTCATGGAAGGTTCGAAAATTTTATGGCTTACAAAGTTTTTTTAATTTTTCATTCACACTTAAAGAAAATCCTAATCGATCCTATTGCCATAGGGCAAATCTCTACTTGTTGTTCTTCTTCTTCCTCATGATCTTGATGAACTTCTGGTAATGTACCTGAGCCACCTCCAAAAATTTCATTACAGGCTCGTTCCCAGTCGCAAAAGGGGTAGATTCTTTTTTGAGCTCTTCAATCTGTTTACATATGTCCTCGGCTTGCTGAGCGAAAACCTAACCTTCCTTGTGCATTGTTCCAAACACCTCTTGTCGACTTACTACCATTTGTCCCACCGCAATAAAACGCTTCGCAAGCTCTGCATATTCTTCCGTGACCTCTTAGTTTTTCTCTTCTTTTATCTTTAATTCTTTAGTTAGACGAGAAATTTCCTCTTCCATCACCTCCATTTCAGCAGTTTTCTCGTTAGACATCCTCCTCTAGGTTCGCTCTTATTCTCGCGCTGTTTGGAGTTCATTAGCCCACAGACTCATATCCGTATCCAACCTCTAAATTTGACCGAACAAGTTAGATCCTTCTCGTTGACGTCGTTCTAACTGTATTTGCTCTCCCTCTCTTCCCTTCATGTCTAACCAATGTTACTGTTGTTTTCTCATTATTTCTTCCTCTTTTTCATTTACATATGCATGGTGCTACTCTCGTTGTCTTCTGACCTCTTCATCTCTCCCGCTCAGACGCATCTCTAAATCGTGTATCTTTTCTGTTAGGTCGACTACGTCATTTGGGACCTTCCTCTTTCAATTAAATTGTGCTGACATAAAGATTTTGCTTCTTTTTAGGCGTCACTAGATATACGCTTTCAAGGGGGAATGGTTGAAAACGGTTCCTGATTGCAAGCTCAAGGTTTGACCCCACTTGATTCATATATCTTCTAATCTCTTCCAAAATCTCAAGTCTTGAACCGAAGCTTCCACCCTGTTTAAACCAATCATAACAGGTACATATTGATCATACCCATATTGGCTTAGAAACATCAACAAAGAATAACTGGTAGCTCCGAATCATCCATGGAGCCCTCCATTCTATTTCTTTGTATGTCAATGTACTAAGGTTTTGAACTCACTCCTTAATCGATTGATTTGGAGGCCACCCTGTTTCCAAAAATTCCTCTATAGGTCTAGTCGAAGGAACAAACACCTGACGAACACGCTTATAGAGGCACCTAAAATGGCTTGTCATCATACGAACAACAATTGCGTGCGTCCTAAGAAATGCCCGTCTCCTTTAATTTTGATGAAATTGAGTGAAATGATGGTTTCAGCTAAGACTACTAGAGCAAGATTCATCCCTTTTTCAATCAAAAACAGAAAATCAACTAGCCCCACACTCACATATCCCAAAGCTTTTGGGAACACAATCAACTCGTATATAGGAAAAGTGAACAGTGTCAAAGGTCCATCACCGCTGGCCTTTCCCATAGCATCCCTAATGTCAGACCAGGAAATGCAGGGACCATTTTTATCTTTTAACCTTGCTTTCACCGTATCTACAGGTAATCTCATAAGATTGACTTAGGGTCCTTGAAAATCAATGTGTTGCTTCCAATATATCTTGAGTGGATCTCTAAAGTCATAATGGAGAATGATAGAATATTTCTCGATAGTCAGTTCCATATCCACTTGATTGAACATAAAACACCTATAAGTGGGATTCTAGAAACGTATCATGGCCTTCAACAGGGCATCATTCGGTTTAACGAATAGAAGTTGTGTTACATCGCCAAACTTGTCTTGCAAGCGCGTTTTCTTAACCTCATTCCATGATTGACATATTCTTTTTAACTAATCTTTGTGATTTCTCCTACAATCCATGCGGACTATCTGAGGCAATCTCGAGTCAAAACTAGCTATCTGGAAATCACCTTCTCTGCTCTGAGTATCCTTTGACATTCTCGCTATTATCCTTATATTTTCTACCCCATGCTGAACAACTGAATCTTCTCGAAGTGTGTTCATGTCAAATATAGATGCGACACTGTGCCCCATGTATTTAAATGATGCATGAATTATGCCATGGAGAGACAAAGACACAATAAAAACAAAATCAGTAAAAAAAACTCAAATGAAGCATAAAAAATGCAAAATTAAATCAAAAAAACATTGTGAACAAATTCAAGTACAAAACATACGAATAAACGCTCATGAGGTCCTATAAGATATTATTACGAGGCGTAAGGTACGACTCTTATGTCTAGGCTTCATATTTAAAATGGTCATTACATGCTGGCTTACGGCTAACTCTAATGCATGGGGAACCCAAGGCTTAAATACGACATCCATAAGGATACGTTCCCCTTTAAAAAGGGTTGACCCTTGCATGGTAAAACTTCCATAGCGTACACGGTAATATTTGCTACATGAACGTCTATGTCCATCTTAACCATGGAGTAGTCCTTAAACTTATATGGTGACATATTGCCACATGAAAGCCTAAGGCTACTCCTCCTAAACGGGATGGGTCTGCGCGTAGGACCAAAAGCAAGATGCAACATGAATGACAATTATAGCCACCCAACGATGGTAGAGTCGACAAACGCATTAATCAATTTCATCGATAAAAGAATAAGCAAACACATTGGCATACATATCAAAATAGGATAAACAAATGAAATGAACAAATAAATCAATATTTAACACATATTCAATAATTTAAAATGACATTAGACAATTAAATGAATTAATGCACGAATAAATAAATCTAATATGCTCAAATACTAAAAAAACCTAGCTTTCAAACCTTAGTAAGTCGTCTCATTAACCTCCCCAGTGGAGTCGCCAAGCTATCATAATGTTGCCTACATAAGAGTACAGAGGCCTAGTAAGCAAAGCTAGACACAGAGGGCCTAAATTAACGTAAAGTCGCCACTAACCAATTAGAGCTAGGTTGGTTAGCCACCTATCGTCTAAAAGTCAAGAATTAATACTACGCAAAAATCCTAGAAGTCTAGACTCAATCTCATCATCAAATTTTGGGTTCATGGAGTACAGTTACGTGTGGGGAAGGTTATAGCACCCCCACAATGCCTATCCGAGGATAATCCTATGGCGTATTGGGAGCTATTTTTTTATTTAAGCATATTAATGTCTTAATCTTATGGAAATCTTAAATAAAAACTCTAAGAAAATGCCTCCAGTTTACTTGTAACTCGACTAAGACATGTTCACCAAACTTATTTAATTTTAAACTTAAACTAGAGATTTTTACTTTTAACAGGAACCCTAAAGGATACCTAAATAATTCTAGTAAAATACCTTTAATTCCTAAAATTAATTCTATTTTAGAGTTCTAAAAAAAACCTAGAAATTACCAATGAATTAAGAGAAATATTAAAATTCATCTACAACTTATTCGATCTTTTATTATTATTATTATTATTATTATTATTATTATTATTATTATTTAAAAGATTTAATCAATAACTTTGAACCTATCAAGATCTTACGAAAGTATCTTATGTCAGGTTTATGATTTATCTTACTTTAAAATTATTGATCTAAGGTTTAAATTTGTCAAAATCCTAAAATAATATATCTTAAATAAAATTTATTATCTTTCTTAAAGAGTTTCTAAAATAAAATACTTTGAAAAAATTCACCTACAAAAATCCTGAGTTTTAATGTTGAACAAAATCCTAAAGAATATTTACATATTAATTATCCTATACGATATTTAAAATTAGTTTAAAATCCTAATAAAAAATCCTACATATTGTTTATAATTTTTTAAGGTAGATGGTAGATAAGATCTTAAAGACTAACCTAAATTCAAATGTAAAAATCTTATGGTTTCATTAAAATATAACATCTATTTAACTAACTTCATTTCAACATTATACGATAAAAAATGACCTAAAATTCCCTCTTTTAAAATGAATAGTAATAAAATAAAAAAATTAATTAGATGGGCTAAAATTAATGATAAGCAAAAACTCTTTCAAAAAGGACAATAATGAAAAGAAAACTTTAAATAAAAGAAACAAAAAAAAAATCTTGACATGATGATAATAATAATAATAACAATAATACACCTTATTCATAATACAATGAAAGAATCAAAATAACATAAATAAATAATATTAAAATGTATGTAAGGGAAATGTGTAAAAAAACATAAATAGAAATAGAAATGAAAATAAATAAATATGAAATAAGAATAAATAAAAATTATCCAAGTGTGAATAAATATAAAAGCATTAAAATAAAGTGCATAATTGACATCAAATTTATAAAGTATAAATGCAAATGAAAGGGAAGATATAAGTATAAATAACTTATTAAAGATAGAAACAAAATGATATAGCTTGGTTTTAAGATTAAAAGATAAAAAAAAGTGAAAGACAAAGGACTGATGTAGCAATTAATTTTCTTTTAATTTTGAAATTTTGGATTAAATCAAAGGTTTTAATAAACAAGAAGGGTTACAGGTGTAAATAGGCCAGAGAGTGAGGGCAACTCTGTAAAAAATAGGATATTTTTAATAAATTTAAAAGGGAATTGGAATAAATTACCCTTTTTGGTACTTATAAATAAGAAAATTTTATTCATTCTATCATTTTTTACCTCATTTACAAAAAAAAAACTAAACAAAAAAAAAATTCTTCCTTCTATGTTGGCCATGGCTCCACCACTAGAGAGCCCAACGGTTCTTCAACTTCTGTAGTGGAGCTGCCGCATACGGCGGTCGAATTTTTTTTTGCAAAATCAAAGTTTTCTGTTTTTTTTAAATAAAATCACTATTTTTCTTAAAAATCAAAGTTTTTATTTTGAAATAGTTAAAAAAAAACAAAATTTTGTTTAAAAATTTAAATTTTTTCCTTTAAAATGACTAAAAAATAAATTTTTATTTTTTAAAAATCTAAACTTTCTTTGTTAAAAAATACTACTTTTCTTAAAAAAATAAAAATTTTGTTTAAAAATTTAAACTTTTTCTTTAAAATGACTAAACACATATTTTTATTTTTAAAAATCTAAACTTTCTTTATTTAAAAAATCAAAACTTTTCTCAAGTTCAAGCTATTTTTCTTTAAAAAACCTTTATTTTAAAAAGGGGAAGGGGAAGAAAACGGGATCTTTGGGGCTCCTAGGGGTGGAGGATAGACGGTCCGGTGTCGTCCCCTTCAACGGAGCCCAAACCTGATCCTTCATAACATGTCCAAGACAAACAAAAAAAGAGAAAAAAAGATAACATGCTTGTTGTTGTTTTTTTTTTCTTACATTTTTTTTAAAAAAAATCAAAATATAAAAAGTCCCCTTTTTGCTTTCATTTCATGCATATATAATGTTTTTTATTCTTGTTTATTTGTAATTTTTTATTACATATCAATAATATTTAATAATAGTAGTAGTAATGAAAGTAATAATTTGGGCCCTTAACAGGCCCAAAAAGGAAAAAAAAGACCTCTATTTGACCAAAATCAGGTGGGCGTCGAATGGGCCCAAGAGAAAATAACTTTTTAAAGGGAACAAATGGGCCCCAAGTTAGGCTCGAACAAAATTGGGTATCTACAGCTGCCCCTCTTTGTTTGTGGTTTGCGTAGCAAGGAACGTATAAAGACGTAGACACTTGACCACTATCAAATCCCACTCAACATCGTAGTACAAGGAATAACAGATTTTGTAATCACAAAAATCGAAATAGATCAAAATATGTTAAGTCATCCAAAACTAGAAAAGTAAATACCAAACCATCAAAACATGAAGAGTGAAACAAGATAAATTCAAACCTCACAACCAAATCTTTGAAATGAAAATGTGGAAGAAATGTAAATAGGCCTCACACTTGTGCCTTCGTATACAATGAAAAAATAAATAAATCCTCTACGCTTGGGCCTTTAAATGAAATGGAAAGTAAATGGACCTCCACATCTGGACCTCTAAATGCAATGAAAAGTAAATGGACCTCCGCACCTGGACGTCTAAATGTAATGAAAAGTAAATTGACCTCCACACCTGGGCCTCTAAATGCGATGAAAAGTAAATGGACCTCCACACTTAGTCCTCTAAATGAAATGAAAAGTATATGGACCTCCACACTTGGGTCTCTAAATGAAATGAAAAGTAAATGGACCTCCATACCTAGGCCTCTAAATGAAATAAAAAGTAAATGGACCTCCACACCTAGGCCTCTAAATGCAATGAAAAGTAAATTGGCCTCCACTCCTGAGTCTCTTAATGAAATGAAAAAAAATGGACTTCCAAACATCAGCCTCTAAATGCAATGAATGCTTTCCTTTCTTCCTTTCTTGAATTTTTCATAAAAGATCATCATTTTGAGAATCATGTTTTTATGTTGAAAAAGATCAAATCCTTATCTACACACAACAGATCATGAAATCAAATTCCATAGGATATCACCTTAACTATTTCAAAATGATTTTATGACTCGTAAATTAAATTCCTAGATGATAATTCACTTAACAAACTTGGTACTACGGATTTCATAAATCCACCCTTGAAACATAAATTTCTTGCATCGAGAGTCAACTCATTTATTCTCGTGAAGTCGAATTTCCTTTTCCAGACTTTGGACTGTTCTGACTGTGAACCTTGTATCATGCTCTTTTGCAAAATTACGTCTTAAAGTAGATATTCTTCAATATCGTTCCATTCTCTTGCTCTCTCTCTCTCTCTCTCTATTTCTTTCTTTTTTGTTGTTTTCTCTCTTTTTTGTGTTTTTTTCTTGATTTAAACAAAATCTTCTTTCTATAGACTCTTACATTCTCCAAGTAGATTAATTCTTAATTTAAATAGACCATGAGCATTTAGATATGCACTTGTTCCAAGGTTATAGTGTCGAATCAAGTTTAGGTGCTAAAGAAAGGGCTTAAATAAGCTCAAATAGATTACTTCAAGGCTCATACCGAAGGATCAATTTCTTCTGAAAATCTTCATTATCCTCTAGGGCATCTCGTACCCTTTTCTTTAAGAAATCTCTCTAGACTGCTCATTTCTGAGTATCCACCTAAAGTTCATCTTCCTCTTTTATGCTCTTGAAAACGTCAAAATTTCCCAAGGATTAACTTCTTGACTTAAACAAATATATTCGATCAAAATAGTCTTTTAAGGTTTGTTACATGGTCTAAGGGCTAAACGTTAATCAGAGAAAGGTTTTCCAGGCTAAAAAAAATTATGTGAAAGAGTATAAAAATCATGAGGAATTATTTTGAATTTTTGATTGCTCCTTCCATCTCCCAATCAATTAACGTAGAGTCGCCACTAATCAATTAGGGCTAGGTTGGTTAGGCACCTATCGTCTAAAAGTCTAGAATTATTACTATGGAAAAATCCTAAAAGTCTAGACTCGATCTCATCACCAAATTTCAAGTTTGAGATTACAGTTACGTGTGGGGAAGGTTATAGCATCCTCACAACGCCTATTCGGGATAGTCCTATGGGGTCTTGGGAGCTATTTTTTTATTTATTTAAGCATATTAATGTCTTAATCTAGGCTAAAATCTTATGGAAATCTTAAATAAAAACTCTAAAAAAAATGTCTTTGGTTTACTTGTAACTCGACCAAGACGTGTTCACCAAACTTATCTAATTTGAAACCTAAATTAGAGATTTTTACTTTTAACGGGAACCCTAAAAGATGCTTAAATAATTCTAGTAAAATACCTTCAATTCCTAAAATTAATTCTATTTTAGAATTCTAAAAAAAACCCTAAAAATTACCAATAATTAAGAGAAATATTAAAATTCATCTACAAATTATTCAATTTTTTGTTGTTATTATTTTTTAAATGATTTAATTAATAACGTTGAATCTATCAAGATCTTACGAAAGTATTCTATGTCAGGTTTATGATTTATCTTACTTTAAAATTATTGATCTAAGGTTTAAATTTGTCAAAATCCTAAAATAATACATCTTAAATAAAATTTAGTATCTTTCTTAAAGAGTTTCTAAAATAAAATACTTAGAAAGATCTATTCATTATTTACAATTCACCTACAAAAATTCTTAGTTTTAATATTGAACAAAGTCCTAAAGAATATTTACATATTATTTATCCTATACGATAATTAAAATTAATTTAAAACCCTAATAAAAAAATCATACATATTGTTTATAATCTTTTTAGGGTAGATGGTAGATAATATGTTAAAGACTAACCTAAATTCAAATGTAAAATCTTATGGTTTCATTAAAATATAACAATTACTTAACTAACTTCATGTCAACATTTATAGGATGGAAAAATAACTTAAAGTTTCCTCTTTTAAAACGAATAGTAATAAAATAGAAAAATTAACTAGATGCGCTAAAGTTAATGAAAAGTTAAAACTCTTTCAAAAAGTGGCAATAATGAAAAGAAAACTTAAATAAATGAAAGAATCAAAATAACATAAATAAATAATATTAAAATGTATATAAGGGGAATGTGTAAAAAACATAAATATAAATAGACATGAAAATAAATAAAGATGAAATAAGAATAAATAAAATTTATACAAGTGTGAATAAATATAAAAACATTAAAATAAAATGCATAATAGACATCAAATATATAAAGTATAAATGCAAATGAAAGGGAAAATATAATTATAAATAACTTATTAAAGATGGAAACAAAATGACATAGCTTGATTTGGAACTAAAAGATAAAAAATGTGGAAGATAGAGGACTGGTGTAGCAATTAATTTGCTTTTAATTTTAAAATTTTGGATTAAATCGAAGGTTTTAATAAACAAAAAGGGTTACGGGTGTAAATAGACTAGAGAGTAAGGGCGGCTCTACAAAAAAGGGGTATTTTTTATAAATTTAAAAAGTAAGGGGCTAGAAATAAATTACCCATTTTGGCACTTATAAATAAGAAAAATCTATCAATTCTTACATTTTTAACCTCATTTTAAAAGAACTCTTCCTCCTCCTATGTTGGCCATGACTCCAACAACGGAGAGCTCAACAGTTCTCCAGCCTCAGTGGTGGAGCCGTCGCATACGGTGGTCGAATTCTTTTTTTTTTTTTTGCAAAATCAAAGTTTTTTTGAAATAAAATAAAATCAATATTTTTCTTGAAAATCAAAGCTTTTATTTCAAAACAGTTAAAGAATCAAAATTTTGTTTAAAATTTTAAACTTTTTCGTTAAAATAACTAAAAAAACAGATTTTTATTTTTAAAAATCTAAACTTTCTTTTTAAAAAAATAAAACTTTTCCCAATGTCAAGCTATTTTTCTTTAAAAAAAAACCTTGATTTTAGAAAGGGAAAAGGAAATAAAACGGGATTTTTGAGGCTCATAGGCGAAGGACCGACAGTCCGATGTCGTCCCCTTAATTGGAGCCCAAACCCGATACCTCAGAACATGTCCATGGCAAAAAAAAAAAAGAAGAGAAAAAGAGATAATATGCTTTTTGTTTTTTTTTTCTTACCTTTTTTTTTAATTCAGAATATGAAAAGCTCTTTTTTTTTTCTTTCATTTCATGCATATATAATGTTTTTTAATCTTGTTTATTTGTTATTTTTTGTTATGTTTCCATAATATATAATAACAGTAGTAGTAATGATAATAATAATTTGGACCTTTGACAAGCTCAAAAAGGAAAGAAAAAAAAAAAAACAAAAACCTCTATTTGATCAAAATCGGGTGGGCTTCAACAATTGGACTCGAACAAAATTGGGTGTCTACAAATATCAAAAGGAATTGTATAATAAAATTTATTGAAGGATTGATTGTTTGCATCTAAGTATTTTGCTTATATTTTGAAACGGTTATGGTTCATAAAAGTTGCCATTGAGATTTTTGAAGCTTTATAGTTGTAATTAGTTTGGGTTGAAGCTTAATGATGAATGGTATTGAGTTTGTAAAATGATTTTTATTAATTTTCATGTTTGGTGATTAAATTGATAAAAAATTAAAGTGGACATGTTTCTTATTGATAAATTCAGAATTTTTGGGTTGTTTTTGAATGGTTAAAAATTAAGTTTAATGGGTTTAAAGTTATTTGTGAGAAACAGGCTTGTTTTGGTCTTAAGAATCAAATTGAGCAAAGTGTAAATAGTTGGGGCAAATGTACAAAATTGTAAATAATAAGTTATATGTATTAAATAGATTAGAGTTTGAAATTGAGGATAAAAATCGAAATAAATTATATTATAGATCAAGAGCAAGTTGATAATCGTGGAAAAGGGAAGGTTGTTGATTAGTCACTGAACTTTTGTTATTTCTACGATTTAGCCCTGGTAAGTTTGTAGTTCTTGACTCGAACTCTTCATTTTAATTTAATTGTTTAGTTGCACCTAATATCAAATTATATCATTTAATATAATTGGTTGATTCTATTGAATGGAGTATTATAGAATAATATATGTATGAATATGAAATAGATCAAAGATATTTTCCCATGGTTAATGTTGTGATTGATTAATTGATGAAATGTGGTATTGAGGACTTAATTCTTGTTGAGAAAATCTTTGTCGGTTAATCCGATTAGCGCTGGGCACAAAACATCATTGGTTTATCCAACTAGAGTTGGGCTCACATTTGATATCCGTTGGTTTATCCGACTAGCATTGGGCACAAATTATGTTACAGTTTATTTGTTAGGCACCGAGTGTCATCCATTGATCGATTCATTCGACAAGGTAGAATTAATTCACTGGAGAAGGTTTGTGTATAAATGTTATTATGGACGATGTATAAAATGAGTTATTGAATGATATGGTAAATTTCATGGAAACAATCATACATGTTATGGAATATAAACTTAAAGTCATTAGGTGTAATTGTGGTTCTTCGAATAAACATGTTTGCTTAATCTATAATTGTTCTCGGGTTTGTAGGTTAGGAACCTACTTTTGTTTAGCGACTCAGCATCCACAACATATCTCGAACTCAATATTGGTGATGTATTTTTTTTTTTTTTTGTATCTTGGCATGTACCTAGGTTATTTTGGTTAGCTAGGATCTTTTGATGTATAAATGTCCTATTAAATAGAAAAGTAGCTTATATAGAGATGATATTTTGTAAGCTTTATTAAATGTTTTGTTCAAAGCTAACAATTGTATAAAGTTATATATGCTTGTGGGTATGTTAGTTTTGATGCCTTTTTGAATGAAATATGTTCACAAATGGAAGATCAATGTCATGAATTATCTTAGTTCATTTAGTTAAATGTACGATCTTATTGAGGTGTTTTGATGAGCATATTGGTAGACTTAGAATGCATGAAATTTTGGTATGAAATTGATATTTTAAAATGTGTTTTGAACCTATGATTTAATCTAGTTTTGGTGTGCCTTGGATTGCAAGAAATGGTGAATGAAATACTTGTGTTAGGACTTATTTAGGCTGCACACGGCTTGTGACATGGGCTATCACACGGCTGTGTGTCATTTTAAAATGAGGTGCTAGTTAGTGAGTTACACAATTTAGGAATACAGGCGTGTGGAATAACCACAGAGGCGTGTGTGTTAGACACACGACCATGTATTTGGCCACATGGGTTGGCCTGTGTCACATGGTTGAGTGACCCCTTTATGCAAAATTTTTAGTTTTCTTCAAAACTTCCTATCTTGTTTCAAATTAGTCCCTAATTGTTTCTACATGTTTTTATGATCTTGTATGCTTGAAATATGATTTGTAAGCTATATTTTTAACCATGTTTGAATGTCTGAATAATTGTGATGGATTAATAAAATAATCGTTAAAGTTCAATAATAGATGCGTTTTGATCGATAATACTTTGAGACCCTATTTCGACAACGAATATAGGTTAAGGGTGTTACATACAGGGTCACACTCTATAGTTGAAGTGAATAGAATCCAAATACATTTGGTATTGTATTTAGTTGTCACATGAATTAAATTAATTATTGTATTAATTTAATTTGATGGTTAAATATTAAACACATTATACGTACAAACTTGTTGTACACAAATAAAGAACATAGTTAAAATGAATATATTAATTTGATTCATATAAAATATTTATTGTATATAGTTTATCGAAATTTTTAATATAAACAGTTATAATAATAATTTCGGTCAAAATATAAAAGGATATGGAAAGTGATATTTTTTTGGAAAGAATATAACTTTTTTTCTTGACTTTCCATTTGTTTCTCTAATAATAATGAAATAATAAAATAAAAGGAAATGAATCTCTTAATGTGTTAGGGTAACCAAGAGAAAAATAAAATAAAAGGTCTAGCAAACGTCTTTAAAATACTCTTTGAAAAGTTCAAGAGATTGTTGTTCGTTCTTTGACTAGGTGGATTACGTAGAGATCGAGTCGTTATTATTGTGGCTTGGAATTGACATCCCCGAAAGGGAGCCTATCAACAACGTTATTCGTCATTTTTCAATTTCGAAAGGTATATTTTTCAACCCTTATTTCAACTCCCTCGCACATGGATCCATGACTGATGATCGTCGGAATAATTTTTCCAATGCACCATGGGGCGTATTGGCAATCCAACAATAAACACATTTCTATCCTTCAGACACAAGCATCCTTTAACCTCATGATTCATATTTCATACCTAAACCATCAGATTTCATGCAATCCATACTCTCATGTCCATACTTCATACATTACTCATCAAAATCATCACATCATACTTTCTAGTTTCAATCCCATTATTTGGTCACTTAGCACAGAAGTTTCTAGAATGTATAATTCACATGCAAGACTCAGTCTAGAGACTCACCTAATAACCTCAAAGGCATGTTAGACTTTAGATCCATCATTCAGCAAGATGTTACAGCTTCCTCTGCCTTTTAGTACAGAAATACTTTGTTAGAACCCATTTGAGTAACCATTATTATCATTTTAAACCCATACATCTCTCAAAGCCTTATTTCTCCAAACGTACTTACAAATCTATGTTTCCTTGATAGACAGAGTCACAAAATGTACCTTGATGTGAAGAAAATCACTAGAAATATCTAGGATTTCAGACTCAACTCAGAGAAATGTTTTTATCTTTCTTTAGCCCTAGACCATAATATTTTCAAAGGAAAAGGGGAAGAAGGTAACTCTCTCTTAACTAAACCTGAGTGTTCTTTAACTTAACCCAAGTCTCTATTGGAACTTAGCCATGAATGCTACTGGAGCATTAGTCAAACCAAATGGCATTACTAAAAATTTATAATGGTCGTAACGTGTACGAAAAGCTGTTTTGGGAATGTCATATTCCTTGAATTTCAGTTAATAATAACCTAATCTCAAGTCAATCTTGGAGAAGACGAAAGCTCCTTTCAGTTGGTCAAATAAGTCGTTAATTCGTGGAAGTGAATACTTATTCTTAATAGTCAACTTATTTAATTGCTGATAATCTATGCACAAACGCGTCAGTCCATCTTTCTTCTTGACGAATAAAACTGGAGCTCCCCATTGCGACACACTAGGACATATAAATCCTCGATCCAATAAGTCTTGCAATAGAATTTTCAACTCTTTGAGTTCTGTTGGTGCCATACGATAAGGAGATATGAACACCGGAGCCGTACCAGGTAGCACTTCAATTGCAAACTCTACTTCCCTCTCGGGTGGCAATCTTGGTAACTCCTCGGGAAACACGTCAGGAAAATTCGCAGACAACTCGAATCATGTTAAATCTGACTATCGATCGAATCTGAGTTTATTACATAAGCCAAAAAGGCTTCACAACCCCGAATAAGCAACTTATTAGCTTGAATCGCTAAAATGGTTCAATTTAATCTATTTGGTCAAACCCCATTTACTTCAATCAAACCTCCATCAGTACTCTAATCACAAACTTTTTCTTACGACAATCCAGAATCACTCCGTGTTCAGTGAGCCAGTCCATACCCAAAATTACATCAAATTCACCAAATGGCATGATTAATAAATCAACTGGGAATGATAAATTTTGAATCTCTAATGGACATCGTCTACACACTCGATCTACCAGCACTGACTGTCTTACCATGGACACCTTAGATATCTCGGATTCTAAACTCCTCGACTTGGTCAACTCAAAATTAATGTAAGAATGAGATGATTTGGGGTCTATCAAAGCATAAACTGGTGTAGAACATAATATAAAGATACCTGTAACTACATCAGTAGGATCACCCTCCTCCCGAGTACGTACGACATAAGCATGCGCTGGTATTCTGGCCTCTAACTGACGAGTAGCCGTATCACTACCTCTTCTAGCACCACTACTAAAGATAGAGCCACTATGACTCGTCCCACGACCTCTGAATGCAAGTGTAGATCTCTGAGTAGAAACAGGGGTAGTGGTATCACCCCTCGAGCAATCTCGAGCAATACGATCCAACGATCCATACCGAAAATCCCACAATATTCTAACATTCACCATGGTGCTTTTTCCCACAATATTCGCAGGCTGGAATTTCTATGTCACGAGACGGACCTCACATGCTACTCACAGACACAGTACGCTGTCGATCTCTATTTCCCTCCGACTTAAATGTTGATTTCCAAGTACCACGAAAATCCCTGGTTCTCTTCGAGTGAGGATGAGAACTAGCAGCTTCAGTTCGCTTCCCGGTAGAACGTGTAGTCTCAATCTTCTTGTCAAGGCCCAAGGCTTATTCTACCATTTTTTTCTTATTAAACTAGATCGACAAATTCTGATATCCTATGGGAAACTAACTACACCCGAAGCTCATCATGTAATCCTCGTAAAAATCACTTGCAATTCTCTGCTTCGGAAGGAAGAAATTCAGTGGCGTATTTACTAAGTCGTAAGAACTCCCATTCATAATTGACCACTGACATTTCATTCTGCTTTAACAGTAAAAACTCTTGCTTTCTCTCTTCAATATATAATTCCCCCACATATTTCTTTTGAAACTCCCTCTAAAAGAAATCCCAATTCACTCGCGCAACAGGTACGTGTCGTGTACTTGTCTGCCACCAAGTATATGCTTCTCCTTGCAGTAGAGAAACAGTGCAAATTAAATTCTCACGGGGTGTACACTCTAATTCCTATAATATCCTCTTAGTGGACTCCATCTACATCTCAGCGGTTGAAGGGTCAACCCTCTTCGAACCCAAGAATTCAGTTGCCTCGTACCTTTGTAATTCCTTGATCGGGGCCCGTTGAGTTGTAGATTCAGGCATCTCAGTAGAAGTGGCTCCCGCAACACGTTGGATAGCTTCAACGATAGCTTGTAGTAAGTTTGTATCACTTTGACCTCTATTATTATCTCGATCTCCATCGAGTTGTTGAACACCAGTTCGGTTAACACTTGTTGTCAACAATTTAGACACATCCATGTCATCGGTATACTCTTCGCTAGAGTATACTTCTTGAAAATTCTCGTCATTTGACCCTTCCGACATCTCTTTAAAACTATAAGATAGAAACAATTATAATTAGCATCCTAATCTCGACTCAAATTGACTCAACTTGGTATGTACCTCTAGACTCAATTCCACGCTCGACTTAGTTCTAGAATCAACTAAACTGAAAGCTCTGATACCACTAAATGTATCACCCCCTTACTCGGTCCGATCATTGGACATGTGTAACTAGATGCCACAACTATACTAATATAATAATAACTAATTAAAAATCTTACTTTCCTGTTATTAATAGAGTTATATTTTATTTAGAAATTAATAATGGAATTAGAACTAGAAGATAAGTGAATTTATTTTTATTTTTAATGAATATTTGATTTTTAAAGAACTTCTACCGATACTTACATAAATGGGTATCTGTAGTTCTAACGACAGTGAGCACTCAGAATTACTTGCAGAATTCTATCAGTATTGAATGAGTTCTACCGATACAATATAAGCAACTACCGATACTAAAAGTTCCAGAGACTAAATTAAATTTTTGCCTAAGGCTTCTATCGAACCTTCAAATTTCAACTAGCGCAACAACTGCTATACTACCAAAACTTGAAAAAACTTCTACCGACACTAAATAAGTCAATAACTAATCTACCTATTTCCCTGCACTTCTACTGAAACTTTGTGAAGTTCTACCAAAACCTTGAAATACAATAAAGTTCTACCGGTAGATGATTTACAACTACCGAAACAAATTACCAATTTTATATTATAACTATATCAACAAATAGATTTCAATAATCACCTCAGCCATCATTCCTCCCAATAATACAATGAATGTCCATTACACTTCAAAACGCAAAATACATGACATTCTATACACTAATTTTAATTGGGTACACCTAACTCTTCTTAGGTACATGCCAATTCAAAAATTAAAGTGAACTCACAGAAGCTTGAGTCCAGGATTTGTCTTTGGATGTTGAACGGTGATAATATCAAAAAGAATCTAACCTGCACATGTAACAAAATCATTCGCTTAGTAAAATATGGTAGTATTCTAATAACCTAAGCATAATAACAACATAACCACATTTAAGAATTTAATTTAATATCTATACAAAATGTTTCTATATGCATAACACAAAATTTTTACTATTATTCTAATTCATCTTTTTCTCTCGTTTCACGTCTCACATCAGAATTGCTTCCTTTCCATAATTTTAAATTTTCATTTGGCATACATACTTATGCATATCATATACCATTTTCTCAAATACTCTATACATGTCTCATGGCATTTCCATTTCATTTTAACATAATGCACATCATTTTTAAATTCCCTATTAACACGACTCGGACATTGACGGATACATGGATCCAACCAACACACCGGTTTGACATCCAATGCCTCATCGGATAAATTCAAAGTAAATAAACACGCCCAGCGCTACAATAAAATTGACACCCAGTGTCCCATCGGTTAAACCAAAGAAATTTGGCACCCAGTGCCTCATCGACTCATGGTTGAAGTAACCCTGTACTCTTCCTATCTTATGGCATGCCATCTATATCCGACTCGATCCGAACAGTTAATAGAGTAAACATTTTCATTTAATGTCAAGCCACATCTCAACTTTTCTTAATCTTATTCATAGTAACAATGCATTTTAAAATACAAAATATTAATAACATAAATTCACTAATATTGGAATCTCACCTCATACAAATGCAATTGAAATTTCATATACAATCCAAAATCCTCATTTAATCTATTTATCAAATTAACTCAATGAGTAAGGAATCTCATACCTTGATTTCTACTATAAGCGAATTATTATTATTTGCCAATTTATTAACTAGTTTAGGTTATAGAAATACCAATCGTGAGTTCCGAGCTACTAGTACCTTATTCTTGCCCTTTCTCACCGAAGAGTTCGGGTCAACATTAGCTACGGAAATAAACATACACATATTCATTAATTTTCAAACAATTTTACTCTAATAAAATCTTAATTCTCTATTTCTCATTCTTACACTAACTTCACATGTTTCTAAATTTGATCCTTAACACTTGAACTAGGACTAATCTCACTATTTAATCTCTTTACTCATCTAGCCCAAATCATGCATGCCCAAAAATCCAAAAACTCCATTTACTCAACAATGGTAACATTTAAAACTCTTCACCAAATTAAAAAATATGATATGGATTTGATAACTTAAAATGTTAGGATTCTAAAAACATAAAAAATATAAGGAAAAGACTTGATTTCACTTACCAAATTTGAAGCTTAACTTAACCTAAACTCAAGTTTTTCTCCCCTTTTCTTCTACCTTGATGCTGTCGAAATTCCTAGCTAAGAGAAGAAGAAAATAGTTTTTCTTCTCTTTCTTCGCAACCCATACCTTTTATCATAATTATCCACCTTTTCCTTATTTTATTTAATTTCATTTAATTACTCAAAATTTCTCAAACCACAATCCCTTTTATATTACAAAATTTTAAACAAATTTTTGGACTCACTCACTTATACCTAACGGCACTAAGGCTTCCAAAGAGGAAATTTGCCCTTTGGTCCTTCCCAATTTTTTTGTAATCTATACTTTTACTTTTTATGCAATTTAGTCTCTATATCTAATTTTCACCACACATTCAAATTCACTTATCAAATAATATAATTATTCTACGATTTAATTTCATAAATACTTTTATTAAATATATACGGGTCCAAAAATTAGATACTAAATCCCAAAGTACCTTTTTTTGACAACCCTAAATTCGGATTATTACAAAGAACATATTTAGGTTCATCTATTAATATAAATTATCTTTTTGTATTACGATCTGACCACGTAATACACTTAGTTTTAATTAAACATTAGACAACTAGTGAGAAACATTTACTTTCGTTTAGCTTTGTGTACAAAAATGATGTGAGATCAATATACAAAATATTAATGTAATTCATAAATAATTTTATTAATCAATCTGTTCAAAAAATTACAAATGTACTTAAATGAAAATACAACACTTAAGACACCAAATTTAATACGATGACTCCTTACTAAATGTGAGATTATGAGGTGGTGTGTGTAGGTGATAGCTAGACCGGAGTTGGGCTCCAATGAGGATTAGTTACATGTTTTCGTATTTTTCCTTTCTTTTATTTCGTATGGCATGTAACTATTAAACTACTGGGTTTTTTTTTCAGAATTGGATTTGGACTTCCTTTTTTTTTATTTGCTTTTATTATTGGTATTTGTTTGTGTATTTTGTTTTTTGTACAACTTACCCGGAAGTTACACAACACTTTCATTAGAATTAGGATGAAAAAAGTATTTAATTGAAAATTTAATTTAATTTAATTTAATAAATAATGTCTATTTTAAGAAATAAAAATAATGTCTATTTCGAAAAAGTAGAATTAAATTATAGTGTTTGAAAAATAAAGATGCAATAAATCTAGGCAGTTGGAAATCGAAGGTATCATGAGTAGAGACGTATATGCACATAAAATAAAAATCATGTATGCAACACATTGATGCACATATATCACTATTTGGGGGTAATTGTGAACTGATATTAAGGATTAAAATGTGAAATTACAAGCCTTGTAATTGTAAGAGGAGCTATTCGGTTTCCTTTCATTCTAGAGCCTAAAACCACTGAAATTATTGGCATTTACTACCTGTACTGAGAGACATGTATCAGTGGAGACTATTCACCAATATGTACTAGTAATTGCAGTCTCATTTTCTCATCACGAAGATGGAGCTTCCTTGCTATCTGTTGAGGCCAAAAGAGCTAAATACTCCTGTATTGCTTCACCTTCTTTTGTAACTTCAATGTCATAGTCTGATAATGCATCTGCTTTTCCTATGTCTCTTGCAAGTTCATCTTCCATCTCCACATCCCGTTCGTCGTCTGCAGCAGTTGATGGTCCTTCAACACTATTGGGGTTCAAATTGCTAGCCTCTGAAGCCGGATTCCCACTGCTGTTAGCATCAAAAGCCGGGAGTGGATCAAATTCTGACAGTAATCGACTCATTGTTTGCTCCATCGTCTCACCAGCCTGAACAACAGCAACCACTGAACCCAGGTATATATCAGAATATTGCTAGGATAAATACTAGTCATGTTTATGGGGGATAAACAAGTAATGATTTCAGCAAAACCTTTTCCAAATATAATCCTCTTCAGCACTAAAAAGTTTTTGTAATTACATCCAAATTTGGCAATAAGGTACTTCAAGTACATTTTCCTATAAACTGGATAGATTGCAACATGTATTTACCATGTCGAATCTATAATGTCTGTTACATGAATTCTCAGTTTGCTCTACTGATTCTTTTGAGTCATAATATGTTTTTCGAACAAAAAGCTGTTGTTTAATTGTTTTGAATTACTAGTGAGAAAAGCATATCCTTTCCCCTTTCTTCTGGCTTTGGCCATTATTATTATGGACCATAACAGGGTTTAGCTATATATCTCACAAATTTTAAATTTGTTCGCTCACCTCCACCACAAACATGCACGCAATACACATGAAATTATAGGGTTACCTCTAGTTACTAGAATATCTACCGTGACAACCATGGAATCTATATCATAAAGATGGAAAACAACTATGAAATGCCAATATATCAGTTCAGAACTATTTCATCATTACCTCTAGATCTGTCAAATCCCATAGATACAAGCTCTTCAATTCTGGCATTTACAGCTCGTTGCTCTCTTTTCCTTTTCCTTGACTCAATATCAAGCTGCACACAAACATAATCAATGATGACCACAGCCAATAAAATTGGAAATTAGGAAAACCTCATGCAAAAGCAGTCAACCTGGATGGCAGAATTAGTTTCTGGATTTGTCAGATCATCTAACGCCTTTTGGAAGTCATTCTCATTCCTTCGAAGGGCTTCAGCAGCAAGTTTCTTCTCAAATCTGCCAAATCTTAAATGTGTTAGAATTTTCAATTTAAAAGAAAAAGGTAAAAAAGGAGGGTCACTTGAAGTTATGATTGTTAAACTTGAACTTTCGAAGCTCACAATCATACACCAAAATGGTAGTCATCATATCACATCAATGAAGATCTAAAAGGACAAACAAGACTACAGGAGTGCCCAGCTCACCCAATAGCCACCAATTCTTTCAATTTCTCAAGATTCACTGCTTTCTTCAATGGTGTCACTCCATATTGCTTTAGCTCCCTGAAAACTTGTTACGTTAATTATTTGTACATAAAAGAAAATGACAATTATAAGAGATCTTAATTATATTATACCCACATGATTTCTGTTCTATGCCGGATATCATCCTCCCGCTTTTGTTTTCTCTTTGCCTTCTCCTCAAAAAGAAAATCAATAGCTCTCCCGACATCTTGGTTGTTCAATCGTAAGGCCCTCCTTGCATCACGTTCCTTAAAGCCCATGCTCATGACATGAGATAAGGCTTCATCAGGCACTTGTAACTGATATTGACAAAAAAATAAAAATAAGGCTTAATATTCGAGAAGGAAGCAACAAAACTCTGGTTAAGAAAATAAAAATGGAAACAACAAAGAAATGGAAACAACAAAATGATGGCTGAATGTGGCAGAAGGAAGTAAGAGATGAGCACAACAAACTATTGATGCATGTCATTTCTATTATATTTAACCATTATTTTTCATTATATAAAAGTTGCAATAGTACGGAAAGCGATTTGCAAATCCAGTCTTCTAACCCTTGGCTTATAGATACGACATTAAGTGCTCCCTTTTTATCTACTCATTGAAGCCAAACCTAAACCCTTGCTCAAAGGACAGCTTCATGAATGCTGATAAGAGGATATATAGGTTATTGAGAAGAGAGAAGCTGTAGTGGTCCCCCTTGGGGGAGGGGGGGTGGACTATAGAAAAGCTAGCTGCTTCGGACTGTAATTATAGTGACCTGTGAGAATTTTGCCTGTGCAGATGTCAGTGCCCCTTTAGATTTATCCAACTGACCATTATGATATGCCACCACCCCTTCCAACAACTCCAACCTCATATGTCTACAAAGAAAGTATCCAAAAGAGATTAGCTTAACATTGCAACAAACAGCATTCTCATTCAAGTCCAGAAACATAGAAATTGAGCCACTGAAACAATTTTCAGAAAGTACTCACAGTGCAAGCTCTGGCTGGCAACCAGCTTGAAGGAGTCTAACACGGGAAAAATCCTTCCCGTAACAACGCTCGAGTCCTTCTCTGGCTTTTTCAAGGCGTATTCCTGCAACTGAAAGCCAACTGATGTCTCGAAGCAAGAAATAGCACCACACCATGTCTATTTGCAGTATCGGTACATTGTCAATAAACTGCAAGCAAGCACATACAGCTAAAATGTATAGGATATTGAGTTGATTCAAATCTAAAGAACAAGCATGCAATTATTCAAATAACATATGCATGTTTAAGATCATATAAGGACTAACTAAAGGCTAAATCAAGTTTTAGTTATATCCCTAAACAAAAATATGAAACACAGCAAGGGTTAAGTTATCCAGAAAAAGAACCTTCTTCGATTCTAAGAAGGAAAATCTTACCTCAAGGACCTTGGGATCACAAAGTGAGAAAGCCTCCTACAAGAAAGAAAAATAGAACTTATATCGATTAATAGTCAAACTCAAAGAAAAATATTTCACCTACAACCAAATTATTATCTTTGCTAACAAGCTATATTTCTTGGACTCCTTTCCCTAAATCACACGTCCAGTTACATATCTAGACATGGATGCAGAGATACAACCCTCCAAATATATGAAAAACTTGGAAAGATTTGTTATATCAATGTCAAACGCAAATTTGTACACTCATCCCCCAAGTCTGATTAACATAACAGACAAGAAAGTTTATCAACTGCCAGTCTAAGAATCCACATTCAAACAAGAAAAAATTAGTAGTGTTGAAGCAAAAGAGGAAGGATGCTAGAGACTGACCTCGCCCATGGTAAGCACTTCCAGTGCATCTTTATACAGTTGTCTTGTAAGTAGATTCTTTGCATTTTCATGAAGCATCAGACCCATCATCACTGCCCTGTTTAAAGACCATTCATATCTTACTTTAGTTTTAAAAATGGGGTAAATGTCTTAATACACTAGGGAAAAATGACATACCGCTGATCAGTCTCAGTTCCTAATTGTACTTTTTGCCCTCCCTGGTTTTCAAGTTCAATATTGAAGTCTTCAATTGGTAGTGAACCATCTACATGTCTCTTGGAAAGTGCAGTGGCAGCAGCCCTGCCAATAGAGATAACTATGGATTAGTCACTGGTTAATTTGCAAATCGATATGCAATGGTACTTACAAAATAAACAGAAAGGAACTATTATCCAGCCCATCAAATCCTGAAAAGATGATCATTTCATAATGCAGGAAAACTGTAAAATTGTCTCATCCATTAGAATTTTTCAAAGGTAGGATGGAAGTCTTTGGTTCATCTAACATGTTCATAGAGGAAGACGTATTTTTCAAAGTATTCACCCACTTCGAAAAACAACAGTAGACGCTTGATATCATCTCAACTTAAGGTAAACCATAAAGGACCAACATCTCTCAAAGACTCAAACACTGCAAACTACTAACACTTGACACTATCAATTCAACCGTAGACTTCAAACTAAAGTACCACAATGATTTTAAGACAGAAAAATACTAAAATTCCATCACCTGCATGCAAATACTTAATACATCCCAAGAACACAATTCCTTTTGGCATGATAATATATGATTTACAACCCTAAACCCTAAAAGAAAGAACGTAATCATAAATTTCCTCATTATAAGAATAAATTTGGTAACTTCGATTAAACCCAGAATTTCAAAAAAACCAAGAACCCAATCAACCGTTAAAAGGAAAAGAAAAAGAAAAAGCACTCAGTTTATACAGAAATATTGAATACTATTAATTAAACATTTAAAATAAAACAAAGAGCGAGAGAAAAGGAGAGAGTTGACCAAAAAGACTCACTTGACTCGAGCAAGTCTGCGAGAGCGTTCCTCCTCGGCCATCAATTCTTGTTCCAAGGACTTGCCTTCATCAACGGAGACACGGGTGGCAAGAATCTTAGCATTGTTTCTGATACCCAATTGGGTTAAGTTTTGAGAGCCATCGCCATCTTTCAAAACTTTACCAGCAGATATAAGGTTGATAGAGTCAGGACGTTGGGCATTTGATCGTTCGGCAACCTCTTCCCTCAGCATTGCTACCGTCCAATTCTCCAATTCTAAGTCTATCACCCCTACCCATGTCCCTGCGATCCTCAATTTCGCCATCACCACAATATAATTTCCTTTTCCCCCTTAAAAGAAAAGAATAAAAAGTCGAATGTCAGAAAGGGTAAAGACTTCTACTCCAGTGAGGATGGGGCGTCTTATGTATGTATATATAGGTTGTAGGGAAACAGATGGTAAAGTGTAAGGTAACTTCGTGAGCAAGTTCGTGGATTTTTATGGTTAAATTATTCTATTAGTCCCTGTATTTTACGAGAGTTATAAATTTAGTTTATATACTTTTTGAATTAATCACTTTCAGTCTTGTACTTTTCGAATTTTGAAGTGTTAGTCGTGGCCCAAACAGTAACAATTAAATTTATTTGGTTAAATTCAGCTACTAGTCCTCTACTATATGTACAGTTATAGATTTAGACTATTTTCTCCAAATGGATTATTTTAAATTCTTATACTTTTGGAATTTAAAAATTTTAGTCTTGACCTAAATGATAGTTGTTAATCCATTAATTGAATTTTTAGTGAGTAATATATAGAAATAATAAATTAAAATGGCATTATACATATGATCATGCACATCAAATTTTAGGAGTCGCAGAACTTTACTTGATGAATTTAACAATTATTGTTTGGTGAGGAATAGAAATTTTAAATATGAAAGTACATAGATTAAATTCATAACTTTTGCAAAATATAGGGATTAATAGAATAATTTTACCTATTTTTAACTCCACTTCTACTTTGGTTTCCACGTGGTCTTACTTTGTAATACTCCCAAATAAGAGTTACGGTTAAGGATGAGTGTTTGATCGAATTGAGTTAAAAAAATTTTGAGTTAATCGAGTTGACGAATCATGTTTTCTCATCGTAACTCGAATTGAATTTTTTTCGATTCGAGTTAAGTTGAATCGAGGAACATTGTTCAAGTTAAATTAAAAAAATTAGACATGCCAAATTAAAATCTTGTTATTATATAACTAATTCCATGTTAGAGGACTTAAATTTGAAACCATGTATATTTGAAAACTTTTTCAAAGAAAAATAAGATATTTTAATATAATAAACTTGAATAATTAATTAACTTATTTAGGTTCCAAATTTATTAATTGTAACACCCCCTCACTCAATAACACCCAAAACCCAAAAACCGTGCCAGTTAGGATCTCGATGTCTCTCTTTTCATTTATTATTGTTCATCTTTAAAAATCGTATCATTAAATTTTACATTATTAAAGAAATACATCTAACACGTCATAAATCACCAATAAATTATAACCACAATTCAAATTTAGGGTTTAAGGGTAGTACTACCGATATAAATATGGCTTCTACCGAAACATGTAATGCTTCTACCAATACAAAAAACTCTAGAGAATAAACAAGTCTTACCCTACAACTTCTACTGATACAAGTATATAACTACTGATACTTCTAAGTGCAGAACTATCGATACCTACTATGCAACTATCGATACAACTCAAGCTAGTGAACAACCTCTCTCCTACCTTGTACTTCTACCGATACATGTAGTAGTTCTACCGAAACAAGTATGCAGAATCTCAAGAATTATGTCAAACACAAGTTTATTAATACCTACCATTCATATGTCCAAAATGGATTAAACCATTACAAAATTCATAGTTTTCAAATCATTACATTATACTACTAAGTCTAGATTCCAACTTGAACAAGCAAACATTACTACATTCAGTATTTCATTAAAACATATCAAAATCATCACAATCTCGAACGAGTAAAACAAAAGATAACATCATCTTAGTACATGCCATACAAACAAGTGATGAAGGACTACCAAACAAACTCCTATCATAGTGTGATTCTTCAAGGTGATCCGATCCTTAGACAGCCTAATGTAACTACAAAACAATAATGGATATACATGTATGCTTATTTAAGCTTAGTAAGTTCACATAAATCATTATCTTACTGAATAACCAAATGGTTTAAAAATAATAGCAAGTATGTATTCATAATCTTGTGAACGGTAACGAATCTGTTCTCTTCCAGTCCTCCAGAATTTTAGCTCATACGAGCCCAGAAAGGTTAACCAGTATATGATGCTGCTCACACAAGCTAATGAGAATCTGCAACGTATGTAGAGACTCAACCATCGATATGGTCCAGAATCTCCTACTCACGATGCTGCTCACACAAGTTGATGAGAATCCGCAACATACGCGGAGACTTAACCATCGTAAGGGTCCACATTCTTAGTATTCATTCAGAATCTATCGACTAGCGATGTCGCTCATGCAAGCTGTCAGGATACTACAACATATGCAAAATCTCAGCCCATCGCGTCAAATCAAATAACCGGCGCTAAGCCTAACATATCATTTCTTCCATCGTCTTTCCCATCATCTCGAATGTTTTAACTTTCCTCAAGTTGCTGTAACAATAGTGAATACACAGAGAACATACAATGCATATAAACTAACATTGCGAACTTATCAGACGAAATTACAGTTTGAGTAAAACTCTAGGGACTATTTTACTAATTTCCTTTTTTTTCGTTCTGTGGCGTAATCGCAATCTAAATTAACAATCACCCAAATTCCACATTAAGTCACGTAATTCAATCATTTAACACCATTTGATCCTTTTAGGAAATTTACGATTTTACCCCTAATACTTTCTTTTTATTCAATCTAGTCCTTTCAACACAAAACATGCAAAATACCCATTTTCCTTTCAAACCCATATCAGCCGAATGTACCTTGATCTCATACAAGTCCCTACAATCCATTTATTTCACATAAAGTACACTCAATTTCATCATTTAATATTTTAGTCCTTAAACCCTAATTTCATCAATAATCACTTTACAAAAAGATCTAACCCAAACATCAAGCATTCAAATCTATCAAAAACTTTCAAGAACAAGCATTTTCAATAATGGTAAGATCTGTAACATTTGAAAGATTCACGAATTAGCCCCTAGATTAGCTAAACTAAGCTAATACGAACTCAAAAACATAGAAATCAATAAAAACGGGTGAGAAATCACTCACCAATTGAAGCTTTAAGCTTGGTCGAAACTTCCTTTAACGTTTATAGGGTTTCTTTATTTATTTAGTGAAGAAGATGAAGAAAAATGATTAATTTTGTTATGATTTTGGGTTAAAAATCATTTCCTTTACATTTACTATTTTACCCTTTAATTAACAAGTTTTTTCCTCTTATTTTCAACCCAAATTCGTCCAGCTACTTAGTTAATGGTCTAATTACCATTTAGGTACCCTAACCTATCTTCCAATTATCATGTAATGTATTAAATCAATGAAATTCCACTTTTACACTTTTACGATTTAATCCTTTTTACTCAATTCACCATCTAAATGTTAAAATTTCCTAACCAAATTTTAATATGATGTCAACAAAGTTATAAATATTAAAATAAATAAATTTGTAACTCGACTTATTAGAGTTGTGATCCCGAAATCATTGTTTTTGATACCACTAAAAACCGGGTTGTTATAAACTCTTCCCCATAGGAAATTTTGTCCTCAAAATTTTATCTAGCAGTACCCGTTTTATTCTAAAATTTCTTCATAACAATAATCATTACTAATTCACCCAAATCTAGAACATAACATTCTCATAATAATCTTGAATAATCCAAACTTTATCTTAGCTTTCCCTACCTAAGAATCACAATAGGCAGTAATAATTCAAACGATATTTAATTTTCAATTTCCTTTCCAGATTCAAAGTAAATCAATAGAGATTTCCAAAGATGTCTTCAAAAATTTTCATATAACAATAGAAAATCTTTTTAGCCAAATCTAATCAAAACTAACTGTCAAATTCATATAACCAAAAGGATCAACCTCACTGAACCAACTCACCATTAATATTTTTTATGTAAATCATTGTCCACATATAGCCTATCATACATTTCTCACATTTTACGAAATCACAAACCCTGCTTGAAGTCTTTCCAAATATCATCAATATTCATAATTATGACTATATCTACATATCTAGATGAGATTAAACAATCTAATTCATCATATTCATAAATCAACAGAGATAGTAGTTAACTTAGACAATGTTATCAAAATTCTTAATGGTTATCTCAAGTTTCAAAGAAATTTTCAGCTTTTCACATCTTCAACTAGAACTGAATAACTGAATCTTTATCAACTTCGGACATATTGTTACGTCCCTTTTAACTTATTGAATAAATTTTCTGTATGATGTATATAAGATCATTTCCTGTACAAAAACATTTGAATAACTCTGATTTATTCTATTTGTTTTACCGGATTAAACCATATCAGCATATTAGTCCGACATTTCAACCAATTCATTTCAGTCTATAATTTACTTCAGTAACATATAACTTTAGTCAATCTATTTCCAGATTAAAATACCAAATTTATGAAATGATAGTAACATCAATCAACAGTAACCTTCAGGGGACATCCATAACACAATAGGTTAACCTATGACACTGTAATCTAAAGGATTTGTAACTAGTATTTCAAATTCAATCGACTCGATAGATAGATTTTATCAGTTGTTAAGCAATACCGATATAGGAATAAATCCACCCTGAATCATTCACAGCACAAATAGTCACATCAAAAGATAGAATTTACCAGTCATATCATCGATTGCAGTTGCCTCTTCTCTGGCTCAATGGCATAGGTCCGTGCAGGTGCTCGGACTTCAAATCTGTGTGTATTTTCCCTAATATTGTTACGATTTTCGCCCATAATGCTACTCTGACCAGGACGTCTACCCTTTTGTGGTGTGACCGAGGGTTTTACACTCTAATTCTCTTCCTTTTCGTGTGGCACTAGGCAATTTCGTACCATATGATCAGTTGCTCCACATCAGAAACATGCTACTTTCCTCAAATGACACTCACCCAGATGAAACTTTCCACAATATTCACAAATCAGGTTAGGTGCATTACAAACATTGGCTACACTGTTTGCAGGCCTATTCTGAAATCTAATTTCAGATTGTGACGACCCACTCTTGCTCTGATAACCAAATGAAATTGTCACTCGGTTCTCATTCTCTCTGAATTTCTTTGGCGACGGCAAAGAGAAAGTTTTAAAATTTTTTTTTAATTTAAATTTCTTTTTACAACTCATTTTACGCCTAAAATACCCAAACCAACCCAAACTCAAGCCCAATACCCAAAAAGCCAAATAAACCCAAAACACAACAAAAAATCAACAAACCTTAGTTGCCTAAGCCACCTGTCGCCGCTGCCTCACCCAGGTCCCTCATTCCACGTTAGCAAAAGCACGTTCTCGAGGCTTCTGACACCCCACATCGAGACCTCGCCTTTGTCACCACCTGCCACGCCGTTTGGATTTGCAAAAAGAATAAAAGACAAGCATAGGAGAACAAAACATTGTATTCGAATTCAGCTATATCAAGCCTTCGAAAATCTTTTTTATTTTTTAAGAACACTAGCAATCAAAATACAAAAGATCAGAATTTTCAAAGGTAGTCTTGTTCTTATATATTTATTTTATTTTCATTTTCGAAATACAAAAATATAGAAATAATAAAAAGAAAAGGGAGGAGATTATCTGGTTGCCGTTCGGATGCTATCGTCGCCGTGATGGCCATTTGAGAACTCCTTCAGACCAATTAATGGTTGTGTGAGGGCTTCGAAAAATAAAAAGAGAAAAAATCATTTTTCCCCTTTCGAAAAAACCGTAAAAGCTGAATTATTTTGTGTATTTGGGGAATTTTGGGTTGGAATTGGAAGTTTTAAAACCTAGATCTAGATTTTATAAAAAGAAAATAAAAAAATATTTTTTCAGGAATTCGACGTTGTAGGCGGTGGTCACCAGCGCCGATGATCGACGGACGAAGATCGAGACTTGAGGCCGAACGAAGGAGGGGTTAGAGAGAAAAAATGAATGAAAAGCTTTTTTTAAATGAAATGAAGAAATGAGAATTTCTAAAACAAATTACCTTATATAGCTTTGTGAAACGGTGCCGTTTCGGGAAAACCTTAATGGCCACAAAACGATGTCGTTTTGAGCTTTGACCCGTGACCCACTCCCGAAGATAGAGAAATTGGCCTGACAGTTGAGAAAAGAGGCTATCCGACATGGTAAACGACCACAACCTAAATTTGAAGAAGTATCCTTTATCGAGGATATTTTCTCGTTCGAAGAATCAAATTTAATGGCAGATCAAACTACTCAACAACTCACGACAGCACCAGATGAACAACAGTCGCTGTGTATAACTTATCCAGCGGGAGGAACGTCGTTTGAGTTGAAATTGAGCTTAATCCATCTGTTGCCCACCTTCCGCGAGATTCAAAATACGAATCCTTACATGCACCTAAAGGAGTTTCATATGGTTTGCACAAGCATGAAACCTTAGAGAGTAACTGAAGACCAAATTAAACTTCACGCATTTCCTTTTTTGTTAGTTAACTTTGCTAGAAAGTGGTTATTTTATTTACCTCCAGGATCTTTTAACACATGGGCTGATATGTCTCGCTTATTTCCTGACAGGTTTTTTCCAGTAGCACGAGTAGCCAAGTTGAGACGAGACATTGTAGGAATCTGATAGAAGGAGACTGAACTGTTTTATGATTACTAGAAGTTGTAAAAAACGTTATGTGCAAGTTGCCTATAACATGGCTTGTCTGAACAGTCACTATTGCATTATTTCTACGAGGGGCTACTCCCGATGGAAATGAAGATGATAGATGCTACTAGTGGAGGGGCACTTGTGAATATGACAGCATAGAGAGCAAGGGAATTGATATCAATCATGGTTACGAACTCTCAACAACTTCGATCGGCTACAGAACCCATGATACGAGTTCATGGGTTAAGTTCTATATTTGTATAAGACAAAATAGATAAACTTACTAATATTGTGCAAAATTTGCTTGTAGATAAGACAAACCCAACACAATTGTGTGGGATTTGTGCCACTCCAGATCATCCGACAGACTCGTTTCTTATTTTACACAATGACACAACAAAACAAGCAAATGTAGTCGGGAACTTTCCAAGGCCACCCAAAAGGAGATATGATCTGTACTCGAACACATATAATGTGGGGTGAAAAGACCATCCAAACTTAAGTTATGATCTGAATCCTCAGTTCAATAAACTATATCAGCCAAGGCCACCTTCACCCTAACAATATCAACCCCCAAAGTCATTTCTTGAAACCATAGTAGAGAGGTTAGCTGTTAGCACAGAGAAGTTCCAACAAAAAATTGAAGCGCACTTCCAATAAATAGATAAGCAAGTGAGCAAACTTGCACTTACAGTTAATCGATTAGAGTCCCAAGGTAAGTTGCCATCTCAAACTAAGCTTAATCCTCGACATAACGTGAGTGTAATGATGTTGAGAAGTGGTACGGTTTTGAAACCCATGACTGGCATGAGTCATGCCCACGACATTGAACGCGAAGAGAAGGAACCTAATTCAAATGCTTCAACTGAGTCGATACCATAAAAACTGTTTACAGTACCACCTTCATTTCCTGAAAGGCTCGTTCAACATAAGAATGAGCGAGAAGAGAAGGAGATTCTTGACACTTTTCAAAAGGTAGAGATAAACATTCCCCTTCTGAATGCAATTAAGTAGATACCATGCTATGCAAAATTATTAAAGGAATTATGCACAAGTAAGAAGAAGCTCCTAGGTAATGAAAAGGTGAGTGTTGGTGAAAATGTTTCCGCTGAGTTACAGAAAAAGATGCCTCCAAAATGTAAGGACCAAGATATGTTTTCCATATCTTGCAAAATAGGTAGTGTAGGAATTAAAAAATCCATGTACGACTTAGGTGCATCAATTAATGTTATGACTATCTATTTACGAACTACTTAATACAGGTCCCTTGAAAGAAAGAAGTGTAATTATTCAGCTTGCAGATCGGTCTGTGGTATATCCAAAAGGAGTATTAGAGGATGTTCTTGTCAAGGTAAACAAGTTAATTTTTCTAGCATATTTCTACATTATCGACATGGAGGATGACAACTTGGCCAATTCTTTCGACATACTACTTGGTAGACCATTCCTGAGAACTATACAAACAAAGATTGATGTTCGAAGTGGAGTACTTACTATGGGGTTCGATGGAGAAGTGGTGAAATTTTAACGTTTATAAGGCCATGAACCGCCCAGCATGATTATTAATGTTTTTAATGTTGATATAATTGAACTTTTAATTGAATTTCATGTAGAATATCTTGATGAAGATAAGTTACAAACTATTCTTTACAGAAGTTTAGATTTTGATACTTTGAAAGAACTAGAGGAGTATATGATAGCCGATGAGTCAATTTGCGAAAAGGTTGCTCACATAGAGGCATCACAATTTTAGAGAAATCCAGGTAAAAAATCTAAATTGTCCCTTTCACAAACTAAGCTTTTACCATCCATTTTACAGTTCCTATAGTTTAAACTCAAACCACTTCTGAAACATTTGAAGTATGCTTATTTGGGCAAAGGTAATACGTTGCCGGTAATAATCTCGAGTAAACTCTCGAAGATAGAAAGGGAAAATTTGGTACAAGTTTTTAGAGATTATAAAGATGTGATAGAATGGATAATTGCTGACATAAAGGGTTTGAGTCCCTCGACGTGTATACATAAAATTTTAGTGGTGGAGAACTCGATTCCTAAAAGGGAGACTCAAAGACGTCTAAATCTACCCATGATGGAGGTGGTAAGGAAAGAAGTGCAGAACTCACTTGATACTGGGATGATCTATCCAATTTCTGACAACAATCGGGTCAGCCGAGTCTATGTGGTGCCTAAAAAATTGACATGAACGTGATTGAGAATTTGGTGGTTGATATGGTTCCCACTCGAGTCAAAAATAGGTGAGGAGTCTGCATTGATTACAGGAAGTTGAACTCTGTAACTTGCAAAGATCATTTCCCACTTCCATTTATTGATCAAATGCTAGAACATTTCGCTGGAAAATCTCATTATTGCTATCTTGATGGTTATCAATTTTTTTCCAAATTCCAGTGGCATCGAAGGATCAAGAGAAGACAACATTTATGTGTCCGTTTGGCACATTCTCTTATAGATGAATGTCGTTCAAACTTTGCGATGCACCAGCCACATTCCAAAGGTGTATGATACAATGAAGATCGGTGTTATTAACTCACTTTCATAGCGCACAATTATGAGGGAGATCCATTCTTTTTTTGGTCATGCAGGTTTTTACAGGCCGTTTATCAAAGATTTTTCGAAGATTGCACAACCGCTTTTATAGCCTTTTGCAAAAAGATAAGTAGTTCGAGTTTGACCAATCGTGTTAAGATGCGTTTGACACACTTAAACACAAACCCATTTCGGTACCCATAGTTCAGCCACCAAATTGAAATTATCCTTTCAAGATAATGTGTGACGCAAGTAACCACAACATAGGAGTGATCCTTGGGCAAAGAATCAATAAGGAACCACACGTTATCTCCTATGCGTCTAAGACATTAGATGCTACCCAAAGTAACTACTCGACTACCAAGAAAGAGATTCTAGCTATAGTATTTGCTTTAGAAAAAAATCGATCATATTTATTGGGAACTAAAATTGTAGTTTTCTCTGACCATGCAACTCTTAAATATTTGATCGGGAAAAAAGAAGCAAAACCAAGGCTTATTAGATGGATATTGCTTTTACAAGAGTTTGATCTCAAGATTAAAGACAAGAACCAAAATTTAATACGACACTTATGACATTACAAATATTACATAAATTACGACTTGACTTTTCAGAGTTGTGGTCTCAAAACCACTATTTTCGACACCACTAAAAACTGGACTGTTACATTTTTGTTAAATCTGGTAGTGATTTGAAGGTGATTCCAATGATATCATTGTAGAATGTGATTCAAAGGGTTGTGAGGTAATTTTCTTATGTCTTAGATATTAGAATATCATAAACGACAGTTTATCGAGTACTAATGAATTTCGAGTCTAAAGAGGTTATATTCGATTAAGTGTATCACTTTGGGCTGCAATTGTATTGTATTGTGAAATGAAAGAAGAGTTGATGACTTGTACTTAGATTCTAGTTGTTGAATAAAGTCACGATAGAGAATAAAAATCTGCTACTTCGTATTGAGGATCTATTGAAACAATTGAAAAGTGATTTAGTGTTCTTGAGATACAGTTACTTGTGACCAAGAATAAATGTGAAATTTCGAAGTTTGTACCGAGATGTCTGATATGTCAACAAGTCAAAGTTAAATAACAAGTTTTGTTTGAATTATTATAGATTGTCATGATTTCTGAATGGATATGAGAGCAAGTCACGATAGATTTTGAATTTAAATTACCTTTGACAATTAGAAAGGAAGACTTGAAATGAATTGTTACGATCAGATTGATGAAGTCGATCCAAATTGTTCTAGTCAAAATGAATTTTTTGCCTGAAATGCTAGTTGAGTTACAAGGCAAATAGACGAATGGTAAGAACAAGAAACTCAGATTCTAAAAGACATAATATAGTATTATATCATCAATTTCAAGGGTATTTAAGAATCAAAGAGTTCTTCAAAATTTGGTAATCGAAATTATTTCTAGGTTAAAAATTTTGAGAACAAAATTTTCCTTAGAGGGGAGAGTTGTAACAACCCAATTTTAATGGTGTCGAAAACATTAGTCTAGGACCATGCATTCTGAAAATGAGTCAGTATGTAATGATCTGAAAGTCAAGGGTGTCGAAAAGTGTATTTTTGAAATTCCATGTCTGTGAATTGAACCCGTAAATATTTAATGAAAATATTTACGAAGTTGATCTGCAGACTATTTGATTTTTCGAATGGGTAATTTTAATTGTGCAGTGCTTAAATTAAGTATAGGGACAAAATTGCATAAATGATAAAAGTGCAATTTATAAAAGAATTGTAATTTAAAATAAATAGGAAGGACTAAAGTGGGAATTAACCATTAAAATGGTTAGTGCCATTTAGGTGTGCAATTGTTTGTTATAATATATGTTAATAATAACAAATAGAAAAGAAAAAAAATTGAAATGTATTAAAAAGGGGGAGCGGGTGATAAGAAACAAATTTGTTTCTTCATCCTATCGACCATCGACGCAAGGGAAGAAAAAAAGTTTGGAGAGATTAGGGTTTTTTGCAAGGTTCAAGTTTCAATTAGTCTCTTTTTTCATAATTTTTATGTTTTTGGAATCCCAGTACTTTGATCTAGTTGACAAATGTCATATTTTTCAATATTGTCAAAGATTTTAAATGTTACCATTGTTGAGTGGTTAAATATTTGAGGACTAATTTGATAGATTTCAAGTTAGAAGTGAAAAGGGACTAAATTGTGAAGGAAATTGTTGATTTCAAGTAGCAAGAACCAACTTTTTTAAATTTGGTAAATTAAAGTAAAAATGAGAAAGAGGGAGTAAAATTAAATTAGAGTGAAATTGTTTGAGTTTTGATAGAAAATGTTAGATTTTAAAGCTATGAAATGTTTAGGGACTATTTAATTCAATAAATTTTTTTAATTTTGTAATTAGAAATTAAATTGTTAAAATAGTGAAATTTTATGAATTTCTTGTGAAATTTTGATAAAATTGGGTTGAGTAGGGACTAGGTAAAAATTGGTTAACATGGGTTTTCTTTAATTGTGCTTAATTTGTGAGTTTTGGGTTTAGGGAATAAATTACACAAAACTTAAAATGTTTAGGGTAATTTTGTAAATTCACAATAAAATGGGTTATAGGCTTGGATTAATTATATTAAACAATCAATTGAATGAAATTATTACTTAAATCAAGAAACGAGACAAGTGAGTTTAAATCGAGTAAAAGCTATAGTCTCGGATTAGTTTTCGACTCTATTTTGCAACCGTTTTAGTTTAGGTAAGTTCGTAAATTTATTAAATTAATTATATATTATTTTCATGACTTAAAACATATTTATTTATGTTGTAATTGAGTTTGACTGCTTAAGATAAGTATGTAATGAGTTGGACTAACTGGTGATGATGTTTAAGTTGAGTATTATGATTAAAAATGTGAAATACATGTATATAGTTTGAAATGGTATATTTGAAATGAAATTATAATTAAGGGTCATGACTGAAAATAAAGAAAGGTTTAAATAATTATATGATATGTTAGTTACTATTTATGTTATGTTTGATAAATAAGGACTATAGGGATGTTGTGTTTAGTATATATCGATATTTGTGTTGTAATTTTTATTTATACACATATTGAGCTTTTATAATAATAAGTAATTGATATATAAGATTTATAAATGAATTATATGAAATGATTTACGATGGATCGAGTAAAAGTTTCATACGTGAGATTTCTGTTTGATTATTTATTATGGATCGAGCTCCTGCATGTGTTACGGATTCGGGTTAACACGAAACTCATATTTAGCTTGGATAGCTATCTGTTGTTGCTTAATACATTATCTAGCTCTAGCGAAGCTAGTTCATAGGTGCTATCATTGGTTTAACGTGAAAGGGTAACCTGACACAACTATTCTGTATATGATTAGCTGATGAGCGTCATACGTTCTGGACTTACGTATTGAGTACTTTCACAAGGATCCATCGGATAATAACAGTTATCTGTTATGAAAATTTTCAAATGAAGTGTTACAAATCACAAAGTTCGAATATTTATAAGTTTGAACGATACTGACTCTAAATTTTCGAATCATGTTGAAACATGTAGAGGTTTAAATGATTATATGTTCATAGATAGTTAATGAATATAGTAATTAGCAAATAAATTCTTGGAAGCTTACTAAGTATTTCTTATACTTACTACGGTTATTACTTTCCCTGTAACTCTTGTATGTTAAAATATTCTCTGACCTGGAAGATATTTCATCTGGTTCAACGAGTGATAAGAGTTTAAATGATTAAGGATATATATATATACATATATATACACAAAATGTTATTACGAAAGTAGATATATGAAACAGTTATATGAAGTATTTATACGTAATATTAACAGGAATGTTGAGATGTAAAAGAGCGACATATGAATTGTGTACTTGGAATTAATATATTAAATGATATACACATTGAATGCTTATGGTAGTAGGTTTCATGAACTTTGGAAGGATTTTATGTTCATTAATAGACCTACTAATCTTGTGAAGTGGTGTATATAGGAAAGGGAATAATGCCCAAGATTAAAGAAATTATGCTTGGTTGTGTAACATAATGTGATAGGTAAATTAAGTACCCTTTATACGAGTTTACTAAGCATCAGTTGCTTATGTAGTTGTTTCCTTTGTTTTGTAGGTCATCGGAAGGCTCGACCAGTTGGAATTTATCACCACACTATCCATTTGTCATATTGGTATTTATGTTTTTTTTTTTGGTAAATGATTATAAATGACATGTAATAGGGTTAAAAAGTTATTCAAGTAAATTGACTTGTTTGAGTTGTATCAAGCTTGGTCTTTTTAATTAAAAAATAGTATTTGAATGACTTATTTCAGTAGTTTGGATCTGGGTATTGGTAGAAGTTCTTCTGACTTCAAAAATTCTTTTAAAATCAAATTAATTCAAGGTATTCCTAAAAGTTGATTTTTGCCCAACATATAAAAGAAAAAAAATAGACTTCAAAAATTCTTTTAAAATCAAATTAATTCAAGGTATTCCTAAAAGTTGATTTTTTCCCAACATATAAAAGACAAAAATAATGGTTTTAAGGACTTCGTATCATTTTAGAAATGTGTATTATTTGTTGTAACGTTAACTTGTTCGGGTTCGACAACCGGACCGAGTGTGTAATAGCCCAGTTTTTAATGGTATCAAAAAGAGTGATTTCAGGATCACAAATCTGACAAGTCGAGTTAGAAATTTATTTATTTTAATATTTATAACATCGTTGACATTATATTAAAATTTGGTTAGGAAATTTTAAAGTTTAGCTAGTGAATTGAGTAAAAATGATTAAATTGTAAAAAGTGTAAAAGTGGAATTTCATAGATTTAATGCATTACATGATAATTGGAAGATAGATTATCGTATCTAAATGGTAATTAGACCATTACCTAAGTGAGAGGATGAATTTGGGTTGAAAATAAGAGGAAAATACTTGTTAATTAAAGGGTAAAATAGTAAATGTAAAGGAAATGATTTTTAAACCTAAAATCATAACAAAATTAATGATTTGCCTTCATCTTCTCACTAAACAAACAAAGAAACCCTAGAAATCTTAATTGAAGTTTCGGCCAAGCTTAAAGCTTTAATAGGTGAGTGATTTCTATGTTTTGAGTTCATATTAGCTTAGTTTAGCTAATCTAAGGACTAATTTGTGAATCTGTCAAATGTTACAAATCTTACCATTATTGAAAATGCTTTTTCTTGAAGGTTTTTGATATATTTGAATGCTTAATGTTTGGGTTACATCTTTTTGTAAAGTGATTATTGATGAAATTAGGGTTCAAGGACTAAAATGTTAAATGATGAAATTGAATGTACTTTGTGTGAAATAAATGGATCGTAGGGACTTGTATGAGATCAAGGTATATTCGGCTGATATGGGATTGAAAGGAAAATCGGTATTTTGCATGTTTTGTGTTGAAAGGACTAGATTGAATAAAAGGAAAGTAAGGGTAAAATCATAAATTTCCCAAAAAAGGATCAAATGATGTTAAATGATTGAATTATGTGACTTAATGTGGAATTTTTGGGTGATTTGTTGATTTAGATTACGATTACGCCACAGAATGAGGAAAAGGGAAATTAGCATAATAGTCCCTAGAGTTTACTCAAACTGTAATTTCGTCCAGTAAGTTCGTAGTGTTAGTTTATATGCATTGTATGTTCTTTGTGTATTCACTATTGTTACAGCAACTTGAGGAAAGTTACTTCTTTTTCTTCGGATACAACCTTTCCTTGTTGCTCTAGTTCATTTAAGTTGATAGGTGCTGTATTGGAGCTGCTGCTTTGGTCAACAGTTTGCTTCCCACTCCGGAAAGCAATAGCCTTGCAATGCTCCTTCCCCTTTTGATTTGGATTCTCAGTTTCACCGGGTAAAGCACCTGGTGGTCGTGTGCTCATATTGGAAGCTAGTTGTCCTAATTGTGCTTCCAACGTACGGATGGAAGAAGAATTTCCTTGTACGATAGCTTTCATTCTTGTAATATGCTCATGCATCAAGGCTTCAAGGGTAGCTAATGGATTCAATCTTGGTTGAGAATGCTACTGTTGCTATTGTTGATGTTGTCCTTCCATGTTTATATTTGGCATTACAGTCTGCTGTGGCTGCATACGAGCATGTGACTGCATCTGATCATGATGTGCCTGCACTTGAGGATTATGGTTGTAATTCTATTACTGCTGATTATAACTCCCTTGTCTAAAGTTTCCTTGATTCGAGGAAGTTCCATATAAGAATGTGGATGCACTTTGCTTCCCCTAAGGTTGTTGAGTCTTAGTGGAATTGTTGTAAGTGTTTCCATACGAGTTTCCCCTGATGTTATTAACATAGAGTGCATTTTCTGCATGTTGTGGACAGTCCTCGTAGCTATGGTTGTCGCCACATATTTCACAGCAAAATATCGAGACATCTATTTGCTGGGCTACTTGATTAGGAGCAACATCACTCGTCCCCTTTATGTTCTTAATCATGTTAACCAATGAGGATACATGTGCACATAATACTGATATGGCATCTAACTCAATAACTCCAAGATTTGTTTTCACTTGAGCAGCTCAAGAAATTGGGTATTGATAATCATTTTGCACGATTCTCTCCAAAATCCGCAGAGCTTCATCATAGGTGCAATCCAATAAAGGACCATTTGCAGATGTATCAACAAGATTTCTTGTCTGCGCATTTAATCCATTGTAGAATATTTTGATTTGAGTTTCTTTTTGGATTCCATGAATGGGGCAACGTCGAATCAAAGTTTTGAAACGCTCTCATGTAATATGCAGGTTCTCATCATTCAATTGATGGTAACCGTTAATATCATTTCGCAATCGAGCTTTCATTGTGGGTGGATTAAATTGCAAAACAAATTGCATTGCAAGCGCATTCCACGACGTAATAGATCCAACAGGTAATCCAAGAAACTAGGTATGAGCCCTTCCTTGCAAAGAATTAGGAAACAACTGCATCTTCAAGGCGTCATCAGGAACACCATGCTGACTAAAAGAAGCACATATTAGCAGAAAAGATTTAAGATGCTCTCTTGCATCTTCATCAGGCAAACCAGCATATTGCCCATTCGAGTTTAACATCTGAAACATCACCGGTTTTAACTCAAAATTTCCCGCTTGGATTGCAAGTTTAACAAGCCCTGGCTTCAAGTAATCTAACACTAGAACAACAAAATCTCTGATTGTTCTGTTCTGTATTTGTTCTTCTTGTGGCAGCAGTGGATTATTCACATTTTGTGGCTGTATTGGAGGGATAGGATTTTGTGGTGGTATGACATTATTTCTAGGTAAAGCCATATTTCTTTTTTCTTGTATTCTCCTCCGAATGATTCTTTCAATTTTTGGATCTAAGCCAACAATATTACTAGGATTTCTCCTAGTGGTCATACAATACCTAAAACTTGAGCAGATTAGTAACAAATAAAAGTCAGGAAATAAAGAATAATTACAACTACAAAAATAAACATTAAACAAACGCCATCTTTGGTAATGACGCCAAAACTTGATCGCGCTATGAATGTCACAGCAAATGTACAAGCGAACATTTGCCGATGCAAGTATAGTTGATAGGTGTAAGCTATCAGATATCGATCCCATAGAGATGGCTGTCTATGTTTAAATTTGTCCAAGCAAAAGAAGTTAAAATAAGAAGAATTATCAGGAATAATGTTAGTGCAATTAAGTCAAAGACTGCACAAATATAAGAGTTAAAACTGTCAACGCAAATTTTGTAAAAATTGTAATACAAATGTCAAGAGAAATTTAATAGAAAATGAAATGAATGTTGAAGATATTTTGTTAATGCAAATTAAGAAAATTAAAGAAGTAAAACAATGATAAAAAGATGGGGGATCCCTGACTTGATAAGTTGGCAAACACTAAATGTGACTACAAGATATTTGGTAGATAAATTGTCGCTGCAATCAAGATTAATGAGATCTCACTACTTTCGACTTTCCTGCTTATCAAAGACTAAAAACACTCACATTAGCCACACCTTCCAGTGCTGGCAATACTTTGCATTTGAGAACAAGTGGCCAGAATTCCTTCATGCCTCAAGAAACTTCCATTGTCTTGCTTGTTAATTTAACTTGTCACTGCACCTTCAAATGACTGTGACTGCAATCGTACTTTCGTGGTCAAAACAATTAAATCCAAAGATACTCAGTTAAGAAGATTTGAGCAGAAATCAAAATAGATCTAACATTAAGAGGTACTTCCATACACAATTAAAGTCATCAGAATTTATCAACGTTTAAAAGGAATTAAAGAATAAGTTGAAACATTCTATTCCTAGCCTACTAGAACTTTTCTGTAAATGCTCCTCTTGCATCGCCACTTAGAACACACCTCGTCAGGAGTAGGTACTGCCTTCTCGTACCGTCTAAGGATTTAAGCTTCCATGGTAGCTTGCTTAAGAAAAATCAGAAATGAAATTAATTTGTCACGAGCTTGATGATCCCCTCCTCCTCTTCTCTCTCTCCTCAGTATTTATCATTGCTGCCAAGTACAGGTGTCCTTCTACTCTTGGATCTAACTTCCTTGCAACTGTACAAGTTAATTAATCCAGTTGTACACTTATGTAGATCTGGTTTATGCAGTAAGTAGTTGTAGGTTGTCGCGACATTTTCGGACACAAATTTATACTTTAATTTGTTGCGATAACTTTTACATCCTTATGCACTGGAACTTCTAAATATGTTCACACAAATAATCTATGATGTAATCTGGAAGTACTTATGCGGTGACATGTTTGAGCGCAAATCTGGATCAAACTTGTAGCGACAGCTTTGAACACTTTCCTACTTTGATCTTCTAAGATAGATCCTTGCACTGACATCTCAAGACGCAAAATTGACACTAAATGTAACAACATTAGAAGCATAAGTGGGATAAAATAGAAGAAAATGAAACCAAACATCATTGACTTAGAAAATGCAATTACTAAATATAAAATGCTAGAAATGCATGCTAAACATAATACAAAGGGAACAAATTATACTCTAAATAGGGATAATTTAATGGTCTTTTCTAATGCTATCAAAGGACAACGCCTGGAAAAAGGCCACATCACAAGTTTTCATCCTCCCCATGCCTCGTAATTACAGCTTTATTGCACTACCCATGCCCCTAATTTTTCAGCTATCATGATAAGGACAACTGGCTATGCCCTAGCCTTTATTTTAACCTAGGCTGTTGAAATTTTTTACTCTTATCACCCGTTTCAAACCTTTATCTCTCTCACTTAAATTTCATCCTAAAAAGACTCCATTTTTATTTTAGAAACAACCTCTGAACAATGGCAAGAAAAATATCAAGCAACCCATCTTTGCTAGCACGAACCTTTTTCAGCAAAACTGCTGAAGACAAGTTTAACAAGAATATCAGCCAAAAAGGACTGTGGATGGAGAAGGGGGGTTTTGTTTAAAGATGAAGCAACTAAATATGGAGAAGAGGTTATGTCTGTAATACGAACACATCGATAAGAGATCCTTTGCCTCCACCCTAATGTCATGTATACGAAGATGGTGCATGAATTCTATGTCTACATCACAACTCCTGAAAATGCCTTTGTACACATGGGGGGTAAATCGATTCTGTATGATGAAGATATTATAAATGCTCATTACTAACTTATAAATACAGACGACCAGCACACGCCATTTATGGAAACGCTTGATGATGAAGGTATGAAAAGTGTGTTATTGAATTTGTGTGTACTAGAAACTGAATGGATAATGTCCAAGCATGACTACTATACCGTTAATAAAAATTCCTTAAAATCAGAATATCGAGTCTGGAATCACTTTGTGAAGGCTAGCCTGATGCCTAGTACACACCACTCATCCATTCTGAAGTAGAGAGTATTGTTATTGCATTCAATAGTCATGGGGAGAAAGATTAATGTGGGCAGGATCATCTTTAAGGAAATCCACAAATGTGCCCAAAGGAATGGAGGAAGCTTGTTCTTCTCAGCATTAATTTTTGCCTTATGAGAAGAAGATGAAGTTCCCATGCAAACAAATGAAGATATCACTTACAATACAAGATCCATTTCAAAGAAGGCAACACAAGACTTTATGGAGAAAGAAATGCCACGGAAAACTAGTAAAGGCCCGTTAACTTCCATGCCCCCAACACTTAGAGCACCAACTACCTTGGATAGTGATTTCGAGCAAGTGATGCTCCAACGGATGAGAGAGATGCATCATCATGTTAAAAGTTTGGCAAGGAATCAGGCGAGGTTGGTAAATGATCTAACTGAAGCAGCTTTTGAACTGTGCATGTATTGGAGCTACACAAGGTGAAAGGACAATGCCTTTAGGCACTCAATGCAAAATAACTTCACAAAGCCAATTCCTGTGATTCCAGCATTTCTCAAGAGTTTATACTCTAACTATGATAGTGAGGAGAATGAGAAAATTGCCATGGAGAAAACCCCTAAGATCTCATTTGTTGCTAAGGAGAAGGACAAAGGAAAGAGGCCCGCTGTTGAGGAAAAAGAAAAGGAAACATCAGAGTCTTTTGAGTCTGATATCATGAAGGAAGATCCCACGACATCAATACCACCTACTAAACCACCAGTAAAGACACTGCCACCACCAGCTACTAAGGGAAAAGAGCAGAACCAAGAGAAAATCATTGACGAGCTGATCGATGATTTGACCCGCTCAGATGAGGAGGAGAATGTCCCTATCAGCTCCATGAAAAGAAAAACTTGAATCAAAACCACTACAGGAAGGAAAATACCACCAATTAGGGTAAAATATTTTTGAACCAAGCTTTGTTTTCTTTTTTTCTTTTTATTTTTGTATACTGTTTAAGTTTTTATGTCATTTCTTACATGTTCATGCATTGAGGACAATGTAACCCTTAGATTTGGGGGAGTGTTGTCGTACATTTAGTTGCATTTAAGTTTTCATTTTATCTTTTGCCATAACATTGTTTTGCCAAGACATTACTGTAGTTGCATTATGCCCTGACATAATTTTTGTGTCATGACATCTACATTTTTGCATTTTTGCCATGGTATAATTGAGAATGTCAATGAATTAGAGTATATTATTTTTGTTGTTGATGAGAATAAAAATTCTTTGAAAATTTTAAGGACTTTGATAGTTGAATAAGTAGATTAAGTATAAGGACTTGTTGAAAATTGAGTTCCTTTAGAATAAAAATATTTTGTTTATTGAAGAAATTTGTTTAAATTAGATTCTTTTTAAAGACTTGGGAAAATTTTTCGAAAATTTAGTTGCTCAAAAAGAAAGAATAATTTTGTAATGGCATAACAAATAAATAAAATTTTTAAAAAATGTCATAAGGCACTTCAATGCTTGAACTACGAAGTAAGTCAACAATACTTTGTATGCTCCTTTGTATTGTTGATTAGAAAATAAGGTGAGTATAAGTGTATAATATATATATATATATAACTTTAGGGCATTCCACTGTAGCAAAGATTAAGTAAGCTAAGGAGATAGTTGTTTCTCCATCTATCTTTTAAGTGAGAAAAATTTTAGCTATATGAGTGTAAATAATATTGAGACATGGCATAATTTTTGGCAGTTTAGTGTTTGCTACATTGAAGCTGTCAAGACAAGAAAGTTGTGTGACAAAATGAATCCGTAGTTTGAGTAGAAACTAAGATAAGTAGAAAAATAAAATAAGTCAATAAGAAAATTCTGCTATAAATAAAAATTGCTTTGATAAATAAAACTTTTTATTCTGTTATGATAAAATTTTTACATTTCTTTTGCTTAGTAAACTTATGAGACTTGATTAAGTTTCTAGATTTACAAGATTTTTGAAAATGGAAACATTTAAATATGCTCTCTAGGATTCTAATTTCTCAATGATGTCATCGTAAAGCTTTCATGCATTCATGCATTTTTGCTTAAGGACAAGTAACAACTCTTGTTTGGGGGTGTTGTGATAACTCTCGAAAAGAGTTATCTTTTATACCTTTTTAGCCTTGGGAAAGTGTTTGGACTTAGGAAAAAGTAAGTGTTTTAAGATAGATTTTAATATTTTTCATGCATTAATGCATAAAACTTAGTTGTACATATTTTATTGAATTTTTACTCTATTGTTGGAAGGAAAGGTGCGGTGGTAGACTGTGGTGCAGGTGTAGGAGCAGATGCAAGAGACGGAAGAAGGAACCAGGATGCAGGATTATGCCTTGACAAAGTTTTGGTGTCAAGGCAATCCTGGGAGTGTTGTTTGCCATGACAAATACATGGAGTGTTGACTCAGCATCTTCTAGAAGATGTTAGCTGGATGCTGATGAGCTGGAAGACTACACCAAACACACGCTGAAGGTGTGAGCCTACCAGAATTCTTCTAGAAGCTTTATGGATGCTGAGCTATGCAAAGAAGTACTAGCCTGCATCATCCTTATAAATACTCGTGAGCTACAATGTAAAAGGTGTGAAGGGTAAATGGTAAATTTCGAGTGAAGAACTGAGGCACATCACGCACGACCAATGCACAAATCATGAGTGGATTTTTGAGGAAGGCAGGGATAAAAGCTGACGACTCCATTGAAGAGTTGAACATGAGGAAGAAGACGCACTACCCTCTAGATCTAGCCAAAGCACCGGAGAAGGAGGAGGCTGCTGACAGCAACTCCTATGTTCATCCTTGGTTTTCAGTTATTTTTAATTGAGTTTGTTGAAATGGTTATGAATGTTATTTTTTTGGATAATATTTTGTTTTATTTTGATGAATGATTTATGGTTAATATAATGCTTTACTGTTTATTCAAGTGGACTTTTCACAATGTGCTCCACATTGATGCAATGGGAGTTTAAGAAGATGCCCTACCCTCTAGATCTACCCAAATTGCCGGAGAAGGAGGAGGCTGGTGACAACAGCTCCTATGTTCATCCTTGGTTTTTAGTTATTTTTAATTGAGTTCGTTGAAACGGTTATGAATGTTATTTTTTTGGATAATATTTTGTTATATTTTGATGAATGATTTATGGTTAATCTAATGCTTTACTGTTTATTCAAGTGAACTTTTCACAATGTGCTCCACATTGATGCAATGAGAGTTTAAATGCTTGTGATCACTGCCATGAGAATTGCATGATAGAGCAGTACAAGTTTTAAAGGTTTCTCATGACATTTTAGAATATATAAATATACTCTGAATACATTCAATCTTATCATTCATCATTGTTTGCCCTTGATATCTTGCCAACACTTCCACCACCGTTCATCACATACCATTTACAATTTACCATTTATTTTTTGCATTTAGTTTATCATTTATTTTTCCGTACTCGATCTATCAACTATTTTATCTTTTATTTTCCAGCATCTATATTTTTAGTACTTCGTTTATTTTCTTATATTACTTTGTCATAGCATAGTAACTACTAACTTTACCCTGACATTTTTTGTCAAGATATTAACATATACTGACAATACCATGACATTATTCTTTTTCCAAAACAATAACTTAATTAGGTCATATTAATTTTGATTCTTGTGGAGAACGATAACTCACTTATCACTTTATTACTTGAGCGACGTGTCTACTTGCACAATTTGTGCATACATTACAGTCGCAACAAGTGGTGACAACCTTGCGATAGCGACAAAATTGCGGTGGCAAAAAAGTGCAATGGTAGCAAGTGTGCGACGGCAATAAGGCTACTGACCACCCTCGAATGTACTCCCGTTTGGTGTAGATTTTTGGCTTTCCGCAAGTATACGGGTTAGGTTGTAAATATAGTGTGTACAACAAAACACTTGGTAGTATTCCTAGGATCGTACCCAAAGGAGGCCTAAAGCGATAATAAATTAGATCCCTATAAATAATAAAATTAATTAGTACTTACTTTAGAGATTATAATACGAAGAAAAATGGAAGAGTTGAGTTTGAAAGCATAAAATAAAAGAGAAAATAAAAGGAAAGAATTGAGATGTAGAAAATATTATAAATGACTTTGGGGATATTAGGTCGTTTCCACATGAGTTCTTCAATCATTGGGTTTTGGGGATTATCCTTCAATCAACTAGTCACTACCCCAATTGGATCTCTCGATTTTCCACTGACGTAACAAGTTGATAGAGACTACTTATCGCTAGATTTCACTAACTACTCCCGAACGTACTCCCATCCGGTGTAAATTTCTGCTTCCGCAAGTATACGAGTCAGGTTGTAAATATAGTGTGTTTACAATGTAACACTTGGAAGTATTCCAAGGATCGTACCCAAAGGAGGCTTAAGGCTAGTAAATGGAATTCTTGCAAAGAATAAAATTAATTAGTACTATTTTTAGGGTTTATAGTACGAGTGAAAATAAGAAAGGTTGTTGGAAGCATAAAAATAAAAAGATGAGTTGTAAAAATTCTTATAGACATCTCTGGGGAGATTAGGTCATTCTCATATGATTTCCTCGATTGTTGGGTTTTGGAGATTTTTCTCCAATCAACTAGTCACTAACCCATTTGGATCTCTTGATCTTCCGTTGATTTAGTGAGTCGATAGAGATTACTTATCGCTAAATGTCACAATCTAAATCGATTTGGGGAAAAGGTGTTCACAAATGGGAAATACCAATTTTGGGTTCATTCCCACCTAGATGAATTTCTTGGGTTGTCAGGCCTAGTGTTTGTTTGATGCTCTTCCTTTCCCAAACAGTTGATTTGAAAGGAAAAACCCCTGTAAAAAAACAATCAATTATTCATAACTTCACTCCCTAATTCCCCAAAATGGAATTATCTCCTTGTGATTTCTTTATTCATCAATAATATAATATATGAAAACATGTAAATCAAGAATCGAATGAAAAGGAATTAAATTGTATTAAGCGATCTGTTGGGAAAAATTCCTCAATCGTTTACGTGAGCTTCTACAATACCGTTTCAAAAGCTAAAAAACAAATAAAGTAAAACTGAAAATTAAAGGCTAAGTAATTGTGTTTAAACCCTAATGCTAAAGGTTCTATTTATAGCTTTACATGGTCGTTTTCCTAAACCCTAGGTTAGCAGCCATTCCTCATGTTTAAGTGACATTGTAAAGACCAAAATGCTCTTCGTTTAATGTGAGATCTACATCCAGGGGTTGATTTCGTGACACACCAAGTCCTGTGTCGCAACATAGGCATCAGTCTCCTTGTGAGGCGTCATTCTACAAGTGTTGTCGCGACATAGCTCTTGTGTTGTCGTGACAATGAAGTCAGATGTCAAATTCCTTAAGTCTGGTCCCTTGGTTGTGACCTAGCTAAACCTATGTCGTGACAAAGTGATCAATTTCCTTTTAGTGCACTTCTTTGTGGTCGCTGGAACGATGAAAATATATAACTTTTTCATACCCTTTCTAACCTAAATTCATGCAAATTATGAGTAATTAATGTCTAAAAATATAATTTAATGATAAAATAATTAATTTGTGCTAAAATTTCCAACTTATTGATTTTTAATTAATTTTTATAAATATTAAGCATGAATTTGATGATTTTTTGACAGATTTGCATAATTGGTGAAAATCGACCCGACAGACACTACTGACAACTTAAACCGTTAAGGGAATTTTTACACTTAGTTAACGAAGAGCTAAGAAGAATATTTTTCCAAACAAGGGTCGGTCCAATATGAAGCTAAATTATACTTTATAATTATATTTTTAATTCAAATTAATTTGGATTAAAATTAAATTATAAAGGTTAAAGTGAAGTGGCTCAATGTGCATTCAACCGAGGGCCGAACCACCTCTAATTGTGCTACCCATGTGCCGTCCACATGGTGATGTAATCAGCTGATATTGTTGACCTTAACCTTACAAAATAGCCCCGAAAGTTTCCAAAAATCCCATTCAAACCCCTCCAGTTTTCATGGTTTTAAATTTCTACCCAAGCTAATTTTAAGCAAAGTTTTAACTTGTCAAACTTGCTTATGCATGGCCGGCCAAGCAATGTGTGTGACCGATATTTATTTGCTAAATATAGCCATCATATTTCACTAATAAAAGCCCCCTTATACCTCTCATTTCAACACACCAATTCACTCACCATTCTCTCTTCTTTCTCTAGTTTTCTCTCTAGTCTTCCATTCCATTTTTCTCTCATTCCCTTGCTGATTTCCCCTCTTAGAAAAGAGTGATTCTTTAGCCCTTCCATAGCCTTTTTTGAGTGTTCATTAGAGACCTCGATCTAGGAAGAATCAAGCAAGAACAATGAAGAATGCGAAAGTAGTTCTTGAGAAATTACCGAATTTAATCCTATTATTTTTCTCATATTTTAGATTCTTGTTAGTTATCATGATGAATGCTATTATGAATGCTATTACTTCTTTAATTAAAATGGCTTAAATTTCTTAAAGTGTTGGGTTGATTGCGTTGATTGCTTAATTATTTATTTATCATGTTTATATTGTTATAGGCCCTAAATATTTTGTTTAAGTAAAGATTATCATGTTTGAGTTATTATTGCATTACCCTTATGATATAACTATTGAACTAATCATTTAAGCGCATTGAAATTGTGATTAATAGACACACTATTTAATTTGTGCGTGTTTAATTCTCTAGGTAGTTGAGGGTTAAAATTCTGATTGTATTGGAGAATACTAGCCTTGCATTAGTTGCAGGATTTTTGTGATTAAACTATTTCAATATAGGTGTATGTTGTTACGTCACATGATCCTTTACATGCTTATGAATATTAATTTAGTCGGTCGTATTGGCATAGGTGTATGTTCAACAGATAAATTAATTTAATAATGTATGCATGTGTTATAACACATTTACTTATCAAAGATTAGCTTAGTCGGTCGTATTGGCATAGGTGTATGTTCAAGAGATTAACTGATTTATAAGTGATGTTGTTAATAAGTTAGCAAGATATCAGGTTGCTGTGAATATTATTTCGTAACAAGCATGAACATGATTTAGATTTAATTAAGTATTTCAAGCAATTAACTTGACACATTTATGTCATATTAATTAAAACCTTTAGAAATCGTGCATAGGAATTTAAATTAGTTTTAATTTTATCTTAGCTTAATTTAGTTTAGAATACTATAGATTAATATCCCTTACAAATATTATCTTGTTTTAACCAATTTGTTGATTAAATATTTCATAAATACTTTTCATAGTCCTTTTCGGTACGATACTCGACATTTACTTGTCACTTTATTGCTTGAATAAGATTATGTACACTTGCAGATTTTCATTGTTCCAAGTTTTTGGCGCCGTTGCAAGGGACTGTCAAAATTATTTGTGAAATTATTTTTTTTACATTTTGGTTTATTTTTTCTATCTAATTTTACTAACTTATTCTTTTCTGATTATTTCAGGTGTTTATGAGTATTGATCGAATTATCGACTTACTCCCAATGGACCCTGAAATTGAACGAACTTTCCGAGAAAAAAGAAGACAAGCATCTCAAAGAAGGACTGAAGAGATTAATTTCGAGACCTAGAATCAAGGACATGGAGCTAACCATGCTCCTAATCCTATCTTTATTGCTAATGTTAGGGATAGAGCCTTGAGACAATATGTAGTACCATTGTTCCACGAACTTAATTCGAGAACTAGAAGTCTTGATATCGAGGCACAACAATTTGAACTGAAGCTAGTGATGTTTCAGATGCTTCAAATAGTAGGCCAATTCAGTGGAATGCCGACCGAAGATCCTCATCATCATTTGAGATTGTTCATGGAGGTGAGCGATTCTTTCAAGATAATCGGAGTGTCAGAAGATGCTCTTTGATTGAAGTTGTTCCCATTTTCACTAAGGGATAGAGCTAGAGCCTGGTTGAACTCATTGCCACCAAATTATGTTACAACATGGCAAGAGTTAGTTGAACGTTTCCTTAGGAAGTATTTCCCTCCAAGCAATAATGCTAAGCTGAGGAGTGAAATTACTACTTTCCAATAGATGGATGATGAATCTTTGTATGAGGTATGGAAAAGATTTAAAGAGTTGTTAAGGAAATGCCCTCATCATGGAATTCCTCATTGCATCTAATTAGAGACGTTTTATAACGATCTTAAGTTGCACATAAGGATGGTAGTAGACGCTTCCTCCAATGGAGCTATTCTTTCTAAGTCTTACAATGAGGCTTATGAAATTATACAAAGGATCGCAAACAATAATTACCAATGCCTAACTAATCGAGCAAACTCAGGAAGAAGATTTGCAGGAATTCATAAAGTTGATCCACTTACTTCACTTGTAGCTCAGGTATCATCGATTTCCTCAATGCTTAAGAATTTTACTACTAATGGGTTTAATAATGTTGCAACTTAGCCACCTAATCAATCCGAGAACATAGCTTGTGTCTATTATGGAGAAGGGCACTTATTCGAAGAATGTCCATCAAAACCAAAATCCGTGTATTACATGGGAAATCAAAACAAAAACCGAGGTAAACAGGGATTACAATCAAACTTTTACAACCCATCTTGGTGAAATCACCCTAATTTCTAATGGAGTAATCAAGGGGTTGGACCCAGTAACAACTACACTCAATCAAGACCGACCCAGCCACAAGGATTTACCCAGCAAGTTTAGAAGCCACAGCAAGCTGAATATTCCAATAGCTTAGAGAGTTTATTGAAGGTATATATGGCATAGAATGATGCCACTCTAAGGAATTTAGAGAATAAAGTGGGGCAACTTGCCACTAAACTGAAGTCGACCATAAGGTGCTTTGCAAGGTGATACGGAGAATCCGTGAAATCCAGGGAATGAGCACTATAAAGCATTGACATTGAGGAGCGAAAAGACGTTGTAGCCCAATATTGTTTTAGTAGAAGAGGAGCAAGTTGATGCTCAAGATGCAGTGGAAGTTCAACCAAGTGTTGAAACTCCAATTTTGCTAGAACTAGAACCAGAACCAATTTTACCAGAACCAAAACCGGTGGAATTCGAGAAAGAGACTTCTAAACCAGTCAAGTTTGATGATCTAACAACTTCGTTAGATGCAGAAGTGCCACAAAAATCGAAGTAGCTAGTTAAAGTTAGAAATCCTCCACCACCCTACCCTCAAAAACTTCAAAAGTAGAAACATGAGGTCCAATTCAAGAAATTATTTGACGTACTCAAGTAACTTCATATCAACATTCCGTTGGTAGAAGCACTTGAGAAAATGCCGAATTATGTCAAGTTCATGAAGGATATCCCATCGAAGAAATGAAGACTCGGAGAATTTGAGACAGTAGCCCTAATGAAGGAATGCAGTGCATATCTTTAAGACAAACTACCCCCAAAGTTGAAGGATCCTAGATGTTTTACCATACCTTGAAACATTGGAGCAACTTATTGTGGTAAAAAACTATGTGATTTGGGTGCGAGCATTAATTTAATGCCCATGTCAATATTCAAAAAGTTGGGATTATTCAACCAAAAGCGTCGATTGAAGAGCCACCTAAATTAGAGCTTAAGGTATTACCTTTTAACTTGAAATATGTTTATTTAGGAGATGTTTCTACTTTACTTGTGATTATTTCAACAAAACTAACTAAGAAGAATAAAGACTAATTGATTAAAGTGTTGAAGCAATTCAAAAAGGCTATTAGATGGACCATATCTGACATTCGTGGTATAAGCCCATCCATATGCATGCACAAGATTATTTTTGAGGATGACAAGAAAGTAATGATTGATGGACAATGGAGACTAAACCCCATTATGAAAGATGTAATCAAGAAGGAAATTATCAAGTGGTTAGATGTGGGTATAATTTATCTCATCTCAAACAATTCGTGGGTTAGTCCTGTTTAGTACGTGCCAAAAAAAGGAGGTCTTATGATCGTGAAGAATGGAAACAACGAGTTGATATCGACTAGAATGGTTACAGGATGACGAATTTGCATCGACTACTGGGAGTTGAACAAAGCAACTAGGAATGACCACTTTCCTTTGCCCTTTTTGGATCAGATGTTAGATAGACTCGTAGGGCGAGACTATTACTGTTTTCTAGATGGATACTCGGGGTACAATCAGATTACAGTTGCACCGAAAGATCAACAAAAAATGATATTCACATGCCCGTATGGTACGTTCGCATTTAGACGCATGCCATTTTGTTTATGCAATGCACCTGCTACGTTTCAAAGATGTATGATGATCATTTTCACTGACATGGTTGAGAGGTATTTGGAAGTGTTTATGGATAACTTTTCAGTCTCCGGGGACACTTATGATGATTGGTTAGCTAATCTAGCTAAGGTATTGAAGCGATGCGAAGAGACAAACCATGTTCTCAATTGGGAAAAATGTCAATTTATGGTACAAGAAGGTATTGTTTTGGGGCATCTAATAACAAGACAAGGAATTGAAGTCGATAAAGCCAAAGTAGATGTTATTGAGAAGCTTTCACCTCCAACATCTGTAAAAGGTGTTAGGAGCCTTTTGGGACATGTTGGATTCTATCAAAGATTCATCAAAGACTTCTTTAAGATTTCTAAACCCTTAAGCAAGTTGTTAGAGAAGGATTCGATGTTTAACTTTGTTGAAGAATGCTTGATAGCATTTAATGTTTTGAAGATTCGGTTAGTTTCAGCACCAATTATCATCACACCAGATTGGGAATTGTTGTTTGAGTTGATGTGTGATGCAAGTGACTTCACGGTTGGAGCTATGATGGGCCAGTGAAGGAACAAAATTTTTCATCCTATCTACTATGCAAGTCGAACTTTGTCAAGAGCTCAGCTGAACTATATAGTAACTGAGAAGGAATTACTTGCAGTTGTGTTTGCTGTTGATAATTTTAAATCCTATCTTGTAGGTAAAAAAGTGACTGTCTTTACGGATCATTCGACAATTAAATACTTACTTGCCAAGAAGGATGCTAAGCCGAGACTAATTCGATTTGTGCTACTACTTCAAGAGTTCGATCTAGAAATTCAAGATCGAAGAGGCGTAAAGAACCCAGTAGCAAATCACTTGTCTAGATTGGAGCCACGAGAAGAAAATTCAACTCTTGTACCCATACAAGAGACGTTCCCTGACAAACATATACTCAAGGTAAATCATAACACCCCTTGGTTTGTTGATTTTGCTAACTACTTAGCTTGTGGTTTGATTCCCTATGATAAGACGTATCAGCAAAGGAAAAAGTTCCTTCATGACGCTAAGTATTACTTTTAGGAAGAGCCGTATTTATTTAAGAAGTGTGCAGATCATATGATCAGAAGATGTGTGACCGTAAATTGAAAAATATATAGGATTTTTCCTACGTAATTTATCATCTTTTTACTTAAATTCATTGTTAAAACTAAGTAAATGTTTAATAAATTAATGAAATATGTGAAAATACGAAATTAAGACATAGAAATTATTAAAATGTGATTTTATGCTTTATTATATAGTTTTCATGCATAAAATGGCTTATTTTATATTTATTTGAACATATTATATTTTTAAGACATAAAGTAGGCCATGCATGATTAAATTAAAAAATAAAATATAAAATCATATTTAATAATTCATTTTAAATATTTCATTAAATAATTTGGGTTGAATTAATTAATTAAATTGGGTTAATTTTATTTCTTTAGTCGTTTAATTAATTTATTTATTTTTGACAGGTCTGATAAACTTTGCTGAATCACAAAACCATCCAAATAGAAGACCAAGTCAACCCAATTTCAGCTACACATGGCTGCCCTCATAAACCACTTTTTGGTTTAATTGCACAAGGTCCTTGCAATGTTGAAGAAATCAGAGATTTGCTCGAAGATTTACATTTGACCAAGTCTCAATCCTGAGTTGCTATGGCATTTAAATTGTTTAAAAATCAAGAAAAAATTCATTCAAATTCCACTAATCATGGCCGGCCACCCTTTGAAGAAGCTTGAAGAGACTACACCTCTCTATTTTTAGCAAACTACCATCCTCTCTTCACCTATAAATAAGACCCGATTTCACCATTCCTAATCATCCCTCATCCCTCATCTTTCTTTCCTTACTCTCAATTCTCTCTAGCATTTCCCATTTCCCACGCCTAGTGTCATCTCTTCATAGAGATTTCAGCAATTAAGCCTCTTAAAGAGCCCTTGGCCGCCCACCTTGGAGAGCCATCAGCAAAGGAGCAAAGCGAAGGAACGAAGGAGCCCTCTTCGATCAGAGTCTTGGGTGATAACCTTTGATTTGGGTTTAATCTTTCTTTTCTTTAATTTAATCTGAAAATGTTTGTTATGTGTTCTTTGTTTTTGTTTACAACAATGTTAGCTTAATTTTATTTAAGCTAGGATAATTGCTTTGATTTAATAATATTTATTTGATTCATGCTTATGATGTTTGTGTCTCAATCAATCATGTTTTCAATTAAAATCAAGTCTGTATTTTATTCATATGTGATTGAAATGCACCTGAATTAGCTAAGCGATCCTAACCAGACGGCTAGTAGACACATAATTGAAATGTGCATGCTTAATTTAGATTTTAACCAGATTAAATTGCAGGTTACATAACAACTCTATCCAATCTCTGTTATCTGCATAGTTTTTAGATTTGTGTGATTAAATTGTTTCAAACCTAACATGTCCCTGTTACCTCACACGAATGCTAAGAAACCCTTAGTAAATAAGGATCAGTAAAATGCATATTTACTAAGTAAAGGATTCCGAAAGGACCTAATGTGGTTTCTAGACTCATGAAAGATCGAGTTGCCAGGGAATGTTTTTTCGAATGTTATTAAGCATGTTGATAATAAATTGAATTTAATCAAAGTAATTGTCCTAGTTTATTTATGTTATAATTGTTGCAAATTGTGTTTAATCTTGCTAAAATCCATTTCATACATATACCCTGCATACTTAGGTTAATTTGCATTAGGGATCATTGCATTTAGTATATTTAATCATCACTTCTCAATCATATTGTGTTTTTTAAAATTTACCAAGTTGTTAATATAATTTTACAGTTAAGTGATTTAACACAAATACAATCCCTGTGGAGACGATAACTCGATACTTACTTATTACTTGATAACGATTGTGTACACTTGCACAAACCTACGCGTTACAGTGGCAGAAGATGAAGTACGAGAAATATTATATCAATGTCAGATAGCTCCAAGTGGGGACACTTTAGAGGATCACGTACTGCGACCAAAATATTTCAAGCCAGATTCTTTTGGCTGACATTATTCAAGGATGCGTATGTGATGGGACTAAAAAGAACATATGTTTTCTCCCCATTTATTGGATAATTTGTTCCCATTTAGTTGTCCTTAGTACATATTTTAGCATTTTTTTAGTTTAGTACATTGCATTTTCTAACACAGTGGACCTTGACCTAGTTTTCCTTAATTTTTCCATATTTTACTACTAATGTCGCTACATGAGCACACTTCTAGATTGCACCCAAAACTTCCGCCGCAAGAATATTTCTAGAATGCACCCATGATTGTCGCAGCATAAATATTCTTAAAATTGTATCCAGAAGTATCGCTGCATAACTATTCTTCAATTGCACCCAAGAATGTCGCTGCATGAACATGTCCAAAATTATCGCTGCATGAACGTGTCTAAAATTAAGCCCAAAATTGTCATTGCATCTGACAACTATTTGATAAGAACAGAAATGTGTGACCTGTCCAATCTGGTATAACCAACTTGTACAACTTAATTTTTCAGAAGAGACACCTGTATAATTTGGGGCTAAATATAAGCACACATAAAGCATGAAGGGAGAGTCTCTCTTTCTTTAGTCTCCCATTTTGCAATATTATCTTCTTCAACCTAGCTTTTGAGCTTTTTCGCTATGGAGTCTTGAGACCCCTCGGGTGAATCAACGTGAAGGCGATGCAGACCAGCTCCTGACGAGGAGTTCCTAAGTGTAACATAAGAGGAGAGTAAGAGAGTAAGTCGAGTAGCCTTGACATAGTATTCTCCATTTTTTCTTTTATATTTCTTTCTTAAATGATGGTAACTCATGTTATTTCAAGATTGTATGGAAGTACACTTGATATTTAGATTAATTGATATTTTATTCAAGCTTGCCTTTACTGTTTAATCTTTGGGTTTGAATGATTTTAGCATGGAAGTGTTATTACAATCACAGTCAGTGGAAGGTGAAGTGACAGTTTAAACTAACAAGCAAGACAATGGATGTTGCTTGGGGAGTGAAAGAATTTGTTCCACTTGTTCTTAAGTGTGTTGCATTGGCAGCACTGGAAGGTGTGGTTAGTGTGCATACTAAAATCATAGATCTAATAGAAAAGCCAAATTTGGTAAGATGTTCATTGCACTTCATTTCGCCGCTTAAGCCACACTTAGTTTTTTCCTGACTATTCAAGTTGTGGATCTCATTTTACATTTATTACATTTTATCTTTATTTTCACATTATTTCTCCGACAACCATTCTCACAATTTATTGCATTTTACTTTTTCAATGCACCGATAATTTTAGATAACAGACACCCATCCTCGTGGGATCGATATCCGAAAGATTAACTTCTATCTACTATACTTGCATTGACAATGTACGCTTGCACATTGCTGTGACGTTCATAGCGCGACAAATATCACCAACAAAAATGAGATGCCTCGAACAAATATCATGGAAGTAGAATTGTTTGATGTTTGGGGTATTGACTTTCTTGGCCCATTCCCTCCGTTATTTGGTAACAAGTATATTTTGGTAGTAGTCGACTACGTATCGAAGTGGATTGAAGCCGAGGCATATTTGACAAATGATGCCAAGGTAGTGAAGAAGTTTTTACAAAAGCATGTGTTCACACGGTTTGGAACTTCGAGAACCATCATCAGTGATGAGGGGTCCTATTTTGTGAAAAAAAGGATGAAGTTGTTACTCGATAAACACGGAATAAGACATAAGGTTGCTATAACTTACTATCCATAAATAAATGGGCAAGCTAAGTTAGCGAGTAAAGAAATAAAAGGCATACTCGAGAGGTAGTGTGTCCGAATCAACGAGATTGGTCTAAGAGTTTGGACGAAGCTTTATGGGCTTATAGAACAACTTACATGACACCTTTAGGGATGTCTCCCTATAAGTTGGTATTTTGAAAAGCATGCCATTTGCCTTTGGAGTTAGAACACAAAAGCTTATTGGGCTCTTCAGTAGCTCAATTTGGATCATAAGCTTTCTAAAGAGAAATGAATGAAAATGCCAAGCTATGCAAAGAAAGATTAAAAAGATGGCATGACAAGTACATTCGAGTCAGAGAGTTTGAAGCAGGTCAGCAAGTTTTATTTTTTAACTCTAGATTGAAACTTTTTTCAGGTAAATTGAGATCACGTTTTTCAGGTCCATTCACTATCCATCAAGTTTTTCCATACAAAGTGGTTGAACTCTATGGTAAGCAAGGTATTTTTCAAGTTAGCCAAGAGATTGAAACATTATTTGGGGGAATAAAGTTGAGTGAAATGAAACATCGCTCATTTTATCAAACACTTAATTCTTTTTCTTTTTAATAAAGAACTTAGGTTATATTTTCTGCAATAGTTTGTTTAAATGAATTTTGTCTAAGGAGTTTGGAACTTAAGTAGGACCGCTTGTGACCCCTCCAATCTTTTCTGGGAATTAATTTTAACATAATTTTCTGAGAAATTATTTCATAAGTCAAGAAAATAAATTTTTATTTTGAATTTTGAAAATAAAAGGGTCAATTTTTTATCCAAGTTTTAATTACAACTAAAATTTCAAATTATTTTAAGTTCAAGGATCTAATTGATTTTTTTTTTTGTAAAATTTGGTTGTTAAATTTGTAAATATTAAAATTAGTTGTCTTTTTGTGTAAATATTCTTAAACATTTAAAAGAAATTCCCTTTTATTTATTTTTATTTTTCAAATTTGAAAATTTTTAATATAAAATTATAAAATTACTTTTTATGATTTATAATAATTATTATCAAAAGTTTAATTAAGATTTTTTTAGAATTTAAATTTAAATAAAACTTGTGTTAATTGTAATTGAGTTAATGTAGGACTTAGGAATTTTAATTTGATAGTTTGAATGAGCTTTATCTTTAATACATTATAAATAGCCCACCTCTTAGTAAAATTATCATTCAAACCATCAAATTAGCCACCAACGGCAGTCATCAAAAGTCATCGGGCCACGTCGAGCACCATAAGCGCAAGCCTCCGATGCCTTCCGCAATCCTTCGATGCTTTTTGCAAGCACCCGACGCAACCGTCCGCAAGTTCTCACAAGTGCCTGAAAGTTTTCGCATGCCCAAGCACCTGTGTGCTGTTGTGCCGCACACCCAAAGCCCTTGCGTCGCTGCTGCTGAGCCATCCCACGCACACACCCATGCCTTGCTGCTTTGTGTGATGAATTCCTACGCCGTGCGCACCACATGCCTTAAGCACCTAGGTTGTGTGTTCCTTTACCCTTAACACTAAGTTTCCTACAAACTCTACATTAGATTAAACCCTTTTCTCTCAAACCCTATTTATTTTAATTTGGATTTTATTTCAACAAAAGGTGGTAAGAAATTTTTATTCTCTAATTTTTAATTTATTTTAAATTGTTAATATTTTATACTAATTAAATTTTAGAAAAATATTTGTGTCCATCTATATGTTGATCAGGTTAAAATCATGCAGTGCAAGAGAACTCGTGCCACAATGGAAGAAGTGTCGAACAAATTCCACAGTGCATGAGCTAAGGAAATATACGATAACACCTTCAAAACTCAGCAGATGTTGCCTGAGAAAGGATTTACTTGGGAAGAGAGTAAATATACAAAATTTGTAACACCCAAAACCCGAAACCTTCACCGGTCAAAGTCCTGGTGTCTTACTGTTCATATATCATTGTTCATCTGTTTTTTTTCATTCAATCCTATTTAATAAAGATATGCACCCAACACATCATAAATCATCAATCGATTATAATCACAATTCAACAAGGAAAAAAAGGTCATTTCCATGATTTTTTGAGATCTCTACCGATACCTGTTGGACAAGTATCGATAGTTGTCCAGTCAGAAAGCAGTTCAAAAATAGTGCAGAGTTCTAGTGATACTCAAGTTGGTTCTACCGATACATTTGACACTACTACCGAAACAAGTCATGCTTCTAGCGATACTAATTAGGTCAGTGAACAACCTCTCTCCTACCCTGTACTCCTATCGATACAACCCTTGGTTCTACCGAAACAAGTATGCATATGTCAATTATACACATAAATTTCTAAGTTTGCACAATAATCCACAACATTACCAATTTCTCAAAATCATACCTATACAAACATTTCGTATTGGTATTTAATTCTTCACATAACAACAAAGAATAAATATCAAAACATTCATCAAAATGTTACCATGCTATTTAACCATTACCCCAAAAGAATTCAAGTAACACAATCCTAATACATGCCATATAAGCCAAGTGATATAAAGACTACCGAACGAGCTCCTAGGATAGTGTGATTTTTCTTAAGGATCCGATATTCAATAGCAGATGAATCTACAAAACAGTAAACAAATACATAGGTAAGCTTACAAAGCTTAGTAAGTTTGTAAGAACAATTAACTTACAGAATAACATATTCAGTTACGAAAAGAGTAATGAAATATCTTCGTATCTCGTGACATTAGCATCAGGTTGATCTCACCGAGTCTTTAAAAAATTTAGCTCACACGAGCCCAGAAAAAATTAGCTCATATGAGCCCAGAAAAAATTAGCTCATATGAGCCCAGATAGGTTAGCTCTTACGAGCCCAGAATGTTAGCTCTTAAGAGCCCAGAATGGTTAGCTCTTGCGAGCCCAGAATGATTAGCTCTTACGAGCCCAAAATCAAATTAACTCTCTTTCGAGCTAGAATCAGATTACTCCTCAAGCCTTCAATCTCGATCCGCCATTAGGAATATATTCAAAATAAATATATAATTGCAAATATCAAATTTGAAAGTTAATAGTACAAACTTACCGGATGAAATTGCAGTTTGGCTAAACTTTAGGGACTATTCTACTAATTTCCCTTTTCCACGATCCGTGGCACGATCGTAATCTAAATCAACAATTCATTCAAATTTCATATTAAAACACATAACCAAAGCATTTAACACAATTTGGTCCTTTTTGGGAGAATTACAATTTTACCCCTAATACTTTCCTTTTATTCAATTTAGTCCTTCAACATCAAACTTGCAAATCACCATTTTTAAACAAAATCAAGTTTAGCCGAATACTATTGTATATCAATACAGCCCACTTTTGTAATTATTTCACCTTTAGTCCTTGCAAATTTATCACTTTAACATTTTAGTCCTTCAACATTAAAATCATCAAAAACTACTTTACAAAATAATCAAATCTAACAACCAAGCTTATAAATCTTCCATAATCTTTCAAGAACAAGCTTATTCATCAATGGAAAAATTGATAACATTTGACATAATCACAAATTAGTCCTTGAGCTAGCTAGATTAAGCTAGTACGAACTCAAAAACATAAAAATTACTAAAAACGAGCAATGTTTACCTATCCAATCTAATAACTCAAGTGACCAATTCTCCCTTTAGCAACAGAGTTTCGGCAAAACAAGGTGTAAAGAAGAAGATAATGAACTTCATTTTTCTTTGTTTAATTAATAATAGCCTAATTTAAGTAATTACCAAATTGCTCTTTCTTAATAACACTTAAAATTTAGCCAAAAAGGAATTCAAAACCATCCACTCACCTTAATAATGGTCTAATTTTCCATTAAGGACTTAACTATGCCTTTCCTTTATCAATTTACACATTTAATCAATGATAACCACATTTTGCAACCTTTTCAATTTAATCCTTTTTACTTAATTAACTATCTATACAATAAAATTTCATAACCAAATTTTAATACGATACTAATGACTTCGTAAATATTAATTAATATTTACGATCTGACACATCAAATTTGTGGCCTCGAAACCATCATTCCCGATCATACTAAATTAAACTAATTAGTAAATCATCATTTTATTAGGATTTAATTTTAATTTACCAAAATCTAAGGACTTTAATATCATTTCTATTATTAGGCATTTTAAAGAGAGTCCAATTTCATAATTGATCCTTCAATTATATTAAATTCCTATTAAACCAACTTATTTACAATTTAGCCTTAAACTAAAGAGGACTAATGAATAAGTAATCAAAAAGTTAGTGAAAGGTAATCATATCCTCCACTGCATGGACTTTTTGACCATGGTGTAATTACCACTTTGGTCCCTTTCATTTTTAATCAATAGCAATCAACTTTTATCTCTTTTATAATTTAATCCTTTTTCCTTAATTAAGCAATTAATTATCAAAATTACCCAACCAAACTTCAATTCACATATAATAAGACTGTAAATATTTAATAAAAATATTTACAGCTCTTAATTTCAGAACCAAACCACTTATACTAACTTTTAATTCAATAATTAAAATTCTTCAATTCAAAATTTTGTACAAAATTATTATTGACCTATTTAATTTAAACACTCATGATAAAAATTTTCCTATCAGGTTTGTGGTCCCAAAACCGCTGTTTTTGACACCACTGAAAAATGGGCTATTACAACTCTCTCCCTTAGAAAATTTTGTCCTCAAAATTTTAATTTAGCAGTTCCTGTTTATTCTAAAGTTTTCATATAACAATAGAAAAATCTTTTACCTGAGCTTACTTAAACCCATCTGTCAACTTTACTTGACCAAAAAAATCAACCTCACTAAACCAAAACTCACCGTTGATAGTTTCCACATAAATTATTTCTCACATATAGTCTATAATACATTTCTCACATAATACGCATACATAGATTCTATTTGAAATCTATCAGAATATCATCAATAATCATAGTACGACTGTATCCAAATATCTAGGTAAGATTGAACAATCTGATTTCATAAATCAACAGAGACATTAGTTGATCTAGGCAATATTATCAAAATTCATAATGATTATCTCAAGTTCAAAGAATTTTCAGCATCTCATATCTTTAACTAGAACTAAATACCGAATCTTATTAACTTTCGGATACATTGTTACACCCCTTTTATCTTGTTAACTAAGTTTTCTATATGGAATATAAGATATTTATTCATTATCTTAAGTTTATTTCATTATCAGATTTAGACAGAAATCTCAAAAATCTTTTAGAAGATAGATCAAGAGATCCTTTAACAAACGATACATAGTGTCTGAAATAACTCTAATTATGCTATCTGATTTTCCTGGCCCAACCCTAATCAGTACATTAGTCTGATATTTTAGTCAATTCATTTCAGTCTACAATTTACTACAGTATCATATTACTTAGGTTAATTTATTCCCAGAATAATGCAAAATTTATAAAATGATAGTAACATAAAATCGACAAAAAAATCACAGTCACGAATTTTCAGCAGATAATTTTGGCATACCAGTTCTATCCTAGCGGATTACGATTCAACATTAATCTCATTGAGTTGGAAAATAAACCCTAGGAATAATAGTTGGCACTGAAATTCTAGATTCATCATTTCGTCTTTAATCTCACTCCATTTACCTATACTCAGAGATAGCGGTGATAAAGCCACTCATTGTTTCCAATATTTATGAAACCAATATATTATAACTTACACCAGAATTAGTAACCAGATATTATTATTAACTCTATTAATTTCGTCACGTTCAGATTCAGATAACACCTTTAGAATCTACAAATAAATAAGAGTTAGATCGGATCAATCAATATCACACTATCATAGGTTTATATGGCATGTACTTTCTAGAATTTATTCACACTACACTTAGTCCAAGAATCGACTATACCGTAGCTCTGATACCACTAAATGTAACACCCAAAACCCGAAACCATCGCCGGTCAAGATCTTGGTGTCTTACTGTTCATATATCATTGTTCATCTTTTTTTTTCATTCAATCCTATTTAATAAAGATATGCACCCAACACATCATAAATCATCAATCGGTTATAATCACAATTCAGCAAGGATAAAAAGGTCATTTTCATGATTTTTGGAGACCTCTATCAGTACCTGTTGGACAAGTATCAGTAGTTGTCCAGTCAGAAAACAGTTCAAAAATAGTGTAGAATTCTACCAATACTCAAGTTGGTTCTATCGATACATGTGACACTACTATCGAAACAAGTCATGCTTCTACCGATACTAATCAGGTCAGTGAACAACCTCTCCACTACCCTGTACTTCTACCGATACAACCCTTGGTTCTACTGAAACAAGTATGCATATGTCAATTATATACATAAATTTATAAGTTTGCACAATAGTTCACAGCATTTACCAATTTCTCAAAATCATACCTATCCAGACATTTCATATTGGTATTTAATTTTTCACATAACAACAAAGCATAAATATCAAAACATTCATCAAAATGTTACCATGCTATTTAACCATTAGCTCAAAACAATTCAAGTAGCACAATCCTAATACATGCCATATAAGCCAAGTGATATAAAGACCACCGAACGAAATCTCAGGATAGTGTGATTTTTCTTGAGGACCCAATCTTCAATAGTAGATGAATCTACAAAACATTAAACATATACACAGGTAAGCTTACAAAGCTTAGTAATTTCGTAAGAAAAATTAACTTACAGAATAACATATTCGGTTATGGAAAGAGTAATGAAATATCTTCATATCTCATGGCATTAGCATTAGGTTGATCTCACTGAGTCTTTCAAAAATTTAGCTCACAAGAGCCCAGACAAAATTAGCTCATACGAGCCTAGATAGGTAGCTCTTACGAGCCCAGAATGGTTAGCTCTTACGAGCCCAGAACGGTTAGCTCTTATGAGCACAGAATGGTTAGCTCTTACGAGCTCAAAGTGGTTAGCTCTTACGAGCCCAGAATCAGATTAAAGCTCTTTCGAGCCAGAATCAGATTACTCCTCAAGCCTTCAATCTTGATCCGCCATTAGGAATATATTCAAAATAAATATATAATTGTAAATATCAAATTTGAAAGTTAATAGTACGAACTTACCAGATGAAATTGCAGTTTGACTAAACTTTAGAGACTATTCTACTAGTTTCCCTTTTCCGCGATCCGTGGCACGATCGTAATCTAAATAAAAAATTCATGAAAATTTCACATTAAAACACATAAAAGCATTTAACACAATTTGGTTCTTTTGGGGAAATTATAATTTTACCCTTAATACTTCCCTTTTATTCAAATTTCGTCCTTTAACATTAATCTTGCAAATTAACCATTTTTAAACAAAATAAAGTTTAGCCGAATACTATAGTATATCAATACATCCTACTTTTGTAATTATTTCACCTTTAATCCTTGCAAATTTATCACTTTAACATTTTAGTCCTCAAACATTAAAATCATCAAAATTACTTTACAAAATAATAAAATCTAACAACCAAGCTTATAAATCTTCCATAATCTTTCAAGAACAAGCTTATTCATCAATGGAAAAATTTATAACATTTGACATAATTACAAATTAGTCCTTGAGCTAGCTAGATTAAACTAATATGGACTTAAAAACATAAAAATTACTAAAAACGAGCAATGTTTACCTATCCAATCTAAGGACTCAAGTAATTGATGCTTGCTTCTCCCTTTAGAAATGGAGTTTCGACAAAACAAGGTGTAAAGAAGAAGATAATGAATTTCATTTTCTTTTGTTTAATGAATAATAGTTTAATTTAAGGAATTACCAAATTGCCCATTCTTAATAACACTTAAAATTTAGCCAAAAAGGAAGTCAAAACCATCCACTCACCTTAATAATGGTCTAATTTCCCTTTAAGGACTTAACTATGTCTTTCCTTTATCAATTTACACATTTAATCAATGATAACCACATTTTGCAGCCTTTCCAATTTAATCCTTTTTACTTAATTAACTATCTATACAATAAAATTTCATAACCAAATTTTAATACAACACTAATGACTTTTTAAATATTAATTAATTAATATTTACGATCTGACACATCAAATTTGTGGCCTCGAAACCACTATTCTCGATCATACTAAATTAAATTAATTAGTAAATCCTCATTTTATTAGGATTTAATTGCAATTTACCAAAATCTAAAGAGTTTAATATCATCTCTATTATTAGGCCATTTAAAGAGAGTCCAATTTCATAATTGGTCCTTCAATTATATTAAATTCTAATTAGACCAACTTATTTACAATTTAGCCTTAAACTAAAAAGGACTAACTGAATAAATAATCCAAAAGTTAGTGGAAGGTGATCATATCCTACATTGCTTAGACTTTTTGACCATGGTGTAATTACCACTTTGATCCCTTTCATTTTTAATCAATAGCAATTAACTTTTATCTCTTTTATAATTTACTCCCTTTTCCTTAATTAAGCAATTAATTATCAAAATTACCCAACCAAACTTTAATTCATATATAATAAGACTCTGTAAATATTTAATAAAAATATTTATGGCTCTAAATTTTAGAAACGAGGTCCCAATACCTCATTTTTTAAAACCACTTGACTTTGAACCAAACCACTTATACTAACTTTTAATTCCATAATTAAAATTCTTCAATTCAAAATTTCATATAAAATTATTATTGACCTATTTAATTTAAACACTCATGATAAAAAATTTCTCGTTGGGTTTGTGGTCCCAAAACCACTGTTTCCGACACCACTGAAAAATGGGCTATTACAAAATTCATGGCAAGTATCCAAAAAATTGCTAAAGCTTTGAACTGGGGATTATTTTGTGAAAAGCGATTGAGAGCAGATGAGGAATTGGTTCAAGAATTTATGCAAATTTTGCCTCGTGTGAACTTACAAAAATTTTCGTCCGAGGAATCAAGGTACCATTAAAGTCAAGCACCATAAATGAATTCTTTAACTTACCTGATTTCGAAGAAGACAAGTTTTCTACTTTGTTGAAGAACTTAGAGGCCGAGAAATTGCAAGAAATTCTTCGAGAACTAACAATTCCAAGTTCTGAATGGATGGTGTCCAAGCATGGATTCTGTACATGTCGCAGAGAAAACTTGACACCAGTAGCAAAAGTATGGTTTTACTTCATTAGATTCAGTCTCATGCTTATTCCACAAAGAACATTGTTTCATTAGAACGAATAGTGTTGCTATATTCTATCATGAAGGCAAAAACCATTGATGTGGGAAGGATCATCATTAGAGAAATTCGAAATTTTGCCGTGAGACGTTCTGTTCAAGCTTATTTCTCATTCACGATCATAATGTTGTGCTTAAAAGCTAAAATTCTTGGGAACGTGAATAGAGTAGGATATAGCCAAGGAGCAATCATTGATTGGGATCTGTATCGAGTAGCATGAAATTCCATTCTTCAACAGCAAGTTGAAAAAGAAGAAGAAGATCCTGAAGAAGAAGAAGATTCTAAAGAAGATCTTGTGGAAATTAAAGATGATCTTTCGGTGACAAAACCAATTCGAATGCATGATGAGGTAGAATCTACTAAATGAACATCCGAGCCTGATAGATCCATACTAAGACCTCAGTCACCTCCATCTGAACTACTAAATGAGCTGTCAAAGATGATGGATTGCATGCAACAAATGCAATGGCAACAATAATCTTATTGAAGATACACGAAGATACGAGATGAAGCATTTAAAAGTGCATTTGAAAAAGTGTTTCATGACCCATTTGTCTTTGTGCTTGAATTTCTAGATTACATATTTGAACGATAGACTCTAATAGCAAAGAAGGAGCAAGGTGACTCGATCAACAATAGGGACTACCAAGCAAAAGGAGAGTCAAAGTCTAGGGGGTCTGAACATAAATAAAAGGGGGGAACTTATCTTTTCTTTTCTTTCCGTTATTTTATTTTCAGTCTTTAATTCTTGATTGAATTTAGAATTAGGTCACTAGGTTAGTTTTAAATTCTTGCATAATAAGTTAAGAGCTTGAAGACAATAATTGAGCAACTTAGAAGAATAAGAGTATGCTAATAAATATGTACATGTCTAGGATTGGACATTGAAAGAGCTTGGTAGGTGTACAGTATTTATTCACTTTTATTTTTATATTCTCTATTATTTTTAACAATGGGGACATTGTTCAATTTAACTAGGGGGACTAAAAATTTAAAACTTCTTAATAGGTATTATTTCTTTTTATTTTATGAATTTAATTATAATTTTGCTTGAAAATTTGAATTTATGTTAATTATGTTAAAGCTTTAGTAAAAATAAAATTTAATTATCTTAATGGTTACGATAATAAGTTAAACCATGATAAGAATGCTACTCTTAATAAAAATATGTGAAATCATATCATAAAACTTAGTTCCTTATAAAGCTAGATATGCATGAAAGTTTAAGTCTCTAGAATTGGCTTAATAATTTCTTGAGGCGAAATCCTAGGAAGTATGAAATTTTGAAAATGATTTAGGCAACATTTGTTTGGACCATTTGAGCCTTTTAAGCCGACCTTGAGACTATATGGTCTGATTTTCTTTGTACATTACAATTATAAGCCATCTTATCTCTTGTACTTATCTTTAAATTGTCCCAACTACTAGATTCAATATATCAAGATTCTGTTCTGAAAATAAGTATGGGGGAGTTAAGAAGAATTACCAGAATGCTCAACAAAAGTATAGCACATAAAAAATGATGCTCAGAAAAAAATAAATGAAAAAGAAAAAAAAAGGAAAAAAAGAATAAAGCATATGTACTCAAAAGAAAAAGAAAAGAGCATGAGCATGCAAAGTTCAAAAAATTTTGGTGAAATTGAAGGTCTGCTGCAAGCTGAGTCTAGGGTTTTAGCTTAAATTTATCTATCTTTTCCTGACCCCTAGTCTAGCCCCATTACAACCTATGTAAAAGAACTATTTGATTCAAGATTTCAATGCTACCTACATTAGTGGAGAGAAATTGCTATTTTCAACATATGAAGACATAAATTAGACTTAATGATTGTAGTTTGGTTTTGATTAGGGGATAAAAATTGAGTGATAGGATTTTGACATGTCTTTATAGGCTAAGCATGATGATAATTGAAAATAATTGAATAAAAAATACTTGAGCTACTTAATTTCTAAATTCTTGTTTTTATGCTTAATTATTTTGAAGTCATAGTATGGAAGAAGCAACTTCGGAATCGGAAGAAACTATGAGAGCACAGTACCCCCATTTATTTTTAGGTAAATTTCGAGGATGAAATTTATTAAGGAGGGAAAAATGTAATAACCTAAATTCACGGGCATCGAAAAAAGTGAGTTATAGGGCCTCCGTCTTAGTAAACCAAGTTCGTAAATAATTATTAGGAGTACTTATAAGTTTAGTAGTGTGCTTAATTAAGCTTTGATTAGGTGAATTTAATTTAATTTAGAGTAATTAATAAAAAGGACTAAATTAAATAAAGGGTGAAAGTCTAATTATAGATTAAAAGAAAGAAAGAGGGACTAAAATGACAATTATGCTTATTGCATAAATTGAGGCGGCAAACAGAGAAAAATCTAAAGATTTTTCTTGATTTTAATTTATTATTAATTAATATTAAAATATAATAATATAAATTATTATTTAATTGGTATTATTTTATTATTATTAACTAATATATATATAAGAAATAAAAGAATAAAGAAAGAAAAAAAAATAAAAAAAAGAAGGAAGAACAGAGGCTCAAACGAAACAGGGGAGAAAGAAAAGGGAAGGAAAAAGAAAAAGGGGAAACTAGGATTTTGAAGCTTTAATCTTTAATTGGTAAGTCAATTAAGTCCTTTTCACTTAAATTAGATGTTTTAGAAGCTTTAGAACAAAGTTTTGATGAAATTAAGTTGAGTTCTTGGAAGTTTTAAGGTTTTTGAACAAAGTTCATGTTGAACAAAATAGTGAATTAGGGATTTAATTGAATGAATTTCAAGTTAGAATTGATAAAGGGATTAAATTGTAAAAGAAGCTATAAGTTTTGTAATAGAGGGATTAAATTGAAAGAAATTTTAAATTAGGGTTTTATTATGAACATTAGATAGTTAAGTATAATATGGAAGGAAATTGAATAAAAATAAAGTATGGATTGAGTTAGAAAAAAATAAATAAGTTAATTAGGATTAAATTGCAATTAAGGTATAAACTGGATAGAAATTCAATTATTATTATAAATTAGTGTTGTAATTAATAGCGTAAATTATTATTATTATTTTTGTTGCTAGCAAAAAACACGAAGCATCGGCACAAAAAGGAAAGGAGAAAGTTATAGAGAAGTAATCGCGAAATCTGGGTTTGTATTACTATAATTTAAATTATTCATTATTTAATGTTTATTTCGATATTTATATTTAATATGTGAAATTGAAATTGAAATTGAAAGTGATATGAATTGAAATTGAAAGTCCCTATTAACTAGTCGGGCTGAGTCAGATGTAGTTGGCATGCAATAGGATTAGAAGAGTTCAGGGATACTTCGACCTTGAGTCGATGAGACACTGGGTGTCATTTTATTGCTTCGAACTATCCGATGAGGCACTGGGTGCCATTCTGGTGTGTTTGGTTGGATCCGTGTATCCACTAAGGTCCGAGTCTTGTTAATAGGGGTAAACAATGTGAAAAATATAAATTGAATGAAAATGAAAAATTGTGGCATATCAAGTGATATGTAATGAAATTGAGAAATGAGAATGAAATGGTTAAATTGATTTGATATTGATATGGAATGAAAATGGTGTATAAATTAAGATAATATGTGTTCATGTATTATATGATTGATTATGTGAAATTTATTTGGTTATTTATAATTTGAATTATAGTAATACCAGTGAGTATGAAATACTCAGCGTACGGTTGTTTCCGTGAACAGGTTAGTAGAAATTAAGGTCCTGGTTCAGCATCCAGATCGATCCCGACCTCAGTATAAACTCAGTGATGTAATTCTCCTCGTTTGGTAAAAGTGACATGTACTAAGTGTTGTATAGGTTACATGTATATGCTCGTAATGTTGGTTGTAAAAAAAATATATATATATATACTATATTTTGATATTAGTTTAAAAAAATGGTAGAGAGTATATTATAAAATTTGGCTTTATGTTTGAATAAAAAAAAATGAATAAAGTTATTAGTAAATTTTGAATAATATTAAGAATGTTTAATTATTAAATTAATATGTTAATGAAATGATTATGATTTAGGTGAATTTAAGTATAAATTATTTTGGTTGCGGGTTGAAATTGCAGGGAAGGTTAGATGTTTTTAAAAGGGGTTATATCGCGTTCGAAAAAAAAATTTACAAAAAAAAAATCTACGGAGCAGCAAAACAAGTCCCAATTCCCTTCTAATACGTGTTTTGAGCCTCTAGGGTTCAATTAGTAAATTTTATGATTATTTTACAGTATGTTCATTAATTATTTATTGATTATTAGTAAGTTGTCCGATATGTCTGGTAATACCCTGTAAACCTATTTCGGTGACAGTTTAAGGTTAAAGAGTGTTACAATTATTGGTATCAGAGCTATCAAGTTTAGCCGATTCTCGAACTAAATCGAGCTAAAAAATTAAGTCTAGAAGTACATGCCACTGTTAGGTCGAAACTAAGTCGGGATCTTTGGATGCTGACCTATTTGTTTGTTTTTGTTTTATAGATTAAAGATGTCAGATGAAAGAATAGATAATACTGACCAAGAAATGGACACTGGAGATGAAGAGTCTTATGGGTTAAATGAAACGGAGTCAATAAGACCTAGCGTAAACCCGTAAGAAATCCACCACCTAGAGTAGATAGAAGAAATGATAGAGATGATTCTGATATACTAAGAGTAATTGCCGATGCATTACAAAGAGTAGCGGGGACTGCTCGTGCTACGACTTCAGTACCAACTCAGAGACGGGCCCCAATAAAAGAATTGAAAAAATATGGTGCCACTGAATTTATGAGTCTGAAAGGAGTTGATCCATCGATAGCTGAAAATTGGATGGAGTCGACTAAAAGAATTTTATAGCAATTGGAATGTACCCCTCGAGAATGCTTGATTTGTGCTGTATCGTTGCTACAAGGGGAAGCTTATTTATGGTGGGAATCAGTGGTTTGACATCTACCGGATGATCAAATAACATGGGACCTATTTCAGAAAGAATTTCAAAAGAAATATATCGAAGAAATGTATATCGAAGACAAGAAGCAAGAGTTTTTAATGCTACAACAAGGTGACATGTCAGTAATAGATTATGAGAGGGAATTCTCGAGACTCAACAGATACGCCTCAAAATTTATACCAACAGAAGTTGATAGTTGCAAAAGATTTTTACGGGGTTTGCGAGACGAGATCAAGGTACAGTTGGTATCTCACCGTATTACTGAGTTTGTAGATTTGATTGAACGGGCCAAAATGGTGGAGCAAGTTTTAGGCCTCGATAAAAAGACAAAGTGGTAGACCAACTGGGAAGCATACGGGAACTACCAGTTTGAATCCTCAGCCAAAAAGATTAAAGGAATCTCAAGGTGGATGGAGATCTAATTTTGGACCTAATAGAAGTGGAAGAAGCAGGGGTAAACAAATGATGGTATCCACTGGCAGTGTGAGAGGTTCGTCTCGAGAAATAGAAATTCCAGATTGTCAGCACTGTGGGAAGAAACATAGAGGGGAATGTTAGAAATTAACTAGCGGCTGCTTCCGATGTGGTTCTACAGATCATTTCATCAAAGATTGCTCGAAAATTGATAGTGCTGCACCGGTAACATCATAGAGATCAGTATCTACAGCTAGAGGCAGAGGATCTGGTAAAGGTGGTTCGATTTTCAGAGGAGGAGGTGTTAGAAGAAGCAGCGATATTGTTACCAACAGTCTAAAGCTAAAGTACCGACTAGAGCCTATGTGGTCAGAACAAGGGAAGAAGGCGATACCCACGATGTAGTAACAAGTATATTTTTATTGTATTCTGAGCCTGTTTATGCTTTGATTGATCCAGGATCTTCACATTCATATATAAATTTAAAACTAGCTGAGTTGGGGAAATTAAAGCCCGTGGTGTCTAGAGTGTCAATAGAGGTGTCGAGTCCATTGGGGCAAACAGTGTTAGTAAATCAAGTGTGTCCGAGATGCCCGTTGATTATATAGAATAAAGCTTTTCCTGTTGACTTGTTGATCATGCCATTTGGGGACTTTGATATAATACTTGGAATGGATTGGTTATCTAAATATGGAGTGATTTTGGATTGCTATAAAAAGAAATTCAATATTCAGATAGAAGATGAAGGTTAGATTAAGGTAAATGGTATCCATACTAATGGGCCAGCACGTCTTATTTCAACCATAAAGGTTAATAAGTTACTTCAGCAGGGCTGTTCAGCATATTTAGCCTATGTCAGTAATTCAGATTCAGTTGAAAGCCAATGCAGTAAAATCCGAACAGTTTGTAAGTTTCCTGATGTATTTCTCGAAGAACTACCAGGTTTACCACTAGACAGAGAGGTTGAGTTTGCTATAGAGGTTTATCCGGGTACAACTCAAATATCCATACCTCCGTATCGAATGTCACCTATAGAGTTAAAAGAGCTGAAGATACAGTGCAAGACTTATTAGATCGTGGTTTTATTCGACTGAGCATATCACCGTGGGGAGCTCCAGTGTTATTTGTTAAGAAGAAAGATGGCTCGATGCGACTTTGTATTGACTACCGACAGTTGAATAAGGTAACAATTAAGAATAAGTATCCATTGCCTCGAATTGATGATTTGTTTGATCAGTTGAGAGGAGCTTCTGTATTTTCGAAGATTGACTTAAGGTTAGGTTACTACCAATTGAAAGTAAAAGAAAGCGATGTTCCGAAGATAGCTTTCCGTACGAGGTATGGTCACTATGAGTTCTTAGTAATGCCATTCGGATTGACTAATGCCCCAGCTACTTTTATGGATATCATGAATCGTATCTTTCAGCCGTATTTAGACCAGTTTGTAGTAGTTTTTATCGATGATATACTGGTTTATTCAAAGTCAGAGTCAGAACATGATCAGCATCTCAGAATAGTATTATAAATATTACGGGAAAAGTAGTTGTATTGAAAGCTTAGCAAATGTGAGTTCTGGCTATCAGAAGTTGTATTTTTGGGACATGTGGTATCGGTAGATGGAATTAGAGTTGATCCGAAAAAGATTGAAGCAATTGTTCAGTGGAAAGTACTGAAAAATGTATCTGAGGTACGAAGTTTTCTTGGTTTAGCTGGGTATTATAGAAGATTTGTGAATGGATTTTCGAAGATAGCTTTGCCAATGACTAAATTACTACAGAAGAATGTTCCTTTTATCTGGGATGATCAGTGCCAGAGAAATTTTGAAGTGTTGAAGCAAATGTTGATAGAGGCACCAGTTTGACCAGAGTCGGGGAAAGATTTTGTAGTGAACAGTGATGCTTCTTTGAGTGGTCTGGGTTGTGTATTAATGCAGGACGGAAAAGTAATAGCCTATGCATCTCGTCAATTGAAGCCATAGGAACGTAACTATCCGACTCATGATTTGGAATTAGCATCTGTGATTTTTGCTTTGAAGATTTTGAGACATTATTTGTACGGTGAGAAATGCTACATCTATACCGATCATAAAAGTTTGAAATATCTTCTTTCTCAAAAAGAATTGAACTTGAGACAAAGACGATGGATAGAGCTCCTAAAAGATTATGATTGTATTATAGACTACCATTCGAGAAAAGCGAATGTTGTAGCTGATGCACTAAGCAGAAAAGTTACAATTGAATTGAGAGCGATGTTTGCACAGCTCAGTATCAGTAATGATGGGAGTCTTTTGGCCGAGTTGAGAGTAAAGCAGGTAATGTTTGATCAGATCAGATCAACATAATTGGGAGACGACAAATTGTTGAAGAAAAGATAGATGGTACAGAATGCTACAGCAGAGAGTTTTAGTATTGATGATTGTGGATGTTTGATATATCAAAACCGGATTTGTGTTCCAACTAATTTTGAGTTGAAGAAATCGATTCTTCGAGAAGCTCACGACAATCCATTCGCTTTGCACCCCGGAGGTACGAAGATGTACCGAAATTTACGAGAGCTATATTGGTGGCCAGGAATGAAAAGAGACATAGTTGAATTTGTGAGTAAATGTTTAACTTGTCAACGGGAAAAACCAAAACATCAGGTTCCTATTGGACTAGTTCAGCCTATTAATATTCCTGAGTGGAAATGGGATCGCATCACGATGGATTTTGTTACAGGATTACCGTTGTCAGCAAGTAAAAAGAATGTCATTTGGGTGATAGTTGATAGACTTACCAAGTCAGCGCATTTCATAGCAGTCAGAACCGACTGGTCATTGCAGAAGCTTGCTGAGGTTTATATCCGAGAAATTGTAAGATTACATGGTATTCTGGTATCAATAATTTTCGATTGGGATCCTCGATTTACATTAAGATTTTGGAAGCAATTGCATGATTCTCTGGGTACTAAACTTAACTTTAGTACGGCTTTCATCCGAAAACAGTTGGACAGTCTGAACGGGTAATTCAGATACTAGAAGATATGCTTTGGGCTTGTATCATCGACTTTGAATCAGGTTGGGAACGTTATTTGCCATTAGCTGAGTTTGTCTACAATAATAGTTTCCAATCTAGTATACAAATGGCCCCGTATGAGCACTATATGGTCGAAGATGTAGATGACCAGTGTGTTGGACAGAATTGAATGAAAAAAAAAGTGATTGGGCCAGAATTAATTCAAGAGACAGAAGAAATGGTTAAGAAGATTAAAGATAGATTAAAAGCAACCTTTGATAGACAAAAATCTTATGTTGATTTGAAGCGTCGAGACATTGAGTATTCAATCGGGGATAAAGTATTTCTCAAAGTCTCTCCTTGGAAGAAAGAGTTGAGATTTGGCCAAAAAAGGAAAGTTAAGTCCTCGTTATATTGGGCCATATGAAATTGTAGAAAGAATCGGGCCAGTCGCTTATTGGTTAGCTTTACCTCCAGAATTGCAGAAGATTCACGATGTTTTTCATGTTTCTATGCTACGAAAATATAGATCAGATCCTTCTCATATCATTTCTACTAAAGACATTGAAGTTCAACCTGATTTGTCCTACGAGGAAGAGCCAGTTCAGATTTTAGCATGAGAGGTAAAGAAATTAAGAAATAAACGAATTCCCTAGTAAAAGTCTTATGGAGAAGTCATAGTATGAAAGAAGCGACTTGGGAACCGGAAGAAACTATGAGAGCATAGTACCCCCATTTATTTTCAGGTAAATTTCGAGGACGAAATTTATTAAGGGGAGAAATGTAATGACCTAAATTCATGGGCACCGAAAAAAGTGAGTTATAGGGTCTCCGTCTTAGTAAACCAAGTTCGTAAATAATTATTAGGAGTAATTATAAGTTTAGTAGTGTGCTTAATTAAGCTTTGATTAGGTGAATTTAGTTTAATTTAGAGTAATTAATAAAAAGGACTAAATTAAATAAAGGGTGAAAGTCTAATTATAGATTAAAAGAAAGAAAGAGGGACTAAAATGACAATTATGCCTATTGCATAAATTGAGGCGGCAAACAGAGAAAAATCTAAAGATTTTTCTCGATTTTAATTCATTATTAATTAATATTAAAATATAATAATATAAATTATTATTTAATTGGTATTATTTTATTATTATTAACTAATATATATATATATAAGAAATAAAAGAATAAAGAAACAAAAAAAACAGAAACAAAAGAAGAAAGAACAGAGGCTCAAACGAAACAGGGGAGAAAGAAAAGGGAAGGAAAAAGAAAAGGGGGAAACTAGGATTTTGAAGTTTTAATCTTTAATTGGTAAGTCAATTACTCCCTTTTCTCTTAAATTAGATGTTTTAGAAGCTTTAGAACAAAGTTTTGAAGAAATTAAGTTGAGTTCTTGGAAGTTTTAAGGTTTTTTAACATAGTTCATGTTGAACAAAATAGTGAATTAGGGATTTAATTGAATGAATTTCAAGTTAGAATTGATAAAGGGATTAAATTATAAAAGAAGCTATAAGTTTTGTAATAGAGGGATTAAATTGTAAGAAATTTTAAATTAGGGTTTTATTATGAACATTAGATAGTTAAGTAGAATATGAAAGGAAATTGAATAAAATAAAGTATGGATTGAGTTAGAAAAAAATAAATAAGTTAATTAGGATTAAATTGGAATTAAGGTATAAATTGGATAGAAATTCAATTATTATTATAAATTAGTGCTGTAATTAATAGTGTAAATTATTATTATTATTTTTGTAGCTAGCAAAGAACCCGAAGCATCGACACAAAAAGGAAAGGAGAAAGTTATCGAGGAGTAATCGCGAAATCTAGGTTTGTATTACTATAATTTAAATTATTCATTATTTAATGTTTATTTCGATATTTATATTTAATATGTGAAATTGAAATTGAAAGTGATATGAATAGAAATTGAAAGTCCCTATTAACTAGTCGGGCTGAGTTGGATATAGTTGGCATGCCATAGGATTGGAAGAGTTCCGGGATATTTCGACCTTGAGTCGATGAGACACTGGGTGTCATTATTTTACTTCGGATAGATTCGATGAGGTACTGGGTACCACTTTACTTCGGCTAGGCCGATGAGACACTGGGTGTCACTTTATTGCTTCGAACTATCCGATGAGGCACTGGGTGTCATTCTGGTGTGTTTGGTTGGATCCGTGTATCCGCTAAGGTCCGAGTCTTGTTAATAGGGGTAAACAATGTGAAAAATAAAAATTGAATGGAAATGAAAAATTGAGGCATATCAAGTGATATGTAATGAAATTGAGAAATGAAATTGAAATGGTTAAATTGATTTGATATTGATATGGAATGAAAGTGGTGTATAAATTAAGATAATATGTGTTCATGTATTATATGATTGATTATTCGAAATTTATTTGGTTATTTATAATTTGAATTATAGTAATACCACTGAGTATGAAATATTCAACGTACGGTTGTTTCCGTGCGCAGGTTAGTAGAAATTAAGGTCCTGGTTCAGCATCCAGATTGATCCTGACTCTCAGTATAAACTCAGTGATGTAATTCTCCTCTTTTGGTAAAAGTGGCATGTACTACGTGTTGTATAGGTTATATGTATATGCTCATAATGTTGGTTGTAAAAAAAAAAATATATATATACTATATTTTGATATTAATTTAATAAAATGGTAGAGAGTATATTATAAAATTTGGCATTATGTTTGAATGAAAAAAAAATGAATAAAGTTACTAGTAAATTTTGAATAATATTAAGAATGTTTAATTATTAAATTAATATGTTAATGGAATGATTATGATTTAGGTGAATTTAAGTATAAATTGTTTTGGTTGCAGGTTGAATACGCAGGGAAGGTTAGATGTTTATAAAGGGGGTTATATCGCGTTAGAAAAAAATTTACAAAAAAAAAATCTACGGAGCACCAAAACAAGTCCCAATTCCCTTCTAATACGTGTTTTGAGCCTCGAGGGTTCAATTAGTAATTTTATGATTATTTTAGAGTATGTTCATTAATTATTTATTGATTATTTGTAAGTTGTTTAATATGTCTGGTAATACCCTGTAACCCTATTTCGATGACGGTTTAGGGTTAAGGGGTGTTATAGCTTAATCCACTTACAATGAATGCTCGATTAAGGAATGATATCACTGCATATCATCAATTGGATGATGAGAATTTGCACACCACATGGGAGCATTACAAAATCCTGCTTCAATCATGTCCCATGCATGGAATTTAATAGGAAACGCAGATCGAGATCTTTTACAATGGGTTAAATGCACAGACAATAAATCTTGTCGATGCATCTACGAATGGTCCTTTGTTGTATTGTACTTATGGTGAAGCTGTGAGAATTTTAGAGAGGATCGGTCAGAATGACTACCAATAATCGATCTCTCGAGCTGCTCAAGTTAAAACAAACCCTGGAGTTATTGAATTAGATGCTATATCAACTATATCAGCTCTGAGTTCATAGGTATCTTCGTTAGCAAATATGATAAAGAAAATGAAGGGGACAAGTGAAGTTGCTCCCATCCAAATTGCTCAATAAATGGATGTCCCGACATTTTGTTGCGACATTTACAACGACAATCATAGCTATGAAGATCGTCCACAGCATGTAGAGAATGTGTTTTATGTTGATAATATCAGAGGAAATTCTTATGGTAATTGCTATAACAGCTCAGCTCCAAACCAATAGCCTTGGGGAAATCAAAATGCAACCACATTTAGATATGGCAATTCCTCGAACCAAGGAAATTTTTGACAAGGGAATTATAATCAGCAACAGTAAAATTTCAATCAAAGTCCTCAGATGCATGTACATCATGATCAGTTGCAGCCACATACTGTTGTGCAACCACAACAATCTTCAATGCAAAATCTATATATGCAAGGACAATAGTAGCAACAGCAGTATTCCCAACCACGAGCTGATCTATTAGCAGCTCTTGAAGCCTTGATGCGTGAACATATCACGAGGACAGAAGCTATTGTGCAAGGAAATTCCTCCTCCATACGAGCGTTGGAAGCACAAGTAGGACAACTAGCTTCAAATATGAGCACAAGCCACTAGGTGCTTTACCCAGTGATACTGAGAACCCAAATAAAAAAGGGAATGAGCATTGCAAAGCTATTACTCTTAGGAGTGGAAAGCAAACTATCGAGCCAAGTAGCAGTTCTAGTACAACACCTACCAATGCAAGTGAAGTAGATCAAGAAAAAAAGTTGTATTTGAAGAAGAAACAGATGAACCTAATAAAGAGGAGCCACCAGTTGTTACTCCCATGCCTACCATTAGACCAACAAAATTGTCGAAGCAATCACCGATGTCGACGCAACTGATTTTTTCACGACAACCTGATGTGTCAATACCTTTACCATTTCCACAAAAATTTAAGGAAGGAGAACGATAAAGAATATCAAAAATTTCTAGCCACATTGAAACAAGTGCATGTCGACATACCTCTTATGGATGCTCTCATACAGATTCTTAGCTATGGAAAATTCATGAAGGAGCTCTTATCTAAGAAGAAGAAGTTGACTGATATTGAGACAATTGCACTCACAGAAGGATGCAATGTAGTGCTGTGCTGACAAATAAGTTGCCACCTAAGATGAAGGACCTTGGAAGCTTTACAATCCCATGCTCGATTGGTAATCATTATTTGGTAAAGCTATATGTGACTTAGGTGAGAGTATTAACCTGATGCCATTGTCAACATTCAATAAATTGGGAATTGGTCACATGAAGCCCATTACAATGACATTGCAAATGGCAGATAAGTCATTGGCGCAGCCTGAAGGACAGATTAAGGACATCCTTGTTCGCATAGACAAGTTTGTGTTCCCTGCTGATTTCATTATACTTGATTATGAAGCCGATAAAGAGGTACCCATAATCTTGTGACGCCCATTCTTAGCTATGGGACACACTCTCATCGATATGTACAAGAGGGAATTAACAATGCGTCATAATGGGGAACATGCCACTTTTAGTGTCTTCAAAGCCACTCCTTGTTGCGACAAGGAAGAATGTCACCATATTGATGTGTTGGATAAATCATTTAAAGGAGAATTCTAGGAGCATAGCACAAGATTTATTGAAAAATTTGTAACGACATCGTATAAAGATGTTCTACTAAACTGTGACTGCAAGGTTTGGGCTAATAAGATTGAGATTAAGCCAAACTGGTCTATACAACCTCATGTGTTGACTAATACAAGGAAACTAGCTTTGAGATCTTACTATGGAATTACATCCACCGCATACTTCTCAAAAGTCCAAGTTCACTCTTTTGTCGGTCCATAAATATATTATTATCACTGCATAGAAAACAAAGACCCGATCAATGACGTGTCAATTGAGAGGATGGCTCGTGGTAAGGAGACTCCTATAATAAAAGAAGTAGATACCAGGAAGATGAAGAAGAGCAAGGAAAAAAGTGGCAACAATAGTACGCTTATGACTGTAGACCCAGCACTGTGGTGCAAAGTAAAGGAGCTAGAGCAAATTGTCGATGCTATTAACATCAAACAAATAAAACTTGTCGCCACAATTGAAGAAATGGAACATTCGTAAAATTTATTCTATGCCTACACTAAGGCATGGAATAGTGCCATGCTGACCACCATGAGGAGAATGAGCACAACACCTCTACTAGAATTTTCGATCTTCCCTCCGATCATCAGGGAAGCTGAACCTTCAACTGATGAAGTCGATTTTGGAAAGAAGGAACACTCAATAGCTTCTCCACCAATAGTGTGTATTTCGGATGAAGAAAGAGAGGTGGATTCAAAGGAAGTAGAGGATTGCTTGAAGAACATTGCCAGCTTATTCGAGGAGGATTTTCCTGCTAATTTTGAGATTGCTGATGCTGCTTAAGAAGAAACTCCTACTAAGGGAGAAGCCACACCCATTGAAGAAATAAGAAAAGAGGAGAAGAAAGAAGAAAAAGAAGAGGAAAAAGCCAGAGCAAATTCATTAGAGGAATTTGTCCCTGCACCAACAGCTATGGGTGCAATAAGAGAAGAATTGGCGCCATCTACTACGAGTCAGGTAGAGGCTGTGACAACACCAACTGAGGATCCAAATCCAATGGCCATAATAGTCTACACTGAGCCAATGGTGAAGATCCATCCTTTCGATGTCATAGTTGATGAAGTCGGGGTTCAATCTGCTGTTATAGAGCAATCCGGAGACAAGGTGAAGCCCAAGGACAAGAAACACAAGCACATGAAAGACAAAAAACCTCACAAAGAATAAAGGAAGCGTAGGAAACAGAAAACCAATGCAGCCACATCTTCAGCTGCTGCAAATTGAGTGAGTTTTTTAGTTTTCAATTTTAATTGTCATGCATATCATGTAGTTGTCGTTTATTTATTATTGCATCTTTTTTTATTATCACTAAATTTAAGTTGTCATTGCATTTTCATAAATATTTGTAAATTAATGTCAGTGCATTGGGGACAATGCAGACTTTAAGTTTGTGGAGAATGTATATGGATTCGAAATGCAATTGCACCCACATTTGAAAAAATTTTGTCCTTTCAAATTCATGAAAACATGCAGTATTATGGGAAATGTGATTGCAATTATTTCCTTCGATGCTTAATTCTTGAATCACATGAAATGCTAATGAATGAGTTGGATAAATGTGATTAAATGTTATGTCTTTATTTTTGGATGAATAGTTGAGATTACATTAGTAATGGATGGGTAGTATCATTATTTGAATCTTGAATAAATTTGTCATTTACAGCTACTTGTATATATGTATAGTTATAATTAAAAGACACTTCAATGTGGGAGTATTGTGAACTGTCAAAGGGGAACACTCCAATGCAAGTGTTAAAAAAAGTAATCTAGCTAAAGGTTGTCACTACAAGAGTGTGTGTCGTCGCAATTACATACTCCTTTGGGGTTTGTTGCACACCATCGTTACTTTCCAGGAACAAAGGTATAGTAATGCAACGACATCCCTCAGAAACATTTATAATAAAAAAGATAAATATTTATATTAGTGTACAATAAATTTTGTATTGGTAGAATCCATTTAAGACTTAAAACATGATGCTAACATTGATGAAATTATAATTTTAGTTATTCATGCTTATAAATTGTCGGTGCAATATTCTATCATGTGAATGTAATTTAGACATTAGGATTTTAGAATATTCAAGTTGCTAGAATGGCTATTACTTTAGCAAAAACCTTTTGCTATGACTTTTCTAGCTTTTGTTTACTTGAGGACAAGTAAAAATTCAAGTTTGGGGGTGTGATAGCATTAGAAAAGACCATTGATTTCTCCTTACTTAGGATGTAATTTGTTCCCATTTTATCACTTTTTAGCATACATTTTTAGCATTTTTAACTTAGTAATTGCATTTTTCTAAGTAACTGCATTTTTCTAACTCAGTGATGCTAGGTTTAATTTTCTTTAATTTTATTCTATTTTTGCTACTAATGTAGCCATAATTAGTGTTCAGTATTGCATCCAAAGATGTCTGTGCAGGAGTCTGTTCGGAAAGATCAATACATGAAGGTATTCAGGGTTGTCGCGGCAAAATAGAATCCAAATTTACGCCCAAAAATGTCACCATAACTGAAAACTGTCTAATGAAAACACCAGATCTGCGAGAGTGTACAACTGATATAACCAACTTGTACATCTACAGGAAGTTGGATCTGAAAGAAAGGACACCTGTGCTTGGCAATGGTTAATAAATACTAATGAAAGAGGATCTTCTTCAAACATCATTTTCCATATTTTGGACGTATAAAAACTTTCTCTTCAACATTTTCTTAAGCTTGTTTCCATGACAGCTTAACTTCTTTGAGGGCGACTTGATTGTGATGAGAAGGAAAATCTTCTCCTAACGAGGAGCATGCTTAATTTTGACGCAAGAGGTGTGTAAGGATTGGTTCTAGTACACTAGTAATAGGATGCTTCAATTGATTCTTTTATTCTTTCTTTGAACGTTGATGAATTTTGATTAATTGAATTTTTATGGAAGTACAATTTAATTTCAGATCAAGTATGATATCTATTTCAATCTTTCTTTCATTGTTTATCTTTAAATTTAATTGTTTGACCACGAAAGTGTGATTGCAGTCACTGTCACTAAAAAGTGCAATGACAAATTAAGTTAACAAGCAAGTCAACAGAAGTTGCTTGAGGATTGATGGGATTCTGTCCATTTGTTCTTAAATATTTTGCATTGCCAGCTCTAGAAGGTGTGGTTAGTGTGAGTATTTAAGTCATTGATAAATAGGGAAGTTGAGGTTGGTAAGATTCATTGAGCCTAATTGCGGTGACAATTTATCTATTAGTTACCTTTTGATCACATTTAGCTGTTTGTCAACTTTTCAAGTCAGAGAACCCCATCTCATTATCACTGTTTTTACTTCTTAAATTTTCTTAAATTGCTTCGATAATTTATTCTCAAACCTTTACTTCATTTTCTTATTAATTTTCTCCGACATTATTCATCACAATCTCTTTTGTTTTAACTTCTTTTACATCGACAATTATAAACATAAGTAGCCATCTCTATGAGATCGATATCTGATAGTTTAAAACTATCTACTATACTTGCATCGACAGTGTACGCTTGCACATTATTATTGTGACGTTAATAGCGCGATCAGGGTACGATACTCGACATTTACTTGTCACTTTATTAATTGAATACAATTGTGTACATTTGCACATTTTCAACGATCCAGTCTCTTGCATACTAACTAAGTATGCTAGCTATCCTTTAGGCCTCATTTAGTCTTAAAGAAAAATAAATCATCATTCTAACACTTAGGTTACTGAATAAATTGAAATAAGAAATCTAACTAAATACTATGAAAATATTACAAAAATACTTGATTTGAAGCTCTTCAAGTGCGACAAATAGTTCAATTTGCTAAGTATTAAACCGGCAGATCAAACTCCCCCACACTTAAGTCCTTTCTTGTGCTCAAGCAAACAAAACAAATAAAAAGAAAATGAAGAGCTTGAATTTATAGATATACAAAGAGTGGCTCATAGTATGTAGTGTAGACATCATATATTTCTTAGTAACTTTGACATGATAATTAAGCAACTTTATCATTTTTAATTTGAAACAATATAAGTTCAGTAAGTTATAGGAAATACAAATATTAAGGTTTTATCAATATATATCCATCAATGCCAAATATAACTATTTTAATTATCCTAGTAAAATACAGACAACCATAATGAAATCATGCAATTTCCCTCTTTATTTATGCATAAAGTTGTTTAAGTCACATAGGGTTTTTCATCTTGTAACGTGTTGAGGCTTAGGATAGGTATAAATTTAAAGAACAGTCAAACACAAAAGGTTACAAACACGAAAATAGTTTGACACATTGCATTGTTCCTTATTCTTCCCCTTTATGTCCCTCTCCATCTCACCCGCTTATTTCTCCTTCTCTCACCATCCTTTTCTCTGCATTTTAGGATTCTCAAAATAAATTAACCCCTTTAGCTAGCCTATGAGTATTTTCTTTCTTGTTTATTCTTTGAGTAAGATTTCTTTCTTTTTCATCTTATTAGTAACTTTATAATTATATCACTATTCACATGTTTGTCTTAATCATATTTCTTTTGTTTTTACTCATTTTTCCTTTTTCCTTTTGATTTTCTCTATTTTACTTATTCTGGCAAGACTAAAATTCATGTATTAAATTGAGTTTCCTAATTCTATTTTGTAACCTCCATCTTAATGTGTCTACTTACCCTCAATGCAAATGGTCATACGTCTATTTTCGTGCAAAACAAGACCAAAGAAAAGAGTATACACAATTTTTTTCTTTTTATGGCTAACGAGGTTTATAGTGTGGTTTATCAAGAAGGGTCATAAGACTTAAAGATGGGTACTAATTGGAAATTTAGAACAGGGTTGGGCTTTTTAGCTCTAGTTGTTTCAAACAATGCCTTAGGTCATCCTTAAAGATCTTGATATGCACAAATATCAATTTCATCACATAATTTCAAAATTATCATCTATCATACATACTAGCATGCTTGTTTCCTCATATATTGCACATCACTTGGTACTAATAATACCTTTCTATCTATAATTTAATATAACCTATAAAACCTAAAAGTTTCATGCTTAAAAATTAAAAATTCATTATCATCATGTCAACTTTACCAATCAATACAATCAACCTATTATACATGCTTCATTTGGCCTTAAAGAGAAATAAATCTTCATTCTAACACTTAGGTTACACAATTTATTGAAATAAGAAATCTAACTAAATACTATGAAAATATTATAAAAATACTTAATTTCAAGCTCTTCAAGTGCGACAAATAATTCAATCTACTAGGTATTAAACCGGCAGATCAAACTCCCCCACACTTAAGTCCTTGCTTGTGCTCAAGCAAACAAAACAAATATAAAGAAAATGAAGAGCTTGAGTTTATAGATATACAAAGAGTGGCTCATAGTATGTAGTGTAGGCATCATATATTTCTTAGTAACTTTGACATGATAATTAAGCAACTTTATCATTTTTAATTTGAAACAATATATGTTCAGTAAGTTATAGGAAATACAAATATTAAGGTTTTATCAATATATATCCATCAATGCCAAATATAACTATTTTAATTATCCTAGTAAAATACAGACAACCATAATGAAATCATGCAATTTCCCTCTTTATTTATGCATAAAGTTGTTTAAGTCACATAGGGCTTTTCATCTTGTAACGTGTTGAGGCTTAGGATAGGTATAAATTTAAAGAACAGTCAAACACAAAAGGTTACAAACACGAAAATAGTTTGACACATTGCATTGTTCCTTATTCTTCCCCTTTATGTCCCTCTCCATCTCACCCGCTTATTTCTCCTTCTCTCACCATCCTTTTCTCTCCATTTTAGGATTCTCAAAATAAATTAACCCCTTTAGCTAGCCTATGAGTATTTTCTTTCTTGTTTATTCTTTGAGTAAGATTTCTTTCTTTTTCGTCTTATTGGTGACTTTATAATTCTATCAATATTCACATGTTTGTCTTAATTATACTTCTTCTTTTTTTACTCATTTTTCCTTTTTCCTTTTGATTTTCTCTATTTTACTTATTCTGGCAAGACTAAAATTCATGTATTAAATTGAGTTTCCTAATTCTATTTTGTAACCTCCATCTTAATGTGTCTACTTACCCTCAATGCAAATGGTCATACGTCTATTTTCGTGCAAAACAAGACCAAAGAAAAGAGTATACACAATTTTTTTCTTTTTATGGCTAACGAGGTTTATAGTGTGGTTTATCAAGAAGGGTCATAAGACTTAAAGATGGGTACTAATTGGAAATTTAGAACAGGGTTGGGCTTTTTAGCTCTAGTTGTTTCAAACAATGCCTTAGGTCATCCTTAAAGATCTTGATATGCACAAATATCAATTTCATCACATAATTTCAAAATTATCATCTATCATACATACTAGCATGCTTGTTTCCTCATATATTGCACATCACTTGGTACTAATAATACCTTTCTATCTATAATTTAATATAACCTATAAAACCTAAAAATTTCATGCTTAAAAATTAAAAATTCATTATCATCATGTCAACTTTACCAATCAATACAATCAACCTATTATACATGCTTCATTTGGCCTTAAAGAGAAATAAATCTTCATTCTAACACTTAGGTTACACAATTTATTGAAATAAGAAATCTAACTAAATACTATGAAAATATTATAAAAATACTTAATTTCAAGCTCTTCAAGTGCGACAAATAATTCAATCTACTAGGTATTAAACCGGCAGATCAAACTCCCCCACACTTAAGTCCTTGCTTGTGCTCAAGCAAACAAAACAAATATAAAGAAAATGAAGAGCTTGAGTTTATAGATATACAAAGAGTGGCTCATAGTATGTAGTGTAGGCATCATATATTTCTTAGTAACTTTGACATGATAATTAAGCAACTTTATCATTTTTAATTTGAAACAATATATGTTCAGTAAGTTATAGGAAATACAAATATTAAGGTTTTATCAATATATATCCATCAATGCCAAATATAACTATTTTAATTATCCTAGTAAAATACAGACAACCATAATGAAATCATGCAATTTCCCTCTTTATTTATGCATAAAGTTGTTTAAGTCACATAGGGCTTTTCATCTTGTAACGTGTTGAGGCTTAGGATAGGTATAAATTTAAAGAACAGTCAAACACAAAAGGTTACAAACACGAAAATAGTTTGACACATTGCATTGTTTCCTATTCTTCCCCTTTATGTCCCTCTCCATCTCACCCGCTTATTTCTCCTTCTCTCACCATCCTTTTCTCTGCATTTTAGGATTCTCAAAATAAATTAACCCCTTTAGCTAGCCTATGAGTATTTTCTTTCTTGTTTATTCTTTGAGTAAGATTTCTTTCTTTTTCGTCTTATTGGTGACTTTATAATTCTATCAATATTCACATGTTTGTCTTAATTATACTTCTTCTTTTTTTACTCATTTTTCCTTTTTCCTTTTGATTTTCTCTATTTTACTTATTCTGGCAAGACTAAAATTCATGTATTAAATTGAGTTTCCTAATTCTATTTTGTAACCTCCATCTTAATGTGTCTACTTACCCTCAATGCAAATGGTCATACGTATATTTCCATGCAAAACAAGACCAAAGAAAAGAGTATACACAATTTTTTTCTTTTTATGGCTAACGAGGTTTATAGTGTGGTTTATTAAGAAGGGTCATAAGGCTTAAAGATGGGTACTAATTGGAAATTTAGAACAGGGTTGGGCTTTTTAGCTCTAGTTGTTTCAAACAATGCCTTAGGTCATCCTTAAAGACCTTGACATGCACAAATATCAATTTCATCACATAATTTCAAAATTATCATCTATCATACATACTAGCATGCTTGTTTCCTCATATATTGCACATCACTTGGTATTGATAATACCTTTCTACCAATAATTTAATATAACCTATAAAACCTAAAAGTTTCATGCTTAAAAATTAAAAATTCATTATCATCATGTCAACTTTACCAATCAATACAATCAACCTATTATACATGCTTCATTTGGCCTTAAAGAGAAATAAATCTTCATTCTAACACTTAGGTTACACAATTTGTTGAAATAAGAAATCTAACTAAATACTATGAAAATATTATGAAAATACTTAATTTCAAGCTCTTCAAGTGCGACAAATAATTCAATCCGCTAGGTATTAAACCGGCAGATCAAACTCCCCCACACTTAAGTCCTTGCTTGTGCTCAAGCAAACAAAACAAATATAAAGAAAATGAAGAGCTTGAGTTTATAGATATAAAAAGAGTGGCCCATAGTATGTAGTGTAGGCATCATATATTTCTTAGTAACTTTGACATGATAATTAAGCAACTTTATCATTTTTAATTTGAAACAATATAAGTTCAGTAAATTATAGGAAATACAATATTAAGGTTTTATCAATATATATCCATCAATGCCAAATATAACTATTTTAATTATCCTTGTAAAATACAGACAACCATAATGAAATCATGCAATTTCCCTCTTTATTTATGCATAAAGTTGTTTAAGTTAGGGCTTTTCATCTTGTAACGTGTTGAGGCTTAGGATAGATATAAATTTAAAAACAGTCAAACACAAAAGGTTACAGACACGAAAATAGTTTGACACATTGCATTGTTCCCTATTCTTCCCCTTTATGTCCCTCTCCATCTCACCCGCTTATTTCTCCTTCTCTCACCATCCTTTTCTCTCCATTTTAGGATTCTCAAAATAAATTAACCTCTTTAGCCACCTTATGAGTATTTTCTTTCTTGTTTATTCTTTGAGTAAGATTTCTTTCTTTTTCGTCTTATTGGTGACTTTATAATTCTATCACTATTCACATGTTTGTCTTAATCATACTTCTTTTGTTTTTACTCATTTTTCCATTTTCTTTTTGATTTTCTCTATTTTTCTTATTTTGGCAAGACTAAAATTCATATATTAAATTCAATTTCCTAATTCTATTTTGTAACCTCCATCTTAATTTGTCTACTTATCCTCAATGCAAATGGTCATATGTCTATTTCCGTGCAAAACAAGACCAAAGAAAAGAGTATACACAATTTTTTTCTTTTTATGGCTAACGATGTTTATAGTGTGGTTTATCAAGAAGGGTCATAAGGCTTAAAGATGGGTACTAATTGGAAATTTAGAACAGGGTTGGGCTTTTTAGCTCTAGTTGTTTCAAACAATGCCTTAGGTCATCCTTAAAAACCTTGATATGCACAAATATCAATTTCATCACATAATTTCAAAATTATCATCTATCATACATACTAGCATGCTTATTTCCTCATATATTGCACATCACTTGGTACTAATAATACCTTTCTATCTATAATTTAATATAACCTATAAAACCTAAAAGTTTCATGCTTAAAAATTAAAAATTCATTATCATCATGTCAACTTTACCAATCAATACAATCAACCTATTATACATGCTTCATTTGGCCTTAAAGAGAAATAAATCTTCATTCCAACACTTAGGTTACACAATTTATTGAAATAAGAAATTTAACTAAATACTATGAAAATACTTAATTTCAAGCTCTTAAAGTGCGACAAATAATTCAGTCTGCTAGGTGTTAAACTGGCAGATCAAACTCCCCCACACTTAAGTCCTTGCTTGTGCTCAAGCAAACAAAACAAATATAAAGAAAATGAAGAGCTTGAGTTTATAGATATAAAAAGAGTGGCTCATAGTATGTAGTGTAGGCATCATATATTTCTTAGTAACTTTGACATGATAATTAAGCAACTTTATAATTTTTAATTTGAAACAATATAAGTTCGGTAAGTTATAAGAAATACAAATATTAAGGTTTTATCAGTTTATATCAATCAATGTCAGATATAGCTATTTTTAATATCCTAGTAAAATACAGACAACCATAATGAAATCATGCAATTTCCCTCTTTATTTATGCATAAAGTTGTTTAAGTCACATAGGGCTTTTCAGCTTGTAACGTGTTGAGGCTTAGGATAAGTATAAATTTCAAGGAACATTCAAACACAAAAGGTTACAAACACAAAAATAGTTTGGCACATTGCATTGTTCCCTATTCTTTCCCTTTATGTCCCACTCCATCTCTCCCCATTATCTCTCCTTCTCTCACCATCCTTTTCTCTCTATTTTAGGATTCTCAAAATAAAATAATCCCTTTAGCTAGCCTATGAGTATTTTCTTTCTTTTTTAATTCTTTGAGTAAGATTTCTTTCTTTTTCATCTTATTGGTGTGACTTTATAATTCTATCACTATTCACATGTTTGTCTTACTCATACTTCTTTTGTTTTTACTCATTTTTCCTTTTTCCTTTTGATTTTTCTCTATTTTTCTTATTCTAGCAAGACTAAAATTCATATATTATATTGAGTTTCCTAATTCTATTTTGTAACCTCCACCTTAATGTGTCTACTTACCCTCAATGCAAATGGTCATACGTTTATTTCCCTGCAAAACAGGACCAAAGAAAAGAGTATACACATTTTTTTTCTTTTTAAGGTTAACGAGGTTTATAGTGTGGTTTATCAAGAAGGGTCATAAGGCTTAAATATGGGTACTAATTGAAAATTTAGAATAGGGTTGGGCTTTTTAGATCTAGTTGTGTCAAACAATGCCTTAGGTTATCCCTTAACACCTTGACATGCACAAATATCAATTTCATCACATAATTTCAAAATTATCATCTATCATATATACTAGTATGCTTGTTTTCTCATATATCAGACATCACTTTGTATTAATAACACTGTTCTATCTATAATTTAATATAACCTATAAAACCTAAAAGTTTCATGCTTAAAAATTAAAAATTCATTATCATCATGCTATCTTTACCAATCAATACAATCAACCTATTATACATGCCTCATTTGGCCTTAAAGACAAATAAATCTTCATTCTAACACTTAGGTTACACAATTTATTGAAATAAGAAATCTAACTAAATACTATGAAAATATTACGAAAATACTTGATTTCAAGCTCTTCGAGTGCAAAAAATAGTTTAATCTACTTGGTATGAAACCGACAAATCAGTCACAGTCTAAACCGGTTTGGGAAAAGGTGTTCACAAATGGGTAATACCAATTTTGGATTCATTCCGATGTAAATGACGTTCTAGGGTTGTAAGGCCTAGTGTTTGTTTGATGTTCTTCATTTCCCAAACAGCTGATCTCAAAGGTAAAATCCCTATTAAACAACAATTAAATATTCATACTTCCACTCCCTAATTCCCTAAAATGGAATTAGTTCCTCATGGGTTTCTTGATCATCATAAACACAATAATATATAAGAACATATAATTGAATAAAGAGAATGAAAAAGAAACTCGAATTGTATTGGCAATTTGTCGGGAAAAATTTCTCGAACGTTTATGGGAGTTATACAATCTTGTTTCAAACGAAAATACAAAATAAAAATTAAAAACTAAAAACTAAAAACTAGTACAATGGTATGTGAGCAAACACTTGTCGATGCAAGTATAGTTGATAGACTTAAAACTATCAAATATCGATCCCACTGAGATGGTTGTTTATTCTTATAATTGTTCATTCAACTAAAGTTAAAATAAGATAAATTGTATGAATAATGTCAGCGCAATTAAAATAAAGAGTGCAAAAGTGAATGAATTAAACTGTCAGAGCAAATATTACAAGACTGTAATAAAATATGTCGAAGCAAATTAATAAGAAATGCAGTGAAAGTTTGAAGATAATTTGTCGATGCAATTTAAGAAAATTAAAGAAGTAAAAACAATGATAATGGAATGGGGGATCCCTGACTTGATAAGTCGACAAACCATAAGGTAAATAATAGATAAATTTTCGCCGCAATTAAGCTTAATGAGATCTTACCAACTTCGACTTTCCTGTTTATCAAAGACCCAAATACTCACATTAACCACACCTTCCAGTGCTGACAATGCTTTGCATTCAAGAATAAGTGGCCAGAATTCCTTCGTTCCCCAAGAAACTTCTGTTGTCTTGCTTGTTAATTTAATTTGTCACTGCACTTTCCAGTGTCAGTAACTGCAATAGCACTTCCGAGATCAAGCAATTAAATCCAATGATAAACAAATAAGAGAAAATTGAGTGGAAATCAATTAGATCTAAAATTAAAAGGTACTTCCATACACATTTAACTTCATTAGAATTTATCAGCGTTTGAGAGGAAATAAAGAACAAGTTGATGCATTCTATTCCTAGCCTATTAGAACTCTTCCTCTTGTGTTACACTTAGGAACACTCCTCGTCAGGAGTAAGATTTGCCTTCTCATCACAGTCAGTTCACCCTCCAAGAAACTAAGCTGCCATGAAGGCAAGCTTAAAGAAAAAATGAAAAACCGAATTGATTTTTGTCACGAGCTTCAAGATTCCTCTCCCTCATTTTTTTCTTTTCTGTTTTTATCAGTATTTATCTTTAATGCCAAATACAATTGTCCTTCTTCTTCAGATCTAACTTCCTTTTAGTTGTACAAGTTAGTTAATCTAGTTATACATTCACGTAGATCTAGTGCATTCAGCAAGCAGTTAAAGGTTATCGCGACATCTCTATACATAAATTTAGATTTTAATTCGATGTGAAAACCTTGATATTCTCAAGCACTGGTACTTCTAGATATGTTCATGTGATGTCAGGTTTGGGCACAATTTTGGATTCTAAATTTCGGTGACAACCTTGGACACCTTCCTGTGTTGATCTTTTGGGACAGATTCCTGCATTGACATCTTTAGATGCAAAACTAAACAGTAAATGCGGTGACATTAGTAGCAAAAGTAGGACAAAATTAAAGAAAATTAAACCAAACATCATTGACTTAGAAAATCCAATTACTAAATATAAAATGCTAAAAATGCATACTAAACATGATATAATTGGAACAAATTCTACTTTAAATAAGGAGAAATTAATGGTCCTTTCTAATGCTATTAGTATGTTTAACCCTAGTCCTAAAGGCCCTATTTATAGCCTTAGTCAGCCATTTTCATCAACCCTAGGTCATCTACCGTCCTTCGTGCTTAAGTCGTATTGTGAAGACGAAAACGCCCCTTATTATAAGCAAAGTTGAAATCTGAGGTCGATGTCGTGACACACTAGGACTTGTGTCGCAACAAAGCAAGAAGTCCCTTGATTCTTCGTTGCTGGCCCCTTTGTTGTGACACAGAGCTCCCTATGTCATGATGAAGTGGTCAGTATCACTATTACTTAGCTGCTATTAGTCTCTTGTGTACTCATGAAGTAGGTTAGCTAATCTTTAGGTCACGTTTGGCCTTAAAAGCAAAAAATTAACTTTTTTAGCACAATTTATTTGAAAGACAAAACTAAACTAAAAATCCATAAAACTTAAGGAAAATTACTTGATTTCAAGCTCATTAAATGTGAAAACTAGTTCAATCTTCTAGGTATGAAACCGATAGATCAGACTCCCCTACACTTAAATCTTTGCTTTTCCTCAAGCAAACAAGAAAACAAAACCAAATAAAGAAGAAAGGAAATAACAAAGGAAAGATAAGTGAGCTTGAAATTTGTATTATCCAAAGATTAGGTTCTTAACATCTACTCTAGGGTTTATGTATCTTTTTATAATTCTAACATGATGAGTGAGCAATTTTTTCCATTTTTAGGCAGAAACAATATAAGTTCAATAAGTTACAAGAAATATGAATATTAAAGTTCTATTGATATAATTTCATCAATGCCTAACATAAGTATTTTTATTATCCTAGTACAATATAGACAATTATAATGAGATTATGCAATTTATACATCTATCCATGCATAGAGTTGTTTAGGTCACATAGGGCTTTTCGGCTTGTAACATTTGTGGCTTAGGACAAGTATGATTGTCAAAGAACAGTTAAGCACAAAAGAGGTTACAAAACACGAAAATAGTTTGGCACATTGTATTGTTCCCTATTCACCCCCTTTATGTCTCACTCGATCTCACCTCTTTATTTATCCATCTCTCTCCTTCCTTATTTATCAATTTTCAGGAAATAAATCTAAAGTAATCCTTTTAGCTAGCTTATGAGTACTTCCTTTTCTTTGTTTTTCAAGAAAGATTCTCTCTTTTTTTTCTAATTTTTTGTGACTTCATGATTTTGTCACTCTTCACATATTATCTTAATCAAGATTCTTTCTTTTTCGTTTCTACTCATTTTCTTTTTGCTTTTTCACTCTTTTTCTTGTCTTTGGCTTAAAAAAATTCATATATTATCATGATTTCCTTATTTTATTTTACAACCTCCATCATAACGTGTCTACCTACCCTCAATACATTTGGCCATATGTCCATTTTCATGCAAAATAGGACCAAAGAAAATGATATACACAAATCATCATTCGAGGTCTTAGAGGCTTTATATTGTGTTTCATCAAAAAGGGTTTTAAGGCTCAAAGATGGGTTCTAATTGGAAATTCAAAATAAGGTTTGGCTTTTTAGCTCTAGATGTGTCTAAACAATGCCTTAGGTCATTCCTAAACACCTCAATATGCACAAATATCAATTTACTCACCTAATCTCAAAATTACCATCTAACATATATACCTGCATGCTTGTTTCCTTATGTTATGCACATCATTCAATATCAATAATACCTTTTTGTCTATACATAATGTAACTTATAGAACTTAAAAAATTTCATGCTTAAAAATGAACAATTCCTTATCATCATGCCAAATTTATCAAAAAACACAATCAACCTATTATACATGCTCCTAACCAATCACTTTTATTTCTACAAGCTCAAGCAAACATAAAAAAAAACAAATAAAAATAAAATCTATATGCCAAAATTCCTATGTTACCCCCACACTTTAGAAAACACAATGTCCTCAATGTGTACCCTTACAAGTATTAAGGAAAGAAGTTACCCGACTGATCGTGAAGACCCTTTTCTTCTCATGGTGGTTGTCCTTCTTCCTTTAGCGTGAGTGCTCAAAATTGTTGTGCCTCCATAATATGGAGTTCCCTACAACAAGAATTAAAGCATATATACAAAAATAATTCCTAATCCTACTCCTACAAATTATATAAGTCTAAAAATAAGAAGTCAAAAAGTATCCCCAAAATTACAATTCTTAAAATAAAACCAAGTCTTAAAACTTAAAAATTAAACTTCAATTCTCTTCTTTCGAATCGGATTGAGGATCCATGAGAGCTTTGCCTTTGCCGGAGTACTTTTGGCCAGAGCTCCCACCTTGTCATCGTGCTGGGCTCCAAATCACCGACCCTTTAGGAGTCGAGCATTGAGGCTGAAACATTGCCTCATACTCATCTTCAGTGTTAGGCTCGTCTTGCTCCATGTTGGCTCCTCCCAACTCAGTTTCATCCTCATCTCTTTCTTTATCCCTAAACATGTTTAGTGGGTAGTTCGAGGTCGGTAGCCCATGTATTATTGCAAACTCCTTCTGTACAGGAGTTGTTTCTTACATTCACCGAATCATACCGTCAAGCTTTCCTTTAATGCGTTCCCCATATCCTTTTCGAGCTTCTTTTGTGTCCTTAGTTTTCAAAGAAGCTGGCACATCCATCTTTTCCTTCCTTCTCTGATTCCACTCTTCAATTTGTTTCCTTTGAAGCTCAACATACTACTTGTAGATAGAATCACCAATAATGCTTCATGTTGGCTTTAAGAATGGCTCGTTTTCGTTCATTGGCACATTTGCCTTCTTGCATAGTGCCGTCACAAGGTGTGGAAAGAAGAGTCCAGTTTTTTGGCTTTTCGTGTAATTTTGCATTTCCTTGTAAATTCACCTCCCTACATAAATTTTCTTTTTTTTGCAAAATAGCATATAGTAGAATAGCTCGAAAAGTGTTAACATTAGAAACATTTAAGGTCAGGGAATCTTGGTGGCCAAAAATTGCATCCACATTTTTGTGATGGGGAACATGATAGCTTGTTTAAAGTTCGAAGGTGAGCCGTAATCAGGGCGATAATTCCAGCCACCCCTTTCTTCAATCAAGAATTTAACTATTTCCTCCATGTTAATATTTTTAAACAAATCTAGGTTAACCTTATTGAAATAATCTTTTTCATAAATGGGCACATTATAAAAATTGCAAATTTGTTAAGGCAAAATCGGAACATATTTCTTGTACACATACTTTTTTTATTCCCCTATTTTTAACAACATCCTCTTTTAGAGAAGCATAAATCCATGCACTACAAGTACTATAGTGTTACTTGTATGGGAAACACATAATTGTTCCTATTGATAGTACCTTACAAGAGGCCATATTTACTTGCAGAGGATCATTGACAGCTTGAATCCTTGTTCTTAGATAAAGGTCGACTTTGTGAGGCTAGGAAATACTTCTTTATTTAGGCATTCACGAATCGTTCATAATTTGAGTCACTATCTCTATCTTGCACTATGGTTCTCTTTCATGGAGGCATTGTAATCTGGTACAGAGAAGATGAATAATAATGAATGGAATAGTAAAAGTGTAAGAAATACCTTTGTGTTTGCCTTGCCAATGAGAGGTGATTAAAGCCTTGGTGGATGGAGTAGAGCCTTTGGAGAATTGAGGTTTTAAGGTTTAAAGATGAAGAATAGCTTTGAGAGATTTTAGAGTAATTTTTGAGTGTTTATTGTTAAGTAATACGTTTTAAGTTAGTGGGGTACATATAGGGGTTTAAAATTTTAAGGTTTTACAAGTTAAAAATTAGGTAAAGAATTGGTTTGGCCGTCGAGTTGCACAATCGGGTCAGGTCAACCTTGTAAAAACTACAGACGATGTCACTACATAGCCTAGGTATGTCACAACCAACCTTCTAGTGCTCTGTTTGTCACGACGTAGACCGCCTTGTGTCATGACAAACCCTTCATTTTGAAGTTCTAGCAGATTGTTTCCTATGTCACAACATAGCCTTCCTTGTGTTGCAACAAACCTATCAGATTTGGTCTTTTAGCATTTTGACCCCTTGGTCGTAACACACAAGGGGTATGTCATGTCATAGCATGTTTGGGTGTACTTGGAGCAATCTGGTTGCTTTGTCGCGACATCAAGCAATTTTGTTGGGACAAACTGGTCCGATCCGAAAGAAATGCCCTAAAACGAAAAAATTATTACCAAGTTTTTAGTGTTTATAAGTTAAAATTAAGTATTAATACTTATCAGAATTGTCTGACAAGAGTTTTAGTGTGCACTTCGGCACGCATGAACAATTTGTTCTATCACTGTTCTTCCAGCAGTCGTCGTGCTAGACTACTCTCTAATGGTTATCTCTTTCTTGAATTTTTCCTTTCTTCTTGCGTAGATCACCGCCAGCTCTTTTTTTCGATCACATTCATTCACAACGACTATGAATTTATACCACCATCCTTTTACATGATTGCCTTCATTGTTGATCCACTTACGGAATTTGTATGTCTTCATGTGGTGAAGCAATAGCTGCTCAATTACCTCATTCAGTAAAAATGATGGATTTACTACAAACCTATGTATTTATGTTGCGATAGCCTTTGGTTTCCCTTTGTAATTTCCATCATTATGTTCTATATCCATTGAATCGTGGTACCATTGCAAAAATTGCCTCTCCCACGAACGTGCATTTTCTTGCTCCATAGATGTTATTATTATTCTATTTGAGAATTGGGACTCTAGCCCATAACTATTTCTTGTTTTCTACAAAAATTGAAAAAAATTCACATTAGTAATTTCTTTGCGGATTTGTTATACCAGGAAAGTATTGTACATAGTAGATATTTTCCATTGGAAATTGAATTTTTTATCTCTAATGTCTTCAACTAATATTTCTTTTATTGATGTGTTTGTAATAGTAATTAGTTGAAGATCTAGATTTGGGATATGGGGGCCAACATCTTTCTCTATAAGAATCGATTTATCCTTAGATTAGGGCTCAATCTTGATTTCCATAAAGTTATCCATTTCCCTTCCAAGGATAAGATCTCGATTTGCTCGACAGTTTGGACATCCGATTCTTCCAAGGATTCTCTTTCCGGTTCCTCATCTAGCCCTCGCTCTTGTTCTCATTCTATTTCTTCAGATTCGAAATATGCTCCTCTGAAAGATAGATCATCATGTTGATCGGGGATTTGGGCTTCTCCACGGAGTTGACTCATTTCTACCATCAATAATCTTTGATTTTCTTGGATCTCTCAATCTTTATAATACCGGTCTTCATAGATACCATTGTCATACATATCATCATAAATGTCATCTGCACAAAAATAATCGTAGGCATCCATGGTCTAAATATAATGGAAATTAAAGGAAAGTAGTAGATCTAAAAAAATAAAAAATGTTAGTATGGTTAAATCGTATCTATAACCTAAAGTTTTCCTAATTATTTTAATACAAAAAAGAATAAAATTTACGAAAGCGTTGCCTCCTCGGTAACGACGCCAACAAATTTTTCGCCCTAAAACATACTCCAGTTCGGTGTAAATTTTTAGCTTTCCGCAAGTATACGGGTCAGGTTGTAAATATATTGTGTACAATGAAACACTTGGTAATATTCTGAGGATCGTACAAAAAGGAGGCATAAAGCGATAGTAAATTAAATCCCTACAAAGAATAAAACTAATTAGTACTTACTTTAGGGATTGAAGTACGAAGAATAATGGAATAGTTAATTTTGAAAAGCATAAAATAGAAGGAAATTGAGATGTAGAAAATCTCATAAACGACTTTGTGGATATTAGGTCATTTCCGCATGAGTTCTTCAATCATTGGGTTTTGGAGATTTTCCTCCAATCAACTAGTCACTACCCCAGTTGGATCTCTCAATCTTCCGTCGGCATAGCAAGTCGATAGAGACTACTTATCGCTAAATGTTATAGTATAAACCGGTTTGGAGAAATTGTGTTCACGGATGGGCAATACAAATTTTGGGTTCATTTCGACCTAAATGACATTCTAGGGTTGTGATGGTATTACAAATGACATATTTTCTCCCTAAATTTGGGTATTAATTGTCTCTTTTGTATCTTATTTTGCATGCATCATAAGTATTTCATACTTAGTTTCTATATTTTCTAACTCATTGCCAGTTGATTTAAATTCTTGTTATTTTTACCTCTTTTTGTACTAATTTCACCGCAATATATTGCGCCTTGGAATTGTCAGCGCAAGAATCAGCCCAGGAGCACAATTATGGAAGAAGAATGTAGCCACAAGTATAGCTTGGAATTGCGACCAATGATGTTGACGCAATGAATTTGAACCTCAAATAAGTAGACTCAAGCTGAATTCACATCTGAAAGCACCAACGCAAGAATATCATAGTTGTCGTCGCAATTACGATCTCAGATTGTGCATTGCAATGCAGCGACAATCTACAGATTTATGAAGAACACACCAGATCTGCGTGAGTGCACAGCTGGAATTTAACTAACTTTGACAGCTGTCATTAAATCTGGATCTAAGAAGAGATGAGGTCTACCATTCTTGAAGCTAGAAAGCATTCAGAGTTGCGGCCACAGGTTGGTCCAGAAATGCGACAAATTGTCGGTGCAATTTATTAATTGCACCAACATTCTGTAACAGTCCAATAAATAAATAAGATATACACAACTGTTAATAACAAACTTTTACAGCTGTACAAAGTTGTTGGATCTAAGAATGGAGAAAATCTGCAATTTCTTGAGCTTATAAACATGAGAATGCGCCTACAGATGCTCAATTGGGAAAGAGGTTGGCTATAATGGAAAAGAACATTTATCATATCGACATGTTCCAGATTCATATTATCGGCGCATTAGAGGACATGGACTACAGACAAAATCTATTTTATGAGTACACCAGAATATGAAACAAATTTATTATCGACGCATTGAGAAGAATGAGTCCAAATCCCCTACTAGAGTTCCCTGTCTTCCCACCTATTATTGAGGAAGTTACCTCAACCTCTGACCAGCCTGCTCCTGATGTTAGGCCGTAACATGTTCCATCTCCAACAAGAATCCACATTTTAGATGATAAGGAGCATGAGGGGTATTCTAATGCTATGGAGGATTGCTACAGAACTATAGTCAGCTTGATTGAAGAAGAGTTCTCGAATAGCCTTGGGGCTAATACCACAGAGTGGGCAACTATGGTTGAGGATGTGCATACTCCAATTGTATCCATGGGTGTGGACGCATAGGAAGGAGCTGACAAAGACACCACTAAGCAGGAACAACTTGAAGAAGGAGAAGCAAAACAAGAAAAAGGCCAAGGGAAGGAGAAGGAAAGAGAAGAAGGATTTGAGAAGAAGGACCTTCTAAAGAAGTAGAAGGAAAATCAAGACAATGCCCCGATAGATATCGCTGAGGATATTGTCGAAGCATTCGTAAATGTGAGGGCATCCAATGCAAACGTGGCTCCACCTGAAGCGAGCCAAGCTGAGAAGTCCACCCATCAGATGTAAAAATCGATGAGACCACCACCTAACCAACTGAAGAGGAGTAATCCATTAATCTAACTGATACAAAGGACAGAAAGAAAGCATAAAGATAAGAAAGTGAGGGAGGAACGAAAGTGCAACAAGAAAAAGACAAATGTAGCCACATCTTCGGCTGCAGCATACTAAGTTAGTTTTTATTTTTATTTTTTTTATTTTTTTTGCACTTAATTTAGTTTTCATGCATATCATGTAGTTGTAGTATAATTGTCCCTGCATTATTAATGTCATTGCATTTTTATTATCGCTACATCTACATTGTCATTGCATTTTCATATATATATTTATTAATGTTAGTGCATTGGGGATAATGCACACTTTTTGTTTAGAGGGAATTTGTATGAAATGGAAATGCAGTTGCACCCACATTTTTTAAGTTCCGTCCACGACACCACCGCCTTCATCCACAGGTCTAGTTTTGTTCCTAAAGACTGCTGCCAAAGATCGGTATCACAATGTTATACTAAAGCGCAACATCCACCCTGAACATGGCTTCCAACTTTCCCCACATTTGACTCTTGAAAAACAAGCTCACCGCACCATCAATTGCCTCGGGTGGGAATATTTTTGCAACCATCCTTCAAGTTATTCCCCTACTCTAGTTAGGGAATTTTATACAAATTTGATGGAACTGGAGCAGGAGTTTGTGTTTGTCTGAGAGGGGTTGGTGCCATGGAGTGCAACACATATCAATGTTTTGCTACGGATTTCGAAACGGATAGATTAGCATGCATCCTTCATACACATTTGAACAATAATAACTTGGCCTAGATGATGAACGACCTTTGTGTCAATGGTGCTACATGGACGGGAAATGGATTTCATAACTATACAATGCACAGGCGCTACCTTACAACCTTTTGCAGGGTATGGTTTCATTTCATTAACAGTCGTGTTATGCCTTCAACCCACAGCACTACGGCCACACTAGACCGTATGTGTCTATTACATTCCATCCTACATCACCGACACATCAACATTGGGGAGTTTATACATACTCAGATCGCAGAAGTTGTAGGAAAGCAAAATGGTATCCTTCCTTTTCCCTCTTTTATCATGCTACTCTATCAACACAAGGACATTATGCCCAAAGATGTTGAAGAGGTTTTGGACAAAAAAGGTCCAATCAACGATATATCGATTGAGAGGATGACACGAGGCCTGGATACACCTATGGCCAAGTAAACCTCGAAGAAGAAAGACAAGGGAAAAGGGAAAAAGAAAGAAGAACAGACTAATGCGCCTACAGATCCTCAAGTGTTGAGAAGACTAGCTAGTTCATAAATCCATCTTGACCATATTGATACATATACAATCTACCTCATGAGCGTATTAGACTATTTGGATTACAGGCAACAAATATTCTATGCATACACAAAAGCCTAGAACGAAGCCATTGTCACTGCATTACGTCACATCAGCACTAGACCACTGCTAGATTTCCTAGCATTCCCTGATATCTTTTACCCTATACACCACTCCTCATCTAACCAGCCTACTACTGATCGTAGGCCTACTCAAATACCAACAAGAATTCACATATCTAATGATGAAAACGATGAAAGGCATTCAAAGGCTGAGGAGGATTACTATTGCATCATTGTTGATCTATTTGAGGATGAATTCTCCAACAGTCTAGTCACAAATATGGTTGAGAGACAACTGTTACGGAAGAAGATGTCGATGCAGTCAATTACACTGACAATGGCCACCTGAATTTGAGCAACATAGGGAAGTGGAAACCAATCAGAGAGGTGATCAAGAGAAGGATGAAGAAAAAGAAGAAGAGATGGAAGAAACTGAACCTGCCAAGGTGCAAGAGGAAAAGGAACCCGATGCCTTAGCAATGATCATTGAAGATGTTTTGGGGGCATCCAGCTCAGAAAAGACTCGACCTACTGCGAGTCAGGCTGAGGTTGTCACTGGCGAAATACAGGAACTAAATCCTCTAGCTATTGTGCCTTAAGTAGCACCACTTGTCGAGATCCATCCATCAGAGGTGACAATTGATGAGGCCATCACCCAACCAGCAGAGGAGGAGCAATCCACCAAGTCGATTGGTTCAAAGGATAAGAAGCGGAAGAGGCCCAAGGACAAGAAAAACAAGAAACACTATGATGAGGGAGAGCGCCCGAAAAAGAAGAAGAAAAAAAAACCAAAGCAACCTCTACATCGGCTGCTACTGAATAATTTGGTACATCTCTTTTTAGTTAGTTTTCATGCATTTTTCTTATGCCTGCTTTTTCATTATCACTGCATTCCTCTTAGTTTACTACATTGTAGTTGCATTTTCATTCATTTTGTATATCTATTGTCAGTGCATTGGGGACAATGCAGACATTAAGTTTGGGGGGGAAGCTAATGTGACTTGGAAATGCAACTACACCTTCTTATTTAACTTTTATTTTATTTCTTTAGTAATGAAAAGTGACAAAATTTCAACAGAAATGTGCCCACAAATTTTTATTTTTATGTGTAATTCTTGAATTGTTGAAATACTAATGTGAAAATTGGATAAGTATGAATGAATGTTGAGTCTGCTATTTTGGAATGAATAATTCAAATTATTTTAGTAATGGATGGATAGTGTTGGTGTTGAATCTTGAACTAACTAATCAGTACAGCAGCATTGCATGAATAAAAGACACTCCAATATTAGTGCATTGTGACTTTTAAGGGAGAAAACTCCACTGCAAATAAAGAAAAGAAAACTTATCTAGCCAAAGGCTGTAACTGCAATAGTGTGTGTCGACTCAATTACATGCCTCTTGGGGGTTTGTTGCACCCCATCGTTACTGCCCAAGAACAAAGGTAGAGTAATGTAATGACATCTTTCAGTCACTTACAACAATGACGAAAAGAAGAAAGAAAGAAAAATAAGAATAAATTGCTGAAATGGTTTAAGGAAGGTTAAGATTCAATGCATGATACTAACATTGATGAAATTGCAGTTTCAAGTTGTTCATGTCTATAAATTATCGGTGCATCATTCTATTATATGAATGCAGTTTAAACATTAGAAATTTAGAGAATTCAAGTTGTATGAATAATTATTATGGTGACATTTCTAATTGCTACTTTGTTAATTTTGTTTACTTAAGGACAAGTAAAAACACAAGTTTGGGGGTGTGATGGTATTACAAATGACATAGATTTTCTTCCCAATTTATCATTTAAATTGTCTCTTTTGTATTTCATTTAGCATGCACTGTTAGCATTTGATACTTAGTTTTCATGTTTTCCAACTCATTGATAGTTAGTTTAAATCCTTGTTATTTTTATCTATTTTTGTACTAATATCGATGCAAGCAGCCGATATATTACGTCTTAATATTGTCAACACAGGAAGTAAGCCTAGAAGCTTAATGCTAGATGAATGTAGCCACAAGATCAGCTAGTAATTACGACCAAGAGATGTCACAACATTGAAACTGAACCTTGAATGAGTAGAAGTTGAATTCACAATTGGAAGCACCAACACAGGAATTTCACAGATGTCGTTGCAATTATGATCTTAAAATGCGCTCAGCGACGCAACGACAATCTGCAAATCTGTGAAGAACATACTAGAACTGCGTGAGTACACAGCTGTATTCTTTCTAATTTTGATAGCTGCAAAATCCATATCTAAATCTGAGAGAGAAGGTTGAATCCTGAAATATTTTAGAGGCTATAAATAGACAAACAAAGAAGGAAAGAGATCATCAAGAGCTAAGGGATTTAATTCTGAAAATTCTGTGTGAATTGGAGATTTGAGCTGGAAATCGGGGAGTTGATGAAGCAAGTCTGCAACTGCTTTTGTTGAGAGCTGCTTGATGCCGAGCAAGAGGAACAATTAGGGAGTAGGCCTAGTAGTCTAGAGATATTAAGCTTCGTTGTACTCTTTAATTCTTCTTAAACGATGATGGATTTTGATGATATTAAATGAATACGAGAGTATCTTTTTATGTTAGATCATTTTGATTCTTACTTTACACTGCTTATTCGTTTATTCTTGGATTTAACCACTCTAAACACGAAAGTGAAATTGCAGTACGCCGACATTGAGAGATGCAGTGACAGGTTAGGTTAACAAGTAAGTTAGGCGAGAGCTGCTCGGGACTAGGATAAAACCAGTTACTTGTTCTTGGATACACATCGTTGCTCGTATCGAGAGGTGGAGTGATTGTATTTGAGTCGGGATTAAGTAAGGAGCTGTTATTGGTGAGAACTCAAAGGGACTGCATTACAGTGACAATTCATCTATATTTTACCTTGTCAACGCATCTAGCGTTACAACTTAGCAAGATTCAGTGAACCATTTCTACCCTTTACACTTGATCACTTTTACATTTTATGCAATTTAAATATTCAGCACTCAACACATTTGATTTACTTTCAGTACATTGACGTTTAACACCTGACATTTGACTCTGATTGCGTTGACATTGGTATTTAATTTTAGTGTGCAAATCTGACATATTGCACTAACATCAGTACTCACATTACACTTATTGCTCTGACATTTAGACATCAAGAACCTATTCCTCGAGGGATCGATATCCGATAGATTTTCTATAAACTATACTTGCATCAACGTGTGTATGCTTACACAATCATTGTGTTGTAAAAACACAGGTCACAACTCTTACCAAAACATTCTCAATCTTTCCTTCGAGATATGCTAAAGATCGTTCCGCTAGTTGAATCGTCACAGTCGTGGGTTTTACTTCACCTATTCTTCTCAACTTGGAAATAGATTTGGGTATCAAATTGATGCTCACTCCTAAGTCGCACAAAGCTTTATCACAGTAAGATTCTCTAATATTACAGCGTATAGTAAAGCTTTCAAGGTCCTTCAATTTCGACGGCAGCTTGTTCTGTAGGAATGTACTGCACTTTTTGGTCAAGGCGATAGTCTCATACTCACTAAGCCTTTTCTTATTGGATAGAATATCCTTCATAAACTTCACATAATTGAACATCTATTCTAAAGCCTACACCAATGGGATATTGATGTGTAATTTATATAGAACATCTAGAAACTTCTTGAATTGCACCTCTTGTTTCTGCTTACGTTGCTGCAATCTTTGAGGGTATAGAGGTGAAGGAAATTTCGGCTGAACTGGACAAATTTTTGTGGAGGTAAATCTACATCTAAAGAAGATGTTAAATTATCAGAATTCACAGGTTTGGATTTTACCTCATCAGACTTTATAGATTCTGATTCTTATGTGGCAAGAATTTTAATGGCTGGTTGACTTTCCTCCTTCTCAGTGGGTTCATCCTCAAAATCAATCACTTTGGGTTCCAAAGTCTTACCACTTCGCAATGCTACTACCTTGCAATGTTTCTTACCCAAATTCCTTGGATTTTTTGTATCACTCGGCAAGGCTCTTTATGGGCTATTATGAAGCTCCATAGCTAACTAGCCAATTTGGTTCTCCAAATTTTTTTGCTTTGTTACTTGGCTTTGGATTAAGACATCATTCTTTTCCATGTACGCCTTCAACAAGTTCTCCAAACTGTTAGATGATTCGGCTTGAGGTGGTTTTGGAGCTTGTTGATTAAACCCTTGGGATTGGTTGGGTCTATGCTACGTATAGATTTTGTTTGGTCTATTTCCTTGGTTGCTCTAAGAAAATTTTGGATGGTTTCTTCATGAAGGATTGTAAAAGTTGGACTGGGTTCCCTGTCCACTTCTATTTTGTTGTTGATTCTCCACGTGATAAATTGACTCAAGATTTGATGGGTAATTCTCGAAAGAATGGCCATCCCCACAATACACACAGAAGGCAACATCAAACTAACTTGGCGTTTGAGCTGCAAAATTATTCACATCATTAGCGGTAAACTATTTTAACATAGAGGAAATAGACGATACTAAGAGTGAAGTGAGAGCATCAACTTCATGAACTCCAGCTACACGTCTTCTTGAAGCTGCTCAATTTGTTGGCCATTGATAGTTATTGCTAGTGATCCTCTCAATGATTTTCTAAGCCTCGTTATAAGACTTAAACAAAATAGCACCATTCATAGAAGCATATACCATGAATCCTGTGTGTACATTGAGACTATTGTAAAACGTCTCCGATTGGATACAATGAGGAATCTCATGATGAGGACACTTATGAAGTGACTTCTTGAATCTCTCCTACACCTCATACAAGGATTCGTCATCCAATTGTTGGAAAGTAGTGATCTCATTTCACAATTTAGCATTTTTTCTAGGTGAAAAGTACTTAACCAAAAATCTTTCTGCTAATTCTTGCCAATTGGAAATTGAACTTGGTGGCAACCAATTAAGCAATGCTCATGCTCGATCTTGTAATGAGTATGGAAATAGTTTCAACCTCAATGAGTCTTTAGTGACACCAACAACCTTTAACGAGTCACTCACCTCCATGAATAATTGAAGGTGAAGATGTGGATCTTCTGTGGGCATTCCATTGAACTGGCCCACCGTTTGTAACATTTGAAACATCACTGGCTCTAATTCAAATTGGGGTGCCTCAATATCCGACCTCCTAATTCCTGGATTTAACTCTTTGAAGAGTGGCACAATGTACTGTCTAATGGCATAATCTTTATCATCGGTTACGAAGATGGGATTGTGCACATGATTAGCTTCATTACCTTATCCATCATTCTGATTTCCGAGGTTCATCTCGACTTGTCTCTAGGCTAATCGTTCACGTCTTCTTTGTCTAAACTTTCAAGGTCTACATGGAGTAAATCGATGATTCGATCTATGCTCATAAACACCTGAAAAGAAATTATCAAAAATAAAAAGAATAAGTTAGTAAGTTAGAAATAAAGTAAAAACCAAATTGCAAATAAATAATTCCACAAAAATGATTAAGGCAACAGTCCCCGGAAACGGTGCCAAAAACTTGTAACGCGTAGGTTTGTGTAAATTATCTATATGAATGAATGATTTTAGCAGCAAAAAACACAATATGCATAGGCTAGGACAATTACATTAATTAACTTAATTCATTCTTATCATGCTTAATAATATTCGAAAACATTTCATGGCAACTCGATCTTTCACGAGTTTAGAAACCAACTTAGGTCCCCTCGAAATCCTTTACTTAATGAAACATGCATTTTACAGATCATATTAAACTAAGGGTTTCTTAGCATTCATGTGAAGTAATAGGGACGTGTTAGGTTTGAAACAATTTAATGACATAAATCTAAAAACTATGCAAGATAATAGAGCTCGTTAAAGTTATTATGAACCTTCAATTTAGTCAAGTTATGATCTAAATTAAGCATGCACTTTTCAATTATTATGTCCATTAGTCACCGTCTGGATAGGATCGCTTAGCTAATTCAAATGCATCCAATCACGTATGAATGAAATACATACTTCAATTTAATTGAAAACATGATCAATTGATGCACAAACACTATAAGCATGAATCAAATGAATTTTATTAAATCAATGCAATCATCCTAGTTTAAACAAAATTAAGCTACCATTGTTGATGACAAGATCGAAGAATAGATAGCAAACATGATGAATTTAAATAACAAGAAGAGAAAGAATAAACTCTATTGAAGTGGTTGTCATCCAGACTCTGATTGAAGATGACTCCTTCGTTCCTTGCTTCACTCCTTTGTTGATGGCTCCTGAAGGTGACTGGCCAAGAGGTGATCTTTTAGAGGCTTTAGCTGGCTAAAATTTGAAGGAAAGAAAATGGATGCTAAGCGTGTCAAAGAAAACTACAGAGAATGAAAGAAAATGAGAGAAATGTATAAGTGAGGAATGATTTTAGAAGTGGGAATGAAGGCTGACTTTATAGGTGAGAATGAGTGATCGATTTACTAAAAATAGCATTGTTAAATCCCTCCTTTTTCTCCCAAGCATGGTCGACTACAAGTTGGGGGATTGGTGCTTGGTTGTTTGCTTGATTTTAGCATACAATCATGATAAAATCAAGTAGCGACTTGAACGGAGTCAACAGTGATCTTTAGGTATAGATCCGATTTATTCTCAACTGTAGGGACTCCTAGCAAATAACCAAAAACTCCTTGTTGGGCAACCATTACTTGTGCTGAATTGGTCTTCTATTCTCTTAGGTTGGACTGTTTTGTGACCCAATTAAGCAACCAGACCTGTCCAAATTGCATATATAATTAAATAATTAAATTACCTAATTTGCATTGCCTTAGCCGTCTAATATGAATGATTTTTGTTTATGTCCATGAAATAAATATTATAACATGCTTAATTTAATTAATTTCATGGCCCATTGCATCATTAAAATAAGACATGTTAATAAATAACATAAAATAAGACAAATAATGCATAAAAACCATACAATAAAGCACAAAATCTCATGTTTAATAATTTCATGTCCAAAATTAACATTTAAGAAAAATTCATCAATTTATTAAACAATTACTCAAATTTAGTATCATTTTTAAGTAAAAGGTGATGAAAATCTATAGAAAAATCCTATATATTTTAGAGTTTACAATAACCTTTTGATGCTTACCATTCTCTTGAAATTTCATACCTGTCTTAAGCCCCAGAACGTTACAAGCCAAAAAGACTTATGTGACCTAATTAACTCTATGTATGAATGAATATGGTGTTGAACATTCTCATAAAACAACCATTTGTATTTTTCTAGGATAATTAAAGTACTTATATTGATCATTGATGGAATCCTACAAATAAGACTCTTAATAGTTGTATTCTTTGTAACCTACTGAACTTAGATGTCTCAGTCAAAAGTTGTAAGATTGCTTATTTATCATTCTTAAGTTATTAGAGAATATGAGATGCGTAAGATGCATTTTTCAAACTTAATTCTTGTATGATATGTGCTTAAGTAATTGTGTTCTTTTCGTTGTTTTTGCTTTCGATTGTTTGAGGACAAGTAATGACTTAAGTCTGGGGGAGCTTGATCTGTCGTAATTCGACCTAGCAGATTAAACTAGTTTTCGCACTTTAGGAGCTTGAAAAATTAAACATTATTTTTAGGTTTAGTTAGGATTTAGTTAAGTTTTAGTTTAATTAATAAAAACGATCCTTTTATTGACTTTAGGGTCGATTGAGGCCTAAAGGTTGGCTAATGAACTTTGTGAGTGTGTAGGAGACCATTAGAAGACGAATCATATCATGACTATGTCACGACACAAGACATGAGACGTCGCAACATAGGGACTAGAACCAAAGAATTCTAAAGATGTCTTTTATGTCACGACACAACATCAAGGTGTCACGACAAACCCTAAAAATACAACCGAGGAGTACACTGCCAGCTATGTCGCGACACGGATCCTAGGTGTCATGACATCGACTCATGAACGTGGAATTACATCAAGTGAGGGGCGTTTGGTCTCCACAATCCCACATTAAACTAGAAGGACGTTAGATGACATAGGGCTAAGGAAAATGACCATCAGAATGCTATAAATAGGCTCCTTGAGCACCTAGTTTTACAAACCTCTTCATTAGTTATTTTCTTTCTTTATAGTTTAGGTTTTAGTTATTTCTTTTCTTAAGTTTTAGTCATTTTTATTTCGTTCTTATTTACGGAAACGAGATTTGTAAGACGCGCATAAACCCTTGTGGATTTCTTCCAACAATATCAATACAAAACCCTACGTTTCTTTCACTTATATTTTCAATACAGTTTTCATGTCTATTATTTCTTTTGAATTTATAATGTCTTAAGAAGCCATGAGGAACTAATCCCTTTATGAGGGATTAGTGAGATGAGGTATGATGATTTAATTGTTGTGTAAGGTTTTTCAGCGGATCAATTGTTTGGAAAAGAAAGAACGAGAAACAAACCTTAGGCTTGACAACCCAAGGAAGTCATCAAGGTGGGAATTAACCCAGAATTGATATTATTCATTCGTGAAAACCTTTACCCCAAACCAATCTGAATTGTGAGGTCAGAAGATAAGTAGTTCTTCTTGAATCGTTATGTTAGTAGAAGATTAGAAGATGCTGTTAGGGTAACGACTAGTTGATTGACGAAAAACTGAAATAATGGTTGATGAAATCAAGGTAAAGAGAGCTAATTACCCATAACTAAGTTTATCAATCTTTTTATCTCATTTTCCATTTCCTTTATTTCTTTTAATTATTTTTATTATCATTATAGAAAACCCAAAATCTTTATTTATCTTTCGTACTAAAATTCTACAGAAAATACTAATTAGATATTTTTAGTGTAGGAGTTAGAATTAGTAGTGCTTTGCCTCCCTTAGGTACGATCCTTAGAGTACTCATTACCCCGTTGTAACTATATTACAACTCGACACGTATACTTGCGAAAAGCCTAAAATATATTCTAAACGAGAGTACATTCAGAGGTGATCACTAACCTATAAGGAGTCATTCCTAACAGTGTCTTAAAAGGTGTTCGATAGGACCATAGAGCATCATTGATCCGTCAAGACCAATCTTTTCTGCTAGGGCGCACTACCCTCTTAAGAATACCTTTGATTTCATTATTAACACATTCAACTTTCCCATTTGACTATGGATGATAGGCAGTGGCAATTTTATGTTTCACATCATACTTATCAAGCAACCACTTAAACCATTTATTTACAAATTGAGATCCTTCATCGCTAATGATAGCTCTTAGAGTCACAAACTGAGTAAACACATGCTTATGTAGGAATCACATGATAATCTTAGCATCATTCGCTGCGTATGCCTCGGCTTCAACCCGCTTGGATACATACTCCACAACTACAAAAATATACATGTTCCTATAAGAAGAAGGAAACGGACCTAGAAAATCAATGCCCCATACGTCGAACAATTCAACTTCTAAAATGTTTGTCAAGGGCTTCTCATTCCTCCTTGATATGCTTTCGATCCTTCGGCATCTATTACAATTTTTCACATATTCATATGCATCTTTAAACACTGCAGGCCAAAAGAATTCAACTTGTAAGATCTTTACTGCAGTACGCAAACCACCAAAGTGTCCCCTACTTGGAAATGAATGATAGTGGTATAAGATCTCATCAATTTCACTTCTAGCTACACGCTTCCTAATTATGTTATCTACACATTGCTTAAACAAAAACAGATCCTCTAGAAATAATATTGACTATCGTGAAGGAATTTCTTTCTTTGTTGGTATGTCATTTCTCGAGGAATTATTTCACATGCCAAATAATTTGCAAAATCAGCAAACCAAGGTGTGTCATGAATTCGGCCTACCTCGAAGATCTGCTTATCTGGAACATTCACGTTGATAGGAACAAGTTGATGAGTTACCTCATTTTGTTCCAACCTCGATAGATGATCAGCTACTTAATTTTTTAACACATTTTCTGTCTTAGATCTCAAGGTCAAATTCTTGGAGTAAAAGTATTCATCGAATTAGTCTCGATTTAGCATCCTTCTTTGAGAGTAAGTATTTAATGGTTGCATGGTCAATAAACACTATAACTTTGGTACCTATAAGATATGAACGGAACTTGTCAAAAGCAAAAACTATAGCAAAGAGTTTTTTTTTCAATTACCGTGTAATTGATTTGGGCTCCTGTCAAAGTTCTACTTTCATAGTAGATAAGATGAAACACTTTGTTTCTTCTTTGACCCATCACAGCTCTAACAGCAAAATCGCTTACATCACACATCAGCTGAAAAGGATAGTTTCAATTTAGTGTAATGATTCTTAGGGCTGAGATTACCGACTTTTCAATTCCTCAAAAGCTTCCAAGCATTCATTTTCAAACTCAAAAGTTGTATCTTTCTCTAACAGCATACACAAAGGCTTACAAATTTTTGAAATATCTTTGATAAACCTCCAGTAAAAACTCGCATCGCCTAAGAAACTTCTAACTCCTTTCACACTAACTGGAGGTGGTAATCTTTCAATTACATCCACCTTTTCTTTGTCAACTTATATCTCGTTCTTGGAAATTTTGTGTCCTAAGACAATCCCCTCTTTAACCATAAAATGCCATTTCTCCCTGTTAATGACAAGATTTGTCTCCTCGCATCTCTTAAGTACCTTAACCAAATTACTCAAACAAACATTGTAAGTTACAAAAAATAAAAAAAAATCATTCATGACAAACAAAATTTTCAACCATATTAGTAAATATTGCCATCATGCATTGTTGAAAAGTTATAGGTGCATTACATAAACCAAAAGGCATTCGCCTAAAAGCAAACATACCGTAAGGGCAAGTAAAAGTTGTTTTATGTTGGTCTTTCGGGGCTACAACTATTTGGTTATATCCCGAATATCCATCTAAGAAACAGTAAATTTGTTACCTGCCAATCGATCTAACATCTGATCTATAAAAGGCAACGAAAAATTATCCTTCCGAGCGATTTTTTTTCAACTTTCTATAGTTAATACAGATTCTTCAACCCGTGACAGTTCTCGTCGGAATTAACTTATTATGTTCATTATCGACAATCGTGATTCCACCTTTCTTTGGTACACATTGTATCGGACTTACCCATGAACTATCTGAGATGGGGTAGATAATTCTCGCATTTAACCATTTGATCATTTCCTTTCGCACTACCTCTTTCATGATAGGATTAAGTCTCCTTTATCCATCAATTTGAGCTCTCTCACCTTCCTCTAATATAATCTTGTTCATACAAAAGGAAGGGCTTATTCCTTGAATATCAACTATTGTCCAACCAATTGCCTTTTTAAATTTCTTTAAAACAACAATTAATTGCTCCACTTAGTGTTTCGCCAGTTCTGTTGAAAATAATCACAGGCAAAGTAGAACAATTACCTAAATAAACATATTTCAAATGTGAAGGAAGTACCTTAAGTTCAAGTTTTCGCGGTTCCTTGATTGACAAGTTGGGTTATGTGTTTCACGAGCTTTTAACTCCTATCGTTCAAACCGTGCTAATTGAACATAATCTCTCGGATTGGCTTCCATCAAAGCCATGTATTTATTACCTTCTTCATATTCCAATGGGTTAGACCTTAATGCATTCTCCAATGTATCTTCTTCAAAATTGCTCTCCATAGAAACTAAGGTTTCTAATTCTACCATAATTGAACACTCTTATGTCGAATTGGGAAAGTTCATAGCTTTAAGAATGTTAAATGTTACCTGATCGTCTTGAACTCGCATGGTGAGTTTGTCTTTATGCATGTTAATTAACGTTTTTCTTGTGGCTAGGAAAGGTCTCCTTAGGATGATTGACACTTCCTTATCTGCTTCGAAATCTAAGACAATAAAGTCAGTAGGAAAAATACACTTATCAACTCTTACCAAAACATCCTCAATCTTTCCTTCGGGATATGCTAAAGATCGATCTCCTAGTTGAAGTGTCACAGTCGTGGGTCTTACTTCACCTATTCCCAACAACTTGGAAATAGATCTGGGCATCAAGTTGATGTTTGCTCCTAAATCGCACAAATCTTTACCACTGAAAGATTCTCCAATATTACAAGGTATAGTAAAGCTTCCAGGGTCCTTCAATTTCGGAGGTAGCTTATTCTATAGGAATATGATGTACTCCTTCTTCAAGGATATTGTCTCATATACACTAAGCCTTTTCTTCTTGGATAGAATGTCCTTCATGAACTTCACATGATTGTACATCTGTTCTAAAGCCTCCACCATCGGGATATTAATTTGTAGATTCTTTAGAACATCCAAAAACTTATTGAATTGTACCTCTTGTTTCTACTTATGTTGCTGCAATCTTTGAGGGTATGAAGGTGATGGCACTTTAGGTTGATCTGTCCAACTTTTCTGAGAAGGTAAATCTACATCTAAAGAAGGTGTTAGCTTATCAGAATTTAATAGTTTAGAGTTTACCTCATCAGACTTTTCAGATTTTGGCTCTTATTGTGTATAAATTTCAACAGTTGATTGACTTTCCTCCTTCTCAATGGGTTCATCTTCAACATCAATCACTTTGGGTTCCAAAGTCTTATTGCTTCACAAAGCCACTACCTTATAATGTTCCTTACCCAAACTCCTTGGATTTTCTATATCACTTGGCAAGGCTCCTTGCTATCTATTACGATGCTTTGTAGTTAACTAACTTATTTGGTTCTCCAAATTTTTTAGTGTTGCTTCTTGGCTTTGGATCAAAGTGTCATTCTTCGTCATGGACGACTTCAACAAGTTCTGCAAACTATTGTATGATTCAATTTGATGTGGTTTTGGAGCTTGTTGATTAAACCCTTAGGATTAGTTGGGTCTATACTACATGTAAGTGTTGGTCGGTCCATTTCCTTCTTGCTCTAAGAAAAGTTTGAATGGTTTCGCCATGAAGGAATGTAGAAGTTGGACTGTGGTGCTTGTCCACTTCTATTTTGGTGTTGATTCCCTACGTAATAAACCAACTTGGTATTTGATGGACAATTCTCGAAAGAATGACCATCCAATCAATATACGCATGAGACAACATCAAATTGACTTGATGATTGAGATGAAAAATTAGTCAAACCGTTAGTGGTAAACTATTTCAACATTGAAGAAATAGAAGATACCTAAGCCGAGAGTGAAGTGAAGGCATCAATTTCATGAACTCCGGCTACACGTCTTCTTGAAGTTGCTTGATTTACCGGCCATTGATAATTGTTACTAGTAGTCCTCTCAATAGATCTCATAAGCCTTATTATAAGATTTAGAGATAATAGCATCATTCGTAGAAGCATCTACCATCAATCTTGTGTGTGCGTTGAGACCATTGTACAGTGTCTCCAATTGGATGCAATAAGGAATCCCTTGATGAGGACACTTTTGAAATAACTCCTTGAATTTCTCTCATGCCTCGTACAAAGACTCATCATCCAATTGTTGGAAAGTGATGATCTCATTTCGCAACATAGCATTTTTGCTAAGTGGAAGATACTTAACCAAAAATATTTCTGCTAGTTATTGCCAAGTAGAATTTAAACTTGGTGGCAATGAATTAAGCCATACTCATGCTCGATCTCGTAATGATTATGGGAATAGCTTCAACCTCAATGTGTCTTCAGTCATACCAGCTGTTTTAAATGAATCACTCACCTACATGAACAATTAAAGGTGAAGGTGTGGATCTTCCGTGGGTATTCTACTAAATTTGCCCACTGTTTGAACCATTTGAAATATCACTGGTTTCAACTCAAATTGGGGTGCCTCAATATCCGACCTCCTAATTCTCGGATTTCACTCATTAAAGAGTGGCACAGCATACTGTTTAATGGAATGAACCCTATTATTGGTAATGAGGATGAGATTGCACACATGATTACCTCCATTACCTTGTCCATCGTTCTAATTTCCAAGGTCTATCTCGGATTGTCTTTGGGCTAATCATTCACGTCTTCTCTGTCTAAACATTCACTCGATTTCAGAGTTTGTAGGGGGTAAACCGGTGATTTGATCTATGCTCATAATCACCTACAAAGAAAATCACAAAAATAAAAAAATAAATTAGTAAAGTTTAAAATAAAATAAAAACCAAATTGAAAAATAATTTCGCAAAGATTATTAAGGTAACAATTCCCGGCAACGATGTCAAAAGCTTGTAACGCGTAGGTTTGTGCAAGTTTACACAATCGTTATCAAGTAATAACTAAGTAAATGAGTTATCGTCTCCATAGAGACTGTGTATGTTAATCAATATTTTGTAAAATTAGAGTTTCACAAGTCAGTGATAAAAACACAATAATTTGAGTGATGGTGATTAACTAGATGCAAATTATCTCTAATGCAATTTTAATCTAAATATGAAAATTATCTAAATGTATGAATGAATTTAGCAGCAGAAACACAATTTCAATAATAAATAATATGAATAGGATAGGATAATTACATCAATCGACTTAATTCATTTTATCATGTTTAACAATATTCGAAAAACATTACATGGCAATTCGATCTTTCATGGGCTTAAAACCAAATTAAGTCCTTTCAGAATCTTTTACTTAGTAAAACATGCATTTTACTGATCATATTAAATTAAGGGTTTCTTAGTATTCATGTGAAGTGACAAGAACTGGGTCGATTTGAAACAATTTAATCACATGAACCTAAAAGTCATCAAGGTAGTAGAGTTCGGTCAAGTTTTTACGAAACTTCAATTTATTTTGAGTCGGATATAAATTAAGCATCCACTTTTCAATTATTGTGTCCACTAGCCGTCGTTTGGTTAGGATCGCTTAGGTAATTCTAATGCATCCAATCACGTATGAATGAAATACATACTTGAGTTTAATTGAAAACATGATCGATTGAGCACAAATTTCAGTAAATTAATATAATCATCCTAGCTAAACAGATTTAAGCTACCATTTTTTATGACAAGATCACAAAGCACATTGCAAACATGATTAAATTAAAATTACAAAGTAGGAAAAGAATAAACTCTATTGAAGCAGTAGTCTTGCGAACTCCGATTGAAGATGTCTTCCTCTAATCCTTGTGTTGCTCCTTTGCTAATGGCTTCTCAAGGTGGCTGGCCAAGAAATGATATCTTTAAGGCTTATTTAGCTAAAAACTAAAGGGAAAATGGGAAGCTAGGTGTGAAGAAAGAAGAGAGTGAGAGAGAATGAAGAATGTTGTGAATGAAGGGATAATTGAAATGTGAGATGGGAGTGGGTATTTATTCTTGATGTAGGTGAATGACTTTACTAAAAATAGAGTGAAAAATCCCCTCCTTTACTCCTTTACTTGGCCAACCACATATTGTGGAAGTGGGTTGATGATAGTTGCTTGATTCAAGCATGAAATCATGCTAGAATCAAGCAAAGGCTTGGACGGTTTCAAGGGCAATCTTCATGGGCTCTTTTCTGATTTAATTTCAACTGTAGGGACCTCCAATAAATATCCCAAAATAATTTTTTGGGTAGCCATCATGCTTGTGTCGAATTTGGCTTGTCTCCAATTTGTTGGACGGTTTGTGACCTATTAAATAACCAAACTTGTTCACCATGTAACCTCATTTTTAACTGGGTCAAGTTAACATCTTTATGACCCAATTTGCATGACCTTGTCGTCCAAGTAGGTAGATTTGCTCATGTCCATGCAAAAATTATACTAAACTTCATTATATCAACTCCATGGTCCCACTGCATTATTAAAATATAACACATTAATAAATAACATGATATAATTTAATTTATGCACAAAAATTAATACAATAAAGTTATTATTTGCATCTTTTATAAATTCATGCCCATCATCGAAATATAAGCAAAATTCACCTAATTATTTATCAAATACTTGGGATTAATATTATTTTTAAGTAAAAAAGGTGGTAAAAATCACTAGAAAAATCCTATATAAATTCGAGTTTACAACTCTTTACGAAAACAATTCATCCAATTATTTTCTCCAATGACCTCGTCATATGTGTGTTACCCTCATATGATATCCTTGATTCCTTTGAGTTAAATATGTTCACTCAATACAATCCTATTTTATTTCATTGTCACCATTACGTCTTCTTAATGATTAATATGACCACTGTTAACAAATGACTGTGATAAATTGCTCGTTCGAGAACAAGCAACCCATGGCCACATTCCATATTTATCACTACACACAATGCCAATAAGAGGATATCATTAACTCTTTAATTGTGCTATGAATTTCACTGTTGCTACTAAAGCCATGCCATACACAAATTATGTACCCAACATACTAGCTATGGGCTCGATCATCTTTAGAGCATATGCCTCTACTTATATCAAAGTACATGAGTTACATATTCATGGTCAGTGACTAACTCAGGATTTAGGTAAATCATACCATGAATGTCACAAGTGAATTAATTCACAAATAGATTCAGAATTAATTTATCTTGGGTCTAGTCTAATGCATCATTCTACCAACGAATACATCTATGTCTTTACCCGTGGATTCAACTACTGCAATAGCCAAGACTAGTCATCTCCCCATTGGAATTGTAGACGACATATTACAACTTAGATTCCATATGACTTCAAAAGAAGACATAATACAACTCAAATATGGTGAATTCCAGATTATTCAAATTCAACCACTTCATAACATAGACGAATGCACATTGACAATTTCTATGGTCCCACATAACTACGAATACATCCATATTCAACAATATCATATTATCAAGGAGGATACCCCTCTTAACATATAGATACACATTTAATTTCAAGAAAACTCCTTAAGACTTATTCAATTATATCACAGATCTTATTCAACCTTTATCCTTGGTCATATCTTATCCTTATCTTAGTAATACTTATTACAGAACAATCATAATTTATCTAAAACTTGCCATAAAGGTGAATAAGCATATTTTACCAGAAGAACTTGGCAGAACATGCCATAAGGGCGAAACATAATATGCCATAAAGGCATCGTGCAAAATCTCGTGTTTACTGTCCTAGCGGACATCATAGTAGGTTCCATGGGTTTCTTAATCATGGACTTATACATAATTTCATGTACCATGATCGTCTATTTTAATTTACACATTATCGAAGGCTACACCATGAACATACATACAATCATATCTTGCTATGGGTCACATCCACATGAACTTACACATTCATGTACCATGATCTGCCATTCCAACCTTCATCTTACTAGAGGCTACACCATGGGTTCTTCCAAATCATATTAAGATGTATTGGGTCTCAACCTCATGGTCTTAGACTTGTTTTCATATCGTGATCTGGCAGTCTGGTTATCATTATAACCGTCCTACCAAAGGCATCACAAAAGAACATTTTCTCAGCATTCACTTACTCATATTTATTCATATTCCTAACTGATTCGTACCTTTGCTACACCAAACTATACCTGCATACTTATCCATTAACATTATTTCCAAATAACACTTCATACATGTCATCATAAGACGTATATCATTTTTATTTTGCTACTTACTTTTTTCGATCATGAACGATATCAATTCTAATTAGATAAATTTCTATTTGAACAGTGCACATGCAAGAGTCAGGATAAAGACTCACCTGTTACTCACCCACTGTAGTTCGAATTTCCAAGCTCAAACATCCTTTTCGAATCAGTAGTAACAACTGCTTAAAAACATAAGATTACCATTATTAAAACTCATTTACATACAAATTTCCATCATCTCAATCACCGATAATCCCCCATGCAAACCTTTGTACCCATATCTTACTGTTCATATACCTCTTACAGACTTACTCTTTCTAAAATCTTAACATGCGAAGTTTTGATACTTATTAGGAGATGGAACAACCATTGATTAATCCAAGAATCTTAGCTTTCAGCTAGAAGAGAAAAGATAACATTTAGATTTTGTAAAAGAAACATAGAATAATATTTAAGGAAGAAGAACTTCCCTACAATCCTTCTCACCCACATATATATAGATCACTTAACTTATTGGAACTTAACAAGTGTCGCTTGAATCCCTAATTTGTCTTTCCTAATGGCCTACCGGTTCAGAGAGAAACATAAATTAGAATCTTATAATAATAGATACTAGACTAGTCAATCTAATTAGTTCCTAACCAAGTAACCTTACAACTTAACTAGCACATTACTTTAGACCAACAACGATAACTCATACCATAATTACATTCTTACTTAACAATATATTTCTCTTTAAATAATAGAATAATCGGGGATAGAACTTTCACTTACCTATACAGTGGTTACTATATGCCCATACATATACGCCGAAAGAAACAATTGGGCGCATCACACTTCACCTAACACATTATTTTACTATAATACGCCCAAATCTTGAACCCACCAAATAAGGGATGTGACAAATCTAGTGCCCTAAGTGTAGTATTTTGTCTATGAATACTTATATTTTTCAAAAAAAAAGTTGACTAAATAAAATTACATTGATTACATTAATCTTCTTTGTATATTGTCCTCAACGATTATTGCATGCAAAGCAAACTAGAAGTAAGTATTGACTCACTAACTAATACTAAGCAATATTATGTGTTCGGGTCGTAATATGGAAAGAAGACTTGTATTAAAAGATAATCTAAACAAGTCCTTAGTCCAATCGAAAACGAGCAAATTGATTGAAAGACTAATATGTCATCTATCAAGTTCAATTGGGGAAATGCTTTGTCTCGAGCAATGGAGCGAATGACTCCCAGAACATGGAGGCATAAATGTGATTGGTTGGACTAACAACACATCAAACAAGAGCCAAGTAGAATAGACCTTAAATCCATTTATGAATTTATTCACTTGTGACATTCATAGTGTGGCATACTTTAGTCTTGAGTGGATGATAGACAATATATGTGTAACTCATATACTTTGATGTAAGTAAAATACTGAGTTCAAATTGATAAGAAGCCAAAAGCTAGTGTTTAGGGTATATGACTTCTGTAGTATGTAACATTATTTCACAATAGTGAAATTTATAACTCGACTAAAGGGTAAATGATCCCTTAATTAACATTACATGATAGATAATAGTAAACGTGACTACTGGTCTTTTGTCTTTGTGATAAATGACTTTATTACTATTTGATAGTAATTGACATTTCATTAAGGAAGATGTAATGGTTACTATGAGACAAAATATGATATATATAATAAGGGAGAACTTAGTCACGATACTTTAGTGCAATGATTTTAGGACTAAATAAGTTTATAATTAATAAGTGAAAATCTGAAACTGAATTATAAATTATTTGAACCCTAATTATATATATTCAATTACCAAAAATGAATTGTGTGTAAAATCAAATGGATAGAAATAGTAGAAATGATGAAGTAAGAGAAATAGATCGCATTTACAATTGAATGTGTTTTCTCGCTAAGTACCAAAAAGACTTGAGAATTAATTTAATGCTTTTTAAATTATTATTTAATTAATTATAAATAAATAATTGAAGTTTGCCTATGGAACTAAATTAATTAGTCATTATGTATTTGTTGAATAAGGAAATTAAATATATTTTCTCATAGATTTTTTTACAATAAAGTTATGGCTTTAACGGAATTAGAATTGAGTTATTTAATTGATAAATTAAATTAGTTAATTTAATTAATTGAATAAATAATATTTATTTGGGGAATTAAAAAATAAGGGGGTTGAATTAAATTATAAAGTGTTGGGTTAAAAGTCAAAGAAGCACATATAATTAGATCTAATACATGAGAGATCCAAATTCTCTTCCAATAACATGTGAGGGGCTGTAACCCTAGTTATATTAAATGAGGTGTGTCGCCCCTCAATCACAATTAGACTAGAGTGTATTTTCTATTTAAATAATATTATTTATCAATGACTTATTCAACTAGGATTCTTGTACCTCTCTCAATAAATAGATAGCGCCGTTTGACTTAAAAGACACTCATAGATTATTGAGTTACCATTATTCTACAAGAAAGTAGTGAGACTTTATTAAGAATAAATTATATTTTCTGAGAATTATGATTTTTACTAGTTTTTATAGAGAGAAATTATTTTCCTATTGAAAGTAATTAAATCTTTTTTTCTGTATTTTGGTTCGTGTTACTCAAGCCCACACTCGGCATAATTCATGGTACGAGGATAACTAAAAGATCATTCGATTAAAAATTAGGATCGACTTGAATTTATCTCGCACAAAACACGTGTATTTTTGTTTATTATTATACTAGTTGAAATATGCCCTAAGTTCATATACTTTTCGTATATTTGAAAGTTAGTCCGCCTACTATATTATATAATGTTATATCATATAATATAGTATATAATATATTAATAGTTTATATATATGTATCAATGATTAAACATTATAATATCATGTAATATTATATCTTTTATTATAATCTATATTACAATAATAGTTATACATGTATTAATATTTTTAGTAATAGTTATATAATATGTAATTATTTTATGTATTAATAATATACTAATTTAGTATATCGATTTTCATAATAGTTATATTATATATTATAATATATTATTAAATTTTAATTTTATAGATTTTAATCATTGTTAATTATTATATATTTATAATACATATATAATTATAGTATTAGAAATATTTTATATTAAATTAATGTTTTTTAAAAATTTATTTCACTTTACAATTTAAAATAAAAAAATATTATTAATTACATTTCCTATTAATAAAATTTTAATCTAAATATGCAATGATTATGAATACATTTTTTAAAATATTGATATAACAATTCGAATTTTAGTAGTGTCAAAAAATGTGGTTTAAAAACCTCATTTTTGTAAATTAAGTCTGTAAATATAAAATAGAAATATTTATGAAGTTAATATGAAAATATAATAAAGTTCGATTCAATAATTTAATCGAAAAAATTGTTAACTAAAACTTGAGGACTAAATTATAAAAGTTCAATTGCTATTGAATTTTAATTACGAAAAGGTTTGGGAGACCTAAATAGCAATTATCTGAAAGACTAAAATGGATATTAAACCATTGTTTTCTTATACTTAGTGGATGATAATGTTGATTTCACTTAAATTAATTAATGGTGGATTAATTATAATAATCTGATTAAATTAAGTAATTAAGGTTAATTAACAATTTATTAAGGTATAAATACCTTAGATATTGGAGATAAGATGAGATTTCATCATCAATCTCACCGTCAACTTGAAAAAAAAAAACCAAGAAAACCACCATTGTTGAGTCTAAGCATTCCACCAAGCTAAATTCTAAGGTAACCAAACCTTTTTTCATGTGATTTTTATAGATTTATGATCATGCAAGTTTGATTTAGCTATCCCATGTATTAATTTGTTCAATTATTGAGTTTTTAGTAAGTTTCTATTGTTGAGAAATTTTTGAATTAGGCTTGAATTTGATAGATATTAAGCTTAGATCATGATAATGACTAAATTCTAGAGATAAATAAACTTGTTAGTTAACTTTGTAACATCAGGGACCAAATTGAATTAATTAAAAACTTGTCATAAAATTATGATAGGAATAGAAAGTATAGGGTCCTTAATTAAAGAATGTGAAATCAGATTTTGATCCAAAGCTAAATATCGAAAAACACACTTATCCCAAGATTAGAGACTAAATTGAATAAAATGAAAAATATATACGGCTTTGTATTTGAATGTGAATTGGATGAAATTTGATGTTGTTTTATTGAATTATCATGTTCAGCTAAAGATAACGCAGGGCTATCTTAGGGAGTAAGTGCTCTAATATTTAGGTACAAAGGTGAGATCTCTAGACCTGGAGAGTGATAAAGTGTGAATCAATCGAACTGCATAAACAAACACTGATATTATTTATATTTTTGTTTTCATACTTTTCGTAATGTAAAGTCGTAGTGAACATTGCAATCAAACATTTCCATTACAGTTTTATATTTTAGTAAACAAACAAACTTAAAATAGAAATATAAAGCTTTTCTCATAAAATGTAACACCCTAGGATTTTTTAGGGATTAAAGTGTGGTAAATGAAAATTTTGTGGTTAATTTTTGAAACCCTAGTACACTCTAGGGACCCTTGAGGAAATAACCCAAATTGCTTGAGTATTTAAGCACCTTAACTACACCTTTAACTCTTCCTTCTTCATTTGTAGTTCCTACCGTTTTGCTTTCTCTCCTAAAGCCTCTCACTTTTCTTTCTCATTTTTCTCTTATTCCTTTCTTATTTCTTTCTCTTTTCTTTTCCATTTCTTTCTCTTTTAATCACTCATTGTCATCTCACATTTGAAACCACAGTTTTAAGCCTTCAAATCTACCGTCCCAGTTCGTGGGAGTTAACAAGAGACTTTCGGCCTTTGTTCCTCCTTGCTCCATCATGTTTTCATCGATTAGAACCTTGGTAGGTTTGGAAAATTATGGTTGTGGACTGTTTTGGGGTTGTTTAGGTTTGTTGTTCATGGTGGACGGACGTCACTTGCGATGATGGGGAGTTGAAGGCATCAAAATTGGGTAAAAAGGGGTTGTTGCAAACCCTGAAATTTTCTTACTTCTTTGTGGGTGTTGTTAGGTCACTAGACAACCCAAATCTGGTGGCCTAATTTTTGCAAACCATATCCAAATCCATTTAGCCCAAAACCACAAGACCAGACTTTAAATTAGATTAAAAACCAAATAACCCAAATCCTTTTAAAAATCCTTAAGCCCAAACTTGGACCCATTCACCCAAACCCTTTAAAAACCAAACCAAACCCAATTGAACCAAGTCCAACCCAAACCAAGTCAAACCGTTGACCTACCATTAACCGACCGTTGACCGTTGACTTTGACCGTTGACATTTTTGAAAAATCCTACCCTACCATTTTTTGACGTCTTGAGTCCGATTTTGCTGTCCGTTTTGCCAAATTCTGACCCGAAAGTCTCCTTTTGATGGTTTTATGTCAAATTGTGTACTTTAAATTATTTTAGAGTTCTAATTTGGGTAGTACTGATATAAAATATTCGTATTTAGGTGATCACGATTTCGAGGCAGACGATTTACCTCCTCCAACTATTCAACCCGTTCCTGCATCGGTTCTGAGAGCTACTCGTAAGTTACTTTAGTTTAATTTTGTGTTTAACTGGTGGCTAGGGTTGTAATAATATTTAGTTGCATTTGTAGGATCTAATTCCGTTAGACCAGGAACTCGTACAGTGCATGGTGGACGACCTCCTCGTCGCTAGAGTTCTATTTTCTTGAGGTGTGTTTCTAACTATATTATACCTTAATGTCTGTGATGTTGTTGAGATTTTTTTTTTTTTGTGATTTCATGTTGTTATGGTATGTTGGTATTGAGATGATTATGTTGTGATAAAAATAATTAATGGTATGTTTAATTGAGTTGTGAAACTATTCGATGTTAATGTCATGCATTCATAAATATGTACATTGAGCAAGTGATGGATAATTATCGTGAATATGCTACAATGATTGTGATTTGTAGAATATTAATTGAGATTGAGATTGAGACTGAGGAATCATATAAATATATAATAATTAGGTGATCATATCATTGTGTGTTCATGGGGTGGGAATGTAAGGTGGAAGAAGTGGTTATCATTCCATTTAAGGTTGATGCTAAAACCACACTGCGATTGGTGACGTTGGCTGAGAAAGGGTTCTGGGGAACCTTTTCATTGTGTTGGTGTGATAGAGTATGGGTGCATTGCATTGTGCTTATGTGTGAAGTATGTTTTGTGGTTACCCTTTTGTGATATAATTGTTATGTTGATTAATTAAAACATTAGGTTGTATGTACATTAGAGACACACTGGGCTTTATAGCTCATATCTCCACAGTTTCCTTATAAGTATTCGAGAGTTAGGTGAGTTGGTACCTGGAGGCTTAGTTGCAACATTTATAATATTTTATTTTATTTTTATTATTTAAATTTTGGAATTTTAACATACTATGTTAGTAAATATGCATTTTGGGTTGTAAATATAATTTATTTTGGAACTTTTGATATTTTATTTTTGGGAGTTTAATTAACTCATTTTATTATTAATTATAGATTTAAATTTTCATATATGAATAATTATGATTAATTTTTGAGAAGGAATGTGAATGTTTTTGGAATGTCGAGTTGGGGTAAGGGCAAGTTACTTAAATAATCTTCTAGATCCGGTCGTATCTTTTGGGCCAAGAATAGAGGGTTACATTTAGTGGTATCAGAGTCGAGTTCTACCCACGGATTGTGAAGCTCTCCAGGCTTGTTTTTTAAAATTTTCGGGGTTAAATGGGGGATTTTGAATAAACTAACGAGTTTTAATAATTTCTGTTACATATAGATATATATATACATGCGATTTATTCTAAACCTTCGGTATCGATTCTTACTTTAGTACTCTTATTAATGTAGATAAATAGTATGCCACCACTTAAGAGTGTTAGACTTACGACTAGTCGCGGCCAAGGCCGAAGCCGAGGCCGTACTGCTAGGACCGTTAGTAACCCTACTCCTGTGTTCGAGCCTGAGGTGAATATGGATGAGTTGCCTCACGTTACTGAGGATGGGCTGCCTATGGGTGCTGAGGGACAACTAGCTGTTGGAGGAGACATACCTGCTGAGGAAGCTCCTATTGAGGATGTGCCTGATACAGGGGATAGTGAGACCGTGGAGTTGGACAGTGCCACGGTTAATCGAGAGTTACTGAGGTTGCTTCGTGGATCCGTTGGAGGTCATTCTGAGGGTCCGAGGAGGCCCATTTCTGCTTATTTTATCGTTGTTGGAATGAAAGTGTTTGAGGGTAGGATTGGTATAGATCCTTCAGTTGTTGAGTATTAGCTGAAGGATTTGCAAAGATTGTTTGTAGAGATGAATTACCCTGCTGGACAGAAGGTTAGAGCTACTATCTCTTTACTAAGGAGTGAGGCTCAAAATTGGTGGGACACTGTGGAAGAGTCTACTCCTGCTAGTCAGATTACATGTGAGTATTTTAGAGAGGCCTTTCAAGATCGTTATGTGGGTGAGGAGTTTCTCGACAAGTGCAGAGACGACTTTATGAACTTGAGATAGGGGGACATGTCCTTTAACGATTATGAGATGGAGTTTCTAAGGTTGGTTCATTATGCATCTGGGCTTGTAACAAACGAGAAAGAGAAATGTGACTGGTTTAGGAATGGGTTACAACTTTCACTACAGGCTAGGGTTAACATGCATCATGACAGAGTATTCAATGACCTAGTTAGTCGAGCTAGATCAGCCGAGAGTTTAGAGGCTCATACTAAGGCTCAGAGGGTTCAGGATAAAGAGCGTAGTAAAAAGCCAGTGGGTACATCAACTCAGACAGTTACAGACAGTCTTTTTGTTAAGAGACCTAGGGAGGAGACAGCTCAGCATAGTTATTTGAGAGTGAGGCCTAAGGTTTCGATAGCTCCGACGGGTAGTGTTGATGGTTCTACTGGACCTCGTCCCATGCATCTCTGTTCTTACTGTAATAAGAGGCATGGGGGTGAGTGTTGGAGAAAGATCGGGGCTTGTTTTAGATGTGGATCACAGGAGCACTTCTTTAGAGATTATCCCCATCCTCCTACTGGATCGTTTATGCAGAGTCAGACTCAGGCTTCGGTTCAGACTCCTTCTAGGGGTAGAGGGCAGGTTAGACCAATTACTTCGGGTTCAACTACTAGAGGTAGGCCGGTTCAGAATGGAGGCGCTTCTAGGTCTGGGGTGAGACAGCCTAAGTTGGTCTATGCTACTAGAAGGCATGAGGATCGTGATGACCCCGACGTTATAGCAGGTACTTTCTCAGTTCATTCCATTCCATATTTTGCATTGCTCGATAATGGTTCAACATATTCCTATGTGGCTAGTGCTGTGTCTTGGGGTCTTAAGATTACTTCTGAGAATGTTGAGTCTGCGATAACCGTTCTAAGTCCGATGGGTAACTCTGTGGAGGTTACTAGAATATATCGTAACTATCCTTTAGAGATTCAAAGGGAAATCTTTTCTGTTGATTTATTGGAGTTACCGTTTAATGAATTTGACCTTATACTGTGTATGAATTGGCTTTCAAAGTACCGAGTTAATCTGGATTGTGAGAAGAAAAAGGCAACCTGAGAACTACTGATAACCGACAGATAACCTTGGTTGGTGAACGTAGATGGTTTCTGTCCAATGTGATCTCAGCCCTTAAAGCCGAAAAGTTGATTAGAAAGGGATCCATGGCTTATTTGGCTTACATTCTTGATCCAAGGCAATCTGATTCCGGGATTGATAAGATTCGAGTGGTGAAGGACTTTCCCGATGTGTTTCATGAAGAATTGTCTGTGGTGCCACCTAAATGTGATGAGGTTGAATTTGGCATAGAAGTCTATCCTGGCACAACTCTTGTGTCTATGGCACCTTATAGAATGGCACCCAAGGAACTCAAAGAGTTGAAGGTGCGGTTGCAAGAGCTGTTGGATAGGGGTTTTATTCGATCGAGTGTTTCACATTGGGGAGCTCTGGTTTTGTTTGAAGAAGAAGAATGGAACACTTCGGTTGTGCATTGACTATCGGAAGTTGAATAAGCTAACGATTAAGAATAAGTACCCATTTCCTCGTATTGATGACCTATTTGATCAGTTTCAGGAAGCTACTGTGTTTTTTAAGATTGACTTGAGGTCTGGATATTATTAGCTTAGGGTGAAAGATTCATATGTGTTCAAGACAATTTTTCGAACTCGCTATGGGCACTATGAGTTCTTAGTAATGCCTTTTAGGTTAACTAATTCCCCTGTTACTTTTATGAACATGATGAATAGGGTATTTCAACCCTACTTGGATCTATTTGTGGTGGTGTTTATGGATGACATTCTGGTATACTCTAAGTCTGAGGCTGAGCATGAGGAACATCTGAGGGTGGTACTGCAAACTTTGAGAGAGAAGCAGCTTTATTCTAAGTTCAGCAAGTGCGAATTTTAGCTATCTGAGGTGATGTTTTTGGGTCATATAGTTTCTGCTGAGGGTATTCAGGTGGATCTAAAGAAGATTAAGGCTATTATGGGCTGGAAGCAACCTAGGAATGTTTCTGAAATTCGTATTTTCTTAGGTTTGACTGGCTATTATAGGAGGTTTGTTGAAGGATTTTCAATTATTACAGCACCTCTGACTAAGCTTCTGAGGAAGAGTGTTCCATTTGTTTGGATCGAGGCCTAGGAGGCTAGTTTCGAGAAACTGAAGTCTGTATTGACTCAAGCACCAGTTCTGATCCAACTTGAGCCTAGAAAAGCTTACACTGTCTACAGTTATGCTTCTCACACTGGATTAGGATTTGTGCTAATGTAAGAGGGAAAGGTCGTGGCTTATGCCTCTCGGCAGTTAAAACCGCATGAGATTAATTACCTTACTCATGATCTTGAGCTTATTGCGGTAATCTTCGTTCTTAAAATTTGGAGACACTATCTCTACGAGGAGAAGTGTTATATCTTCACTGATCATAAGAGCTTGAAGTGCTTGCTTACTCAGAAGGAGCTTAACCTGAGGCAACGTCGTTGGTTAGAGCTACTTAAGGATTATAACTATGAGATTGAGTATCACCCTAGTAAGGCTAATATGGTTGTCGATGCCTTAAGTCTTAGTATTGTGTCTGAGTTGAGGACATTGTTTGCCAAGATGAGTTTGTTTGAGGATGGTAGTCTTTTGGCTGAACTCCAAGTTATTCTCACTTTACTCTCGGAGATTAAGTCTGAGCAAGCTAATGATCCTTATTTAGAGCACCGTATGAGGGAGGTAAAGGAGGGTACATCTGCGGATTTCTCTGTGGATCATAATGGGTTATTATGTTTTCGTGGTCAATACTGTGTTTCGAGGAATTTTGAGATTAAGCAGACTATTCTCCGTGAGGCTTATGATAGCCTTATTCCATGCATCCTGGCGGAGATAAGTTGTATAAGAACCTTCATGATAAGTATTGATGAAAGGGTTTGAAGAGGGATGTTGTGGATTTTGTGTCGAAGTGTCTGACTTGCCAAAAGGTTAAGGCCGAGCATCAGTGTCCTTCGGGGTTACTACAATCGATTAAGATTCCTCAGTGGAAATAGGAAAGGGTGACTATGGGTTTTGTGAGTAGTTTGCCCTTAACACTATCCAAGAAAGACTCTGTGTGGGTGGTTATGGACCGACTCACTAAGTCCGTACATTTCATTCTCGTGAGGGTCGATTACCCTTTGAGTAAATTAGCTCGACTCTACATCTCAGAGATAGTTCGTCTTCATGGAGTACCGTTATCTATCATCAATGATCGAGATCCGAGGTTTACTTCAAGATTTTGGGAATCATTACATCGTGCTTTGGGTTCTCGATTAAACTTCAGTACTGCTTACCATCCGCAGACTGATGGTCAATCCGAGCGGGTGATCCAAGTCTTAGAGGACATGTTGAGGGGTTGTGTGATTGAGTATCAGCGGAGTTGGGAGGATTTCTTACCACTGGCTGAGTTCGCTTATAATAACAGTTATCAAGCCAATATTAAGATGGCTTCTTACGAGGCTTTGTATGGGCGCAAGTGTTGTACCCCTATCGGTTGGACTAAGTTGACGAAGCATCGATTGTTGGGACCAGATCTTGTTCGCGAGTCTGAGGAAACTGTTAAATTGATTTGTGAGATACTTAAGGCTGCTTTTGACCAGTAGAAGTCTTATGCCAACTTGAAGCGTCGGGATATTGAGTTTAGTGTAGGAGATAAGGTTTTCTTGAAAGTGTCTCTATGGAAGAAGGTGCTTAGGTTTGGGTGGAAGGGCAAGTTGAGTCCTCGTTTCATCGGCCCTTACCGAGTACTTCGTCACGTGGGACCAATTGCCTATCAGCTTGAGTTACCGCCTAAGCTTGAGAGGATTCATGATGTCTTCCATGTTTCCATGTTGAGGCGTCATCGATCGGACCCGTCTTACATTATGCCTGTTGAGGAGATTGAGGTTTGTCCAGACTTGAGCTTTGAAGAGGAACCGATTGAGATCATTGCTTCGGATGAAAAGGTTCTTAGGAGGAAGACCATCAAGATGGTTAAGGTCTTGTGGCGTAACCATGGTTATAAAGAGGCTACTTGGGAGCCCAAAGCCGTCATCAAGGCCTAGTATCCTCATCTTTTTGGTCCAAGTAAAATTTCGAGGACGAAATTTTCTTTTAATGGGGGAGAGTTGTAACACCTTAGGAATTTTTAAGGATTAAAGTATGGTAAATACAAAATTTATGGTTAATTTTTGAAACCCTAGTATACTCTAGGGACCCTTGAGGAAATAACCCAAATTGCTTGGGTATTTAAGCACCTTAACTCCACCTTTTTTAACTCTTCCTTCTTCATTTGTAGCTCCTGTCATTTTGCTTTCTCTCCTAAAGCCTCTCACTTTCTTTCTCATTTTTCTCTCATTCCTTTCTTATTTCTTTCTCCTTTCTTTTCCATTTCTTTCTCTTTTAATCACTCCTTGTCATCTCACATTTGAAACCATACTTTTAAGCCTTCAAATCTACCGTCGCCGTTCGTGGGAGTCAACAAGAGACTTTCGGCCTTTGTTCCTCCTTGCTCCATCGTGTTTTCATCGATTAGAACCTTGGTAAGTTTGGAAAATTATGGTTGTGGATTGTTTTGGAGTTGTTTTGGTGTGTTGTTCATGGTGGACGAATGCCACTTGCGGCATTGGGGAGTTGATGGCATCAGAATTGAGGAAAAAAGGGTTGTTGCAAACCCTAAAATTTCCATGCTTCTTTGTTGGTGTTGTTGGGTTACTAGACAACCCAAATCTGGTGGCCCAATTTTTTTCAAACCATATCCAAATCCATTTAGCCCAAAACCACAAGCCCAGGCTTTAAATTAGATTAAAAACCAAATAACCCAAATCCTTTTAAAAATCCTTAAGCCCAAACTTGGTCTCATTTACCCAAACCCTTTAAAAACCAAACCAAACCCAATTGAACCAAGTCTAACCCAAACCAAGTCAAACCGTTGACTGACCATTGACCGGTCGTTGATCAGCTGTTGACCAACCATTGACTGACTGTTGACCATTGACTTTGATCGTTGACTTTTTCGAAAAACCTTACCCTACCATTTTTCGAAGTCTTGAGTTCGATTCCACTGTCCGTTTTTCCAAATTCTTACCCGAAGTCTCGTTTTGATGGTTTTATTTCAAATTGTGTACTTTACATTATTTTAGAGTTCTAATTTGGGTAGTACTGATATAAAATATTCGTATTTAGGTGATCACGATTCCGAGGCAGACGATTTACCTCCTCCAAATGTTCAACCAGTTCCTGCATCGGTTCCGAGAGCTACTCGTAAGTTACTTTAGTTTAATTTTGTGTTTAAGTGGTGGCTAGGGTTGTAATAATATTTAGATGTATTTGTAGGATCTAATTCCGTTAGACCGAGAACTCTTACAGTGCGTGGTGGACGACCTCCTCGTCGCTAGAGTTCTATTTGCTTGAGGAGTGTTTCTAACTATATTATACCTTAATGTCTGTGATGTTGTTGAGATTTTTTTTTGTGATTTCATGTTGTTGTGGTATGTTGATATTGAGATGATTATGTTGTGATAAAAATAATTAATGGTATGTTTAATTGAGTTGTGCAACTGTATGATGTTAATGTCATGCATTCATAAATATGTACATTGAGCAGGTGATGGATAATTATCGTGAATATGCTACAGTGATTGTGATTTGTGGAATATTAATTGAGATTGAGATTGAGGAATCATATAAATATATAATAATCAGGTGATCATATCATTGTGTGTTCATGGGGTGGAAATGTAAGGTTGAAGAAGTGGTTATCATTCCTTTTAAGGTTGATGCTAAAACCACACTGCGATAGGTGACGTTGGTTGGGAAAGGGTTCTGGGGAACCTTTTCATTGTGTTGGTGTGATGGAGTATGGGTGCATTGCATTGTGCTTGTGTGTGAAGTATGTTTTGTGGTTACCCTTCTGTGATATAATTGTTATGTTGATTAATTAAAACATTAGGTTGTATGTACATTAGAGACACACTGGGCTTTATAGCTCATTTCTCCACAGTTTCCTTACAGGTATTCGAGAATTAGGTGACTTGGTACCCGGAGGCTTAGTTGCAACATTTATAATATTTTATTTTATTTTTATTATTTAAATTTTAGAATTTTAACATACTATGTTAGTAAATATGTGTTTTGGATTGTAAATATAATTTATTTTGGGACTTTTGATATTTTATTTTTGGGAGTTTAATTAACTCATTTTATTATTAATTATAAGATTTAAAATTTCATATATGAATAATTATGATTAATTTTTGAGAAGGAATGTGAATGTTTTTGGAATGTTGAGTTGGGGTGAGGGTAAGTTACTTAAATAATCTTCTTGATCCAATCGTATTTTTTTGGGCGGGAATAGGGGGAATTTTAAAATTCATGATAAAGAAATGGTTTAATATAACATTTGGTACCTAAACTTGATGTTTTTTTTCTTAATTTGGTACCTAAATTTTTTTGGTCCAATTTGGTACTCAAACTTGAGACTTTTTTCTAATTTGGAACCTAAACTTGACACTTTTTTTTTAAATTGGTACTGAAACTTTTTTGGGTCCAATTTAGTACTTGGACTTGACTTTTTTCTTAATTTGGTACCTAATCTTTTTTTAATATTAATTCGTTAAGTATAGCTTAATGTCTATTTTTAACATGAATTTTCTCTAAAACTGACAATATTTTTATAGCACAACAAAAAAAATTTCAACGCCATTATTATTTTGCGTAATTTTTATAATATTTAATAAATTTAGGTATCAAATTGAATCTAAAAAAAAAGCTTAGGTACCAAATTAAGAAAAAATATCAAATTTAAGTACCAAATTAAGAAAAAGTGTCAAGTTCAGTTACCAAATTAAGTCAAAAAAATTTAAATATCAAATTAAAAAATATATATCAAATTCGAGTACCAAATATTATATTAAGCATGAAAAAAAAGTAGTAGACTTTCCTTTTCTTTTATTTTTATAGTTAAAAACTAGCAGGCATGGTGAAAAACAAATTATATAAAACAATCATTTCCATAAATTTCATAAAAAGAAACAATAGAATTATTCACTCGCCTTTTCTTTAATATTAATCCATAACTCATAAAAGAAATGTTTTCATCTCCCCATCATCTAACTATCTGAAACAGAAAAACTATTACAGCCAAGAGAACCCATTTATTTGTCTAGAAAAATATCAAAATGGGGAAAGTTAATATTTATTCATCGAAGTAACTAATTTACAAGACAGTCCATGATTTTTACAAATAAAAACTCGTAGAAAAATATAATATATACACATATTGTTATCCACATATTATATATAAAGGAGATTCATTTCCTTCAAGGAAAGCATACGATGAAATGAGATTCTTTATTATTATCCATAATATATTGATATATATAGGAGAGGCCAGGGATGACTTAGCCAATGCATCGCCACCATTCATCACCTTGGCTGATATCCATAACAACAATAGGTTTTGATTTTCAAGAAGAAATTGATCTGCCTAGTTTGACTCAGTAAGGTATATATATATATATATATATATCTTCCAATACATTGTAAGATGATGATCATTCCACAAATCAAAGGAAACAGCTTTGAATTGGATCATTTTGCTGCACAACTTAGCAGGCAAGATATCAATCCCTTCGACTCTGCTTTAGGCTGCGAGTCATCCCATTCACGTCTCTGTACTACTTTCACAAACTCATCTGAGCTTAAACTCCCATCTCGATTGGCATCGAACACATGGAATATTATGTCTACCACGTTATCAGTTAACGACACTTCACATACCTTCAACAGTTCCCCAACAACAAGCACCATTAGTATTCACAAAAGAATAACAGGTAATTAAAATGTCAAAACGAGCACACCATTTACATACTTTGGATGCAGCTCTTTGGAAATCCTTCTTGGTTAAGATCCCATTTACTTTTCCATAACTGAAAATCGCTAGCGAGAACGGTTGAAGCTTTTTTCGTAGCTCAGCAAAACTTTTGAATTCTTCAAAAGTAATCCGCACATCTTTAAGATGTGATTCGTTGTCGATTTCATCGACACGATCCAGCAGCTTACTTATGTCGCTAATATCAGCAGAGGCCACCAATGACAATGCGAAATCTTTAGCTGATATTGTTCCATCTACTTTGTAGTCGTAATGGGAAAACTCCAACTTCAAAATCTACAACATTCAAAGGTGGAAATCAGTTGCTTGCTTTCCAAGTAATAAGTCAAACTGATTGTTTTGAGTGACACATACTTCCTCATGTAAATCTCTTAAAAATTGGACGAATGTGTTGTGCTTTAGACAAGTCTTGCCATCTTGTCCGAAGAAATACTCCACCAAGCCCCCATTTTCTACAGGCTCTGCAACTTTAAGGCCAAGTCTCAGTCCATCCCTGTGGCGAGCCACTTGCTTATTTTGCGATCGCATCAATGTCATCACTTTCTTGAACTCTTCCCTATCTATTTCTCTGTTTATAATCAAAATATTATTATTATTATTTTGTCAAAAAACTGAGCATCGAACCTTGTTAGAAGTAACACACACCCGTTATGGTCAAGGTCGAACATTTTAAAAGCAACCGAGAAGCTTGATTCAGGGATGCTAAGAAGTGTAACAAAGAAAATGTACCTGCAAGTGTGACACAGGAGAATTGATTATGGACGAGTTAATTGGATATGAAGAAACACTTGGAAACTTACTCTGGAAAAGATATGAGTCCATCATTGTTGGTATCAAAAAGCATGAAAAATTCGGAAGGGGGACAGTGTAACTCCCCAGGCTGTACCCATTCCCCTCTCAGACAACCCTCTCGAACACGATTTGATCCCGACGGAGGAAATACAGGGACCAGTGCCCGCATCAAATCCCCCGGTCTCATAAGAACATCTCCTTCCGGAGTTCGATACGATGCAAAGTAGTCAAACACCTGATTCATAACACAATTCTTAGTTAAATGGCATTTTAATTTGCTTGCCTTATTGAAAATGTTATGTGATCAACATTGTAAAAAAATACTTTAGAAATGCTTTTTTTTTTTTAAACCTTTTCGGGGGGACTTTGCAACCTTATGCGTTTCTCATAATTGAAGAAGACTCTTCTCCTGTATGATTCTGAAACATTAATTTAAAAAGAGAAGAGATTAAACACGTGATTTCCAGCAAAGGATTCAAAATCGATGCTTCATCAGTTCAACAAGACTACCTCCAAAGAGATACTTGGATTTCTTGTCGGGAATCCCATGTTTGAACTGATCAGCAACGCTATCAGTGGCCCATGTTGCCCCTTTAGGGGCATCCGCAAAAGAGACCCAAGAGTTGCTATCAAAAGAAGACCGAGAAAAGTAGCAAAAGCCTAAAGTGGAGCCAACAATCAAAACCCCGGTAGAGACTGATCTCAAAAGTTGGTCTCCCCCACTGTTTTTGTCACCGGCGGCAGTGGACCCACCAGCAGAGGAAAGTTTCTGCAACAAGCTCAAAAATGGAGAAGAAGAAGAAGCAGAGTCCTTTGATTGGTTAAACACCGGACGAACACTATTCGACCGTTGATTAGCAACCACTTGTTTGATTAATGCTGAGGATTTCCTGAGAGATGGCAAAGAGAACATATTACGGTTTCGCTTATTGTATGCTTTGGGTGAATCGGTGCTTTTTTTATTTTCTTTTTGGTTTTTAGTGATGATAATAGAATTTATAGAAACTGGGAATGAGAACGTTGAGTTCGGATACTTTTGACCGAGAAAATCGGCGGTTTTTAGAAGTTTGGTTGTTAGTTAATAATGGATGATGTTCGTTTCTCCATTTTAGATCCGATTTTTTCTCTTACCAAGTAATCATGAGATGAATGAAAGGAAAAAAATATACAAAGTAAATAAATTAGACCTTCAAAGATGAATCATCAAATAATTTTAGATCTAGTCTCTTAATACGAACTGTCTTAATTAAACTATCAGCAATTAAATTATACTCTCTGAAAATAAGCAAAACATGACATTTTCATTACCCAACAAGCTTATCCTTTATATCTCAACTAATTAAAACCCACTCCCGATATGTTTGGTTTGTTAAATTGGAATTGAATGATTATTCTCTATAAATCCCATTAGTTTAGTAAGATGGAATAGAATGAGTGTTTGAATAAAAGAAATAGACATTGTAATTAGGGATGTCAATTGGGTGGGACGGGTGCGGGATACTTTTTCATTTCTATCCCCGTCGCGATTAGTTGCTGGTATAAAACTCAAAATCATCCTTGTTCCACGATCCACAATATTAAAAACCACTCCCACCGCACCACTTACATGGGTCCTAAATCCACCTAATACTCGTTATACCCACTCTGCGACCCACTTAATATAATATATTTATAAGTATCTGTTAAATAAATATAAATTATTTTTTTATGAAAAAAGTATGAATATTTCGATCGAGTAATTTTTTTTCGTTATCCTCAAGCTCACGTCTATTGAGTAAGGGTTCACTTTGAATCAAAAAAATTTCACAAAAATTACCAATGGAAAATTTTCGCAATTTCTCTAAACTTTTAAGCCAAATTGTAAATAAGAAAAATATTTCTAAAAATTTTCTAAAATAATGTACAACTTTCTCTTGAATTCAAGTGTGTGAAATAATGACTTAAAGCTATCTTTATATAGGAAAAATTTAGAGAGTTCAACTATGATTAAATTTAATCACTTTAATATTAAATTAATATAATACTTATTAAGGTACATATTAGATTAAATTTAATATTAAATTAATAAAATATTATTAAGATAATTATTAAATTAAATTTTATAAATTAAATTTTTTTAAAAAATATGCTTATTATATTATACGCAGCGGATGAGGATGATGTGGGGCGGGTGCGGATGAGGATGAGGCAGATACAAAGTCATACCCACATCTGCCTCACCACCCACGATCGGTATAATTTTTGTTCCAATCCCCACCTCACCACCCGCGAAACTTGTACTTGTCTCTATCCAATTGGGTGCGAAGTGAGGCGAGGCTCCGCGAAACCCGTCCCACTAACATTTCTAATTGTAATTGTATAAGAAAACTGCTTAAATAAAGAATATACTCTTTAATATTTTATTTTTGTAAAATAAATTAAATATTTTAAAAATGTTTAAATAATTATATGCCATTGGATAGATTTTTTTTTTTTTGGTAAAAATGTAGAAAACAAAAAATAAATGGCCAATATATTTTTAATTTTTTTGTAAAAAAAAAAAAAAAAAAAAGTGATACTGCCGAATTTACAATTTTAAGTTCTCGCTATTTGAAATTATAACTCCTAATAAGTCGATCAAGTAGTATTAAGCATGGTCCTTGTATTTGTAAAGTCAATGTTGTAGTATTTTATCCTATCATCATAATGGGTTTTGAAGCAAAATCAATAATACATCTATATTTTATTACACTTACGATATAAGTGAGTTGAAATATTTTATATTAAAAATAAATTTATAAAATTATTTTAACATTAATGGTGAAGTGATAAGAGATTTCTATATAAATCTATTAGTTTTATGTTTGATTCTCAAATACTATTTTTTTCATTATTTTTGAAGATTCTTATATAAAAGTACGAAAAGATAAAAACAATATGGATATATTTTATGTAATAATATTAATTTGTATAAAAGTATTAAAAAAAATTAATATATAGTGGTAAAATTAAAGTTTTATATATATGGATAACTTGAGTTTAAATTTTTACGTAAAAAAAAATTACACTTATAAAAACATAACTTATCCTTAAATTTGTAAAGATAATTTAATAATTTCCTAATCAAATTAGTGTGGTTAACTTGTTGTAGTAAATTAGTTGAGTACTAATATATAACATTCACTAAAATCATTCTTTTTGTGGTAATAATAAATAAATTCATAACAAGCAGATAATATGAAAAATAAAATATAAAAATGTTGTAGATGCCCAAAATCTGTAACACATGCACATTGTTTAATGTTAAAACACAGATTGATTCAACTAAAGAAATGAATATGGAAAGTTAATTAAACTAAAAGCATAAATAATCATGATGGATATCATTGTCTAAACTTGGGGTAAGCCTATCAAAAATATTAAAAGAGGAATTATATGAAAAAGACAAAAATAACATGGAATCATAGTCTTTATATATCACATTATAAAATCATTATGTGTCGTCTACATTTCAAAATATAACATCAATACTTTTTATTTGAATATATTGGTGTGATTATAAAGTAGTATTTATTCATATTTTCTTAATTTATTGACAACGCACACATACCGTGTACACACAAGTGCTCAAACTCGGATCTTCTAAGATGAACATCATTTTTTTTTTCAATAGAACCACTAGTTGAGTTCAAATATAACATCAATATTTAGATTCAAATGTCTAATAAATAATAAACAAAAGATTAACATTTGACTTTTTAATAGACAACAATTAAAATAAAACTGATTTGGCTAGATGAGAAAGATGAATAACTAATGCTACCAGATAAATCACAATGAAATTCATCAAGTTTCATATAAAATAAAATAAAAAAAGTTTACCGAAATGAAAACCCTAATCAGCCACCATCTAAACTTATGGTTGGAAACATACTTAATTCATGACGAACTTGCCTAACATTCTGCTCAAATAAAGTGGCAGTAATAATAAAGTAATGTTTGAAAAATCTTCTAGTAATTTGGATTTGTGTGTAATTATTTGTAATTATATAAGAATGACATGTTTGAGTAATCATTGTAATTGGTAAGCCCTGTTGAATTTGGTGTAACTGAAGCATTCCAATTACGTTTTTTAATTCTTAAAGGGGAGGGTGAGAATTGGAATAATTACACGGGTAATTACTCCCAAATCCAATTACCTTATAGCTTTCCAAACACTCGTATATGATTTAACTTTAAAAAAATATTTTTATACAAGTTTAAGTTATGAAAATTATATTATAAACATAAACAAGTATGAATGATTGTGATGGTTATGACAAAAATTTCTAAATTTATATTATAAATCTTAAAAATAATGTGTAATTTTAAAAAGTTATAGCAAAAAATAATATTATCTAAATCCTAAAGAAAATTATAAAGTTATGGTGAAAAATTTATTTTATAAAAAATAATTTATGTGATATAAGAAGTATTATAATATACTTATTTATAAAAAGTTACAACCAAAAAGTATAGGCATAACTTATTCATGTGTTCATGCTATATAGTATAAAAACTAGTATACGTATGTATAAAAAGGTGTTCAAAAGTAATTTTCTAAAGTTATGGTAAAAAATTATATTATTTATAAGTACTGTTAAGAAAATTACTGGAAACTTTTATAGATATCCTAAGAAAAAACAATCAAACAATCCAAAATCATAATGTAATCCAACCAAAAAACATGTAGAACTCAACTAAGAAATGATGTCCTAATCGTCCGATGGAGGAAATTGTGTGGCCAACTCATTTAAACGCTCGTCTAATTGATTGTAGCGATCATCGATGTGGGCAGTCAATGCATTAAATCGTGCATTGACTTGCAATGACAAACCATTGATTGTCTCGAGTAAGCGTACGATGCGCGGAGAGGACGGAGGGAGGAGAGCTGGATGTTCCTTATGTGAAGATGGTGGAGCTACCAGTGGAACCGTCGATCCTTGAGCTACTGAGGATTGGCGATCGACTTTCGAACCTAATTCCCCTCATCATCAAGCTTCCAATTACAGCTATGTGCGGTTGAGATGTCGATGAAGGAATTAATGGCACGACCGGGGTCTACACTTATGGTTATGCTAAGGGTACGAAAGATATGAGAAAGGAAAGTACCGTAACGTAAGGTTTTGTTGCTAGACATCGGTAATCTTACGATCTCGAGAAGATTCAAAAAAATAATGGAAGCTAAGATTAGGGGATTGTTGGTTCTAAAGCAATGCCACAACCAATAATCGATGTGACGAAAGTCGGAATGCTTGTTGGTTGAGGCAACGATCCAAGTGAAAATAAGATGGAAGATACGATCATGAAGGTCCATGTCGTAGCCTACATAATCATTTGGCCTAACTAAGGAGGGGTCATATGGTCTGTTATGACGATCATCACTCTCATTGGTGAAAGAAAGGTAAGTAGAGAACGTGTCGACCGAGATGGTAATCTCTTGGCCCATGACTAAAGAGGTGATAGAGTTAACTAAGTGAGTGTCTGGGTCATGTTTAAGTTTAGTGTTAGAGTAAAATGCCCGAACAAGGTTGTCGTAGCAAGGACCCCTAAGTTGGAGACAATCGAGCCAAACCCAATCGCGAAATTGATCAAGGTATTTGAATTTAAGGGTATTTGCTAAGAAGTTGAGATCGACGGGACGAGGTATTTGAATCGGGCGGGTTACAAAATAGGTGTTGAACTTTTCGAGAGCATCGTTGTTGTAACACTCAAAACCCAAACACCATTTCCAGTTAGGATTTCGGTGTCTTACTGTTTATTCCACTGTTCATCTTTAATACCATATTTTTCAACTTTATTTATTAAAGTTATCAATTAACATATTAATTCTATATGATCATTTAAACATAAACACAATTCAATAAGGGAAAAATGACATTTCTAACAATTTAGGAAACTTCTACCGATACTTGAAGTCAAGTATCGATAGTAGTCAAGCCAGTAAATAGTTCAAAAACTGTGTAGATTTCTACCGATACCTATGCAAGTTCTACTGATACAAGTATAATTTCTATCGATACAAATCATGCAACTACCGATACTAAAAACTCTAGAGAGCTATAATTCTCACTCTGCAACTTCTACCGATACATGCATACAAACTACCGATACATCAATACACATAACTATCGATACTTGCAATCCAACTACCGATACAACTCAAGTTAGTGAACAACCTCTCTCCTACCCTGTACTTCTACCGAGACATGAAAAAATTCTACTGGAACAAGTATACAAGAGTTCAAGAACTATGTCAAACAAAGGTTTAACAACGCAATTTATGCATTAAGCCATCACACAACTTATAAAAATATCCAAGTCTTTACATAGCATTCTAAATTCATCCCTAAGTTTTCACTTCATGCATAATCACATTCAACATAATAAGGTTTATCATTTCTAAACACAAAACAAAAGATAATGTCATCCTAGTAAATGCCAAATAACCAAGTGATGTAAATACTACCGAACGAACTCCCAAGATAGTGTAACTTCAAGATGATCCGATCTTCAAGTCACAAAATGAAATCTACAAAACAACAACAAGTTCACTGACAAGCTTCATAGCTTAATAAATTCACAAGGTTCATCAATTTACCGAGTCTTAAGTGATAAGCAACTCTATAAATCTGTCATGCCAAGATAACTGAACTTCAGAGATCATTATTCGTTTTACTCCCTATTCACTCAAAGTCAAGATGCTCATTTACTCCCTATTGACCCAGAGGTCATGCCTGTTACCAGTATACGATGTTATTCTTCGATACGGTATATCTGTTCCCTACGATTCTACTCACACTAAGCTGACGAGAAAATACAACAAGCATAAATCTCAGCCATCATAGGGCCTGTAATCCATTCATGGATTCTATTCACCTTACGGTGACTCACGAAGCTATAGAGAATTCGCAACAAATGCAGGATCTCAAGCATCAGACCATTTTCTATCTTTGGCACAAGGCCGAGAAATCCTCACCTCGTCGTCTCGGACTTTCGCGTTTACAACAATCATTAGAGAAACAATTATAAGTAGTTTTTAATAAGAATTTAACATTACGAACTTATTGAACTAAATTGTAGTTACGGTTTAACATTAGGGACTACTCCACTAATTTTCCTTTTCTGCTATCTGAGACATGATTGTAGTCTACATCCACAAATCATCTAATTATTACATTAAATCACACAATTAAGTCATTCAACACAATTTAGTAATTTTGGGAAAATTACCATTTTACCCTTGATATTTTCCTTTTATTCAATCTAGTCATTTGCACACAAAACATGCAAAATAACCATTCTCTCACACCACCAACCATAGTCGAATTCTCTAGGGTGTCTATCCAACCCCTTAACACATTTATTTTTAGAACAATACTTGTAATTTTATCACTTTCACATTTTGGTCCTTAAACCCTAATTTCATAAAAAATCTCTTTACAAAAAAGATTTAACCCAAGCATTGAACATTCAAATATTTCAAAAGCTTTCAAGAACAAGCATTTTCAATAATGGCAAGTTTCATAACTTTTGACAAATTAACAAATTAGTCCTTCCATAAGCTAGATTAAGCTAATACGGACTAAAAAACATAGAGATCACTAAAAATAGGTGAAAAATCACCTACCTATTGCTGAATCTTCTTGGCCGAACCTAGGCTTCCTTCTTTAGGTTTTTTCTTTCTTTTCTTTTATTTCAAAATGAAGAAGACAACCTAAATTCTATTATTTTTACCTATTATCACTTAATTACTAAATTTACCTATTTACCCTTATTATAAATCATCAAATTTAGCATTTTCTCAAGCCCATTATCGTCCACCTAACTTCATCATGGTTTAATTACCACATAAGTATTTCACCTTTCTTCTAGGTTAGCAACTAACACTTTATTCAATAGAACTCAACTTTCGTATCTTTTATGATTTCATCCTTTCTATTCAATTAACTATCTAAACATTAAAATTTTTGAACCAAAATTTAATACGATGCATATATCACCATAAATATTAAAATAAATTAAATTTACGACTCGACTCGTTGAAGTTGTGATCTCGAATTCACTGTTTTCGACATTACTGAAAATAGGGTTGTTACAACTCTCCCTCATAGTGAAATTTCGTCTCGAAATTTCTTACCAATAAACAGGTTAGGGTACTGTGATCTCATTGAAGCCTCTGTATCCCAAGTGGCTTCCTCTAACCCGTGACGATTTCACAATACTTTCACTAGCGGTACTCTTTTGTTCCTTAGTTATTTTACTTCGCGAGCTAATATCTAATCAGTTCTTCTGAATACGACAAATCTGGCTGTATTTTAACCTCACAAGGTGTAATCACATGAGAAGGATTTGATTTATATTGTCTCAACATCGAAACGTGAAATACATTATGAATCTTCTCTAGTTCCGATGGTAAAACCAACTTATATGCTACAGGACCAACCCGTTCAATGATTTCGTACGGCTGATATACCGTCGACTTAGCTTTCCTTTTCTATTAAACCGCAGTACCTTTTTCCAAGGTAAAACTGTCAGAAAAACTCGGTCTCTTACAACAAATTCTATATCTTTTCTCTTAAGATTTACGTATGACTTTTGTTGGTCGGACGCTGCTTTCAAACAATCATGAATTACCCGCACTTTGTCCTCAGTCTCATTAACTAAGTCGGTTCCAATCAACTTAGGCTCGTTCAATTTTGACCAATACAAAGGTGTTCTATATTTTCGACCGTATAACACTTCAAACGGTGCCATTTTAATGTTTGACTGATAGCTGTTATTATATGCAAACTCTACCAGTGACAGATATTTCTCCCAGCTTCCCTCAAACTCTAGTATACAGCATCGTAGCATATCTTCAAGAATCTATATCACTCGCTCCGACTGACCATCCATTTGTAATACTGAAATTCAGCTTGGTTCCTAAAGCTTCATGTAGCTTACCCTAAAATCTCGAGGTAAAGCGTGGATCCCTATCGGAGATTATAAAGGCTGGTACTCTGTGTAGTCGTACAATTTTAGACACGTATAGCTCGGCCAATTTCTCAAGTAGATAATCTACCCGAATGGGGATAAAATCAGCTAACTTCGTCAATTTGTCTACAATTACTCATATCGAATCTTTCTTTCTCAATGTTATCAGAAGTCCTATGACAATCCATTGTGACTCGTTCTCATTTTCACTCTGGGATGGAAATTAGCTGTAGCAACCTAGATGGCACCTGGTGTTCTGCTTTCGCTTACTAACATACAAGACATCTAATCACAAACTCTAAAATCTCTTGTTTCATACCTGGCCACCAATACAATTTCTTTAGGTCATTATACATTTTTACACTCCCCAAATGTATGGAATAAGTGCTACTGTGAGCTTCCATCAAAATGTCTCATCTCAAATCCGTATCATTCGGAATACATACTATGACTCTATAATACAACATACCCTTTGTATCAACTATAAACCCTGTAGTGGCATCACTCTATATCTGTTCCCTTTTAGCTATAAGCTTTCGATCTTTTCTTCATAATTCTTGAATTCGCTGTAGAAATAATGGCCTCGTCTTAAGCTCCGTGGTGATAGAACCATCACGTTCCAATGATAGGTGGGCAGTCATTATTCATAAAGCAAACATCGATTTTTGACTTAGGGCATCAGCAACAACATATTAGCCTTACCCGGATGATAGTCGATCACAAGGTCATAGTCTTTTAATAGCTCTAACCATCGGCACTATCGCAGATTCAAATCCTTTTGTGTCGTCAGATATCTTAAGCTCTTGTGATCAGTAAATACATGACATCATTCCCCATAAAGGTAGTGATGCCAAATCTTTAATGTAAAGACTATTGCAGCTAACTCCAGATCATGAGTCGGATAATTTTTTTCATGCGATTTTAACTGTTGGGAGGCATAAGCTACCACTTTCCCATCTTGCATCAAAACACGCCCCAATCTACTTAAAGACGCATCACTATAAACAACGAACTCTTTTTCAACTCTTACTGCGTTAGGACCGAAGCTTTAGTTAACAACTTTTTCAACTGATCAAAACTTAGCTGGCACTTTTCAAACCACATGAAATGAATATTTTCTACAGTAACCTTGTTATCGATGAGGCTATGATGGAAAAGTCTCTAACGAACCGGTGGTAATAACCTGCTAACCCTAGGAAACTCCGTACCTCAGAAACATTCTTTGGTACTTTCAAATCAAGATAGCTAAAACCTTACTGGGATCAACCCGGATTCCCTCCGATGATACAACATGACCCAAAAAACCCACTTCTCGTAACCAGAACTCACACTTGCTAAACTTCGTATACAACTGTTTCTCTTGTAAAATTTGTAACACTTCTTTCAAATGTTGGGAATGTTATGATTCAATCTTAGAGTATATTAATATGTCATCAATAAACACAACCACAAACCTGTCCAACTAAGGCTGAAATACTCTGTTCATGAAGTCCATAAATGCTACGGGGGTGTTAGTCAACCCAAACGACATAACCAAAAACTCATAATGACCATACCAAGTTTTGAATGTCGTTTTCATTATATCACAATCTTTCACTTGCATCTGATAGTAACCTGACCGAAGCTCTATTTTTTATAATACGGTTGCACCTTTTAGCTGATAAATTAATTCATCGATCCGGGGTAATGGTTACTTGTTCTTGATTGTCACCTTATTTAACTGCCTGTAATCTATACACATCCGCATCGATCCATCCTTCTTTTTCACTAATAACACGGATGCACCCCAAGGTGATACATTGGGTCGCATGAACCCTTTGTCTAACAATTCTTCTAGCTAGGCTTTTAACTCTTTCAATTTGGTAGGTACCATTTTATACGGTGGAATTGAGATCAGAGTGGTACTAGGTAGTAAATCAATACCAAACTCTACCTCTCTGACTGGCGACAATCTCAGTAACTCTTCTGGAAACACATTTGTATACTCTTTAACAACCGATACTTGAACCCCGTGTATCAAGTATGTATGCCAGGAATGCTTTACAGCCTCTACGAACCATCTTTTGTGCTGATATAGCGGAAATCACCCTGGTTCCACTGTTCAATTTACCGAACTCCACTGTAATTACTTCACCTATTGGACATTTCAAACTAGTTCGTCTTTGCTTCCAATTTACTATTACATCGTGTTCGGATAACCAATCCATACCCAATATCACGTCAAATTTGGTAAATGGCAATAGCATTAGATCAGTAGAAAATTCACAACCCTGGACTTTTCAGTCGACATTTACGACATATCAAATTAACAATGCGCTATGACCCAACGGGTTTGTGACTTACACATCAAATTCAGTCGACTCTATTGATAATTTCTTATCAGTTGCTAATGCAGTGCATATATATGAGTGGGTCGAGCCTGGATCAATCAAAGAACACACAATATCATTAAAAAGGTAAAATATACCGATCACAACATCGGGTGCGGTAGCCTCTTCTCTAGCTCTGATGGCATATGTCCATGCAAGTGCTCGTACCTCAGACTGGGTTACATTACCCCTGTTGTCACTTGATTTTTGCCTGTACTGTTGCTCTGCCTCGGGCTTTTAACCTTTGATGGTGAAATAGGGGATTTCACACTCTGATTCTCTTTTACCTCTAAAGTCATCGGGCAATTTCTCATGAAATGGTCTGTACCCCTACATCGATAACAAGCCCCTTTTATCTTTCGACATTTTCCCGCATGGTATCTTCCATAATGATCACATGATGGGTCCGATACATTTCGAAAACTAGCAACACTAGATGCAGAACGGTTTTGGAATTTAGACTCCGGTGATTTCGATCTACTCCTGCTCAAACATCCCGATGGAACTATCCCATGAGTTTCATTTCCTCTAAATTTCTTCGGTGGTAGCATAGAAAAATTCTGGTGATACTCTTCTTTCTTGATTCTCAAAACCTCTTTTCTCTTTGGCTTTTATTGTGGTAAATTTCTTCCATCTTTTGAGCTTTATCCACAAGAACCACAAACAGTCACAACTCAGATCCTCCTACCATCATCTTGATTTCATCATTCAGCTCGTCTTCGAAACAAATGCACATTGCCTCATCTGTCAGTACAATCTCACAAGCATACTTACTAAGTTGTACAAATTCTCGCTCATATTCTGCCACTGTTTTGTTTCCCTATCTCAATCTAGAAACTATTTCTTTCTCTTGTTCAGGTACCTTTTGTTGACATATTTCTCTTTGAATTCTGCTTGGAAAAATTCCTAGGTAACTTCATTCTCAGGCATCACTGCTAAAATCGTCGTCCACCAATTGTAAGCCTCGTTCTTCAATAATGAAGCTGCACACGTCAGGTAGTCTTCTGGACGACAAGCCATCTCGTTCAGGACTCTTAAAGTGTTTTCCAACCAAAATTCAGCTCTAAAAGGATCATCTTCTATGTTTTCTCGAAATTCTTCAGGCCTATACTTTCTAACCTTGTCTGTCGGGATACGACGTCTCTATTCCACCACTAGAGAAGTTGAAGGCATAGCGAGAGGTACTACCGTTCGGATGGCAGGTTGTGTAACAAGAGGTGGAGGAGATGGTGCCATCGGGTTATTCCTCATAAACTCCGAGAACCACTGACCCATCAGTCCGAAAAACATATTCTTTGCTTCGTTTTCGATCATCGGTAATATCGACGCCCCATTACTAACTCTAGAATCATTAGTCGGGACATTACTGTTCACCTCATTAGTTTCCTCTCTTCTTGAATCAAACATCTCGCGTTTATCTGTAAGAACTATGATTAGATCGGATCCATTTATATCACACTATCATAGGTTCATTTGGCATGTACTTCTAAAACATATAACAGTCATTATAGTCCAAGAAACGACTAAATCGAAAGCTCTGATACCATTAAATGTTCGTCAAATTATCGAGCCTTAAGTGATAAGAAACTCTATAAATCTGTCGTGCCAGGATAACTGAACTTTAGAGATTGTTATTCGTTTTACTCCCTGTTGGCTCAAAGTCAAAATGCTCATTTACTCCCTATTGACCCAAAGGTCATGCCTCTTATCAGTATATAATGTTATTCTTAGCCATCGATACGATATATCTATTCCCTACGATGCTTAGGATAACTGAACTTTAGGATAACTACCGATACATCAATACACAAAACTACCGATACCTGCAATCCAACTACCAATATAACTCAAGACAATGAACAACCTCTCTCCCACCCTGTACTTCTAACGATACAGGCAAAAATTCTATCGAAACAAGTATACATGATTTCAAGAACTATGTCAAACAAAGGTTTAACAACTCAATTTATACATTAACCCATCACATAACTTCCAGAAATATCCAAGTGTTTACATATCATTCTAAATTCATCCTCAAATTTGCACTTCATGCATAATCACAATCAACATAATAAGGTTTATCATTTCTAAACACAAAACAAAAGATAATGTCATCCTAGTATATGCCAAATAACCAAGTAATGTAAATACTATCGAATGAACTCCTGGGATAGTGTGATGTCTTCAAGATGATTCGATCTTCAAGTCACAAAATGAAATCTACAAAACAACAATAAGTTCACTGGTAAGCTTCATAGCTTAATAAGTTCGCAAGGTTCATCAATTTACCGAGTCTTAAGTGATAAGTAACTTTATAAATCTGTTGTACTAGGATAATTGAACTTTAGAGAAGCTTATTCGTTTTACTCCCTGCTGGCTCAAAGTTAAGATGCTCATTTACTCCCTATTGACACAGAGGTCATGCCGGTTACCAGTATACGATGTTATTCTTAGCCATCGACAAGGTATATCTATTCCCTACGATGCTGCTCACACTAGGCTGACGAGAAAACGCAACGAATTCTATTCATGAATTCTATTCACCTTACGGTGACTCACGATCCTGAAGAGAATCCGCAACAAATGCAAGATCTCAAGCATCAACCATTTTCTATCTTTAACACAAGGCTAGAAAATCTTCATCTCGTCATTTCAGACTTTCACGTATACAACAATCATCAGAGAAATAGTTATAAGCAGTTGTTAATAAGAATTTAACATTACGAACTTACCGGACTAAATTGTTGTTTCGATTTAACTTCAGGGACTACTCCGCTAATTTTCCTTTTCTGCGATTTGAGACACGAACGTAGTTTACATCCACAAATGATTCAATTCTTACATTAAATCACAAAATTAAGTCATTCAACACAATTTAGTCCTTTTAGGAAATTATCATTTTACCCTTGATATTTTCCTTTTATTCAATCTAGTCCTTTCCACACAAAACATGCAAAATAATCATTCTATCGCACCACCAACCACAGCCGAATTCTCTAGGGTGTCTATCCAACCCCTTCACACATTTATTTTCAGAACAATACTTGTAATTTCATCACTTTCACATTTTGGTCCTTAAACCCTAATTTCATCAAAAATCTCTTTACAAAAAGATTTAACCCAAGCATTAAACATTCAAATATTTCAAAAGCTTTCAAGAACAAGCACTTTCAACAATGACAAGTTTCATAATATTTGAAAAATTCACAAATTAGTCCTTCCATAAGCGAGATTAAGCTAATACGGACTCAAAAACATAGAGATCACTAAAAACGGGTGAAAAATCAGCTACCTATGGTTGAATCTTCTTGGCCGAACCTAGGCTTCCTTCTTTATGGTTTTTCTCTCTTTTAATTTGTTTCAAAATGAGAAAGGCAACCTAAATTCTATTATCTTTACCTATTATCACATAATTACTAAATTTACCTATTTACCCTTATTATAAATCATCAAATTTAGCATTTTCTCATGTCCATTACCGTCCACCTAACTTCATCATGGTTTAATTACCACATAAGTATTTCACCTTTCTTTTAGGTTAGCATCTAACACTTTATTCAATAGAACTAAACTTTCGTACCTTTTACGATTTAATCCTTTCTATTCAATTAACGATCTAAACATTAAAATTTTTTAACCAAAATTTAATACGATACATATATCACCATAAATATTAAAATAAATAAATTTACGACTCGACTCATCGGAGTTGTGATCCCAAAATCACTATTTTCGACACCATTAAAAATCAAGCTGTTATAACTCTCCCCCCTTAGGGAAATTTCGTCTCGAAATTTCTGACCAATAAATAGGTTAGAGTATTGTGATCTCATTGAAGCCTCTGTCTCCCAAGTGCCTTCCTCTAACCCGTGACGATTCCAAAATACTTTCACTAGCGGTTCTCTTTTGTTCTTTTATTTTTTACTTCACGAACCAGTATTCTAATCAGTTCTTTTAAATACAACAATTTGGCTGTATCTCAACCTCACAAGGTGTACTCACATGAGAAGGATCTGATCTGTACCATCTCAACATCGAAACGTGAAATACATTATGAATCTTCTCTAGTTCCAGCGGTAAAACCAACTTATATGCTACAGGACCAACCCGTTCAATGATCTCGTACGACCCGATAAACAGTGGACTTAACTTTCTCTTTCTACCAAATCACAGTACCTTTTCCCAAGGTGAAACTCTCAGAAAAACTCAGTCTCCTACAGCAAATTCTATATTTTTTCTCTTAAGATATACATACGACTTCTGTCGGTCAGACGCTGCTTTCAAACAATCACGAATTACCTGCACTTTGTCCTCAGTCTCATAAACTAAGTTGGTTCCAATCAACTTAGGCTCGCTCAATTCTGACCAATACAAAGGTGTTTTGCATTTACGACTGTATAACGCTTCAAACTGTGTCATTTTAATGCTAGATTGATAGCTATTATTATATGCAAACTTTACCGGTGGCAGATATTTCTCCCAACTTCCCTCAAACTCAAGTATACAACATCATAACATATCTTCAAGAATTTGTATCACTTGCTCCGATTGACCATCCGTTTGTGGATGATATGCAGTACTGAAATTTAGCTTAGTTCCTAAAGCTTCATGTAGCTTACCCCAAAATCTTGAGGTAAAGTGTGGATCCCTGTCAGAGATAATAGAGGATGGTACTCCGTGAAGTCGCGTAATCTCGGATACGTATAGCTCGGCCAATTTCTCAAGTAGATAATCTACCCGAATGGGGATGAAATGAGTTGACTTTGTCAATCTGTCTACAATTACACAGATTGAATCTTTTTTCTCGGTGTTACCAGAAGTCTTGTGACAAAATCCATTGTGACTCGTTCTCATTTCCACTCTGGGATGGAAATCGATTATAGCAACCCAGATGGCACCTGGTGTTCTGCTTTCACTTGTTGACATACAAGACTTCTAGTTACAAACTCTGAAATCTCTTGTTTCATACCTGGCCACCAATACAATTTCTTTAGGTCATTATACATTTTCACACTCCCCGAAAGTATGAAATAAGTGCTGCTGTGAGCTTCTGTCAGAATATCTCGTCTCAAATCCATATCGTTTCAAATACATACTCTGCCTCTGTAATACAACACACCGTCTATATATCAACTATAAACCCTGTAGTGGCATCACTCTATATTTATTCCTTTTTAGCTATAAGTTTGGATCTTTTCTTTGTAATTATTGTATTCGCTGTAGAAATAACAGCCTTGTCCTAAGCTTTGCGATGATAGAACCATCACGTTCCAATGACAAGTGGGCATTCATTGCTCTCAAAGCAAACATCGATTTTTTACTTATGGCATCAGCAACAACATTAGCCTTACCCGGATGATAGTCAATGGTCATAGTCTTTTAACAACTCTAACCATCTACGCTGTCGCAGATTCAACTCCTTCTGTGTCGTCAAATATCTCAAACTCTTGTGATCAGTAAATACATGGCATCATTCCCCATAAAGGTAGTGACACCAAATCTTTAATGCAAAGACTATAGTAGCTAACTCCAGATCATGAATCAGATAATTTTTTTCATGCGGTATTAACTATCGGGAGGCATAAGCTACCACTTTCCCTTCTTACATCAAAACACACCACAATTCGCTTAAAGACGCGTCTCTATAAACAATGAACTCTTTTTCCAACTCTGGCTACGTTAGGATCGAAGCTTCAGCTAAGAACTTTTTCAAATGATCAAAACTTAGCTAACACTTTTTAGATAACACGAATTGAATATTTTTATGTAGCAACATCGTCATCGGCAAGGCTGTGATGGAAAAGTCTCTTACGAATCGGCGGTAATAACTTGTTAACCCTAGGAAACTCCTAACCTCAAAAACATTCTTTGATACTTTCTAATCAAGGATAGCTAAAACCTTGCTAGGATCAACCTGGATTCCCTCCGATGATACAAGATGACCTAGAAAACCCACTTTCCACAACCAGAACTCGCACTTGCTAAACTTCGCATACAACTATTTCTCTCGCAAAATTTGTAACACTTCTCTCAAATGTTAGGTATGTTCTGATTCAGTGTTAGAGTAAATCAATATGTCATTAATAAACAAAACCATAAACTTGTCCAATCGAGGCTAAAATACTCTGTTCATTAAGTCAATAAATGTTGCGGGGGCGTTAGTCAACCCAAACGAGATAACCAAAAACTCATAATGACCATACTGAGTTCTGAATACCGTTTTCATTATATCACAATCTTTCACTTGCATCTGATAGTAACCTGACCAAAGGTTTATTTTGGAGAATATAGTTGCACATTTTAGCTGATCAAATAATTCATCAATCTGGGGCAATGGGTACTTGTTCTTGATTGTCACCTTATTTAACTGTCTGTAATCTATACACATCCGCATTATACATCCTTCTTTTTCACCAATAACATGGGCACACCCCAAGGTGATACGCTGGATTGTATGAACCCTCTGTTTAACAATTCTTGCAGTTAAGCTTTTAACTCTTTCAATTCGATCGGTGGCATTCTATACGGTGAAATTAAGATCGGAGTGGTACCAGGTAGTAAATAAATATCGAACTCTACCTCTCTAACTAGAGATAATCCCGATAACTCTTTTGGAAACACATCTGTAAACTCTTTAACAACCGGTACCTGATTCAACTTAATGCTCGAACCCTGTGTATCAAGTATGTACGCCAGGAATGCTTTACAGCCTCTACGAACCATCTTTTGTGTTGATATAGCCAAAATCACCCTGGTTCCACTGTTCAATCTGCCAGACTCCATTGTAATTACTTCACCTGTCGGACATTTCAAACTAATTCGTCTTTGCTTATAATTTACTATTACATCGTGCTCGGATAACCAATTCATACCCAATATCACGTCAAATTCGATGAATGGGAATAGCATTAGATCAGCAGAAAATTCAGAGCCCTGGACTTTCAGTGGACATTTACAACATATCAAATTAACAATGACACTATAACCCAACGGGTTTGTGACTTGCACATCAAATTCAAACGGCTCTACTGATAATTTCTTATCAATTGCTAATGTAGTGCATATATATGAATGGGTCGAGCTTGGATCAATCAAAGCACACACAATATCATTAAAAAGGTAAAATATACCAGTCACAACATCGGGCACGGTAGCCTCTTCTCTATCTCTGATGGCATATGTTTGCGCAGGTGCCCGTACCTCAGATCGGGTTACATTACCCCTGTTGTCACCTTGATTTTTGCTTGTACTGTTGCTCTGTCCCAGGCGTTTACCCTTTGACTATGAAATAGGGGATTTCACACTCTTGTTCTCTTTTACCTTTGAAGTTATCGGACAGTTTCGCATAAAATGATCTGTACCCCCACATCGGTAACAAGCCCTTTTTATCTTTCTACACTAGCCCACATGGTATCTTTCGCAATGATCACATGATGAGTTCGGCACATTTCGGACACTAGCTACACTAGTTGCAGGTCAGTTCTGGAATTTAAACTCTAATGGTCCCGATCTACTCCTGCTTAAAAATCCCGATGGAATTGTCCCACGAGTTTCATTTTCTCTAAATTTCTTTGGGGGCAGCATAGAAAAAGTTCTGGTGATACTCTTCTTTCCAGATTCTCGAAACCTCTTCTCTCTTTGCGTCTTATTGTGGTGGATTTCTTCCATCTTTTGAGCTTTATTCGCAAGAACCACAAACGATCACTTCTCAAATCCTCCTACCATCATCTTAATTTCGTCATTCAGCCCGTCTTCGAAATGAACGCACATTGTCTCATCTGTCGGTACAATCTCATAAGCATACTTACTAAGTTGTACAAATTCTAGCTCATATTCTACCATTATTTTGTTTCCCTCTCTCAAATCTAGAAACTCTTTCTTTCTCTTGTCCTGGTACCTTTTGCTAACATATTTCTTTTTGAATTCTATTTGGAAAAATCCCCAGGTAACTTCATTCTCAAGCATCACTACTAAAATTGTCGTCAACAAATTGTAAGCCTCATCCTTCAATAATGAAGCTGCACACCTCAAGTAATTTTCTAAAGGACAAGTCATCTTGTTCAGGACTCTTAATGTGTTTTACAACCATTATTCAGCTCTGGAAGGATCGTCTTCTATGTTTCCTCAAAATTCTTCTTCACCATATTTTTTAATCCTATCCGTCGGGATACAACGACTCTGTTCCACCATTGGAGGAGGTGGAGGCATAGTGGAAGGTACTACCGATAGGATGGCAGGTTTTGCACCAGGAGGTGGAAGAGGTGGTGTCATCGGGTTGTTCCTCATAAACTCAGAGAACCACTTACTCATCAGTCTAAAAACATATTCTTTGCTTCGTTTTCGATCATCGGTAATATTGATGCCTCATGACTAGCTCCAAAATCATTAGTCGGGACATTACTGTTCACCTCATTAGTTTCTTCTCTTTCTGAATCAGACATTTCACGTTTATCTGCAAGAACTATGATTAGATCGGATCCATTTATATCACACTATCACAGGTTCATTTGGAATGTACTTCTAAAACATATAACACTGTCATTACAATCCAAGAAACGGCTAAATCGAAAGCTCTGATACCATTAAATATAACACCCAAAACCCGAACACCGTCGTTGGTTAAAATTTTCGATGTCTTACTATTCATTCCACTGTTCATCTTTAATACCATATTTCTTAACTTTGTTTATTAAAGTTATCACTTCACATATTAATTATATATAATCATCTAAACATAAACACAATTCAATAAGGGTAAAAATGACATTTCCAACAATTTAGGAAACTTTTAATGGTACCTAATAGTCAAGTATCGGTAATAGTCAAGCCAATAAATAGTTCAAAAACTGTGCAGATTTCTACCGATACCTATGCAAGTTCTATCGATACAAGTATAATTTCTACTGATACAAGTCATGCAACTACTGATACTAAAAACTCCAAAGAGCTATAATTCTCACCCTGCAACTTCTACTGATACATGCATACAAACTACCGATACATCAATACACATAACTACCGATACTTGCAATCCAACTACCGATACAACTCAAGTCAGTGAACAACCTGTCTCCTATCCTGTACTTCTACCGATTCAAGAAAAAATTCTACCAGAAAAAGTATACAGGATTTCAGGAACTATGTCAAACAAAGGTTTAACAACTCAATTTATGCATTAAGCCATCACACAACATACAAAAATATCCAAGTCTTTACATAGCATTCTAAATTCATCCCCAAATTTGCACCTCATGCAAAATCACATTCAACATAATAAGGTTTATCATTTCTAAACACAAAACAAAAGATAATGTCATCCTGGTACATGGAAAATAACCAAGTGATGTAAATACTACCGAACGAACTCCCGGGATAGTGTGATGTCTTCAAGATGATTCGATCTTCAAGTCACAAAATGAAATCTACAAAACAACAACAAGTGCACTGGTAAGCTTCATAGTAAGTTTGCAAGGTTCATCAATTTACCGAGTCGTAAGTGATAAGCAACTCTATAAATCTGTCGTGTTAGGATAACTAAACTTCAGAGATTGTTATTCATTTTACTTTCTGTTGACTCAAAGTCAAGATGCTCATTTACTCCCTATTGACCCAGAGGTCATGCTTGTTACCAGTATATGATGTTATTCTTAGTCATCGATACGGTATATCTGTTCCCTACGATGCTACTCACACTAAGCTGATGAGAAAATGAAACGAGCATAAATCTCAGCCGTCGTAGGTCCTGTAATTCATTCATGGATTCTATTCACCTTACGGTGACTCACGATGCTAAAGAGAATTTGCAACAAATGTATGATCTTAGGCATCGATCCATTTTCTATCTTTGGCACAAGGTCGGGAAATCCTCACTTTGTCATTTCAAGCTTTCGCGTTTACAACAATCATTAGAGGAATAGTTATAAGCAGTTGTTAATAAGAATTTAACATTACGAACTTATCAGACTAAATTGCAGTTATGATTTAACTTAAGGGACTACTCCGCTAATTTTCCTTTTCCGCGATCTGAGACACGATTATAGTCTACATCCACAAATCATTCAATTATTACATTAAATCACACAATTAAGTCATTTAACACAATTTAGTCTTTTTCGAGAAAATTACCATTTTACCCTTGATATTTTCCTTTTATTTAATCTAGTCCTTTCCACACAAAACATGCAAAATAACCATTCTCTCACACCACCAACCATAGTCGAATTCTCTAAGATGCCTATCCAATCCCTTCACAAATTTATTTTCACAACAATACTTGTAATTTCATCACTTTCACATTTTGGTCCTTAAACCCTAATTTCATCAAAAATCTCTTTACAAATAGATTTAACCCAAGCATTAAACATTCAAATATTTCAAAATCTTTCAAGAACAAGCATTTTCAACAATGAAAAGTTTCATAACATTTGACAAATTCATAAATTAGTCCTTCCATAAGCTAGATTAAGCTAATACGGACTAAAAAAAACATAGAGATCACTAAAAACGGGCGAAAAATCACCTACCTATGGTTGAATCTTCTTGGTTGAACCTAGGCTTCCTTCTTTAGGGTTTTTATTTCTTTTTCTTTTGTTTCAAAATGAAGAAGACAACCTAAATTCTTTTATTTTTACCTATTATCACTTAATTACTAAATTTATCTATTTACCCTTAATATAAATCATCAAATTTAGCATTTTCTCATGCCCATTACCGGCCACTTATCTTCATCATGGTTTAATTACCACATAAGTATTTCACCTTTCTTTTAGGTTAGCATCTAACACTTTATTCAATAGAACTCAATTTTCATACCTTTTATGAATTAATCATTTCTATTCAATTAATTATCTAAACAATATTTTTGAACTAAAATTTAATACGATGCGTATATCACCATAAATATTAAAATAAATAAATTTACAACTCGACTCATCGGAGTTGTGATCCCGAAATCACTATATTCGACACTACTGAAAGTCGGGCTATTACAGTCATCCTCGAAACATTCAATTATCGAAGGATGATCTAATGGAGCGAAAAAGGATTCACCTCTAGCACATTTAGTGGCGGGACGCTTAAGGGATGTACGGGAGGCATTTTATCAAATGAAAAGTTAAACTAAAGGTTAATGGGTCGAGTAAAAATGTACCTACAGAAGAAAACAAGAATACGAACAATTGATTTCCCCAATAGTAGCAGATGCAATTTTGAAATTTGATACAATGATGTTATGAAAAAAAATAAGTCGAAGCACATGTATATAAATACAAAAGTAGTTTATATAAAAAAGAAATGTATAAAATTTATATAACAGTTTTTTATATATATATATAATAGTATATATGTATAAAAATATACAATTTGTAAAAAAAATATGCATATAAAATTACTAATCTAACTATGTTCTCCTAAAACTAACATTATTTTTAAATTTGAAATTAAATAAAAATAAAAGAAAAAGTCAAGTTTTACTTTAAAATAAATGTGGGAAATGGGGAAAATGTGATCCCTTTTGTAAAATTCCTTGCTGAAAATGAAATAGAAGCACGTGAGAGGCAAGATTTTGTGAAAAAATAAGAAAAAAATAATGGAAGGTAGGGTGGGAAAGTGGGGACCGAAAATGGAGATCGGGGAAGAAGATGACAAAAAGTGGTTTTTAAAAGATTAGGTTTTTTGTCAAAAACACGGTGCTGAGTATATAAATGCCCACAACTACCGATACTTGTCCATTTCTATCGATAGAAGTGTATAAGTTTCTTCTATCGGTATCTTAAGAACGCAAACCCAGAAATGTCATTTTGGCATAGTGCTACTGATACATCATATGTACTACCGAAACAACTAATCAGAAAATGAAAAATTATAGAGAAAGAAGTACAAAACACACAAATAATTCCATACTTAAACAAATATTACTAGAAAATCAAGTAATATATATATATATATATATGTACACAAAACATACATAAAACAAAACAAGTATCCAAGAATGTCATAAAAATATACAAGAAGCCTATGAAGGCATGTTCATTACTCCTAACTCTCCCCTAATTGTCCAAAATCTCTTCTTATCTATAGGCTTTGTAAAAATATCGACTAGTTGATGCAAAGTCTACAAGCTCTAGAACTATGTCACCTCGTTGCACATCATTTTTAATGAAATGGTGTCTTATTTCTATGTGCTTTGTTCTAGAGTGTTAGATGAGATTTTTGGTTAAGCAACTGGCACTAGTGTTAACACACCTTATAGGAATGTGATTGATATCAATTCCATAGTCAACTAATTGTTGCTTCATCCAAAGAATTTGAGCACAACAACTACCTACAGTAGCATATTCCACTTCGGTTTTGGATAAAGATACACTATTTTGTTTCTTGGAGAACCAAGAAACAAGCATGTTGCTTAAGAATTGAAAAGTTTCGGAAGTGCTTTTTCTATCCAACTTGCATCCTCCAAAATTTGCATCAGAGTAAGCGTGCAAACTAAATGATAAATCTTAGGGATACCAAAATCCTAGGTTTAAAGTGTCCTAAGGTACTTAAAGATTCTTTTAATGGCTTGTAAATGTGATTCCTTAGGAGATGATTGAAATCTTGAGCATAAACAAACACTAAACATTATATCTGGTCTACTTGCGGTAAGATAAAGTAATGATCCTATCATAGACATATAAAGTTTAGTATCAACACATTTACCTCCTTCATCTTTGTCAAGTTTTGTTGAAGTACTCATTGGTGTTGATTGAGGCTACAAGTCCTCCATTTTAAACTTCTTGAGCATTTCCTTGATGTATTTGGCTTGATTGATGAAGATGAGATTTTGAGTTCGCTTGATTTAGAGCCCCAAAAAGAAGTTAAGCTCACCATCGTGCTAATCTCAAATTCACCTTTCATAATCTTAGAAAACTCTTAACAAAGAAGTTCATTAGTAGCACCAAATATAATACCATCTACATAAATTTGTACTACTAAAATATCTTTGTCTTTAGTTTTTATTAATAAGGTGGTGTCTACTTTGCCTCTTCTAAAGCCATTTTCAATTAAAAATTTGGAAAGCCTTTCATACCAAGCTCTAGAAGCTTGCTTTAAACCATTTAGAGCTTTAGACAATTGGAAAACATGATTTGGAAAATGTGGATTTTCCAAACCAAGAGGTTGTTCAACATAAACTTCCTCATTTATGAGACCATTTAAAATGCATTTTTGACAACCATTTAGAAAAGTTTGAAATTGTTTGAACTTGCAAAAGCTAATAACATCCTAATTGCTTCTAACCTAGCTACCAATGCATAAGTTTCATCATAGTCTATGCCGTCCTCTTGGTTATATCCTTTGGCAACTAATCTAGCCTTGTTTATAACAATATTATCATTTTCGTCAAGTTTATTTCTAAAGACCCATTTAGTTCCTATAGTTGGATGATCATTGGGTCTATCAACAAGATTCCATACTTGATTTCTTTCAAATTGATTTCGTTCTTCTTGCATAGCCATTATCCAAAATTCAACATTTAAAGCATCATCAATGTTCATAGGCTCTAAGTAAGAAATGAAAGCAACATAATTACAAGTATTTTTAATTGAAGATCTAGTGATTATCCCTTTAGATGGATCACAAATGATGTGTCCATCCTTAACATATGAAAGCTCTCTTAGGTGGCTAGATTCTCTTTCAACATGAGTTGGTTCTTGAAGTTCATCAATTTTGAGTTCTTGAAACAGTTCACTTATGCCTTGATCTTCATGTGATGCTTGATTTTGCTCAATTTGATATATTTCTACATAATCAAAATCTATAGATTCCTTTCTAGAAAGGGAGTTAGATTCATAAAAAAATTACATGTATAAATTCTTCCATAGCAATGGTTCTCTTGTTAAAAATTCTATAAGCTTTAGAATGAGTGGAATATCTAAGAAAAATACCTTCATCACTTTTGGCATCAAATTTTCCTAAATTTTCTTTTCCATTATTCAAAACAAAGCATTTGCAACCAAAAGGGTGAAAATAGCTTATGTTAGGCTTCTTCCTTTAAAATGTTCATAAGAAGTTTTCTTCAAAATAGGCCTAACCATAGATCTATTTATAATATAGGAAGAAGTGTTTATAGCTTCCGCCCAAAAAAATCTTGGCAAATTATTTTCACATAACATGATTCTAGCCATTCCTCTAAAGTCTTATTTTTCCTTTCAACAACTCCATTTTGTTGAGGAATTTTAGGTGCCGAAAAGTTGTGACTAATACCATGTTCATTACAAAAATTATCAAAGCCAAGGTTTTCAAATTCTTTTCCGTTATCAAATACCCCACTTGGCTTTGTTTCATTTTACAAAAAATAATAAATTTTTCTAAAGCTTCATCTTTTGAAAACAAAAAGAAAACTCATGTATATCTAGAATAGTTATCAACAATAACAAATTCATATTGTTTACCTCCTAAACTCATAGTTCTAGTGGGTCCAAAAAGGTCAATATGAATAAGTTGGATTACTCTAGATGTAGAAACTATATCTTTAGATTTAAAAAATGCTCTCCTATGTTTACCTTTAGCACATGCATCAGATATGTTATCAAAGTCAATAGAAAATTTAGGCATGCAAACAACAAGTTCATTTTTAATAAGCTTTGAAATAACACCCATGCTTGCATGACCTAATCTTCTATGCCATTGTCAACACATATTTTCATTATTAGCCACAAAACAAAAATTAGAGGAAGATATGTCATTAAAATACACCATAAAAATATTACCTACTCTATGTCCTACAAAAAGAATTCTATTATTTACAATATCTACAATTTTACATCCATTAGACTCAAATATTACTTTGAATCCCTTGTCACAAAGTTGACAAATGTTAAGGAGGTTATGCTTAAGACCATTAACATAAAGCACATTTTTAATAAGAATGGAAGAATTTATACCTATAGAACCAATACCTTCAATCAGTCTTTTGGAGTTATCACCAAATGAAACTTCTCCTCCATACTTCGGCATTAGTTCCATGAAATGGATTTTGTCACCGGTCATGTGTCTAGAGCATCCACTATCAAGGTACCATGAGTTCTTATTAGAGTTGCTTGTCTTGAACCAATGCTCTTCCTCCTACAAACACAAAGTTAAATTTTGGATTTTGATACCCAAACTTTCTTGGGACCATTAGCATTAGTCCTAGCAATTTTTGTTCCCTTAGGAATCCACTTCCTTAAAGCTTCCTCATTTTGAAGTGTGTTTAATCCTTTTGGAATCCACACACTCTTAATGAGTTTACTTCTAGATGTGAGCTTCCTTAAAGAACAAACTTGCCTATAATGTCCCTTTTTATGACAATGAGTGCATATGAGTGAGGCATCATAAATATAGTTTGGTTTCTCAATGAAATTTTCAAACTTACTTACTTTTTGTAAATTTACAAAACCTAAGCCACTCTTGTCAAAGAAGGTTCTTTGAGATTCAAGCATATCATTTAACTTTTGTTGCCTCATTTGAAACATAGAAAATGAATTATGTAAGTTTTCATTCTTTAAAATCAAATCATCGATTTGAGCTCGCATATCATTAACTTTCTTTTCCATTTCCTCTTTAACTATGATTAAAGACTTATTTTCCTCCTTCATTTTCTTATGTTTGGAGTACATAGTCTCAAAATCTATAATTATAACACCTAAAATCTGAACACCATCGTCGGTTAGGATTTCTGGTGTTTTACTGTTCATTTATCACTAATCAGCTTATCGTAATATTATACAACTTTATTTATTAAAATATTTTACTTTACATGTTACACATCATCATTTAAACATAACCACAAATCAACAAGGGTAAAAATGACATTTCCAACATTTTGGGAGGCTTCTATCGGTACCTGAAGGTCAAGTATTCTACCGATACCTATGCTAATTCTACCGATACATATCATGCATCTACCGATACTAAAAACTCCAGAGAGCTATAATTCTCACGCGACAATTTCTACCGATACAAGTATGCAAACTACTGATACATCTATGCATATAACTACTGATACTCACAATTCAACTACCGATACATCTCAAGTCAGTGAACAACCTCTCTCCTACCTTGTACTTCTACCAAAACATACATGAGATCTACCAAAACAAGTATGCAAAATCTCAAGACTTATACCAAATACAAGTTCATTAATCTTTATTCATACACAACTTTAAGTATGCATTTAAGTCAACACAAGTACATGATTTTTATGTCAAAACAAGGTACTTAAGTCTACATTCAACATTTCATCAAACAAAGCAAGGTTTTCACAAACTCATTACACATAAGCAAAAAGAGACATCATCCTAGTACATGTCATATAACCAAGTGATGTAAAAATCTACCGAACAACTTCGGGATAGTGTGATGCTTCAAGATGATCCGATCTTTGAACAATAAAATTTAATCTACAAAACAAAAGCAAATCCATAGGTAAGCACTTTAAGGCTTAGTAAGTTCATAAAGTTAAATAGATTTATCAAACTTCAAGAGTTGTAAAAATCTAATTAATCGAATGGAATACTGTGTACATTTGAGGTAAGTTTTAACTCGCATTTGATACTCACGATGACACAAAGTCATCGGACCCTTAATTCGCAATGGAACTCATTTCATTTAAAACTCACAATGACATATAGTCGTCAGACCTCCTATTCCGTAAAAGAATTCATGTACTCACGATGACACTTAGTCATCGGACCTCACAATCCGTAAAGGATTCATATACTCACGATGACACTTAGCCATCGGACCTTATAATCCGTAAAGGACTCATTTACTCACGATGACACTTAGTCATTGGACCTCATAATCCGTAAAGGATTCATTTACTCACAATGACACTTAATCATCGGACCCTTTTCATTTACGGCTCAAAGCCTGTTGCCTTTCTTTTTTCTTTTTTCTCGTCTTCCAACTTTTGATCATCATTTCAATTCACTACAATGGTTTACAATACAAGAATATGAAATTCAAACTAGAATTTAATCATATGAACTTATTGGACTGGATTGCAGTTGTGAATGGATACCAAGGACTATTCTGCTAATTTTCCCTTTCCATGATCGGTGGCACGATCATAGTCTACATTCACAAATCATTCAATTTCTCACATTAAATCACACAATCAAACCCCTTTTTGGTGAAATTATGATTTACCGCTAGCACTTTCTTTTCATTCAATTTAGTCCTTTCAAAACAAAATATGTAAAATACCCATTTTCTCCTCACCCCATACCAGTCGAACACTTGTAGTCCTCATACAAATCCAAACAAATCCATTTATTTTATAACAATTACAACAATATTACCATTTTAACATTTTAGTCCTTAAACCCTGATTTCATAAAAAATCACTTTACAAAAAGATCTAACCCAAGCATCAAACACTCAAATATATCAAAAGCTTTCAAGAACAAGTATTTTCAACAATGGCAATTTTCATAACTTTTGACAGAATCACAAATTAGTCCTTCCATAAGCTAGATTAAACTAATATGGACTCAAAAACATAAAAATCACTAAAAAATGATCAAGGTTTACCTACTCAAATAAGGAAAAAAAGTTCAAATGAAGCTCCTCTAATGGCTTCTAGGGTCTTTTCGGCAAGGATGAAGAAGAAAACTAAGAAAAATAAATCTATTTTCTTAAGTTTATGATTTAATATTATAATTTGACATTTTACTAATTTGCCCTTCTTAAATTAACTTCAAAACAATTCTCATGCCCTTTACCGTCCACCCAAATTCCTGAGGGTTTAATTACCATTTGAGGACTTTACCTTATCTTTTAACTAGCATCTTATACCTTTAGTTAATGGAACTCTATTTTCATAATCTTTACAATTTATCCTTATAACTCAATTAACTATCTAAATGATAAAATCTTTTTACCAAAATTTAATACGATGATATTGACTACATAAATTTTAAATAAATAATATTTACGACTCGACTCATCATAGTTGTGATCTTGAAATCACTATTTTCGACACCATTGAAAATCAGGCTGTTGCAATAGTCAATTCATCGAATGCATGTTGTAACTCTTCAAAAGTATATTCATTTAATTCACTAGAGTTTAGAGTTACCTTTTGTGCTTCAATAGTCATAAGGCATAGTTGGGCAACTTCATTTTCTTCCTCCTCATCGAATGGACCACTATCGCCTTAAGTTACCATCATGGCTTTCTTCCTTTATTTTTATGTCCCTTTCTTCTTCAATTGTGGACAATCAAATTTGATGTGACCCAGCTTTTTTTACTCATAGCAAATGATTGAGTCATTTTCCTTTTTGCGTGGTTCACCATTGATGATGTCTTTTCTTGGAAATCTTTTAGCTTTGTTGAATTTCATGAATCTTTTGAATTTCCTTACCAACATAACCATCATCATCATCATCATCATCACTGGAATCTTTTTCATTCTCACTAGTTTTTTATTTGAAGGCAACTCTCACTTTCTTTGGCACTTCATTGGTTACTTTTGCATGGTCGTTGATCTTCATCTCGTATGTCAACAAGGAACCAATGAGCTCATCAAGGGAGAGTACATTGAGATCCTTTGACTCTTCTATTGTCGTCACTTTTGGCTCCCAAGATATTGGAAGACTATTCAATATCTTCTTCACCTTCTCCTTATTGGGATAGATCTTCCCAAGACCTTTAAGACCAATGATAATGTTGGTGAAGCAATCGAACATCTCCTTAATTCTTTCCTCCGATTTTGCCTTAAATAATTCATAATCAAGGGTGAGAAGACTTATCTTTGATTCCTTGACTCTACTTGTTCCTTCATGGGTGACCTCAAGCTTGTTCCTTATTTCTTTGGCATTGTTGCACAAGGAGAATCTATTGTACTCATTTGAACTAAGAGCACAAATTGAGTATGCATAGCCTTTGCATTCAATTGCACTAACTTGATATCGTGATCATCCCATTCATTCTCTTCTTTTGGAATAACGACACCTTTGACCCTCTTCTTTGGAATAAATGACCCATTTGTGATAACTTCATAGTCACTGGCTTGGACGAATAATTTCATTCTTGTTCTCCAATAAGAGAAGTTAGTGTCGTTGAATAGAAGAGGCCTTGTAACAGCCTAGTTTTTAGTGGTGTCATAAATAGTGATTTCGAGATCACAATTTCGATGAGTCGAGTTGTTAATTTATTTATTTGAATATTTATGACTTCACTAGCATCGTATTAAAAGTTGGTGAGGAAATTTTAATGTTTAAATAGCTAATTGAGTAGATAGGGTTAAATTGTAATAGGTATAAAAGTAGAGATGGTTGACTTGAAGGATCAAATAAATAAATTAACCAAAGGCTTTTTAGTGGGTGGATTAGCAAGATTTATATTTAGTGTAAATAGGTATAATTGAGATTAAAATTGATTAATTAAAGCTTAATGATAAAAGTCTTAAAAATTACAAAATTATCATTAGTATATATATTAAATTAAAAGAAAATTTAAGTGAAAATATCATCATTTTCACTTATCTTCTACCTCTTACACGGTAAAGAGAAGAGAAAATTAGGGTTTCACATTCAATCTTTAAACCTTGATTTCAGTAAGTAAACCTTGCTCGTTTTAGTATTTTTATGTTTTCGAGTTCGTTTAAACTTAATCTAGCTAATCCACGGACTAATTTACGAATCTGTCAAATGTTATGAAACTTGCCAGTGTTGAAAATGTTTGTTCTTGAAAGCTTGTGATGGTTTTGTATGTTTGATGCTTGGATTAGATATTTTTGTCAAGAGATATTTTATGAAATTAGGGTTAAAGACTAAAATGAGAAAATGATGAAAGTACATGCATGGTTGTGAAAATAAATGTGTGAAGGGGTTGGATAAACACCATAGAGAATTTGGTTAAGGTTGGTTGTGTGAGAGAATGGTTATTTTGCATGTTTTGTGTTGAAAGGACTAGATTGAATAAAAGGAAAATATTAGGGGTAAATTTGTAATTTTCCCAAAAAGACTAAATTATGTTGAATGACCTGATTGTGTGATTTAATGTAAGAATTGGATATTTCTGGATGTAAAGTACGATTTTGTCTTAGATCGCAGAACAGGGAAATTTATGGAGTAATCCCTGAAGTCAAATCGTAACTACAATTTAGTCTGGAAGTTCGTAATGTAAATTCTTACTTAGCATTTCTTGTTTGCACATTATCATTGTTCAACAATTGGAAGCACTTGAAGTTGAAGAGATCGAAGAAAGAAATGAAAGATATAGTAGGCTTTAAGTCGTTGAAAGGTACTGATGCGATGGCTGAGGTACTACATATGTTGCAAGTCCTCGACAGCTCGTGTGAGCAGCATCGTGATTTGAAAAAGAGATATGAATCTTAAATGGATTATAGGCCCTTCGATGGCTAGGACTTATGCTATATGCATACTCCCGATAGCTCGTGTGAGCAGCATCGTTAGGGGATAGTTACAGACAAACACCGTACTGATGGCTGAGGTACTGCATACATTGCGAGTCCTCGATAAGTCGTGTGAGCAGCATCGAGTACTGATAACAGAAAAGATATAAATAGGAAAGTGAAAGATTGTAATTGACTCAAGGAGGTAATGGGACTATCCCAACTCGGTTGAGTTATAGCTGGTTATATAAATGTTTGGTAAATCTTTAAAACTATTGAACTTAGTAAATTATGAAGCTTATCAAAGATGTTTGTCGTTGTTTTGTAGATTGTTGCTGATTGAAGATCGGATCATCACCTCTTAGAAGTCACACTATCGCAGAGCTCGTTGGTAGTTCTTACATCACTCGGTCTTATGGCATGTGCTAAGATGATGTTATCTTTTGCTTTATGTACTTAGGATTGTGAAAACCTTGTTATGTTGTTGAATGTAGTAAATGCATGATGTACAAGTTAGAGTTTAGACTTAAAAGTACTATGTTATGACTTAGAATCTATGTATTTTGTGTTGACTTAATGCATATTGATGTCATAAATGTTTTGTGTTGATAAACTTGTGTTTTAGCATGATTTTGTGATTCTGCATACTTGTTTCGCTAGAACCCATGCATGTATCGGTAGGAGAGAGGTTGCTCACTGACTTGGGATGTATCGGTAGTTTAATAGCAAGTATCGATAGTTTGTATACTTGTATTGGTAAAAATAGTAGGGTAAGACTTTTAGCTTTTTGGAGTTTTAAGTACTAGTAAAAGTAAGACTTGTATCGGTCGAAGAGTCACTTATATCGGTAAAATTGTCACTTGTATCAGTAGAAGTCTGCACTATTCTTGAATTGTTTATTGACTTAACAACTACAGATACTTGTCCAACAGGTACAGGTAAAAGTTTCCAAAAATGTCAAAAATGACCTTTTTGCCCTTATTGAATTGTGTTTATGATCAAATGGTGACTTATAACATGTGGAATGTAATTCTTTAATAAAAATAAGTTTGTTTAATATTATATTAAAGATAAATGATGATAAATAAATAGTAAGACATTGGAACCCTAACCGACGATGGTTTACGGGTTCTTTGGTGTTATAGGCCTCACGATAGAGTGTCCTTCTCCCACCATGATGGAATTTTGTTCCGATTCCATGAAGCACATCTCTTGACTTATGATCTTCATCTTGGATAACTTTCGAATTTTTTCTCTTGGTTGTAAGACTATCTTTAGAGTTCTAGCTCTGATACTAATTGTTAATATCAAAATGTACCAAGAGTGGGATGAATTGGTGTTTTAAAAAGTTCTCGATAAATTTGTGAAATGCAAGAGACTCAAGAATTTATAGTGGTTCGATCTCAATTCCCTACGTCCATTACTTTAGCTTTCCTCAACTAAGGATTTCACCAAATCCATTATATTTGAACCTTTAAAGGCAAGGTTTAACCTTACAAATCTCTATCTTTTCAAAAGTAAGATAGAACTACTACCTTGTTAAGATTTTCTACCCAAAACCTTAAGTAACAGCTCATAAAATGAGAGAAAATAAGAATGAATAAGAATATACCTCCAAAATGTAAATGATTAACATTAAGCACTTTTACACAATGTTACAACACTTGAAAGAATGATTGAAAACTTAACCCACAAGTGTGTACAAGAAATATTTGGTAAAAGATTGATGAAAGATTGAAAAATGAGTTCTTTGAAGTTAAGCACTTGTTTCTTGTCTTCTTTTTTTTTAACTTCAACGGGGAGCCTTGGCATTGTATTTAGGTCCTCTAACAACCTTGTGGACGTTTGTAGCCGTTAGAAATAAAATAGAGTCGTTGCAGCTATTAAAACTAGCATTTAATGCGCAGACAACAGCTTCATTGTTCTGGTAAAAGGACACTTGTATCGGTAGAAGCCTTTGCACAATATGATGGTTGGAGTCATTGTATCGATAGATCCCTCCTTGTATCGGTAGAACTCTAAGGGTTTCATTTGGTATCAATAGAACCCATCAGAGTATCATTAGAAGTGCAGGGGATGCTTAACTTTGGCTACTGACTTGAATTGTTTTGGTAGAAGTCTTCCAAGTATCGATAGAACAGAAGTTGTTTCGACAATCTTGGCCAAGGTATCGGTAAAAGTCCCAAGCAACAACTTCCTTGCTCTTTGGAGTTTGTTCTACTGATAGAAATCTTGGTTGTATCGGAAGAATCAAGAGTTGTATCGATAGTTGTCCTTGTTCTACCGGTAGAAGTTTGAAGCATTCCAAAGGTTTTTCTATCTTGTGTTCTACCGATACTTGTTTCACTAAGTATCCGTAGAAGTCTTCCAAACTTCAAAATTTTGTCAAAATCTAAGTTATTTCAAGGCTTTTTAAAAAATTTATTTTGTCCAACACTTTGAAAATGATTTTAATAACTGATAAACAATTTTTTCAAATTTAAGTAGGGATTTTTAATATAATTTTTGTTATATCAAAATACTTGAAAAACTAGAGCTAACAGTTTAAAAAAAAGTCTTTTTTTTTCATTTTTTGATCTCTACGAGGGCTCATGATCGATCACTGGTCCGGTGACCGCGTCGTCGACGACCATCGCCTACGATGGTCGGAGCCCAAAAAAACTTTTTGAATCCTTTTTTTTTTATCTTTTTCAAAACCAAATCTCAAATCTTGGGTTATTTCGCCAAAAACAAACCTCAAAACCCTTAAAAAATGAGAAAACCATTTCTATTTCTTTTAAAATGTACCCCTCCCACGAGCTTTCGATGAGCCTTCGACACAAGGTAAGTGAAAAAACCCTAAAACTTTACAATTTTATTTTGTTATTTTTGAAATAAAATAATAAGATAAATCAATACCTTGAATTTTTTTTGCTTTCGAATTTTCTTTGAATCTGTGTATCCAAATATTATTAAAAAAATTTGTGTCCTATTACAAAAATTTCATGTTTTTATAACACGAATTACATGTATATTTTTTATTTTCTTTCTTGTTTTTGCTCTGATTTTGCAAATCTTCAAGATCTGGAGCAAATCCTCGGGCAAACAAGGGTAGTGACGGCTAACTAGGATTTTTTGGTGTCTTTTTTGGTTTAGGGTTTGGATTAATTTGAGCTTATTGATTTGGGTATTTGGGCTTATTGGTTTGGGTTTAATGTATTTTATTCGTTTTGGGCTTGTAATAAATAAAAGAATTAGGTTATCATTTTTTGGGTTAAAAATAATGGAAGCCCGAACAAAAATGAGTTCCTACAACTTCTACTTTGAAAATTACTTGAAAAAGAAAATATCGATGATCTTAATGATACATATTCAGATTCAAATGAAGGAAAGCTCTATCAAAGACTAACAGCTAATGAAAGGAGTATACGTTAAATGTTAGAGAGGGAATAGCCCAATAAATATGTAATGCTAGAACAATTAGATAAAATTACATATGATGATTATTTTTGTTGTTATTTTTATAAGTAATCAGTTGTTGACTACTTTATTGGACTAATATATTATATGTGATGATTTTATTTTATTTTAGTTACTCATTTAGAAATTTTTTATTTTACTGATAATTTTTATAGAAATTAATATTTTTTAAAACATAAATTTTGCAACTATGTAACAATTTGTAAATACTATTTGCACTACCAATCATGACATAGGGCATTACGGTGTAATTACATTCTGTTAGCCAAACATGCTTAGAGAATTACAATTCTTTTTAATTACAAGAAAATATAATTACTATCATATACTATCATAATAATTACACTTTCATCCAATTACGTTGTGTTGTCCAAACAAACCTTTGCTGAATCAGCAAAAATTGGTTCACTTACATGAGAATTATATTTTTTTTGGTGAATTACAAATATCGACTAGCGCAATTCAAACTCAGATCATATCTGGAATGATGAACACCCTTAACCATCAGGCCAATACACGAGATTCAAAATTATATTTTTTTTATTCTTTGAAAATGCGCTCTTGCCATCTCTTGTAGTTATGTTACAGTTTTGCGTAGGAAACAACACTAAGAAAGGGGGAATAATGACAAGAACATGAGAATAAATGATAGTTTTAACCCTTATAATGTATTTTATATAATATTTATATGGTGTTTTTAATTATTTTCCTATTAAAATTTATTTTAAATATAAAATATTATATATTTAAATTTTTATTATCCATATTTTATTATTTAAAATATAATTTATATATTCGAATTAAATTTTATGAAGAATTAATATTAATTGCTTAAAAAATATTTAAAATTTATATTTTATGTATTAAAATATTAAAAACAAATTATAATAAATTATTTTTTATATTCTTACTAAAATATCATAATATTAACTAATTTAAAAATTATTTAAATGCATATTTATTACTTTATAACACTTGTCTAAAATGGACATTCTATTTTTCAAAAACACTTTTTGACAGTAATACCAAATACTTTAATATTAAATTAAGCTTTTCAAAAGCATTTTCCAAAATTATTTTTACACAGCACTTCTTAAAAGCATTTCTTAAAAGTAATATTAAACTAACCTTAAGTGACGTAAACAACGATGGTCATTCGACATGAGTTAGAAAAAATGATGCCTTGCTTCAAGGAGAGAAAGAGAAGGCGAATTGACTAGTGGGTGGCTTTTCCAACTTGAACGGTTGACGATGACAGTGCTAAGCTTTGTATTTTTGTTGGAAGGAGAAAACATGAAAAGATAAAAAAGTCTTCTAATTAGATAAGATGTTTATGCAAGTATCAAGTGAGTCTTGACTGTTAAGAGTATGGGTAAATAAAACTCGATTTGACTTAAAAAATCGAAATTTGAATTTCGAGTTAATCAAGTTAACTCGATTTTTTTTTTAATTTTGAGTTCGAATCGAGTTTAGTTTTCGAATTTGAATAATTCGATTAATTCGAATAAACCAAATATCAAACTATAATATTTTACATTTTTATCCCAAACCTCAAATCTTTTCACTTTTTCCCAAAATTTTTACTCATTCTCATTTTTCCTCAAAAAAATTTACTCCCTCTTATCCCACCCCCATCTACCCCAAACCCATCTCCTCTCATTTTTTTTTTATATTTTCCCTCCAAAATTTTACTCCCCTCTTTCATTTCTCTCAAAGACCCTCAAAATTATTTATTTTCCTTCATAACTTTTATTCCCTCCCACTTTCTTTTAAAATTTTTACTCTCTTCTCATCCCACCTCCATCTACCCCAAACCCATTCTCTCCCTAATTTTTTTAAACATTTTCCCTTTAAAATTTTACTCTCCTATTTACTTTTTCTCAAAAATTTACTTTTCAAACCCTCAAAACTTTTTATTTCCCCATAAACTTTTACTTCTCATCCTTTACCTATAAAAAATCAAAATCATCTAAAAAATCCCTAAACCTAAATAGTAATAATTTTATTTATATCTACTATTTATATTATTAAATTAAAATTCACATTTTGTACTATTTATAATAAAATTGAATTATTATTTATGTCATAAAATATTCGTGTTAAAATTTTATTTCGGTATCAATTTCACATTTTATCTTTAAAATATTTTTAATTTCAAAATACATAGTGACAAAAATTAGAAGATAATTGAAGCAACTAAGCAAGCAAAGAAGCTAAACTGTATATAAAAGATTAATAAATAAATTATGAGATGAAGAAAATTAATAACAAATTTGATTATGGTGGATGACAGTGGTTACAAGGAGTCAAATTTATTGTTTTTAAAATTTAACTCGAACAAATATATTCGATTCGATTCGATTCGAATTTCATCACACTCGACTTGATTCGAGAAAATTTCAAATCAAGTTAAGATAATAAAATAAGATTCGTTAACTCGATTAATTTAAAATTTTTTCATTCGATTCAATGGAACATTCATCTCTACTTGAGATGAAAAAAAAACCTTTGTAAAATACTGGTTTTGAATGAGCCAATCCTAGTCGGTGTTCTAAAAGGCAGCCAAATGCAACAATAGCAAGGCTTGTGAGACTCCAATCCAACAACGATTAAGGCCCTGGATTTTGGACAATTTCCTACATCTTCCTATCTTTATTAGTTGTTAACCTTTTCACATTTTTATATTGCTATTGATGCTAATGTGTTTTTATGATGATTGGATTGAACTTGGAACTTCCTTCTCTTACTAGTATATTAGTGCTACTATATTTTCCTTTTTATCATTTTAATTAACACATTCAACCCACAATATAATTTTATTTTATATAATTAATGTAAAGTAATATCATTTAAAATAATAATTATTAACAAAATTAAATCTAATTTTAATTAAGTGATAATTAATATGCTTAAAATTCTATTCAATTAATAACTCTATTTTATATCAATAACATTAGAAAAACTTCTGTCTATGCCAAAATATTTTGAAATAATAATTGTAATTTATAATTATAATTATCATAACCTTTTTCTTATAGTTAATGCTTAGTTTTCTATTCAGTAATAATTCTATTTAAAAATTAACATATTTTTTAATTAATAATTATAATTTAAATTCTATTTATTTTTAAATGTGTAATTATCACAATTTCTATTAAATTATAATTATTTTTAAATATATAATTTTCATTTTATTTAAAAATTTTTAACTTATAATTCTAAATTAAATATTATTAATTTTAAATGTGAATTTAATAATATGATAAAAAAATAAAAGATAGTATATTCATTTGTAAACTTTTAATTTTTTCAAAAAGATTGGTTAATAAAACAAATTCATTGATTACATTAGTATATTTGTATGATTTTCCTCATATGATTTTTGAACGCAAAGCAAAATGGAAAAAAATGTTGCTCTTTGGTTCTCTAATGTTTAAACTAATACTGATCGGTATTACGTGGTCTGAGCAGTATTACGTGGTCAGTTCATAATACAGAAAGACAACTTATATTAGTAGACAAACCTAAACATGTCCTTAGTCTAATCGAAAATGAGCAAACCAATTGAATGACTAATATGTCATCTATTAAGTCCAATTAGGGATATGCTTTGTCTTGGGACTAATATTTAATCTATCACATCTAGAAGATATAGACATAGATGTGACTAACTAAACTGATAGTACATCGAACTAGACCTAAGAAGAATAGATCTTGAGTTTTATGAATTTATTCACGTGTGACGTTGATCGTGCTATGAATGTCACAGCAAATATGTGCAAGCGTACACTGTCGATGCAAGTATAGTAGACATAAATGAATTTGTCGAATATCGATCCCATAGAGATGGTTGTTTATGTTTAAATCTGTCGAAGGAAATTGAGTTAAAATGATAAGAACTGTTAATAATAATGTCAACGTAAACTGGCTAAAACTACACAAGTTAAAAGTAAAAATTGTTAGTGCAAATGTAATATAAAATGTCAGAGCAAATTAATAAAAGATGAATTGATTGTTAAGATGTTGTAATGTAAATTCAAAAATATAAAAGAAATAGATCAAGTGTAAAGAATTGGAGAGGATCACTGATTTCACAAGTTGACAACGCTAAATGTGACTACAAGGTAACTAAAGTTGAATTGTCGCCGCAATTATGTCCTAATGAGATCTTACTGCTATCAAACTCTCTGTTTAATAAAGACTCAAGTACTCACAATTACCACACCTTTCAATGCTGGTAATGCTTTGTACTTAAGAACAAGTGGCTAGAATTCCTTCTTGCCTCAAGCAACTTCCGTTGTCTTACTTGTTAATCTAATTTGTCATTGCACCTTTCAGTGACTATGACTACAATCGCACTTTCGTGGTCAAAACAGTTAAATCCAAATCTAAATAGATGAGAAGAATTGAGTAGAAATCAAAGTAAATCTAACATTAAAAGATACTTCCGTATATAATCAATTGTCAATAGAATTCACCGACATTTAAGACGGATTAACGAATGAAATTGAAGCATGCTATTCTTAGTCTACTAGAATTCTCCCTTAATCGCTCCTCTTGCATCGCACCTAGCACTTCTCATCAGAAGCAGTTGCTTCCTTGTTGCATCAGGTCACCTTCCTCCAGAATCAAGCTTCCATGGCAGCTGACTTCATGAATGAACAAGAGAAATTTTAGAGTTGAATTCTTCACACATTGATGTTCCATCTTCTCTTTCATTCTTCTATTTATAATCACTGGTAATTTCAGATCTTCCTCCCTTTTCAAATCTAACTCTTTTTTTTCAGTTGTAAAAGTTTGTTATTGCTAGCTATGCACTTATGCAGATCTGATTTGGTCATTAGGCAGTTGCAGATTGTCGCAACATTGCTGGGCGAAAATTATGATTTTAATTTGCTGTGACAACTTGTCACTCTCCTGTGTTGGTGCTTCTAGAAGTGTTAGCAACGTAGAATCCTTGATAAAATGTAGAAGCATTCATGTGATGACATATTTGACCGCAATTTTGGATCAAACTTGTGATCGTAATTCTGAATGCTTTCCTACTTTGATCTTTCCAAGTGGATTTCTGCGCTGACAACTTTAGACGCAAAACTAGTACTAAATACAACAACATTAGTAGCACAAAAAGAGATAAAATGAAAGAAAATAAGATCAAACAACATTGAGTTAGGAAATGCAAATACTAAGTATGAAATGCTAAAAATGTATGCTAAATATGATACAAAAGGAACAATTTATACACTTATTTAAGGAGAAATTAAGTGTCATTTCTAATGCTATCAGACGTTCATAGTGTGACATACTTAAATCTTGAGTGGATGACGAACTATGTATGTGTGACTTGTACACTTTACTTTCATAGTCTAGGTAATCACACATATGTCTCTATCTTTTGAGAGTCATCCGCTTTGATGCTTAAGACAAGCATCTCCCCTATTGTACTTGATAGACGACATATTAGTCTTTCAATAGGTTCTCTCATTTTCGGTTAGGCTAAAGACACGTTTAAATTCATCGTGTTATGATTAGACCTTGTAATATCACTTAGTATTGGTTAAACATTAGACAATCAGTGAGCTAATATTTTCTTCCATTTTGCTTTGCATGCAAAAACTATTGAGGATAGTATACAAATGGTATTAATGAAATTCATGAATAATTTTATTAAATCAATCTGTTAAAAAAACACAAATGTACATAGACGAAAATACTACACTTAGGGTACTAGATCCAATAGGAAGTACTTGCTTAGGTTGGTTAAAATTACCTACCCCTTGGTTAGAGATTAAACCCTAGTTACCTCCTTATTTAAAATTACGATGATCTTGCCACCTTAGATTGTAAGTATTAGAATAGAGGTTACCACCCCTATTTTCCATATAGTCAACCTCTTCATGTTGATTCTCTGAATAATTTCCCCATGTTACGTTTCCATTATGACTACCCATATGATTACCCCAAAATGATATTGGTCAAAAATTTGAGATCTATTTGCATTAACTTCGAGGTGATGATAGCACGTTAGTTTTTTGTTCTTTGTTTTTTCTCGTTTCTCTTCTAATCGGCGCTTCTCTTAGGTTTGTTTTCTTTTAGATTGGTTTCAAGTTTTTCAGTATCGACCACGAATACTTTGTATTTGAATGGAGGCTGAAATCATAAATCTTAGTTTGAAAGATGAGGAGGAAGAGGATCCAATCCCGTGTGAATTTATATGCGAAGAAAAAAATGATCGGAAGTTCAACCTAGTAGGAAGAGCCCTCATAGACTGCATTGTTCACTTCCCATCACTCAAAATAACTTTGGCTGACTTATGGTATCCTTTGGGGGAGTAATAATTACTGTTTTAAGTGATAAAAGATATCTGTTTCATTTTTTCTATGAAGTTGATATACAACGTGTCTTGGATGGGATTTTTTCTATGGATCCCTTTTTTATTTTCTGTGTGGTAAGTTACGTCATGGTGAAGGGTTTTTTGTCCCATTCAAAAAATAATTGGAGTTCAAGAAGTTCAATTTGGGTGGGATCCTTCATTGAGAGCCCCCATGAGAGAGGAGGTGCGCTCTAGAAGAATATGTCTTAAGAAAGATGGGCGGGGTGGGCATAGGTAAGGCTTTTTTCCCACTTATATGGATATAGATAGTGGAGTAAGAGACACAAGTCATGATGCTGTAGACTATGAAAGTTGGGTATTGGAAAGAAGGGAAGATACGATAGAGAATTTGTCAATTGATGTCAGCGAAGGCAAGAAGAGACAAAAAATTAGAAGTGATAACAGACATAACGAGATAGTTGCACCAGTTTCAATTCAACCCAATGATAGATTTGCGGCCGCTGTTTAGCGTACCAACCAGGCACAATAAAAATTGTAAGCTAGAACATTTGAGGGTGGGGCAACCACGAGCGATAAATTACCTTAGGTATAAGGTACATCTTGTCAAGGCCCAAATTTTGTTTCTTATTGAAAAAAGTTGAACGATAAAAACTTGTTAGTAATTCGAGCAAAGTGCGATTTTGCTCACGGTATAAAAGTAAGCGTGCATGATTCACGGGGAAGGTTGTCTATTGGTTGGAAAGCTGATCTCGACATTCAGGTACAAAGTTTTTCTTCTAACCACATAGATTTTATTATAGCAGAAAAAGATGATATGCCAACTTGAAGATTTACTGGGTTTTACAGAGCTCTAAAAAAGATCAATCGAAGAGGGTATTGGGATTTGTTTTTCAAATTAAAAAATAACTCTAATCTTCCATGGCTTGTTATGGGATATTTTTATTAAATACTTTACTCTTTTGAGAAGAAAGGGGTCGATTGTGCAATACAAGGAACATGGCACGGTTTCGTCAAGCACTAGAAGATTGTGACCTTGTTGATCTAGGTCTCTCTAGAAAATAGTTCACATGGGAAAGAGGTCGCCTCCTCGGGAATAATATTAGGCAAAGAATTGATTGTAGTGTAGCCAATCAATCATGGTGGGGATCCTTCCCAAAATTTTCGATCCAACACCTTTCTCACTCTTTTCCCGACCATTGCCCCATTTTAGTAAATTTGGGTCTTATTTCAAACACGTCGTTAAAGCGCCAAGCTTTTCGATTTAACACAAGTTTGGTTTTCGATGAAGAATGCGAATAAAGAATAAAGTTCTTTTGGGAAATAATCCCCAGAGACATGAATTCAAAACTTCGGTAGTTAGGGGATTTTTTGTTAGAGGAGATGTATCGACTCTCAACTCTTAAAAGGAAGGAAGTGGTTAATCTTTCTAAAAGGTTGGAGGAACTTATTATGGAAAACCTAGATGAGGCAACAATTTTTTAAATTGAAACAATAAAATTGGCTTTAAACATGGAGGCTAATGATGGTAATAAAAAGAACATATGTTTTCTCCCAATTTATTGGATAATTTGTTCCCATTTAGTTGTCCATAGTAATGTTTTAGCATTTTTTTAGTTTAGTACATTGCATTTTCTAACTCAGTGGACCTTGGCCTAGTTTTCCTTAATTTTGCCATATTTTACTACTAATGTCGTTGCATGAGCACTTTTAGATTGCGCCTAAAATTGTCGTTGCATGAGCACTTCCAGATTGCACCCAAAACTGTCGTCGTAGGAATATTTCCTAAATGCACCCAAGACTGTCATTGCATAAATATTCTTCAAATTGCATCTAGAACTATCGTTGCATAAGTATTCTTCAATTGCACCCAGGAATGTCGTTGCATGAACATGTACAGAATTGTCACTGCATGAACGTGTCTAGAATTGCGCCCAAAATTGTTACCGCATTTAATAGTTGTCTGATAAGAATAGAAATGTGTGAGCTTTTAGACTATGGAGGCCTGAGACCCCTCGGATGAATCAACGTGAAGGCGATGCAGACCAGCTCTTGACAAGGAGCATCCTAAGTGCGACGCAAAAGGGAAGTAAAGGAGCATTTCAAGTAGTCTAAGAGTAATATTCTCCATTTGTTCTTTTACACTTCCTTTCTTAAATGATGGCAATTCATGTTTATTTCAAGTTTGTATGGAAGTACTCTTGATTGTTAGACTAAATGATATTTTATTCAAGCTTGCTTTTACTGTTAATTCTTTGGGTTTGAATGATTTTAGCACGAAAGTGTTATTGCACTCACAGTCACTGGAAGGTGCAGTGATAATTTAAACTAACAAGTAAGACAATGGAAGTTGCTTAGAGTTTGAAGGAATTTGGTCCACTTGTTCTTAAGTGTGTTGCATTGCTAGTACTAGAAGGTGTGGTTAGTATGCATACTAAAGTCATAGATCTAATAGAAAAGCCAAGTTTAGTAAGATGTTCATTACACTTTATTGGGCCGACAAATTACTTGTTATTCTTAACCTTGTAAGCCACACTTAGCTTTCTACTGACTATTCACATTGTGGATCCCATCTTACTTTTATTACATTTTATCTTTATTTTCACATTATTGCTTCGATAACCATTCTCATAATTTATTGCATTTTACATATTCAATTCACTGACAATTTTAGACAACAAACACCCATCCTCGTGGGATCGATATCCAACATATTCACTTCTATCTACTATTCTTGCATCGATAATGTACGCTTGCACATTGTTGTAACATTCATAGCGCGATCAGCTAAGAAGGAGGAAATAGAGTGGGAGCAAAAAATAAAGGCTAATTGGTTAAAATTCGGTGACCGTAACACTGCCTACTTCCATAATTTTCCTAGTCAGTGAAGGCGTAGAAACAAAGTCAAAAAATTGGAAATATTTAACGAAGCCTGGGCTGAAGAGGACAAAGAAAAACTGGAAGTAATTACTGATTAATTCAAAAAGTTATTCAAAATGTCAAATCCTAGAAGTGTGACTAAGGCTCTTTCGGGAATTACTTCATGTATTCATGAGGAACTAAATTTGGAGTTATTGATGGAATTCCAAAGAGAAGAAGTAGAAGCTGCAATTAAAAGTATGGCACCTTTGAAGGCCTTCGATGATGATAGGTTCTCGACGTTATTTTATCAATAATATTGGCACGTAGTGGGTGACGAGGTGGCTGTATTTTGTTTAGACGTTTTAAGTAGGAAGATTGAAATCGACGCTGTTAACAGTACAAACATCGTCCTCCTACCTAAGGTTAGTCAGCCAATAAAGATGTCCTAATTCAAACCCATTAGTCTTCGTAATGTAATTTATAAAATTATTGCTAAGACAATGGTTAATAGATTTCGAGTAGTTCTTGACTTGTGCATTGATGAAGCTTAAGCTGCATTTGTACCAGGAAGACAGATAACGGATAATGCCCTCATCGCATATGAAATTTTGCACTAGTTAAAACTGAAAAAAGGGAGGAAAGGTGGTTAGTTTGCTCTAAAATTAGTCATGAGCAAAGCCTATAACCATGCAAAATGGAGTTTTATCGAGCAAGTCATGCTTAAATTGGGCTTCAGCGACAATTGGGTAACTCTGGTAATGAGTTGTGTACGTTCTGTTTAGTATTCGGTGATTTTGAATGGCAATAAAGGAGAAAAGTTTAAACCAGAAAGAAGTCTAAGACAGGGTGATCCACTCAACCTTTATCTATTTTTGTTTTGTTCAGAAGGTTTTTCCTCATTGCTAAAACTAGCGAAGAACGAAGGAGACATCACAAGCGTCAGGGTGGGTAAAAGTGATCTAAAATTAACTCATCTATTTTTCGCTAATGATAGTATACTTTTTGGTGATGCTAGAAGGGGCCTAACGGATTAAATCAATTATTAATGAGTATAAAGGGATTTCAGGTCAATTAATCAATTTTGACAAATCTCTTTTTACTTTAGCACAAATGTATATCACGACATTCGGTTGCAGATTGGTTGCATACTTGGGGTCAGAATATCGAATAGCCTAGAAAAATACTTAGGGTTCCCAACGATGATTGGTAAAATGAAGAAAGAAGTGTTTGCGAGTTTTAAGAATAGGTATTCAAAATGGATTGAAAGTTGGGGCACAAAACTTCTATCTTGTGAAGGTAAAGAAGTATTTATAAAGCTATTTTACAAGCGATTCCAATTTATACCATACAATTTTTTTAATACTAGTATCTTTGTGTCGTGAGTTGGAATAATTAATTAGGTGACGAAATTCAAAAACTGGAAAAGATATTCATTGGTGTGATTGGAAATGATTGTGCGTTTCAAAAGCGTAATGAAGGTTAGGTTTCAAGGACTTAGCCAAATTTAATGTTTCTTTACTACCTAAGCAAGGTTGGAAGTTAATCATAAGTCCGAATTGTCTGTTAGCCAAAGTAATGCGGGCAAAGTATTATCCAAGAGGTGAATTTTTAAAAGCAGGTTTAAGACCTTACCCCTCTTATACTTGAAGAAGCATAGTGAGTGCCAAACGACTTCTAGAAGAGGAGATGAGTTAGAGAGTGGGGAATGGGCACGACATCAATATTTGGGATGAAACAAGGCTTCTTGGTTTTGAATGTGGAAGAATCCAATGTCAGCATATAAATATTGAATATATTGTAATGGCGGATTTATTAAATACTAAAGAAGCTACCTGAAACCACAAAGCATCAGAGGAAGCCTTTGATGAAGAGACCAAGGATAGAGTGTTTTCCATCTCAGTAGTCAGAATTGAAATACTAGATTGCAGGATTTGAAGGGGAGATAATACAGGGATATATTCCATTAAGAGTGGTTACAAATGGCTAATGAATACAGAAATAAAAAATCAGATAGTTATTACACAGCAAGCATCTCTTACTGAATTCTACAACAAAATTTGGAGCCTACAACTTGCCAGCAAAATTAAAATCACTTTTTTGGAAAATTGCTAACAATTATGTCCTTACTTTCAGTAATTTACAGAAGAAAAATCTGACAGTTCACAACTACTGCCCGTTGTGTAAATCATCAAAAGAATCTGTGAGGCATCTGTTTTGGGAGTGTTCATTGCCAAACAAGTGTTTAGGAGTGTGAGTATTCTAGACGCCTCATATATTCCACTAAGAGTGGTTACAAATGGCTAATGAATACAAAAATAAAAAATTAGATAGTTATTACACAGCAAGCATCTCTTACTGAATTCTACAACAAAATTTGGAGCCTACAACTTGCCAGCAAAATTAAAATCACTTTTTTGGAAAATTACTAACAATTATGTCCTTACTTTCAGTAATTTACAGATGAAAAATCTGGCAGTTCACAACTACTACCCGTTGTGTTAATCATCAGAAGAATCTATGAGGCATCTATTTTGGGAGTGTTCATTGCCAAACAAGTGTTGAGGAGTGTGAGTATTTTAGACGCCTCACTCAATTCAGATCAAGAATGGAAACGAGTGTTAACAAACAAATTTATCAATTTGGATGTACTACAACGAGAGTATTTAGTCATTACGTTCTAGGTTTTATGGGCTACACAAAACAGAGCATATCATCAAGGCGAAAAAGTAGATGTAAACAGTATAATCACTTTTATTAGGGCTTATAGAGAATGAAAGAGTTGCCATAGTTTCATCAGCCATTACTGGAAAGGTCATGAAACCATGGTCTTCACCAGATCCTTGGATGATCAAATGCAACTTTGATGCGTTTTTTTTATCTCAATAATCACACATCGATCGTTGGGATTGTTTTCATAAATGAAGCAGGTAATATTATGGTAGCATGTACATACTGAAATAACCACATGTCTGACGCAGTTATGGCAGAAGCGAAGGCTTATCTTTAGGAAGTAACTATAGCAAAAGTTTTGGGGTTTTTGAATCTGACTCTTGAGGGTGATTATTTGACAGTCATCAAGAAAGTTCAAGGGTAATCATTACATAGATCAAATATAGCGGCCTTCGTACAAGAAATCAAAGCTAGAACCCAACGGTTTAATAAGTTTACCTATTCGTTCGTTGTAAGGATGGCAAACCAGAGTGCCCATGAAATAGCCGTTAAAGGGAAAAATTGGCCCGATCAAAGTGTTTGGATCGAATAAGCTCCACCAACAGTTGAAACAATAATCGAAAAAGAGAAAGATGTAGCGACGGTTAGAAGAAATGGTTCGGTGGAATCACTCAACCTTTAAAAAAATGCTCTGACGATTTCTTTCCCATCAGTGCCCATTGATTTTCTGAGCCCCTTAGATTTGATATTAGAAAAATCAATGGTTGGAAAGGATGATTATGGATGACAATGGTAGAGATTTGTGGCTACCTTAGCATTTTTGGGTTTTTTTTTTGTTCTGTTTTTGTTTTAGACTTAAGGTTTGGAAGGGGAGTTGAGACGTTTTTTTCCCCTTTTCTTGTTAAGTTTTAATTTCTCTTTTTTTTTTCACTTATGTTTTATGTTTTTCTGTCCATCGTCTTTATTTTTTGTTACTTGTTAGGAGCCATTATTTAATGGGTTGTTTAAGCTGAGAAGAGTACAAGTGACTATCATGCATATCTGTAATCTTTAAAAATTTTGTTAGAATCCATAATCACGTTTTGTTCAAAAAAAAAACGTTGAGGTGATGAAGCCTCTCAAAGATTTCTTGATACTTATCCTCTCCATTGACTACATTCACAATCGATGGTCTAGATTTATATGTGAACCAATCTGCTGGCTACATATACAAGTTCATTGTCGTATCCTATATGAGTTGGCAACCCTCAACATAACTTTTAGACATGAACGCCCTAACAGATGCTCTGTCTAGATTAAACCTCAAATTCTCATCTAACCCACTATAGCAAGTCTACAATTGCAACCAATCTTAAAAACCATAATAAGGGCACTTACACAAAATAAGCTTAAAGTGCTTTCCTGCCTCGTAGAGTGTCTCCCTTTCAAATTTTCAGAAATTTGTAATATCCATTCTCAACATCATCATCTTGCTCAGTGGAAAATACTTTGCCAAAACCCGATTAGCAAGCTCCTCCCAAGTTGTTATTGAATCTACAACCTGCGAATCTAATCACATAAATGTGTCATCAATACCATACTAAAGTATCGATACCCTATATCAAGGGACCAGTTCCCTAGCACCCTAAAGTCACTTTGAGTAATTGTCTCCTTCATCATTCTGTCCCCTTGTCCTTGATCCAGCTCTCAATCTTCTTAGATGAACCAACCTTCATTGCACCACCATGATCTCCTTCTTACTCTTCCTTGTTTTTCTCCTTTATTATATTGTGTATCAATAATAAGTAAATTAAAAAGTAACATCAAACCATAAATGAGTTAGATATACCTCATTATCTTTTATAAAGAAAATAGGTCATGTATATAGTTAAGATCATGTTAGGTATATCTAAATCCTCAACATATTGACTTATGAAATTTCAATATTCTAAATCAAATCAATATATAAATAAATCTCCCTTTAAAGCATGGACAAAGCTTTTGCTTTTTTTCTAGGGACTATCATTTCCAAAATTGAGAGTTAATTTGTTGAATGGCAACCCCTTAGTTTCTTTATTTTTATGAAACTATATTATAATGTCATTGTACAATGCTTTCGGCTCCTCCAATAGCACAAATAATTTTGCAAAATTAAATTACCTGAAATTATTATCGTTTTATATATTTGACTACCTACCTTTCAATTAACAATTAGATTTTTAGATACAGATGCTAATTAAGAAAAGTAGAGATTACAAATTATTTGACATTTTTCTTCATAATGGTGTCCAAAAAGGAAAACATATATGCTATATTTAAATAAAATTGGTGAATTTTCTTTTTCTTTTTTCCTTCTTTCAGCAGTCCGCACAAACTCTATCTTTTCCAGAAAAGGACAGAGGCAAATGAACAGCACTAATACCACTGTTAGCTTGATTGAATTTTATAGTTTGAGGTTGGAGTTGCAAAAAGATAGTGGTGGGAAAGTTTTGTTTTCTTTAAGAGCAACTCGATTCTATTTTAAATTTGATCAAAATTTAATATAAATAAAGAATACTTGAAGATATCATTTAAAAAATGATAGAACATTAATTTTGTCGAGTTTTGGTTTGAAAAAGGTAATACTTAAAGATAGTAAGAAAGTTATTCAAATAATTCAAGAAGTTGAAAATGAGCAATGTGATTTTTTTGTGATTCGTTACATCATAGAAATTTTTCAACGTGATTGAACTATTCACTTATTACATGTTTTTAGAGAAGACAATAAGATAATAGATGGTTTAGTTAAAATGACATTTTCAAAACTCTTGAGTAAAATTACATTCATGCAACCCCAGATAAAATCTTTCAATCTCTAAATGATGATCTTCCTATTGAAAAGTGATTTCATTTTATATTGATTACAATTTATTCTCTCTTTTGTATAAAAAAATAGATTAATTAATCAGGTCAATTAAATTATGAATCAGTTAAAATATCAATTTAAAATAAAAAATTGAATTAATTTTCTTTATTTTATAAAATTTTATGATATTTTAAATAATTTATTTAATTAAATTAAAGAAAACAATCAAATCAATCAAATTGAAAAAGTTGGACTCTCAATCAGAAAACCTTGTTTCATAAAAAAATATCAATTATAACTAAGAGTCAAAAGATAACAACTTTTTACAATTTAGTATAATTTAAATTGAGTGCACCCCAAAGCAGTTTAAAAGAAACAGATGGAGACACAAAATCTGATACGCTTTAACCACCCTTGCATTTCTCCTCCCCAAAAATACTGCTTTCTTACCTGCCTCTTTATTATTTTGTAATGCTTTTATTCGGTCCACTACCCAAATTTGATTATTCAACCAAAATATTAATAACTGCGTTCAGCCTATATTAAGATATGAATTGACTATATTTATGTTAATCGATACATTTATAGATGCGAATTATTATTAATTAAATTAATTGATTATTTTAAAAAATTAATTATTAATTGAATTAAAAAAAATTTAAAAAAAATAATTGAATCGAATTTTTTCGGTTAATTCGATCGATTAATCAAAATTTATATATATTTTATTTTTGATTAAAACAAGTATAAAATATATAAAAAATTAATTAAATTAACTGAATTAACCGACCGATTTTTGGTTAAAACAAATATAAAACATATAAAAAATACTTATATATTATAATATTATTTATTAAGTTTGATTAATTCAGTTAACCGACCAATTTCGAACCGAATTAATATTAACCGAAATTTTAAATAATCATTAACCGACTCTAATTAAATTAATTCGATTAAATTGACCGATTAATCAAATTCGATCGATTAACCGAATTAATTTAGTTTTACCCGAAATTTACACACCCGTAATGTTTCATATGCTTAAGGACCTCCTTTTTCAACCTCTTTCTGAAATTTAGGTCCTTTTCACCGAAATTCATACATACCTGCTCACTAAAAACATGTTTTCTCACACATCCCATATATATAATATATGATTTTTAACTGTTGATGATTGGCTCATCATTTTTGGGTAGGTTATTGGATTAAATAACCTTCAATGTCACCATTTTTGTTGGTCCTTGTAGCTTTTAAGCTCTACACTAATCCATTGCTCATAACAGTGACCAAATACCAATAAATCACAGTTACATCTTTTAATAGCGTCAAACTAAAATTTGATCACAAGAAATCTAAAATTTTTGAGAACGTACGGTTCTTCCAAATGAAACAGGCAAATATGGTAGGCATAGCAAAGATTAAATTCTGAGATAAAGAGGTTGTTGGTTGAAAGTTATGGGCCACATTTAAGCAACCATTCTCTATCATGTTTCTGGGAAAAAGGTCAGCCTAGCCTGCATCATTAAGTCCCTTTTGCCAGCGCCTTAAGCTTAACGCCAATATGCACCTGTAATCCAGACCTAGAAAAAGGAGAAAAGTTTATTGGAATGCCCAAAGGAACCCTACAATAAAATAAAATAAAAAACAAGGTGGGTAAGTTCCTAAAGACATTTATATTTCACTGTTTCATTTGGTGTCATTCTCAAATTTCTATTAGAGCAAAGAGAGAGAGAGAGAGAGTTCACAATCCCTATACACCCACCACATTTATTTACTCTTTTACCTTTCTTATCTTTCTTTTATATATACCCCCTTGGAGTGTTGGACCACTCACATGAAACCATTACAACACCGCAAACCTCCAATCTTTTCAGTGTCCTATGGCATAAGCCGAGCTCCATTGCCATGGATTGGTACTCTTGGTTGTCAAAAACTGCCCTTGAGCCCTCACTTATCTATGACTATGGCCTTGCCTTTTCCCGTAATGAGCTTCAAAAAGAGGATTTAGCCTACTTCAATCATGAGTTTCTTCAGAGCATGGGCATATCAGTTGCCAAGCACAGGCTTGAGATTCTCAAGCTTGCTAGGAAGGAAGTTGGAGAAACCCCTAATAGCCTATCCAAGCTCATTTTGGCAATCAACAAAACCAGAAAGAGCTTCAACAAGTTTGTTAACAAGTTGGTTCACCATGAGAATAACTCGATTAAGCTGCTGCCGGAGCCGGGTCGTTATCGAGATCAGTGGAAAGGAGGATTGACAAGGAAGTGCAACGGTGAGAAGGAGGTGAACATAGAGCAGCCAGTGCGGAGATCTAAGATAGCAAAATCTGGCCCCCTGGATTATAGAGTACAGGAGAAGTTGCTTGTCCCTCCTAGGAGCCTAAAGTTGTCTGGGCCTCTAGACAGAAAAATGCAGGAGAAACTGGTGTTCAACTATAAGAGCCCTGTAACATCTGGTCTTATTGATATTGCAATTGCACAAGAGAGGTTGATTCTCACAACAAATAGGAGCCCAAAACTATCTGCACCTCTTACTTATTTAAGACCTCGTAGCCCAAAGATTCATGGTGACTACTATAAGGAAAAGACAGGTGGGAACTATGGTGATCAGACATTATGGGCTGCAATGTTTCAGGACATGAAACCCACTTGACTTGACCACATGTCTTTCATAGTTTTGAGTGGAAAGGTAAGATACACGTCATTCAGATGTTTCCTTCTACTCAGAGGGGCTTCCCTATATGCCTTTGCATCTAAACCTGATTCTGATATAAGGTTAGGGTGCCCCAATATTAGTATACTAAAGTAGTGTTGGACGGTTTTATTTATCATCAACACGCATCCCATAGTTTTATACTCATTTTGAGTTCATTTCAGCTAAATTTTCGAGATTTATGGTTTGGTAGGATGTTTTTGAGTTGTAAAATCCTTCATTTTGGCAACCTTCATCCTTGTAATGAAAAAAGAAAAATAAACTATAGATTGTGTGCTGTGAGCTTTTTTCTAATTTCTGAGTTTGCAACTATTTGGGAACAAGTTCCTGAAACAACTATTCTTAGTTTCATTTGCTGATATCCTAAGCTATGGTATGAAAATGAGCAGTAATACAAGGAACCGGATTCTTCTAGGTGATTTCCATATCTTCAATAGTGTAAGAACACTGTTCTATGTTGCTTGAAAGTAAAGTTTTGAGGTGCAAACATTAACTAGCTGCTTCACAAGTAGCAAACAAGTTTTATTTAGCTGCTCTGTAGAACAATACAATTATATTTCATCTGCCTGCAAGTGTCTCAAAAGTTGCGATCATTACCAACCTCTCTCATTCAATTTAACTAAATGTTGGTAACTCTCGGCATCTACATTCTTTAAATTCTTGTCTATAAATACAAATATAACTTTCTGTCTGTTCATTTAAACAAAGGGGCCACAGCCTACTGGCAAATATAAAAAGCATGATTAAAGGCTACACCTTTGCTTGTTTTGCAAGGATTCAGAGTTTTGATAGAACTTGACAAAAGCTGATCAAAAGCCTGTTGAAAAGTTGTAGATAGGAGTTTTATTGCATTTGCCTTTGGTAGTTCCTTTATGAGTCTATATTACAATCCAAGTTGAAGGAGCTATTAGAATAAGAAGTCAGGAAAAGATGTATCTAATAAAAACTTGATTTGTTCTAAGTAAATTGATGAAGATATACTAGCTATTTCGCTTCTGTTTTCAGGCAAACTGAAGATAGTTTTATGGCATTTTGTGTTTGGAACCTAATGGTTCAATGCATATATAATACTTCATGTACAAAATCAATTAGAAAAAGAAGAGCCATTACTGCATTGGGTTTAAAAGTATTTAATAATTCTAGCTTGCATTAGCATCCTCCATAATCACAATAAAAAAAAAAAAAAACAAAGGTAGGCTAAGATGTGCTGCAAAAGTAGTCTTCCAAAATATCTAAATCTTCCACACTCCGTCCCAAACAATCCTAGTGTAGACCCAATCAATAAAGCCCAAGCATATTTGTAAGCTAAGTTGCTCAAATTCAGGCAGAGGTGCCAGATATGGGTATGTATCTATGAATTGACTCAAACTTAAAGACTTAATGATACAACACAAAAAGATCAGGTAGAGGATACTAATAGCTTGTAGTATAGAAGAGCTTGTAGTATACTAATATGCTACATCACTTCTGATGATGAGAAGGAAAAATAACAGAAGTACAAGTTTATATTTCCCAACATAAGCACAATAAAGGGCACACCTAGTGAACAATAAAAGCACCTGTAATTTACTTATGCCCTTACTGTCATAGCTTAAGTTATTTCCTTATATAAACATATATATATTTATCAGTTATTATCTGAAAATACTGAATATGTAACAAGCTTCATTAACAAAGACATGATGCATAGAAGGCATATTTTCCTGTGAACGACAGAGCTTGGTACTACAAGCTGAAAGCAAAAAGCACATGATATAAAGCTTATATGAAATATACTTATGTACAGCATCAATTCCATTGCAACAAGGCAAACTCTGGTTTACTTATGATGATAAGTAAAACAAGGTATACTCACCCATTCACCACGACAAAGAGAACGGTAGTATTTGGCAAATTTCTCACATTGATTAGACTCTTCACCCTTTGCAGCCAAGCACCTGCAATTGCTTCTAAGATTGTTAAAAGAAAGAAGTGGGGGCAAAAAAAACATTTGATAGTTCCATAACAAGCAGAATCTAAAATTTTACAAGCAGTGTACCTATGAAACTCAATGTAGCAGGTGAAGCAATGTCTAGTTTGATTTGTTGTAGGGAAACGAAAGTCAGCTGGGGCTGTTTTAGTTCAATCTGGGACAATATACAATGAAAAAGACGGCGTGGAAGAAATATCAGAGTTAATAGATGATAATTTGATGTGAATCAGTTACCAGTTCAAAGTGAAACTTTCCAATTATGACACCCAGAATCATGAAACCATTGGCAGGGTTTATAGATTAATCTTTCAAGAAAATTATACAGTAGAAAAATATAGACTCATAACATTAGAAGCCAATTGGAATGACTATGTATGAAGAATTAGTCACAGCCAACAGGCTTCCAAGAGAAACATACAATAAAGATAATTGCAGTTCCAAAATCCGACAAACGGGTATCTGAAAACTCTCACTGCAGAATCTAAGTGTTATCTAATTCATGGTTCACAAGTTGATGAAACATAATGGCAGTAGCCTCCAAAGTTGATTATGAGGAGTCTCAAGGCTGCTTGTAATACCCAAGACATAAATTGGTATGTGTACAATCACGAATTTGTTAATTTGTTAATCAGTTAGTTTCCTAATTAGAGTCTCAAGGATCGGTTAAAATCCTAAATGCACTAGAAGTGGTAGTTCTTATTTTAGCATATCTGACCAGGACTAGGATTGCTAGGATCCCACATGTAATCTTCTTTTATTGAATGGTAAACTTACTATAGGAAAATTTCCAGCATTACTATTTTGTTGATTGTCAGAATGATTCCTAAGGTCAAAGCCTATATGACATTTTCCTGTTATTTTGTTACACTGTTTTACATTTACAACTAGACCCAGATTAACCTCTTTAAACCCAAGAACAGTCATTTACCAAAACTCTACCACTTCCAGATAAAAACTGTGAAGTTCCCCACCAAAACATCAATTACTCCTCACAGACAAGGTCCATAATACCAGAAAAGCCTCTCAAAGGAAAGCTGTCCAACATAACAAATTCCTTAAATCATAGATAAGCCAAAAAATACATGAAAGTAACTTTATTAAGTTAAAAGAGGACAAACTAGTATTTGATTTTCCTTCTATACATTCCAACATAGAAAAAAAAAAGATATAGACTATAATTAAAAACACCTTATGCTGAAATAGACTTTCTGCTATTAAATATCTAATTTTCCTTTAGATAATACTCAGTATAAATCCACTACAGTCATCCAGTGTTCTTTGACTAATTCAGGATTTATGTTTCTAATGCAATAAAGGTTACTACAGTAAGACTTTTAGGGTATTATAAGAATTAGATATCGCCAGTGAATGTTTGGCAACCATGCAACAAGATGAAGTGAGCCAACTGCATCAGGCAGCATCGAGCAGCATCAGCAAGCAATTGGCAGAGTCAGTAACTTTTGGAGCATTTAGTTTTAATGTAATTGTGTTGATTTGGTTTGTAATATGTTAACTTAATTAGTTAAGATGTAATTTTGTTACTTTTAAGAATAGATCAGCTATGACAACTGAATTTGTAAGGCTAAAGATGTTATATGGTTGACTTAATAGCTTAGAATCTTGTACAAGTCATACCAATTTTAGTTGTTTATAGATTACCACTTTTGTTACTCTTTTATTTTATCAACAGATTTCAGTAATGAGAATTATGACTTTTCTTCTCAATTTTTGAGTTCATTTTTTCTCTGTTTTCTTTCTTTCATTTCATCCTTGTGCTGATACAAGTTTAGGAGCTGGTAAAAACCAATAAATCGTATCGAAAGCTTGATTCTTTGAGGGTCATGTTTGTTGAAAATTATCTGCTCTTGTTGTTTGTCTTGAAAGAAAAGAAACAAAAGCTTTTATGATCTTTTTTTGTTGTTGCTGAAACCATGAGTTTTTCACCTCTACCACCACCTGTTTTTGCTGGGGAGAATTACAACATCTAGTCAGTGAAGATGAGGACCTACTTGCAGGCACATGACCTATGGAGTGTGGTCCAATCAGACACAAAGCCATAAACCTTAAGAGCTAATCCAACCTTAGCTCAAATTAGGCAGCACAATGAGGACTGTACCAAGAAGTATAAGGCAATGTCCTGCTTGCAGAATGGAGTCTCAGATGCTATCTTCACAAGGATTATGGCCTGCAACTCTCCAAAGCAGGCAAGGGACAAGCTGAAGGAGGAGTTTCAAGGGTCAGACAAGACCAAGCAGCAGCAACTGATAAACATGAGGAGAGATTTCGAGAATCTGAAGATGAAGGAGTCTGAGTCCATCAAAGTATATGCTGACAGGATCATGTCAACTGTTAACAACATCAGACTGATGGGAGATGAGTTTAGTGATAGGAGAGTGGTTGAAAAAGTCATCACAACACTCCCTAAGAAGTATGAGTCTAAGATCTCCTCATTAAAGGATTCAAGGGATTTGTCAACCATCTCTTTGACAAAGCTGATTAATGCACTTTATGCATAAGAGCAAAGGAGGGCAAATACGATGAAGGAGTATTCAGATTTTGCATTTCAAGTTAGAACCAAGAAGAGTTCAAGCACCAGTTCAGGTTACAAGGGCAAGAAGCCCTGACAGAGAAGAAAGAAAAGACCAAAAAGGATGTAAGCAGGAAGAAATTCCCACCATGCTCACACTGTAAGAAATCCACTCATTTGGAGAAGTATTGCTGGTTTATGCCAAACATACAATGTAGAAACTGCAAGCAGCTTGGTCATATGGAGAAAGTCTGAAGAATAAAGGGAAGGCACCTGTTCAGCAGCAAAACCAAGCTCAAGCTGCTGAAAATGTCTAAGCTTAAGAGGAGCATGTCTTCACAACTTCATGTTTTGCTAGTTCAAGCAAGGTGAGGAAAAATTGATTGATTGATAGTTGATGTACACACCACATGGCCTCAGAGGAAAGCTTGTTCAAGGAATTAGATACCAACTTCAAGTCAAAAGTCAGAATTGACAATGGTGAATTTATTAAGCCCAAGCGCAAAGGCAAGGCTATGATCTGCACTTTAACAAGTAACAAAGACATTTCTAATGTGCTTTTTGTACCAGACTTAGACCAAAACCTATTGAGTGTTGGTCAATTGTTAGAAAAGGGTTATTCCCTTATGTTTGAGAACAATGTGTGTGTGATCAAGGATCAGAATGGTCAAGAGTTAGTAACTGTCTCTATGCTTGATAGATCATTTGTTTTGGATGTGAACAAGTTAGATGCAAGAGCTTACACCTGCACAACTGATGAATCATGTATGTAGCACAAAAGGCTAGGACATGTGAATTATACAAGTCACTTAGCCTGCTACATAAATTAAATCTTGTTGAAGATATGGCTCATGTGGAAGTTAAGAAGAATGTGTGTGAGGTCTGTCATCTTGGTAAGCAAACTAGACTACCTTTCCCAGTAAACAAGGCTTGGAGAGCACAAGGGAGGCTTCAGCTGGTCCATATTGATATTTGTGGACCTATGAATACCTCTTCATTAAATGGGAGCAAGTACTTTGCTTTATTTATTGATGATTTCTCAAGATTTTGCTGAGTGAGTTTTTTAAGGCAAAAATCAAATGTGGCTGAAGTCTCTATCAAATTGAAGGCATTGGTAGAGAACCAAATAGATTGCAAGATGAAGGCCATCAAATCAGATAATGGCACTGAGTATGTGTCATAAAATTTTCAGAAAATTTGTGAAGAAGCTGGAGTTCAACACCAGCTGACCATTATCTACACACCACAACAAAATGGTGTATGTGAGAGGAAGAACAGGACTGTGCTTGATATGGCCAGGTGACTGTTGTTTGAGAGCAAACTTCTCAACATTTCCTGGGCTGACACAGTCAATACCTTAGTATACTTGCTCAACAGACTACCAACAAATGCAGTCAAGGGAAAAACACCTTTTGAAGCTTGGTATGGGCACAAACCATCAGTATCTCACTTGAAAGTCTTTGGTTGCACCTGCTATACACTAATTCCTGCTAAAAAGAGAACTAAATTAGAGAAAAGGTCCATGTTTGGGATCTTTGTTGGCTACAATAGCATTAAGAAGGGGTATAGGGTGAACCTTCAACAAAAAAGGTAGTGGTGAGCAGGGATGTGAATTTCAGGGAAGACTACTATTGGAAATGGAATGGGACAGATGAAAGCTTGGCTGAGCAATATCAGGATGATGTTGAGCTGCAACAAATTAAGGATGAATCTGAAAATGAGGAGGACTATAATGATGTACCTGTTAGAGGCACAAGGTCTATCATTGATGTTTATCAGAGGTGTGATATGACTATTGTGGAACCAACCACATTTGAGGAAATGAAAATGAAGATTTTTGGACGGAAGCAATGCAGACAGAGCTGAACATGATCCAAAAGAATGACACCTGAAAGCTGGTAGGCAGGCCTGTGCATAGGAAAGTTATAGGGGTGAAGTGGGTGTTTAGAACCAAGCACAATGCTGATGGTTCACTAAATAAGCACAAGGCTAGGCTTGTTGTGAAAGGGTACAGACAGCATTATGGTATTGATTTCCTTAAAACCTTTGCACCAATGGCAAGGTTGGATACTATAAGGCTTTTGTTTGCCTTAGTAGCTTAGAAACAATGGAAGGTGCATCAGTTAGATGTGAAGTCTGCTTTTTTGAAAGGCTTTCTTATGGAAGAAATTTTCATTGAGCAACCAGATGGTTTTAAGGTTGCTGGTCAGGAGCATAAAGTATACAAACACAAGAAGACTCTATATGCCTTAAATAGGCTCCAAGAGCTTGGTATGACAAGATTGACTCCTACCTATCAAAACCGGGATTTGAGAAAAGCATTAGTGAGCTAAAACTTTATGTGAAAAAGGCTGAGAAAGAGACTCTTTTAATTGTGCCATTGTATGTCAATGATCTACTAATCACTGGAAGTAGAAATGAGATAATTGATGAGTTTAAAAGGCAAATACAAGATGTTTTTGAGATGACTGACTTAGGTCTAATGACCTACTTCCTTGGCATGGAAGTAAATCAGAATGAAGAAGGAATTTTTATAAGTTAGAAGGCTTTTACAAGGAAGATACTGAGCAAGTTTTGCATAGCAAATTGCAAACCTGCTAGCACCCCTGTGGCACAAGGAGAGAAGCTGTCAAGTAAACAAGAGCATGAAAGGGTGGATAAGAAGGGTTACAAAAGTCTGGTGGGCTGTCTGTTGTATTTAACTGCAACAAGACTTGATATAATGTTTGAAATAGGTCTTCTATCCAAATTTATGCATTACAGTAATGTGATTCATCTCAAAGCTGCAAAGAGAGTTCTCAAATATGTCAAAGGAACACATTATCTTGGGGTGATTTTTAAAAGAACTGAGGAGTAGAAGTTGCTTGGATATTCAAATAGTGATTGGGTAGGGTGTGTTGATGATATGAAAAGCACTTCAGGTTACTTCTTTACCTTAGGCTTAGGTGTTTTCTGCTGGAGTTTTAAGAAGAAATAAACAGTGGCACAAACAATTGCTGAGGCTGAGTATATTGCAGCTGCCATTGCTGTGAATCAAGCCATTTGGCTTAGGAAGTTGTTGAGTGACGTAAATGCTAATTAGATGGAATCAACAGAGATTAGAGTTGACAATCAGTCAGCTGTTGTTATTGCCAAGAACCCTGTGTTTCATGGCAAGACCAAACACTTTAAGATTAAGTATCACCTTTGTTAGAGAAGCTGAGTTAGCAAAAGAAGTTGATTTTAAGCATTGCAGCTCTGAAGTTCAATTGGCAGATATTTTGACCAAACCCTCTTACCTATGCAAGGTTTGAGGTTTTTAGAAGAAGCATGGGAGTTTGCAGCATGGTAGCCAAGGAGGAGTGTTAAATGTTTGGCAACCATGCAAAAAGATGAAGTGAGCAAACTGCATTAAGTAGCACCAGCAAGCAGTTGGCAGAGTCAGCAACTTTTTGGAGCAATTAGTTTTAAAATAATTGTGTTGATTTGGTTTGTAATATGTTAACTTAATTAGTTAAGATGTAATTTTGTTACTTTTAAGAATAGATCAACTATGACAGCTGAATTTGTAAGGCTAAGGATGTGATATGGTTGACTTAACAACTTAGAAGCTAGTACAAGTCATACCAGTTTTAGTTGTTTATAGATTACCACTTTTATTACTCTTGTATTTTATCAACAGATTTCAGTAATGAGAATTATGACTTTTCTTCTCAATTTTGAGTTCATTTTTGCTTTGTTTTCTTTCTTTCATTTCATCCTTGTGTTGATTCAACTTTAGGAGCTAGTAAAAACCAACACTTATCATTAACTGAACAAGGGCCAAAATGGAGGTTTCAAGAGATAGGCTTCTGTATGAAATAAGCAGTGACCATTCAAATCATATCCTAGTTTCATATAAGCAGCAAATTAGTTATCCAAAAAAACTTCACACCGAATCGCTGGTTTCCTAGAATTATTCCCTCTTCATGATAGATAAAGAGATTCAAGCGGCTAGACTACAATGACCAACAATCTGACATTAAGGCAATTTTCATTAATGGGGTTTGAGTCCTTGATCTAAACAACCCTTACATTAGGGCACCAAATTTCAAGAACATTCAACTTAAAAATTCATGGGACATACTCATTAAAAGTAACTTCTATGCTTCTCCGTCTATTTTCCAAAAATCTTCCAGAAACCAACTTCATCGATCTAAAATTTATTCACTGTATCCTTATATATTTAACTTAAAATGGTTCACTTCTTTTATTTTTTCAATACTTTCTATTATAAATTTCTAGGTTATATTTGTGAATGTTCTCATTCCTTGCCAATGCTTGGACAATAAGTGGAATTCTATGAATTTTAGAAGCCGTTTGATAAGAAGAATGTGAAAGTTTATTGCTTTTGGCAAATTTTAGAAGGGACCCTGTAGGACTCATTTTTTGGTCAAAGTAACTTTTCAATGCGCAGAAGTCCAACAACTATTTTTTCTATATATAAACCATATAATTTTTATTTTATTCAATTCAATTCTCAACACTCAACTCTCAACATGCTCGGTTTATTTTTCACAATTTCTTATTCTCAATTTTCATTTCTCAATTTTTTATTTTAAATTTTCAATTCCCAATTTTTTTTTAAAAATTGTCTAAATCCTTAGATTTTATTTTATTCAATTTTCGATGGCTTATCAACTTATTTGTTTGGATGACAAGCACATCTCCGATGTTCAATTACAAATGGTGAGAAAATATTATTTAATTATTTAGTTTTATTCCGTTAATTATTTTGATTTTAAGAAAATATTATTAAATTATTTAATTTTAAATAGTTAGTTATTATGTTGTTCAGACTATTAAATGTTTATGTCTATAAACTCAAGCTGAAGAAAGAATTTTGGAGACGTACATAAACAACTTAAGCGAAGGTGCGCCAAAGGTCATTCATGGACACTTGCGAGATGCAGACTTTTTATACGTGGCTCCCATGCTCGGGGGGACTAAATCGAATCCCCCATTCATTAGTGCTTTGGTTGAGAGGTGGAGATTGGAGACACACATGTTACATCTCCCCTACGATGAGTGTACAATTACACTCGGACGTCAGTTTACAACTCAGTCTACTGGTAGATGGGGATGTCGTTATGGGTTCGATTGTTAGTGCCGATTGGAGTGCAACATGCGAGCAATTGTAGGGGAAGGTACCAAACATGTTTAAGGGTAGCTGAATCGAGATGAGATTGTTGGAGGACAACTTCCAAACTATCGACGCTGTAAAGAGCAACATTGAAAAGGAGCACTTTGCGCATGCATTCATCTTGAGTTTGATTGAGTGTCTGCCAGATAAATCTCGCAATCTGGTACACTTGAGGTGGCCACCACTACTAGCTGGCTTGAGAGAAGTGGGACGACTTAGCCGGGATCGACAGTACTGGCGACATTGTACCGAGAAATGTGTCGATCGTCGATACTCGTAAATGCTAGAATAGACGGTTGCATGCTCTTTCTTCAATGTGGGCATGGTATTGACTACCATTTCTACAGCCCGAGTGCAAGTCCCTTATGAATTCTCACTCGTAATATGGTAAAACTCATTTGATACTATTGTTACCGTATCAAAATTTTTCATTGTTGTAATTTCGAAATAACATATTTTTTGTACAGGTGGAACAACCTCACCAAACACAATGGTATACCGATTGAGCTCAAGGGCATCCGACTAGCTTTAGACCAACAAACAGAAGAGGAATTTGAGTTTATTTATTTCAAATTTATCAGTTTTTTATTCCAACATTTTATATTAAATATTCGGCACTTGCTAAAATTTATGATTTTGTACTTCAGTTCATATGGATGCCATATGCGGATCTGAGGATTCAAGAATGCATCCTGAAAGAATTTTTGGCCAATTGCAGAATCTGCCATGAAAAAGTGACATTGATCCCTAATGCAAATTAATCTAAGTATGCAATTTGTCTATATGAATGATTGGATTTTAGCAATAGATAAATATCATTCACAACAATTAATAACATAAATAAACTAGGATAATCACATTAATTAATTTAATTCATCATTAACATGCTTAATAATATTTGAAAAATATTGCATGGCAACTCGATCTTTCATGAGTTTGGAAACCAAATTAGGTCCTTTCGGAATCCTTTACTTAGCAAATACGCATTTTAATAATCATTATTCACTAAGAATTTCTTAGCATTCATGTAAAGTAATAGGGACATGTCAGGTTTGAAACAATTTAATCACATAAACCTAAAAACTATGCAGATAATAGAGCTCATCAAAGTTATTATGAACCTCAATTTAATCGGGTCAGGATCTAAATTGAGCATGCACATTTCAATTATTATGTCCACTAGCCGTCGTCTGATTAGGATCGCTCAATTAATTCTAGTGCATCCAATCACGTATGAATGAAATGCAGACTTGATATTAATTGAAAACATGATCGATAGAGACAAAAACATCATAAGCATGAATAAAATGAATATTATTTAATTAAAGCAATCATCATAGCTTAAATAAAATTAAGCTATCATTGTTGATGACGAGATGTAAGAACACATAGCAAACATTATAAACTTAAATGTAAGAAAAGAAAAAATAAACCCTATCGAAGTGGTTGTCACCCAAAACTCCGACTGAAGATGACTCCTTTTATCCTTTCCTTTGCTCCTTTGCCGATAGTTCTCTAATAGCATTAGAAATGACACATATTTTCTCCCTAAACTTTTGTATTAATTGTCTCTTTTGTGCCATATTTAGTATACATATTAGGCATTTCATACTTAGTTTTTATGGTTTCTAACTCATTGTTGTTTGGTTTAAATTTTTAATATTCTATCTTTTTTTTTGTGCACTAATGTCCCCACATGCAGCATATATATATATTGCATTTAAAAATTATCAGCACAAGGACACATCTCAGTATATCAAGGCTAGAAAGAATCCAGAATGCAGCCACAAATTCAAGTTGAATTGCGACCAGTAATGTCGCCGCATAGGAATCTTTTTTTTGGAATGAATGAATTCAAGCTGCAATTACACCTTGAAGCACCAACATAAGAATTTCACATGTCGTCTCCACAATTAAAGATTTCGGATCGAGACTAGAAATGTGGTGACAATTTGCAGATTCATGAAGTTCACACCAGATCTGCGTGAGTGTACAACTGGACTGTAACAAACTTTTACAACTACAATTGGATCTGGATCTGAGGAGAGAGAAGGTTTACCATTCTTGAAGCCTAAAATTAAGGAGAAAAGATGAAGAAAATATCAAGAGTTGAAGGAATTAAATTCTGCAAATACTGTGTGTTTTTTGAGATTTAAGCTGGAGAACGGTGAGTTGACTGAGTCGACGAGCAACAACTCCTGACGAGGAGTGCTTGATGTTGTGCAAGTGGAGCATTTAGGGGATAATCTGAGTAGCCTAGAGATAGTATGCTCCGATGTATTTGTTAACTCCTCTCTTTTGATGATGATGAATTATTATTGACATTTATATGAATACGAGAGTATCTTTCATTGTTAAATTTACTTTGATTATTATTTAATGTTTTTCATCTGTTTATTCTTGGATCTAAATGCATCAAACACAAGAGTGCATTTGTAGTCTACTAACATCGAGAGATGCGGTGACAAGTTAGGTTAACAAGGAAGACAGTGAGAGTTGCTTGGGATTAGAAGAGATTCTGATCACTTGTTCCTAGGTACACAACGTTGTTCACACCGAGAGGTGGAGTAATTGTGGGTACTATTTGATTTACTTTCAGTTGCACTAACATTTAACATTTATAATTACATTGACAATTTTAACTATCTTAGAGTGCAAATTAGATTTAATTGTGCTAACATCTTTACTCGCATTTCATCTAATTTTAGTATTAGTTACTTCAACATCTGAACATCAAGAACCCATTCCCTGTGGGATCGATATCTGATAAAATTAATCTATCCACTATACTTGCATCGAGGTGTATCTGCTTGCACAATTGCTATGACGTTACAGGCTTATCAAGTTTTGGCACCGTTGCCGGGGATTTAGCATTTGTTTGATGTTTATGTTTGTAGACGCAATTAATTCTTCTTACTTAATTTCTAATTTTTACTTATTTGTTGACTTTCTTGTTGTTAACTTCTTTCAGAATTCCTTAGGAGTAGCATGTCCACAAGGAGAAATTCAAAGGATATTGTGAACTTTGATTCGAAACTCGAGAGAACGCTTAGGAGGAGAAAACAAGGACAAAAGAAAATGGCTGGCAACAACAACAACAACATTAACTTATCACCATTGTTGCCACAAGATGTAGTTCCTCCAATACAACCACAAGTTGTTAATAATCTACCACCACTGCCACCACAAGTTGAACAAGTGCAAAATAGGACAATCCGAGATTTTCTTGTTCCTATTCTTGATGATTTACAACCAGAGGTTGTGAGATCAACTATTCAAGCAGAAAATTTTGAGTTGAAACCAGTGATGTTTCAAATGTTTAATTCAAATGGGTAATATTCTGGTTTGCCTCATGAAGACGCAAGAGAACATTTAAAATCTTTTTTACTTATTTGTACATCCTTTAGTCAACATAGTGTCCTTGATGATGCCTTGAAAATGTAATTATTTCCTCATTCGTTGCAGGGTAAAGCGAGAACATGGTTATTGGGATTGTCGGCTAGATCCATTACATCTTGGAATGTGCTAGCAATGCAGTTTGTTTTACGTTTTAATCCGCCAACAATGAACGCAAAGTTGCAAAATGACATTACAGCGTATCATCAGCTAGATGATGAGAACTTACTTATAACATGGGAGCATTATAAGACTCTAATTAGACGTTGCCTAATGCATGGAATTCAACAAGAGATCCATATAGAGATCTGTTATAATGGATTGAATGCTCAGACAAGAAATCTTGTCGACTAGTCTGCTAATGGTTTTCTGTTGGATTACACTTACAATGAAGCTGTACGAATTCTAGAGAGAATTGCACAGAATGATTATCAATATTCAATCTCTCATTTCGCTCAAGTAAAAACTAATCCTGGTGTTCTTGAATTAGATGCTATTTCTGCTTTGAGTGCGTAAGTATCCTTTCTGGCCAATATTATAAATAATATGAAGGGAACAAGTGATGTTGCTCTTATTCAAGTGGCCCAACAAATGGATGCGCCGACATTTTCCTATGAGACTTGTGGCGACAACCATAGTTATGAGGATTGCCCACAACATGCTGAAAATGCATTTTACATAAATAACATCAGAGGAAATTCCTATGGTAATACATATAACAATAGAGCTCAACAACATTGGGGAAATCAGAATGCTTCGACATTCAAATATGAAAATTCCTCAAATCAAGGGAGTTATAGACAAGGGAGTTACCACAACAATAAACAGCAGAATTTTAATCAGAATTCGCAGGTACATTCGCACCCTGATCAATTGTAGGCACAAAGCCAGATGCAACCATAATTGCGATTGCAGCCATAATAGAATACAATGCCACAAATGCAAGGACAGCATCAACAACAGCAGCAGTTTTTTCAACAAAGGTCAGATCCTATGGCTGCTCTTGAAGCACTGCTACGAGAGCATATCACGAGAACTGAAGAAATCGTGCAAGGCAATTCTTCCTTTATCAGAGCATTAGAAGCCCTGCTAGGATAGTTGGCTTCTAATTTGAGTACATGGTCACCAAGTGCTCCACCTAGTGATACTGAGAATCCAAAGCAAAGAGGGAAGGAGCATTTAAGGCCATTACGCTGTGAAGTGGAAAGCAAATGGCTGAACCAAGCAGTTCGAATCGAGACCATGTCGAGGCAATCGAACCAACACAACAAGGAGAAGTTGCAGCTGAAGGAAACTCAATAGAAATAAATGAGGAAGAGCCAACGTTAGTGACATCTATGCCTACTATTTGCCCAACAAAGTTGTCGATATAATTGCCTGTGTCGATGCATCCGGTTATTTCACAACAACCCACTGCTATGATACCTTTTCCATTTTCGCAAAGATTTAAAGAGAAAGACCATGATAAGGACTATCAAAAGTTTGTTTCTACATTTTGAAATAATTACATATTAATATACCTCTTGTTGATGCTCTAGTGCAGATCACAAGTTATGGGAAATTCATGAAGGAGTTGTTATCAAGGAAAAAGAAAGTGTCCGAAATTGAGACGATTGTGCTCACAGAGGGGTGCAGCGCTATACTAACTAACAAGTTGCCACAAAAAATGAAAGACCCTGACAGCTTTACAATCCCATGCTCCATTGAAAATCATTATCTAGGTAAAACTTTATGTGATTTGGGAGCTAATATTAATCTCATGTCTTTATCTACATTCAGGAAATTAAGAATTGGATCAATGAAGCCCACTGCAGTGACATTACAACTTGTGGATAGATCCTTAGTACAACTTGAAGGCCAGATCAAACACGTTCTTGTCTAGGTTGATAAGCTCGTGTTCCCTGCCGATTTCATAATCCTTTATTGCAAGGCAGACAAGGAAGTGCCCATCATTCTGAGGTGACCATTCTTGGCAACGAGACGTACTCTTATCGATGTTTTCAAGGGTGAGCTTGTCATACATCATAACGATAAGCATGTGACCTTCAGTGTATTTGAGGCATCTCCGTCCAAGAGTAAAGAGCAGTGTCACCGTATTGACATGCTGGATGAAATAATTATGGAAGAGTTCAATGAACGGAGTTTAGCAATCCTAGATGAAAATGCAGTGACATCTGATGATAAAATCCTAGCTGAATAAGAAGATGACTCAATAAGAAGATGAAAGAAGTAGTGAAGAAAAAGATTATCAAGTGGCTAGACGCGGGCATCATCTACCCTATTTCTGATAGCAATTGGGTGAGCCCTGTCCAATGTGTGCCCAAGAAGAGTGGTTTCACAGTTATAAGCAATTACAAGAATAAGTTGATCCCTACTCACATTGCGACTGGCTGACGAGTATGCATGGATTATCGTCGACTGAATGCGGCCACAAAGAAAGACCACTTTCCACTGTCATTCATTGACCTAATGTTGGATAGGCTAGCTAGTAAAGCCTATTACTGCTTCTTAGATGACTACTTTGGATATAACCAAATTACCATTGCGTCGGAAGATCAAGCAAAGACCCTATTCGCATGCCCATTTGGAACCATTGCCTTTCGAAGTATGCCTTTTGGATTTTACAATTCACCAGCCACATTCCAGAGGTGTATGATGGATATATTTTCGGACATGATCGAGGATTCTTTAGAGGTATTCATGGACGATTTTTCGGTGTTGAAGCCCAATTTTGACCGACCCTTTTCCATTTTTGAAACTCAAATAAATAAGTAAAATAAATAAATTTTATTTATTTTAAAAAGTCCTAAAATACAAACTCAAATGGCCATATTACACCCAAGCTCAATTGTCTAATCCTAGCCCAATTACAAAAGACCCAAACCATGGCCCAATACACCAAACCTAAAGTCAAACCCTAAACCACTTGCATCACTAGCTGTCGTCCCTCACCCAATCAGAAGCTTTTACGTTAGCACCACCACCACCGCCACTGGTACTTGCAAAGGAGAAAAGACAGATTTTAATGGCGAAGAACAAATTATCATCATTGTAATTTTAGGCTTTAAAAGCCGATTCTAAATCAATTGTAAGGGTACTGACCTTTTGTTGAACATTCGAAATCAATAAAAAAAAAGACATTCAAAAACCAATACAAACAGATAGCATTTGAAGTCAAATAGAAAGACATGCAATTAATATCAAAATCAAAGGTAGATTCCAAGCATTCAGAGAACAAGTGCACAAGGTATACAATTTCAATAAATATTTATTTACTATTGACCATTCGAATTTCAAAATAGTTTATAATTTAAATATATTAATATATTTATTTATTATGCTATTAAGGTCATTTATTATTTCTAAACATGCATTTATTGTATATTAAGTATAATAAATAAATATTAAATAATATTAATAAATACAAAAAATTGAAAAGTCAGTTAGGGTTACATTCCTTTGGTGGCGTCGTCATCGCCTGAAGTCGCGAAGGGATCCTCTCCGAGTGTTGTCGTTGTGTGTGGATCTACAAAGAGAAATACCGAAAAGGGTTAGAAACAAGATGAATAATGATAGATTTCGAAATGGGTTATTTCCCAGCTGGTCCTTCTGCTTTTTAAAATTTTACAATCAGGTCCTTTTTATATTTTTAAATTTGCCTAGTAATTTTAATAGCTTTTCAATTTAGTCCCTTGATTCTCTGGAAGTATAGGAAGTTGCCATGTGTGTTTTTTGGTTTATTTATACAATTAGTCCTTCCTTTTTTTATTTTGTTTCAATTTCATTCTTAAATCAAATTTTATTTTACTCTAAATCTGTCCCGTAATTTTAAATTATTTTCAATTTGGTCCTTTCACTTCTGAAAGCCTGAGAAGCTGTCACGTGTCACTCTTTTTTGGTTTTATTACCTAAAAGGTCCCTAAATTTTTCAAAAATCATATTTTAACCCTTAAACTTTTCTAAAATTACATTTTGATCCTTAAACTTTTTCAAAATTACATTTTGACCCCTAAACTTTTCCAAAATCACATTTTAACCTTCAAACTTTTCCAAAATTAAGTTTTGACCTTAAACTTCTCCAAAATTATGATTTTACCCTTGAATATTCAAAAATTACCATTTTACCCTCAAACATCCAAAAATTACCATTTTGCCCCTAAATTTCTAAAATCATTTTCAACCTTAAATTTTCCAAAAGTTCGATTTTAATCCCAAATTTTCCAAAAATTTTAATTTTAACCCCCAAATTCCTCAAAAATTACGCTTTCATCTTGAATGGTCCGAAACTCCATTTTTGACTCGTTTATTTTGTTTTTCTTTTTTTTTTCTTTGATGTTCATACATAGAATTTAATTATTATTCTTTCTTATTTTGTATTTATTAATTTTATGTTTAATTTTTGCATATTTATTTATCTAATTAATTATTTTGTTTAATGTTATTTAATTTTTGCTATTAACTGCCAATTTATATTTAATTTACACGTTCTTTTTCAAATTATTTTTACATACAAATAAGCCTTTAAAATCGAGGCAATATCTTTTTAGTGTGAAAATCTAGAAAAATCTTGTCCTAACGTGCTGGGTGTAATTTTTTGTATAATCTACACGAATCGGATATCCTCTTTAAAACTTTTCAAAGTGCCCTTCAATTTCGAAATTTCGAGAACATCGTGCCCTAACGTGTTGGACATGACTTTAATTCTCCGAGAAATTCGAAACACGCGAGCATTTTTCTTCAAATTTGATTTTTGAAAATCATGCAAAATGAGTTATGTGTAAAAAGATCATATTGTAAACTTCGCTCAAGATTTCAAAGTTTTAACAAACAAAACCCAAAAATAATCAATATGGTACCAATTTTAGGCGTGTGAGGGTGCTAATCCTTCCTCATACGTAACCGACTCTCGAACCCATTTTTTGGATATCGAAGACCAAAATATATTTTTTAAAAGGAATTTTAAATGTTTTGTGGTGATGCAATCACACCATACAAAAAGATTGGTGGCAACTCCATATTTCAATTTTTAAATATTGTTCGAGACTTGTTTATTTTTCTAAAAATAAACGTTTCGACAGCTTGGCGACTCTATTAAGGACACTTTTAAATAAAAGCCAAAAGTTAATTATTTTCAGGTCTTTTGTTGAAAATTTTTAAACCTTCGGTTTTGTTTAATTTACGATCCTTTGCATTTTTGTGTGATGTTATATTATGTCGATATTGCCAGTTAAGTTTGCATTCATATGCATTTGTTACTACCCTTTTAAGTGGAAGTGGAAAACTACTTCTTCATGAGGTTTTCACCTTTGTGCAGGATAGTGAATCGCTTTTGGGATTACATCCATACCCATGTTTTCGTGAAGTTTTCACTTTCGTACAAACATGTGGGAAATGTGTCCCCCTAAATCGAACTCATCTATATGAGCCTGTAATAGGTGAGGATCGAGTAATCTGCTGGTTTGGGTATGCTTTACTCTAGAGCCTAAACCACATATAATGAGCCGTAAGTACTTTCCTTAGAAAGAGTTATACCTAACTTTTAGCAACTATCCAAGACAAGTTCTTAGGTTCTTTGTTTTATACCTTATATTAATATTGATGTGTTTTGCTAACTTGTTCTATTTTGTCTCTTTTGCTTGCATTGCATCATCATACAAGAAAAGGTATTGATTTAATCTCGATTACCAAATAGGTAATTTCATCATGGAAGACGAATTTCTTGATAGAGTGGAAGATATCATGGTTGCGCGTTTATGGTCAGAGGAACGACAACGTGAGAAAGGAGGCAGTTTGGAATAGGGGCATTTATTAGAATTTTAGGATTATACTCGGATTAAGGTAACTCAAAACAGTTTGCAAGAATTGAGAGACATCTGAGGTTAGTGAGATAGTGAGACGAAGCAATTATTTTATCGGGACCATGGAGACTTACCTTACTTACTCGAGGTGAAGATAGATAAACACCTCTTTCGAGCTCTGACCCAGCACTGGAATCCTGCATATAACTATTTCTCCTTTGGAAACTTCGACATGATACCCACAGTGGAAGAATATACATTATTAATTCGTTGCCCAAGGATTCAAGTCGACAAGGCATATTCGAAAGATGCATGTGTCCCAAACTTTTTGAAAAGACTCGTGAATATAATCGAGATGAGTGAACAGTGGGTTGTGTCTAGGATCGAAGTTAAAGGAGATAATAAGTGTATGAATTGGAAAAGTTTGCGAGATCTAATACTGGCACACCGAGATGTGAAGAAATGCATTGACATTTTCACTCTTGGCATATATGAGTTAGTTCTTTTCCCAAAAGCATTAGGGTATGTGAAAGATGCAGTTGCGATTTTGTTTGATCGGCTTAGTAAAGGAGTCACGCCATTCCCAGCAATCCTCGCCAAGACCTTCAGATCATTAAATGCTTGTCGAAGAGAAGGAGAAGAGAGGTTCATCAGTTGTGTGCCACTTTCGACAAGCTCAGAGATAGGCTGAAATCACTCACCCAAATGAGAGAAGTGGTTGATTACATGCAAATGTTAGCCGTTGAAGCTGATATAATGAGCATGTAATACGAATCAAACAAAGGAAGGGAGAAAATTAGTTGGATTTCTTAGGAAGATCAAAGCTTTAGGAAATAAGGCAAAGTCATTTATGTCATTCGCTTTATGTAAAGAAATTTGTCTTCTAGAGAAGTTGTTCTAATGGAATTGAGTTCAAAATTAATGTCTTTTCTTATGCATACATGCATTAATAAGCTGCACATTTTATTAACTTGCATTTAATTCCATAAGTGGAATTGTGTCAAACCTTTAGTGGCTACCCGAATAAGGTAAGAGACACGGTTATATTTTTGCTTTTAATCGCAATATATTTTGATTCTGTTTGCATTGCATTTTCATCAAAAAAGGTGTTGATTCATACTCTATTTCCAAATAGAGAACTGATCATGAGAAAACGGATTCCTTAATAAGGTAGAAGTCAACATGGTCGTGCGTATGTAGTCAAAGAAAAACAACAATGAAAATTGATGACCTATCAAAGGGGTACATATCAAAGCTTTGGGGTTACACCTAAATACATGAAAGCCATAACAGTTTGCAAGAGCTGAAAGAAGTATGGAAGACAAAATGAGGCAAAAGTTCAAATTCGAATATGTTGATTTGCCTTACACACTCAAGCTTAGTTGCTTCACTTTCAAAAACATGAACATAAGGAAGAGGAATACGTTACGTTACCCGAGGATTCAAAAATCATAAGACCTATTCTGAATGAGCGAGCATTGGGTTACAGCCCTAATCAAGGAAAAGGGGATAACAAATACATTACTTTGGAAAACCCGCAAGACATAGTGTACCTAGATGCAAGAAATAATGTCGTTATCTTTGCTTCAAAATTCAAATATTTGATTTGCCTTACACACTCAAGCTAGTTACTTCACTTTCAGAAACATGAACGTAAGGAAGAGGAATACGTTACGTTGCCCGAGGATTTAAAAATCATAAGACCTATTCTGAATGAGCGAGCATTGGGTTACAGCCCTGATCAAGGAAAAAGGGGATAACAAGTACATTACTTTGAAAAACCCACAAGACATAGTGTGCCCAGATGCAATAAAGAATGTCATCATCTTTCCTTCAAACACGTATGAGTTAGCCATCTTCCCTAAAGTGTTGGGGCACGTAGAGGGCGCGATTGTAGATTTGTTTGACCAGTTTGACAAGAGAATCATGAATGTTCTAGCAATCTTAGCCACTAAACACCTGTCTAAGAAGGAGCAAAAAAGGTTTATTGGTGCATAACTTTTGCTAGTTTAGTTCCGTGGCCATTTTTTTGGAAAGTCAAAAGGTTTATTGTAGAGTATTCTCTAAGGGCTACTCTCAGTCGAATGAATTTATGGCTATCTGAGACAATATGATATCGCCAAAGGAAATTAGAAATAAATGAGGAATGACTCTAACGCTCTTAGGGGTGAGTTTGAGATAGGGACCATTTCACAAGCAAAGATTTGACCAAGTACTAGAAATGACTAACCACTTGTAAACTTTAGCCATTCAAGACCGACACTTTGAATTTGAAATCAGGGTCAAATCGGAGCAAAGTTTAGCTTGGAGAATTAAACCTTTGAGCATTAAGGCACGATCATGCATGTATCTGCCTTATGTGCAGAAATTTGTTTTCTAGTAAAGTTGTTCTAATGGAATGGAACCAAGAATCAACGCCTTTTTACATACATTTTATCATTCATTTGCATTGCACTTCATGCATTAAATTTCAATAAGATCTCGCATATTTGAAACATTCATGTGTGTAAGAGTCACCAACCCTAAATGAAAATAAGAGGAAACTTGATAAGTCGAGATAGGGAATGCTAAAAATTCGAGCAAAATCATGTGGAGAGTGGAACCTATTGAGAGTTTGTCCCTATACCCTTGGAAGTGTTTTGACAACTAGACTGTGGAGGGGTTTCCTGTAGTTTTTAGGACTTTTCCAGAGTAATATTTAGGACATATTATTGCTCTAAACCTGAGAGCAGTAGTGATCCTTTTATAAAGGGCACATGACTATTATATTTTATTTCAATAAAAAAGATGCATTGTTTTTGTCCCATTTGGCAAACACCTTACCATTCTTCTCATTCGTTCATACCACAAATAATCATTCTTTAGTTCAATTATTCTTTCGATCCCCTTTTGCCTTTATGTTGGGTCCCTTGATATCAAGGATACGAGCGACACTGCTATTGACTCGGAGCTCTTTTGAGAAAAACATGTGTCCAGAAAAACCTCAAGACTTTGAAGGTGACCAAGATTGTAACTTATCTTCCGATTTGTTGAGAATGGTAGAGCAAGATGAAAAACAAATCCTGCTTCATGAAAAGTTGGTGGAAATTGTGAGTCTGGGAAATAAGGAAGAAAAGAAAGAAGTGAAAATCGGGACAAGCATTTCTAGCGAAATAAGCTACTCCATGGGTTCAAAGATGTTTATGCGTGGTCCTATCAGGATATGCCGGGGTTAAGTACCGATGTTATAGTACATAGACTCCCTATAAAGGAGAATTGTAAACCTGTTCAATAGAAGCTTTGAAGGACGAGACCTGACGTACTGTTAAAGATAAAAGAAGAGGTTAGAAAGCAATTCGATGATGGCTTCCTCCAAATGGTCAAGTATTCAGAATGGGTAGTTAATATAGTTTTAGTCCTTAAAAAAGATGAGAAGGTATGAATGTGCGTCGATTATCGAGATTTGAACAAGGCAAACCCAAAGGACAATTTCCCTTTACCTTGGTCGATAATACAACAGGTCATGCGTTGTTCTCCTTCATGGATGGCTTCTCCGGATATAACCAGATAAGGATGGATCCCAAAGACATGAAAAAGACTACCTTTGTCATAATGTGGGGAACCTTTTGTTATAAGTTTAGGCCCTTTGGACTTTAAAACTCGGGGGCGACATATCAAAGAGCTATGGTAACTTTGTTTCATGATATGATGCACAAAGAAATCGAGGTTTATGTTGATGATATGATCGCAAAATCCCGCACATGTGAAGGTCCTAAGAAAATTGTTCTTGAGGTTAAAAAAGTTCCAGCTAAAATTAAACTCGGCCAAGTGCACCTTTGGAGCCACCTCAAGCAAGTTATTAGGGTTTGTGGTCAGTAAGAGGGGTATTGAGATTGTTTCAAATAAGGTCAAGGCCATATAAGAGTTACCACCACCTCGTACACAAAAAGAAGTTCGAGGTTTCCTAGGAAGACTGAAGCATATCGCTCGGTTCATCTCACAATTAACCGAGAAATGTGATCCTATCTTTCGTCTCCTCAGAAAACATAACCCAGGCGTGTGGGATGACGAATGTTAGAAAACTTTTGATAAGGTCAAACATTATTTATCCAATGCTCCAATCTTAATACCGCCAAGCCCCAACAAGCCATTGATCTTGTACTTGACAATTTTTGAAAATTCTATGGGATGTGTACTAGGCCAATATGATGAGATTGGAAGGAAAGAAAGAGCCATATACTACATCAGTAAAAAAGTTCACCGATTGTAAAACAAGGTACTTATCAATTTAAAACCTATGCTGCGCATTAGTTTGGACTACTCGAAGGTTACAACATTACATGCTATACCATACAACATGGCTAATCTCAAAGTTATATCCATTAAAATACATGATGGAGTCAACCGCATTAAATAGGAGGATGGCTAGATGGTAGATCCTACTCTTCGAATTTGATATAGTCTATGTAAGCAAAAAAGTAGTAAAGGGAAGTTGTAATAGCGAATTTCCTAGCTAGAAGAGCTTTAGAGGATTATGAGCTAATAGATTTTGACTTCACGAATGAAGATTTAATGTATATTGCAATCACTGATGAAGGAGTTTCGAAAGAACAACCTTGGAAGCTAAATTTTCACGGTGCCTCGAATGCCACGGGTAATGGAATTGGGGCAGTTTTGGTATCTCCAAAAGGTGACCATTATCCTTTCACTAGTAAGCTCGACTTCAACTGTACAAATAACATGTCCAAATATGAAGCATGTATCATGGGAATCCATGCAGCCATAGAACGACAGATTAAAATTTTGGAAGTATACGGGGATTTTGCACTTGTAATCTACTAACTCAAAAGAGAATGGGAAACAAGTGACTCCAAGTTAATTGACTATTGAAAATTGGTTCTCGAGTTAATCAAAGAGTTTGATGACATTACATTTCATTATCTCCCACGAGATGAGAACCAAATGGCTGACGCTTTGGCTACTTACCTCGATGATTAAAGTAAACAAGCCAAAGGACATAAGGCCCATTTTTACGAGGCTTCTACCTACTATTACAACATCGAGGAAGAAGAAAGGGATGACCATCCTTGGTACCAAAACATCTTGCATTATATAAGAGACCGCAAGTACCCAGAGCAATCTACTGAGAATGATAAGCGGACTTTGAGAAGACTGGCAATTGATTATGTCTTAGATGGAGAAATCCTATTTAAGAGGAGCAAAGATCAAGTGTTACTAAGATGTGTTAATGCTATGAATGCTAGGAAAATCCTAGGAGAAGTCCATGAGGGTATTTGTGGAACATATGCCAATGGTTTCACAATGGCTCAACATATAATGAGATTTGGTTATTATTGGTCTACTATGGAAAATGATTGCATTAACTATGAGGTGTCACAAATGTCAGATTTATGGGAAAAGGATCCATGTGCCGTCTTCACCTCTCCATGCCTTACCATCCCCGTGGCCCTTTTCCATGTGGGGCATGGATGTCATCGGACCAATCTCACCAAAAGCATCCAATAGACATCGATTCATCTTTGTGGTCATTGACTACTTCACTAAATGGGTAGAAGCTGCTTCATATGCTAATGTTACAAAAACTACGGTTAGTAAATTCCTAAAAAAAGAGATCATTTGTCGATATGGAATGTCAGAAAGAATCATATCTGACAATGCTTTAAATTTGAACAATAGCACGATAGCAGAAGTTTGTTGTCAGTTCAACATCAAATATCACAACTCATCTCCCTATTGCCCAAAGATGAATGGGGCAGTAGAGGCAGCTAACAAGAATATCAAGAAGATCGTTGGAAAAATGACAGAAACTTATAAAGATTGGCATGAAAAGTTACCATTTTCCCTTCTTACTTATAGGACCTTAGTCAGAACTTCTACTGGGGCAACACTGTTCTCGTTAGTCTATGGGATGGAAGCAATTCTACCTATCGAAGTAGAGATTCCTTCTCTTCAAATTTTGTCAGAATTAAAATTAGATGAAGCATAATGGGTTCAATCCAGATATGATCAGTTGAATTTGATTGAAGAGAAGAGATTGAAAGCGGTTCGTCATGGTCAAATGTACCAGAAACGAATGATGTGATCTTACAACAAAAAGGTTCGCCCTAGAGAGTTTCATGAAGGAGACTTGGTTCTAAAGAAGATACTCCCTATACAAAAGGATTTTCGAGAGAAGTGGACGCCTAATTGGGAAGGACCGTATGTGATGAAGAAAGCCTTCTTTGAAGGAGCTCTCGTTTTAATTGAAATGGATGGGAAAGAGCTCTACAATCCCGTAAATTCAAAATCGATGAAGAAATATTTCACCTAAAAAATAAAAGGTTAAGGTGAAAACCCGTAAAGGGCATCTCGAAACCTAATGAGATTTGAGTTGAAAAAAAAAGAGAGGTCGAGTTGAAAACCCGTAAAGGGCATCTCGAAACCTAAGGAGATTTGAGTTGAAAACTTGAAAAGGTGGCTTAATTTTGAATAAGAGAAAAGAGGCATGAAGTGGTCTTCTCTCTCAAAAGTAGCAAGGTGGAGAAACTTTACACCTTGAGACATTGACAAAGTACTCTAAGTTTCATGGACACATGTCAAGCTCAGAATGGTCTTCATCAAGTTTGCTCAATGAAGCTCATACTTTGATATCTGAGGCACTTAACTCCATTCTTTGTTCACTTTATGCTTGGCAACTTTTGACTAGTACGAGTCATTTTTAATCCTTTTCTTTCATTTGAGCTTTGCCTCTAAGAAATTCAATTTTATTCGCCTTGCAGTCATGTTCAAGCATTTTTGCATCAAATTAACGGTTAATGAACCAAAAATGATTTCATTCATGCAAGCTTTGCCTTCAATCATATCCAATTTCATCCACCTTACAATCTTGATTCAAGCACTTTTGTATTTGAAATAACGGTTAGTGGTCTAACGATAGGAATAAAAGGATTTCTACATATTGTTCTGGAAAATTTCTAAATAAGTACAGGGACCTGAAATAGGACCACTAGTTGGAAATAACACAAATTTGAAGGATAGAAGGGTTTTGAAACAAATAGTTTAAAATATGTTTCATGTCAAAGATACTATACCAAAAGAAAAACATGATAACATATCAGTGATAAGACTTAGATAAATGACGAACAATGTCGATCTAAGGACTAAAAATAAAATCATTCTCAGAGATGACATTTTTGCATCCATCATTCACACCCATGTGGTTAGGAGCATTTGACTCATTCTAATAATCTGACCTACATAGAGGTCCATTAAAGTATAGCCTATATGTTTCATTACCATATAATGGCGAAATGAACCAAGGAAACATGAAGATTTAAAGGGAAAGGTTGAGACCGCAACGGCGAACCCAATACCTTAAAAGATGAGATGAGAAAGATTGAGGCCGTAACGGTAAACTCGATACCATGAAGATTTGAAGGGAAAGGTTGAGGCCATAACTATGAACCTGGTACCTTAGAAGATGTGATGGGAAAGATTGAGGTCGCAACGGTAAATTCGGTACCATGAAATGTGATGAGAAAGGTTGAGGCCGCAATGGCGAACCCGGTACCATGAAGATTTAAAAGGAAAGGTTGAGGTCGCAACGACGAACCCGGTACCTTAGAAGACGAGATGAGAAGGATTGAGGTCGTAATAGCAAACCGGTACCATGAAGATTTGAAGGGAAAGGTTGAGGCTGTAATGACGAACCCGACACCTTAAAAGATGGATGAAAAGGATTAAGGTCATAACGGTAAATTCGATACCATGAAATATGATGGGAAAGGTTGAGGCCGTAACGACGAGCCTTATACCCTAAAAACGAAGAGGTGTAGATTAAAGCCGTAACAGTGAATCTTTTACCTCGAAGTTACAGTGGATCAGATCAAAATACAAAACTAAGTCTTTATCTTTCTGAAGTTACAGTAAGAGCAAGATAAAGTTTCGACATCAAATCCTATCTTCTTGAAGTTGAAGTGGAGTTGGATTCAAACTATATCATTCTAGTTTTTTACCCTTAAAGAGGGGCAGATCACCATCAGCCAATCTCTTACCTCGAGCCTGGGGCATATTGTAGCCATCTGATCATTTATCCCGAGCCTGGGGCAGATCACCATCAGTCAATCTCTTACCCCAAACCTAGGGCAGATTGCAGTCATTCGATCTTTTACCTTGAGCTTGAGGCAGATCACCATCAGCCAATCTCTTACCTCGAACCTAGGACAGATTGCAACCATTCGATCTTTTACCTCGAGCTTGGGGAAGATCACCATCAGCCAATCTCTTACCCCGAGTCTAGGGCAGATTACAGCAATTCGATCTTTTACCCCGAGCTAAGGGCAGATCACCATCAATCAATCTCTTACCCTGAGCCTGGGGCAAATTATAGTCATTCAATCTTTTACCTTGAGCTTGGGGCAAATCGTCATCAGCCAATCCCTTACCCCGAGCTTGGGACAGATTACAACCATCCGATCTTTTACCCTGAGCCTAGGGAAGAACACCATCAGTCAATCTCTTACCCCGAGCTTGGGGCAAATTGTAACCATTCGATCTTTTACCTCGAGCCTGGGATAGATCACCATCAGCCAATCTCTTACCCCGAGCTTGGAGCAAATTGCAGCCATTCAATCTTTTACCCCGAGCTTAGGGCAGATCACCATCAACCAATCTCTTACCTCGAGCCTAGGGCAGATTGCAACCATTTGATCTTTTACCCCGAGCTTGAGGCAGATCACCATCAGCCAGTCTTTTACCTCGCGATAGGGGTAGATTGCAACCATCCAATCTCTGAAAAAAAAAATCTCTTACCCAATCATGAGGCAGATTGAAACCACAAATCCCATCTTTTACCCTCAAGTCAAGAGGGCAGATTCAAGCTACCATTTCACAAAAGCGAATATCAATTCCTCTGAAGTTGCAGTGGGGTGGAATGAAATTTTAAATCCCATCTACCTGGTGAAACACAAAGAAGTGGATTAAGAGATGAAATCACAACACCGAAGAAGTAGAGAAGCAGATGTAGTGAAGTTGAACAACTAATAAGGCGAAGGGTGAGCCAGTTGAAAAAAGAGCATCGAAGAAATGAGACTTGTCAAGATTGGGCCTCCTTTTGGTCTTTGCTCTATTCCTGTTATACAGCAACAAGTAAAGAGGGGTAACTATTGAAGCCCAATTTTGACCGGCCCTTTTTCCATTTTTGAAACCCAAATAAATAAGTAAAATAAATAAAATTTATTTATTTTAAAAAGTCCTAAAATACAAACCCAAATGGCCATATTACACCCAAGCCCAATTATCTAATCCTAACCCAATTACAAAAGACCCAAACCATGGCCCAATACACTAAACCTAAAGTAAAACCCTAAACCACTTGCATCACCAACCGCCCTCCCTCACCCAATTAGAAGCTACCACGTCAGCACCGCCACCAGCAAGTTGCCACTGCCACCACCACCGCCACTGGTACCTATAAAGGAGAAAGGACAGATTTTAATGGTAAAGAACAAATTATCATCATTGTAATTTTAGGCTTTAGAAGTCGATTCTAAATCAATTGTAAGGGTACTGACCTTTTGTTGAACATTCGAAATCAATAAAAAAAAAGACATTCGAAAACCAATACAAACAGATAGCATTTGAAGTCAAATAGAAAGACATGCAATTAATATCAAAATCAAAGGCAGATTCCAAGCATTCAAAGAACAAGTGCACAAGGTATACAATTTCAATAAATATTTATTTACTATTGACCATTCGAATTTCAAAACAGTTTATATTTTAAATATATTAATATATTTATCTATTATGTTATTAAGGTCATTTATTATTTCTAAACATGCATTTATTGTATATTAAGTATAATAAATAAATATTAAATAATATTAATAAATAAATAAAAACTGAAAAGTCAGTTAAGGTTACATTCCTTTGGTGACATCGCCGTCGCCTAAAGTCGCGAGGGGATCTTCTCCGAGTGTCGCCCGTGTTTCGTTGTGTGTAGATCTACAAAAAGAAACACGAAAAAGGGTTAGAAACAAGATGAATAACGACAGATTTCAAATAAAATAAAAATAGAAATAAAAACGTGAAACAACGAAAACAAATTTGCCATAACAATCATAATATCCCTATCTCAAGCAATTTGTTGTCATCTTATAGCTTCAAACCGTTATTCTCCTACTAACGTGTGCTAAAGGACAAAGTCAGCATATTTTTGTGGCATCTTCCTTTGTCTGGTAGCTTTGTTGGATTCAGCCCAATTCCCTTCATGATTCTTGGGCACCAAATGGTCTGATCCAGAGTCTATTAAGGTTGTGGGTGCCTTCTCTTGTGGCCCAATAATAGCATTGTACTTAGACAGTAAGGGGGTAATTATGCATGTTGCATAGGGGTATGAATGAAAAGGATCACAACTTATTCAAGTTCAACTAAAAAAATCGAATTCAAATTAGAAATTATTGAGTTGAGCTTGACCTCGAGCTCAAGAACATATGAGTTTATCATTTTCCACACCTCGTTTAAAATTTTTTTTTAAAAAATTTTCTATTCCTCTATAGAACACTAATGTATCAAATATTTTCCCATAAATTGAAGGTTAAAGCTTATTTAGATACAAGTTAAAAATAGAGGGTTATTTAGACAACAATTAAAGTTTAAAGGCTTATACGGGGTATGATAAAAGTACAAAAGATTATTTACATAATGTGATAAAGCTTTTAAGGGCGTATTTAATATATTAGTGTGTGTAAATCATCCGTACAAAAATTGATATTTATTGATTCTGTATCCAAATAATTTCAAAAAAGAAAAAATTGTCACCATTCACTAATTTCTTTTTGGGTTGTGATGAAATTTCTTACAAATTTCCTAAAAAAATATTGATTTCTACACACTTTTTCATTTTGGTGAATTGAAATGAAATTTTGTATAACTTTCTTAATAATAAATTTCACTTTTAGATAATTTTAAGTGAATTGAGCTTAAATTTCCTACAACTTTCTGAAGAATATTTTTCACCTTTTTTTCCCTAAATGAAAAGTCTTCGGAAGGAAGGGTGTTGTGTTTCTATTTTCCTAGGTAAAATAATGATTGATTTTCTTTGTGCTTTCGGGAGTTTCCAATTTAACCAACATACTGATACTTTGGGCGGCACAGGAGGGAATACAAATTAATCTTTGTTTTCGACACTAGAAGATTTGAATTTGGGAATAAAAAGGATGGCGAGTCTTAACCACTAAACGAGTAAACTCATTTTTGTAAATAAAATTATAAAAATTAAAAATAGTTTACACGTGACCAGCGAAGAGCAGGGATAAAATAATTAAAAATTTCAAGACAATGAAATCGAACACAAAACCTCTACAACTGAATATTTAATCATTGCACCAGATTAATTTACTAGACACAAATAATTACTTAAAAATTAAAAAATTCTGAGGTTTTACAAAAAAAATTTAAACCTATTTTTTAAATATTATAATTTTATTCAAACTTTTTTATATTTTAAATAAACTTTCAAACTTGAATGAATAGTTTAACACTTTTAGTAAATCTACTCTCAATTTGTATATTGTGAATAATGCTAGCTGAGACCTATTCTTTTTTGTTTTCTTTCGTTTTAGAGTAGAATCTAATTCAATGGAACTCTTTACCTTGCCTAGTCTGTGAAAGAACTGATTAATTGTACTAGTTGATTCCCACACCCCAAAATATAGATTCATTGATTGCAAAAAAACAAATAGCACTATGTTACAAAGTTGTCAAGAATCTTCTCCTTGTTCTTTTCTTTTCACGAAGCTACATAATTAGGAATTTCGCTGAATTTCCGAAGAAAATCTGCATATTACAGTCATACATATTGTTCTAAAATGCATAAAGAAAAGTAAGTTGATAATGCACCAAAGCATGGAAATTCACCCCCTTGAACTCTTTTTTTTTTTTTTTGAGGTAATAAAGAAGATACATTAAACTTATTAATAAAATATGTTTATTCGCTGAGAAAAAAAAGTTGTTTTTGACACAAATGTCGAAAGGACTTATAATTATTGTTTAAAATAGCATCCAAGCTTCTTTCTTTCCACGAAGCTACATGTAAATGTTGATATGTGATATGAAAATAAGCATGAGATGTAAAAAATGATTTATGTTATAGTTGAATTTTATATTAAATGTAGAAGTTTATTTTTGTTATAATTGATTATTGTTTTGAATCATGTTAGCATCAAGCATCCAATTTTTCCAAACTCAGCTCTGAAAACATCTTGATCTTTTTGTATGTATATATGTGTCTTGAGTCTTGTGGCATGTACTTAGGTTAGTTTATATGCTCTTAAGTTAATATTTGATACTTTTGACATTACGAGCTATAAAGTTTTTAAAGGATAAGTTTTATCACTTGAATTGTGATTATCTATGTTTATTTATATTAGTCAGAATATGCCAGTTAGTATATTAAATCTTAAAGCTTTTGATACTATGGTTTTAATGATGTTTGATTGTATTTACATGTGTTGAATTGATGATTTTGTATTGGTGTAATATTTGAGTATGTTTAAGGTACAATTAGGTGAAGTTTGAATGTTTGAAAATGTGCATTTTAGATCAATTGACTATTAAGTCTCGAGACACAAAGAACATGTTTCAAGACTGTTAGAACAAAAACATATCGTATTATGCATTCAATTGCTTAATGTCTCGAGACAAACTCATCTAGGCCTCGAGACTAGTGGCTTATGTCTCGAGATAAGGGCACATAGAAGCTAAATAACTTTTGCCTTGCTTTAGGTCTCGAGACAAGACATGAAAATATTGAAACTAATATAGGAAAACAAGGAAGGTTTGTCTCGAACTTAATTGTCTCAAGACATATAAACATCGAAACAAAATTTTAAATAATTATGATGAGGCCAGTCTCAAGACATAAAGTTCCTATCTCAAGACGTAATGTTAAAATTTGACAAGTGTTTGAATTTGATTCCTATGCTCATATTAAACCTCATTTAGACCCGAATGATTGAAATATGTTTATGTGGTTTAATTATATGAAATGACATATATGTGTAGTATGAGTTGCTTCAACAATGAATGTGACATCTCATACAAAGATTCAACGACTGGGTTGAGCGTGAAGTATTACATATTTAACTTTTTTAAGCATTCATTTGATAAATGGAGTAACAAGCAAAGACTGAGAGGAGTGAAAAACAAAATGGGATACAGAGGGGAGAAACAGAAACCATTAAAAACAAAGGGAAACATGTACTAGGGTAGTCCTTACGCCACCCTAAGTTCCTTGTACACCATACCAAAATATCATAAAATACAAAAATTTGACCTTTTTTTTTCCCAGTTTGGAAAATAATTCCAATGTTCTTAATCATTTGGGCAAATAAATTGGGTTAACGAATAATGAGAACACTCTATCCTTTGTTTCATTACCTTCAATATTATGACCATCACCGTTTTGGTACATCAATAAAGATATTCTTGCAAGGTCCATAGCAATTTCAATAAACGTCCGAGAGAAAGGAGATTTAGCCATTTGTTCTTCATTCATCTTTTTCAATGTTGCATCAATTAATTTCCTTATGTGATCACGAGCTTCTTCTTCAGATGCTCCACTTTCGTTCATATAACATTGGATTGATTTAAAAACATCACCTCTTTTGAGCTAATACTAGTCCAAAAATTAAAAAAAAAAAAAGTGAAACAAGCAAGCATACCACTATTAGACTAATTAACTATTTATTTATTAATATATATTGCTTACCGATGATGTCCCTAAATCATTTGCTAATCGTACAATTATGGACGACAAATAAATTATAAACGACTAATATTCTTCAATGTGGTGCAATCCCTCCTCTGTTATAAGATCTGTTGCCAAATAGGAATGACCAAGCGTTACAGAACCCGATATTGAAATCCAAGCATTATCGATGTACTCTTGTAGGGTTGGCGTATATCCAATGTAATACCATTTTGCCTCCAACAAATATGATTTACAAAGATTCGTCCACTGAACATTTATATTAAACCATGAATAACAAAAATTAGACACAGCTCATAAGGAAAAGCAAAAGAGTCCTAGGAATTGGTTTAATACCACTTTCTTGAGCAAGGGAATGACATCTATCCCTTCTTCCTTAAGAACATCAAAAGCCATTTCATTTACGGAATTGTAAAGTGCATGATAACATATCTTCATATAGTTTGGAAGCTTCTGTATTGCATTTATATCCCATCTGAAATCACGCCAACATATTAAAGATTATTAAACATTAGTAAGAAATATCAAAAGTAGATAAAATCATATACTAGTATAATTGCAAACCTCTCAACAGCATCTGTGAAGGGCTCCAACTCATCTAACGTTCCATAAACATCATCTATAACTGTTATTAGTGTATTGACCGTTGTTTGAATTTTTCTACCTTTTCCATCCTGAGGTGTAATTATCATTCCCACACTCCATAAGAAGTTTTCCATCAGCCTATCTCTAGCAAAGCTCAACCTCTCACCAAGACCAAGTTCCTTCCACCATCTAAATAATACTAGTCAAGAAAACCAAAACCATACTTACGTTGAAGCATATGTGAGTCAATTTTGAACTGGTATGCAGTACGGATACTTACACTGAAGCATATCTAAGATCATCTTGGTGCATAGATTGCACTATGTTGTAATCCAATATAGCAAGCTCTAAGATAATGAGATTTTTGTCCTTGTTTTTCTCATACACATCTATGAACCATCTGGCTTCCAACCTTGACATCCTCCAATGTAGAGGAAGCTCCAAGGCATGTTCCACAAGCATCCAAAGATAGTGATGATCATTGTTCTCCTTCAGAAATTGTTTGAGAAGTTTAGCTGCTAACTCTCTTGCATTCTCCAGCATTGTTTCACCTTCTAATAAGTGGTATGAAGCCTCATACAAGTTGAGCAGTCCCTTGCAATCCTGATTAAGGCTTGCTTTAATGTTTCCAACGTCATCCATGAAGCAAGCAAAAACATCTAGTGCATGAAAATAATTCAATGTTATGTATCATTAAATTTGATGTAAATTAAAACATCGCATTTTGAATCGTTTATCGTGTTGTACCTTGATTCACTTTATACCCATGTTGTCTTAGTAGTCTAAATTGAAGAGCTGTAGCATATAAATTTTCTTTGTTCCATGCAACAGTAGTACGACAATCGGTACTTATATTCTTCAAAGTTTTCTTTATTTCAGCTCCAAAATGATAGGACAACCCAAGTCTTTGAATGGTATCGATAAGCTCAAATTTCTTCAAAGGATCCACCACATTTTCAAACATCATCCTCACTTCTTCCTTTAGTTTGCTTGCTCTTTCCTTGTATGATTCATTCTAATACGCACAGGTAACAACTAGTTTTTTTTAGCTTGCTCCAAATTGAGCTTTATTAGGGGAAAAAAAAAAAGGAAAAGCAAAAAAATGGTGTCAAGTATCACATATATTTGCGCTAAAAATACGAAATATACCTGTACAAAATCGTTTTTGAGTGACTGAACATAATCATAATCCCAAATAGGAGGATGGTGATTAGCTGATCGTCTAATTGCGATATCGTCTTCAACAAAAGATTTGTCTGTAGCTTCATATTGTGAGGCAAAAGAAACAACTAACCTATGAAAGCTTGACCCCTCATATGAGAAGCTTTTCAATTTTGAGTTTATGGGAAAACTGCAAATCGTAATGAACTAAACATGCAAAGAGCCATTTTGAAAGCCTTTACCTACTACTCAGATTGATTGGTATCACTTGATGTGGAGAACATATTAGAACAATGCATAACTACATATAGAAGTGATTTTTGTTGATACATGCATTAACAAGCATTAGCACATGCATCTGTTGTTAATGCCTTTATTTTTTTAAATAAATTATAATTTTATGATTAATTTAGTGTGTTGTTATATGATTCACAAGATTTTATTTTTATTTTACCTTTTGTCCCTTTTATTTTTATTTTTATTTTTATTATTAATTTTGACTCGTTTTTATTGCAGTAGGAGAAAACAATTATTTAGACAATTTACTAACGACAATGATCAAATTAATAAAATAGGAACGACCCTATTTTAAGGTGACTATCGGGTCGTTTGCCTATTTTTTTTCTTCATTATTTTCTACATTAGATTCCTTTTTGTCTCTTTAAAGACATAATAGATAATTGTATTCGAGGCATATTTTTAAAAAAAGAAATAATAGGTAATTCCAGAAAAAAATGCATGGTTTTTTTTTTTTTTAGGAGGAGACCGATTGCATAGGATTTAAATTTTGGTGTCAACTTACAATTATACCACTATTAACTTTAATTTTGTTGGCAAAAATGTATTGTTTTATTAAAAATAATTAAACTATCTTTTTATATATAAATTAAGTTATATTTTATGAGATTGTTTTTGTCTTTTTATAATAAACTAATACAAATTTGAATATAATGAGATTTAAACCTAAAATACCTTTACAATTGTAATCAAAATACCATTTGATTTTTATATAATTTTTTTTATAAACAATTACATTATTTTTTCACTTGTATCATGATTGCGACCTAATACTATTTGATCCCAAGCCCCCTCACATCATATTGACTGTATTTCTATTTTCCTTATCTTCATTCATTGATTGCAAAAGACAAATCAATACTATGCTACAGAGCTATCAGAGTCATCCTCTTGGCTGAATTTTCATGAAAAATCAGCAGATTACAGTCTTTTAGTTGTAAGTTCACAATGCACCAAAGTATGAAAGTTCACCCCTCTATATGTGACTCAACTTTTTTTTGTGGGGGTGATAAAGAAGATACATTAAACACCTGTCATCCTGGTTTGATTTATTAAACACTTCATTTTCTATCATATGACATCAATTTCTAATTTGTGGATGCAAGCCTGTAACAGATATCACTAGCAGTGACGTAACTAGGCCTCTCACACCTTAAAATGGAAAATTTTCTTTTACACAATATATGGGATAATCAATTTTCTTTATGTCTTTTATAGACCAAAATTGTCAATGTGTTTGTCGACCTTAGAAACGGAACCGCACCCCTGATTTTTTTACATATAATTATGTGCGCTCTCGTTTATGGTTTTAGCCTAGTTTTATTGGGATTAAGATGTTATTCAAATAAAATCCTTTTAATTATGTTGATTTCAAATTTTGAATTTGGTTTAAATATCTTGGAAAGAAGTTTATTTTCATTTCTTCCCAGCATTTGATATAAAATTATTCATTTGAGAAGTCTCAAACTTTTGTTTTGATACTTCTATTATTCCTAAATTCAGTTTTGATCTTTATACTCTAAAATGACATAATTTGATCCTTTACTACAATAATATTACTAGTTAATCCAAGTAAGTATTATTATATTTCGATTGAAATATTGACGTGAAATTTTCTTTAAAACATCGCTTCCATCATAAAAATTTCAGTATGACTAACATGAAAATACACAATTAATATTCCATTACCATTTAAGGAAGAGTGATCAATTTGATAATTTCATTTTTGAAGTGACCAAATTAATAAAAAAATTGGAGCAACCAAAATAATAATGACCCCTATTTCGGGTAATTTACCCATTAAATTTTAAGAGCTTAATAAAGCTTATGACTTATTTAGTATATTAGTCTAAGCAAATTATCTATAGGAAAAAAAGTTATTAGTTGATTTTGTAACCATATCTAGTTGATGGATATTAAGTAGTTTTTCAAATTATAAAATATAAGCTCAACCCAATGAATGGTTTTAGTAGAAAAGAGGATGATGTTAATTTTAGGAGATTCGGATTCGAGCACCTGTATATGCGTTATCAAATGGTCAAAAAAATATGAACAGATACTATCATGTAATCACACCAATATATACAAATTATAAAATATAAAATTAGGTCATATTTAGAGACAAGTTAAATGATTAATCCTCAAAAGCTTTTTAATAAATGTAAAAAATATGTGGCTTGGCTCGACTAAGAAATAGATCATAAATTTTGTCTAAATCTACTTTTGGATATTGTATTTTTTTCAAACTCTCTCATATTTAAGACAAACATTCAAGCTTCAACGAATAATTTGGCTCTTGAGTAAATCTACACTGAATTTGCATATTGTCAATAATGCTAGCTGATACCCATTCTTTTTTTTGTTTTCTTTCCTTTTAGAGCAGTATCTAATTCAATGGAACTCTTTTCCTTGCCTAGTCTGTGAAAGAACTGATTAATTATACTATTTGATTCCCACGCCCCAAAGTATTGATTCATTGATTGCAAAAAAACAAATAGTACTGGGTTACAAGTTGTCAACAATCTTCTCCCTTTTTTTTTCCCAAGAAATCTGCGTATTACAGTCATACATATTGTTCTAAAATGCATAAGGAAAAGTAAAAGTTGATACTGCACCAAAGCATGGAAATTCAACCCCTTTAACTCTGGTTTTTTTTTTGTGTGTGTGTGTGTGATGTGATAAAGACGATACATTAAACTTATTAATAAAATGTATTTTTTGGCTGAGAAAAAGAAAAGGTTGCTTTTGACACAAATTTCAAAATGACTAATAAATCTTACAGCACTTTAAAATACCATCCAACCTTCTTTCTTTCCTCGAAGCTACATATAAAGGAATTTGGATAAATCAAATCAGACCACTCCTGAACTGAATTTTCATGGAAGTTCCACAAAATTTGCACATCACAATCAAACATATAGCTTGTAAAATGCATAAGGTAAAAATTAAGTTCATAAAATGAAAAGCTATTTGACGAGCAGAGCAAGTTAGATGTGATCCTGGTTGGTTTTAATTTATTAAAGCACTTCATGTTTCTATCATTGGCAATTAATTTAAGAGTTAAAAAATTTACTATTATTGAACATATTTTTGTGTTAGAACATAAATGTTATTGAACATACCAATATTGTCAGCATCGAAACACTGGTAATAAAACAATATACTACTTGGTGAGACTATGTGGTCAGCGTGGCTCCAGCACCTTTTGGAACTCTCAGTGTTACTCAACACCTCTGGGTTTATCGGATTTATTTATATATTGAGTAAAATTATATGTATTATATGAATTTAAACTTCATCATGAGTTAGGTCACTTGCTCAAATTCGAAGATCCATTCAAAAGTGGAAGGATTTGGGCAAAAATATAGATAAAAAAATGGACTTGGACAATAAGTAACGCCCATATTCTAAACGGGTCAAGTCTTGAACAAGATTTTTTGGCCTAACCTGAATTTGAGTATTTCTTTGATGTTGTTGTTTACTGTTGTTATATTATTGTTTTGCTACCATTTCATTATTATGTTATTATTATTTTATTGTTATTTTTGGATATTGAATTTTTTGTTTTATTGTTAATTTTGTTACTATTTTAAAGACATTTACTTGTTAAGTTGCTACTGTGTTAGTGTTATTCAAGTATAAAGATTTTTTTTTAAATGTATTTTCAATTTGCTGGTAAATATTTATTTTAATGTTTTTAATGTATTATGTTTTTTAAATTTATCTTTATATATAAAAAATAATCTAAACAAATTAATACGGGAAGGTCAGGATAGATTAACATGTCACTTCACAGTTTAATCACTAATCAAAGAAACTAAGATCTTTATGAATCCAAAGAAAGGTTGGACTCCAATAGAATTAAGTTGCTCGGAGGAAGGAGAAGGCAACTTTTTTGTCCTACTAACACAAGAAAAAGAGAAAGTGTTAGATTTTGTAAAAGAAGAAAGAAAGCTTAAAAAATGAATACTTAATCTAAGAGCAAAAGAAAATAAACTCAAACCCTAATATGAGTATAGAGGCAATGAGACAGACTTCGTTCAGAGTGTTCCAAAAGAAGTGCAAACTGAATTAAACTCAACAGATTCGATTATGTGTGAGGATATTTCTTTTCTTTTCTTTTCTTTTCCTTTCTTTTCTTTTCTTTTCTGGTTCGAACCTTTAGTTCTTTCTTTTTCAAGATTGAACACTCATAAACGCTTGAAATCTGAAACCACTTGATAAAAAACACGTACGGAATAGAATCATAAGTCATCTCGTTACGGATTTGTCTTAAGGCTCTAGACATTTAGAGATGGTTTGTTTGCTTGTTGGATCTAAAACACATTGAAAAACAAAGAAACAAGTCAGATCTTAAGGAAAATAAATTGGCTGGAACTAACAAAACAAAATCAGTAAAGAAACCCCAATAAAAAAGATTAAGATGTAGTTCGAATCTGGGCACCAAATGATGAATTTTAGGATCTGAAAGGGGGAACAAAACAGATTTATTAAGTAGATTTTTAAGCTCAAAAGAAAATTATTTTGTAATTAAAGATTCCAAACAATGTAAACGACCAAGAACCCCTCATTTTATAATGAATCTTGCTGATTTGGGGTAGGAAAAGACGAATCTTGGTGGTTTAAGGACTTTGAACGAAATCAAACAAAATTAGAATCAAATAATAAAGAAATAACAAAACAGATTTTTTAAAGAGAATAAAAGATGGAAAGATGATGATGGTGTTTGAAAGGTATCCTTGGCAGCCTTGAATCCACAAAGAGATCCACAACCACCTGCTAGTGGCTCTAATTCTCCCCTCCAAGAAGAAGATCAAGGCAAGAAGAAAGGTGAAGATTACTCCAGCAATCAAAAAGACTACCAAAGCAACTTCTAAAATAAACAAGACCTAAGAGAATTTCTTAAGACTCAAAGAGAACTTGATTAATCAATAAAAGAATTAAAACTGAATGACATAATGAGGGGTAGCTAAGGCCTTTAAATAACCCCCAAAGTCAAACTCTTAATCAAACTTAGGAGTTTAAAGTCAAATAAATAACTGATTACAACTTAGCAGAATAATCAAATAACTAATTAACTAATAAATAAAACTAAAACAATAATTTAATATGGAATTTCGGCTAAGGCTTAAATGGCTTGTGCTTGGGTCGAATTTTTACTTGGAAAATTAAGATAAATTTGATTTGGGCTCTGTTAGGCTTGATTTGCAATTCGTGTTCTTCTCAGCTTCCAAATGGTGTCCAAAACTTTAAGTTGGGCTCAGTGATGTGTAAATGGGACAATTCTGATCTTGCACATGGTTTCCTTCCGAGATTGATCTGCTTACGCTTGAACATATTATCCATCGGATGTTAGCTTCAAGATTCGGTTTCTTGGACCAAGAATTCCAAGATTTGGATTCTTGGTTTTCTTGATTTATGAAATCTCCCCAAATGACATAATTAGACTAAGATTTGGTTTCTTGATTTTCTTTATTTTCTTGAAAACAAGAAAGTGAATATTGGTTTTCTTTTTGGCTCGTATGTGCGTCCAAGGCCTTTGTGATGAATTCTTGCACAAATCGGTTTAATCTTGCCTTTATCTTCCTTGTCTTTGACCTTGTAATTGGGCCTTGAGGTAAAGTCAACCCATCAACTTTGATTCTTATATCACCTGGATTGTCTTCTTGAAAGTTAGAAACATACATCAAGGTGAAGTTATATTGCTACAACAAAGTCTGGATTTGGTGCTTAATGACAGTTGATATTAGACTAAATATTTTTTTGCACTTCCTTATTTGAGGTTCTTCAATTAAGTGATGAATTCTTTAATTATGTTTTTTTGGTATTAAGATTTAAAATATTTTTTTTGTTTTAAATTCTAATGTTAATTTCTTATTTTATATTCTGATGTTAATTTCTTATGTCCCATGTTTGGATCTTATCAAGATTTTTTGTGATGAGTTATTATTTTTTTTTTTTGAAGATAAAACGTATAATTTCATTAATGAAATCACTACACCATCAAATCAGTAAGTAACAAGTCTAGAAAATATCAACTCTCAAGAATATACAAAACAACAATTAAAAGCAACAATTATAGAGCATATTCAATTCATATACTCGTCAAATTCATACACTTTCTTTAGCCAAACAAAGCTAGACTAGTTGAAAACAAAATGGTTAAACATTGTTAAATAATGTCATTACTTCTAAACAATGTCTAATCCAATGGTACAACTGATCCCACAAAAGTTCTTTAGTTATGTATACTGGAAGATTTAACCAAGCTTTATGAGCAGTCTCTTGAAGCAAATTCTTATAGATACCAGTTTTTTATCCCACAAAAGTTTTAATGGCAAGGCTATGCAGAGATTTACCTTCATAAATCAACATGAGATTTTTAGAAGCTGATATAACATTCACAAAGGTGATAGAATCACACATAACTTCCATTACCTGCCTCGTCCAATTAAATGTTGCTAAAGCTTCTCGAAAATGGCCATTATTTGTACAACTAACAATTATAATGTTCCAACAAGCAATATCCTCTTCGGTAGAAATTGTGTCAAACAACATAAAAGTAGCTGATAAATCCCCCAAAATTAATGTACACATGAGGGAATTAACCATAAGCATATTGCTTGAAAGCCCTGCCTTTATCTCTCGGCAGTGAATTGATTTACCAAAATGATGGGAATCAGGGGAAATGCAAGACGAAATAATAGCCAAGGCAGTTGAAAAACTCAACAATAAACACTGATGGGTTAGCGTCTTAAATAAACTTTGAGCTTCTTTTGAATACCCATTCTGACTGTAGCTAGAGATCATCGTATTCCATGAGACTAAGTCTCTTTTGGGGATAGCATTAAATAAAAACTCAGCATAAACTATACAATTTCATTTTGGCGATAGCATTCAAAGAGGTGTTAAGACAAAATTATAAAAATTTCTCAATCATTTCAAACTCGAAAAGGACCATACATTTTTTTCCTACTCTTTCACTTTGTAATCAACCAAACAAAAACTAAAGTTTCGATCACATGATCCAAACACCCAATTCCTAAATAAAACAAATTCCAAGTAAACTTGACAAATTTTTTTCTTTTTCCTGTTGAAAACTTGAAAGTTATATTTCTCTCTGGCTTTAATGATAATTATAAAAACAACAATTATAAAATCTAAAATTTAGACAAATCAATACCAACATATGTTTCCATTCAAAAGAAATACCCACCCCCAACCTCTCAAGAACAACAACAAAAGGAAAGAAAAAAAAAACCATTCTTCTCCTTTTCTCTGTTCATTGTCATCCACTAGTCTTATTGTTCACTTATCTTTCAATCTCTCCTTATCAAATGGAAAAAAAATCCAGAATGATAATCAACTCACTGTATAAAATGCAAAACCCCCCATTGACAAAGAGAAGATTTGTGATAAAAGAAGCTAGACACTCCGCACTGCATATGTATTGACAGAAATTTCAAAAAGGTCTACTCTTCACAATTTTACTTCAATTTTGCTTTTTTTCCAATAAATAAATAAAAATTGTTATGAACGAAAATAGGAACAAACCAAATTTTGTAACCGCTCCATTTTTTGCTCAGCTTGTAATCCTTCCATTGCTGACGTTGAGAAAGAATGAAATAAATCAAGAAAAAAGAAAAATCCATGAAAAAGAATCTTCAAGAAATTGAATATGACAAAAAAAAATAGGAAAATTGAAACTGATGTGAAAAAAAGACCTTCAAGATATTGAATCTGACGTTCTTCTAATAGTGAAGACACTTAGAGAGAAAAGGAAAAAATTTGGAAAAAGAATTTTCAATAAATTGAATCGGAAAAAAAAAACTAGGAGAAATTGAAACTGGCGTGAAAAAAAAACCTTTAAGAAATTGAATATGACGTGAAAATGAGTTGAAAAAAATTATTGATCTAACATAAAATAATTAGATAGGACCATATATGAGGTGATGGGAGTAGTGCATGGATTAATTTCATATGTGAAAGGGACAAAATTCCCGAATAGATTATCTAAAAGATCTTAATCAAATTTTGTTGACTAAAAAAAAGCATTTAAACATTAGCAAAAGATGACCAAATAGATGTCATTTGAAGATTTTTAAAATTCTAAAAGTGAATTTATTTATTTAGGTAAAAAAAATTGGAGAATTTTAAAATTTATGAATAATTTTAATAAGGACTTTAGTAACTCAATTTCATTTTTTTTGAACGGGCCCAAGGGTCATTAGTTCATATTATTGACACGAACTACAAATTATAAAAATAAAATCATGGATATCATGCGGATAATCCATGTTAAACGAAAAAGAAAGATGTTTCTCAATGGCTATTCTACTTAAGGCATCGACGACCCAATTATAATTACGGTGAACCCAAATTATTTTTGTTTCAGCAAAAGAATTAAGTAAACTTTTGGCTTCTCTAATCCTATATCCAAGGATAGTAACATCTTCGGAGTTTCTACTTATCCGATTAACAAGGCTCGCACAATCTGACTCAAATATAACTTGTGTAAAATTATTCTCGCTGACCCATTTTATACCTTCTCTAAGTGCCTCCAATTCAGCCCATTCCGCAGGCAGCCACTCTTCCTTATATCTCACCATCCCACCGATCACAAAGCCTTCCCGGCCCCTGGCTATAATACCGATGCCCATCCTATTGTTGACAGTAGTCGTGTCCATATTTATTTTGAGAAAACCCCTCGGTGGTTTGTCCCACCTCTACTGCTTCGGGTCTTTAGGGAACATAAGAGCGTTAGCAAAATTATAAATCCGAAAGTCATCATTAAGAGCTTCGGCCCGAGCCCAAATAACACTCGGCTCATCTTCCTTACCCCGATGGAAAAAATTATTTCTATTATTCCATAAATTCCAAAGCTTGACGACGAAGTCTTCAAAGACCTTATTAAATAAAAATAATTTTTGAGTTACTATTAATTTTATAGTGAAATCATGTGTATAAAATAAAATTATAAAAAATTTAAAAAAAAAATACCTCTTTTAAGTGAAATTTAAAAAGTGGAATTATTGCACTAAAAAATCATTTAATGATGTGCCTGCAACAACCAACTAGCTAATATAGAAAGTAGAGAAAAAGAATAAGAAATAAAAGAGGTCAAAGAATTCCATCAACAAGTGCCATGGAGGTCATAAAGGACCCTACGGTGGTGGAGAAGGAAGGTGTAGAAGACAATAGTTTCAAAGAACAAGACACATACGGCCCTTGGATGCAAGTGCCAAGTCGACGCAATCGAAACAATACGGCGGTCGGAGCAAATGGTGGTCGTCCGTCGAGCAAACAAGATGGTCTCCACGTGTCTCAATGTTATGATGTCCTAGGTGTGCAAACCTCCAAGGAATAGACGCAAGCTACTGCAGCTTCTCCTCACAACCCGATGCATGCTCCCAACGGCCAAATGGAGGCTAAGAATGGAAAGCAACAGAAAGTAGCTCCTGTAAAGCAGAAAATCCCTTCCAAGATGAGGTGACAAGTGTGAAGAGACAAGTTCACGTGGGCACAAAATTCATGCACAATTTAAGAGGAAAATTTGTTGATATGGAGCCAACACCTTTGCCGAATGGTCAACCCCATGTTTTATTGCATGGCAGCTTAACTAGTGACCCCATCCACCATCCAAGTTCAGCTTTGGATTTGGAAAATATGGGATGCTCCCAACTTGCGCAAGATGGCTTGCTTGTAAGCCCAAACAAAAGCCCAAATTTGTAGGATGGAATTTTATGGAGTTTGGATAATCAGAACAGTGTCAAAAATCGAGCTAAATCGAATGTGGACATTGGACGGCAGCTAGGTGTGGATACAAGTAAGGCACAAGCAAGCAGCAGCAAGTGCACAGGCCCATCAATTAAGGGAGATGACAAAACCGGCTTAGGGATGGGTCAACAGCAAAGCCAATTGAGAATTAGTTAGGTTGCCCTTAAGAGTAATTTTAGTTACTTTAATTCCGTTAATGCGTAAGTTTCTCACAATGCAGGTAAGGTTGGAGATAGGATTTTAGTGTAGGACATGGAAAAATATTTGGAGAGTGTTTCGGAACATTCTAATTTAAATTTTAAAGAACCTGTAGCGATTGAAGTCCAATTGTCCAAGGGCATTTTAGATCCAAAACAACATTCTGCGGTCACCTTTAAAAATTCTTCCAAAATTTTTTATTATCCCAAGGGCCGTAAAGATCGAAAATTTAATGGTAGTCTTAATATTGATTGAGGAGGTAAAAAACCTAGTATATCGCTACGAGGACGTGGGAGTCGATTTAAATCTTCAGGAAATTCTCAAGTGCCTCTTAATGAATCTATGGAAAAAATGGCGATTTTCATCTCTAATGAATTGGCTAATGAAACCAGATTAGGAGAGACAGACGAGATGGCTTCGACTGATGACATCGAGTCTCGACAATGACGATACCTTCCCTCCTTTTTTATATATATTTATATGTCAATATCAATATTTTCATGGAATTGTTAGGGGTGTACAAACGTCAAAATTCATCGTATTTTTCGAGAGTACAATGTAGAGTACAAGCTAGATATCATTAACTTGCTTGAAACTAGAGTTAGTGGTCATAAAGAAGATAAAGTTATAACGCTGTCGAAACGTTTACTTTTCGATAAAACAAACAAGTTTTGAATAATATTTTTAAATCGAAAAAATGGATATTTTAAATGATCGAAAAAAATGAGAGTCGCCACCAATCCTTTCATATTGTGTGATTGGATCACCACAAAACATTTAAAATCCATTTTGAAAAATATTTTGGTCTTCGAAATCCAGAAAACAGGTTCGGGAGTCGGTTACGTATGAGAAAGAATTAACACCCTCCTATGCCCAAAATTGGTACCACATTGATTATTTTCGGGTCTTAGTTTGTTAAAAGTTTGAAAACTCGAGTGAAACTTAAAATACTATCTTTGCTTTTAGAAAACTTCGCAAGATTTTCAAAAATCTTATTTGAGGAAAATAGTCCGTGTATTTCGAATTTCTAGGAGAACTGGAGTCGTGTCCAACACGTTAGGGCACTACGTTCTCGGACTTTCGAAATTGAAGAATATTTTGAAAGACTTTAAAGAGGATATTCGATTGTGTGATTTATACGAAAATCACACCCAACACGTTAGAGCATAGTTTTTTGAAGTTTTCACACGAAAAGATATTGCCTCATTTTTTGTTTTAAAATTACTCGTATATGTATATTTTTGAGAACTCGAAATTTCGTATTGAGTTTAAGATACGATCCTCGAATACATAGCTTATTTCATATGGTGTTCAAAAGGATTAGATTTAAAAAGAATGCTCGTTCGTTTCGATTTTCGCGGGGAATTGAAGTCGTGACCAACACATTAGGGCACGATGTTCTCGAAATCTCGAAATTAAAAAGGCATTTGAAAAGTTTGGAAAATGATATTCGATTCGTGTGAATTATATGAGAAAATTACACCCGACACGTTAGGGCATAATTTTTCGAAATTTTAACACGAAAGGACATTGTCTCGATTTTAATTTTTTATTTTATCGAAATGCAAATATATATTTTTAAAAAAATGGAGGAGAAAGAGAACAATGATTATGGTGATGAAATATAACATAACATAGATGCGTAATGGCAAGTAAGTATACAATAAAATAATACAATAATGTATATACATTCGGTATATGGAATGAATTAATACATTGTCAACTAAACAAATTTAAAAGATTTTTTTTCTTTTAAAATAAAATCAAAACAATGGTAGAAAACGAATTTAAAAATTGAAAGATTGAAAAAAAGGTAAAAAAGAGCAAAATAATATATACATTAGACACATGAAACAAATTAATACATTAACAAATAAACAAAGGTAAAAAGGCTTTTTCTTTTTAAATTAAATAAATGCATAAAACACATAAAGAATTTGATTTACACAACGAAGCAATAAAGAAAAATGAAAATATTTTAAAATACGAAGTAAAACTATAAAAAATTTTAAGAAAGGACCTAAATTTCAAAAATGGAAAATTATTTTACTAATTTAAAAATTAATCTAAAAATGTATCAATTTAAAATCAAATAAAATAAAGAGGGATCACAAAGGGAAAATTATATTTTATTATTATAAAAGCTAACGTCGAAACGACGTCATTTCGCAACTGCAAAGGTGATGATCGAAACGATGTCGTGCCAAACTTTGTGAATGTCAAATAGGGATCAAGTTGAAAACTCAAGAGAAGGACAGGGACCATGGACAAAAATTCACCATTTTACAAAAAATGTCATTTTGGCACTTTGTTCTTCCTCTCCAAACGGTGTCGTTGGCACCATGGTTTTTAAACCCAATTTTTGTTGGGAATTCTTTCCTCTCCTCCTTTCACAAAAACAACTCTCTCATCCTTTTTCTCTCTAGCTCCCTCTCTTTCCACCATGTCCGACCGAAAGGGCAGACTTTGGTCCACCGTCACCGCGCTGCATCCATCACCACGAACCGCCATACACGATGTCAAGTAAGTTAAAAACCTTCTGCTTTTTATTTATTCCTTGTGTTTTAAGCAGATATGGGTTTAGATCTATACAGATCTAACCCATATCTTCAAAGAAAAAACCCCTTTTCCTTTAAAAAAATCAAACCTGCCTTTTTTATTTTCAGATCTGTTTCATATCCTTTTTTAAAGTTTCGATTTTTCCTTTATTTTGTTTTCATTTAGTTTTTTCAAATTTGTTCGTGTTTTTTTGTTAATACTCAGGTGTGTTTTTAGACAGATTCCTATGCGTAGGAGTTCTCATGAGCATGGGCGAACTTCGGACCATCGTTTGCAGTGTCGTCAGCGACGGTTTGGGTTCTGGTGATTCTATTCGAATTTCTTTTTTATTATCACTATTAATATTATTTAATGTTTATTATTTATTTATTAAATGCCTTATAATAAATACTGAAAATCGTAATAATAGTGCAATAAATAATATATTAGTATATACAAAATATAAAAGGATTCTTAACATTTAAATAATTAATAAGCAACAGATATGCATGTATTCGAACTGTACCTTGCTAATACAGAGTATGAAAATATTTGATGATTTGCTCTCTGTTTGATTTTCAACTCCTTCGTACTTGAATACTCTGCGTGTATGGTATATCTTTGTTTTGTATTGATTTCCAAATGCTCCAAGTAATCAGTAGTAAAAAAAAATTCCCCCCAAAATGTTTGAATTTGGCTTTTAAAGCCTTGTTTTTACAATCATGTTATTTTGTTTACTCTAACTAAATGCTGGTCTTTTCTTCTTTTGCAGGTTCGACTTGGTAGTGGCGGTGGTGGCAGTTCAAGTTGCTGGTGTTGACGTGGCCAGTGCTGACGTGGCAGCATGTGAGTGGCTGGGATGGAGGTAGCTGGTAGCAAGTGGCAAGAGAAGGGCAGTAGAAGATCTTAGTCGATTTAAGGTTTGAGTTGGATTGTGCTTGTTGAGCCGAATTTAGGTCTGTTTGTAATTCGGCCATGTATTTGGGTTTGTCCGGGTCTAAAAATTTGTAATTGGACATTTGGACTTTCTTTTTAATTTTTAATTAATTTTAAATTTAAAATAAATTTAAATTTAAAATGAATTTAAATTCAAAATAAATTTAAGTTTATACTAAATTCAAACTTAAAATAAATTAAAAATGGGTCCAATTTTGCTTAAATATTGGGCCTGGTCAAAATTGGGTTTCAACAGTTGCCCTTCTTTGCTCGTTGCTGTGTAATAGGAACGGAGCAAAGACCAAAAGAAGACTCAATTTTGTCAAGTTCCATTCTTTTGATGCCCTTTCTTCAATCAGCCCTCCCTTCATTTTATCATTCGTTCAGCTTCATTGCATCCACTTCTCTATGTCTTCGAGGTTGTGATTCCATCTTGCCCTAAGGCAATTCCAGAAAGGCAAAATTTGCTACCGTAACTTCACTCAATTCACTTGTAACTTCAAGGGGATTTAAGATCTATCATCATAGTCTTTGAGTCAATTCACTGACACTCTAAGTGTGTCGTGGTTTCATCTCTTAGTCTACTTCCTTATATCTCATCAGGAAGATGACCGCTTTATTGCTTCGACCTACTTTTTTGTATCTCATCAGGAAGATAAGGGTTTGAAGCTTCACTCGCATCTGAACTTTCCTTCACTTGATTTGGTCTACTTCTCTGTATCTCATCAGGAAGATGATCGCCTTATTTATTTCCACTTCTCTATATCTAATCAGGAAGACAGATTTGGTCCACTTCTCTGTATCTCATTAGGAAGGTGACCATTTTATTGTTTTGACCCGCTTCTCAATATCTCATCAGGAAGCTGTGGTTCGAAGTTTCACTCATATTGAGCTTTGTTTCATTGATTTGGTATACTTCTCTATATCTCATCAGGAAGATGACCGCTTCACTTGTTTTAATCCGCTTCTCTGCATCTCATCATAAAGACAGATTTGGTCCACTTCTCTGTATCTCATCAGGAAGATGACCATTTTATTGCTTCGACCTGCTTCTCAGTATCTCATCAGGAAGCTAGGTTTGAAGCTTTGCTCACATCGAGCTTTAGTTTCATTGATTTGGTCTACTTCTCAGTATCTCATCAGAAAGACGGATTTGGTCCACTTCTCTGTATCTCATCAAGAAGACGACCATTTTATTGCTTCGACTTGCTTCTCAGTATCTCATCAAGAAGCTGGGTTAGAAGTTTTGCTCACATCAAGTTTTGGTTTCATTGATTTGGTCTACTTCTCAGTATCTCATTAGCAAGATGACCGCATCACTTGTTTTGATTCGCTTCTCTGTATCTCATCAAGAAGACGGATTTTGTCCACTTCTCTGTATCTTATCAGGAAGACGATCGATTTATTGCTTCGACTTACTTCTCAGTATCTCATCAGGAAGTTGGGGTCGAAGTTTAACTTACATCAAGCTTTGTTTCATTGATTTGGTCTAGTTCTTAGTACCTCATCAGGAAGATGATCGCATTACTTATTTTAATTCATTCCTCTGTATCTTATCAAGAAGACGAATTTGATCCGCTTCTCTATATCTCATCAAGAAGACTACCGCTTTATTGCTTTGGATAACTACAATCTGCCTTATGATCGGAGTAAGAGGTTGGATGGTTGTGATCTGCCCATGTCGAGGTAAGAGATCGGGTGGCTGATGGTGATCTACCCCAGGCTTGGGGTGGCAATCTGCCCCAAGCTCGAGGTGGCAATCTGCCCCAAGCTCGGGGTAAGAGATTGGATGATGGTGGTCTACCCTAAGCTCGGGGTAAAAGATCAGATGGCTGCTATTTGCCCCAAACTCGGGGTAAAAGATTGGCTGATGGTGATCTACCCCAAGCTCAAGGTAAGATATCGGATGGCTGATGGTGATTTGCCCCAGGCTTAGGGTAAAAGATCGTGTGGCTGATGGTGATCTATCCCAAGCTCGAGGTAAGAAATCAGATGGTTGATAGTGATTTACCTCAGGCTCGAGGTAAGAGATCGGATGACTATAATCTGCCTCAAGCTCGTGGTAAGAGATTGGATGGCTGTGATCTGCCCATGTCGAGGTAAGAGATCGGGTGGCTGATGGTGATCTGCCTCAAGCCTTGGGGTAAGAGATCGAATCTTTAGTTTGCCCTTCTTGATTTAAGGGTAAAAATGAAATGATGTAATTGAATCCAACTCCATTGCAATTTCAAGAAGATAAGATTTGATGTCGAATTTTGTCTTGCTCTTATGACAACTTCAAAGAGATGAAAACTTGGTATGATCTCGATCCAGTGTAAATTCGAGGTCGAAGATTTACTGTTACAACTTTAATTTGCTCCTATTCGATTTTATGGTATAAGATTCGCCATTGCGGCTTCAATCTTTTCCATCTTGTTTTCTAAGGTACCTGGTTCGCCGTTATGGCCTCAAGCTTTCCCTTCATATCTTCTAAGGTACCAGGTTCATTGCTGCTGCCTCAACCTTTCCCTTAAAATCTTCATGGTACTGGGTTTGCCATTACGGGCTCAACCTTTCCCATCACATTTCATGGTACCGGATTCATTGTTGCGGCCTCAATCTTTCCTATCACATCTTCTAAGGTACCAGATTCACCGTTACGGCCTCTATCCTTCCCTTTAAATCTTCATGTTTTTCTCAGCTCATTTCACCATTTTGTGATAATGAAATCTGTAGAATGTGCTTTCACGGGTCTCTATGTAGACCAGATCATAATGAATCAAATGCTCATAAACAGATGTATATAAATGATGAATGTAAAAATGTCATCTTTGAAAAATGATTTTATTTTTAGTCTTTAGTCGACATCATTTGTCGTTTGTCTAAGTTCTATCACTGATGTGTTATTATATTTTGTGCATGTGTATCTTTGTCGTGAAACCTAAAGGGGTAGTCGTAATTCGAACTATATCTCCTTTCTAACCCTTGGGTTTGTGTTATTTCCAACTAGTAGGTCCTGTTTCAGGTCCCTATTCTATTTAGAAATTTTCCAGAATGCAGAAATTCTTCTATTCCTTATATAGTTGACCACTAACCGTTATTTCAAATGCAAAGATGCTTGAATCAAGGTTATAAGGTGGATGAAATTGAATTTGATTCCAAACAAAGGTCACATGAATGAAAAGGTTGTTAGCTTGTTAACCGCTATTTTGATGCAGAATTGCTTGAACATGATCGCAAGGTGAATGAAATTTTATTGAAGGCAAAGCTCACAGGAATGAAAAGGTTAAAAATGATCTATATTGGTCAACAAGTTGTCAAACATAAAGTTGGCCAAGAATAGGGTTAGGTGCCCCAGATATCAAAGTATGAGCTTTACTGAGTAAACTTGATGAGGACTATTCTGTGCTTGACATGTGTTCATGAAACTTGGAGTACTTCGTCAATGCTTCAAGGTGTAAAGCTTCTCCACCTTGCTACTTTTGAGAGAGAGAGGACCCTTTCACGCTCTTTTCTTCAAAATTGAGCCGCCCTTTCAGGTTTTCAACTCAAGTCTCCTTAGGTTTCAAAATGTCCTTTACGAGTTTTCACCTCGACCTCTCATTTTCTTTTTCTCGATTTTCTATTTTCTCTTTTTCTCTTTTTCTTTTTTCTCTCTTTATTATTATTATTTTTTATTGAATCTGAGTTCACGAAGTTGGGCAGGTCTTTGCCGTCCATTTCGATCAAAATCAAAGCTTCTCCAAAAAACTTTCTTCACCTCATGGGGCCTTTCTCAATTCAACTTCCATTTTCCTTGGAAGACTTTTGTAGCAAGATCCTTTTTAAAACCAGTGCTCTCTCGTGAAATTCTCTAGAGCGAATCTTTCTTTGTCGTAAACACTTGTCATTTGAATCATAACGGATGACTTTTAGTATCTTTTCTTCAATCAAGTTTAGCTGACTACATCTGGATTGGATCCATTCTGCTTCATCTGCTCTAACAAAATCGAGAGGGAAGGAAACTTGATTTCAATGGGTAGGACGACTTTCGTTCTAGTGAGAAAGGTGTTGCCCTGGTGGATGTTCTAACAGAAGCTTGATAAGTCTCGAAGAAAAATGGTGATTTCTCATCCCAAGCCTTTGTAGGTCTCTGCTATGAATCCTTTTGATGTTCTTATTGGTCAACTCCAATGCCCCATTCACTTTTTTTTGGATGTGGTGCTGAGACGTGATACTTGTTCTTGAATTGGCTATAGACTTTTGCTATCATGCTGTTGCTCAAATTCAAGTTATCATCTGATATGATCTTTTTTGGCATCTCATATCGACATATAATCTCATTTTCAATAATCTGCTTAACCGTCAATTGACATAGGAAGTAGTAATCAATGATCATGAGGACGAATTGATGCTCATTAGAAACTTTTTTACAAAGTTGGCTTGGTAATGTCCATGCTTCATAGAAAGAGGTTACGACGTGCAAAAATGGAGAATAAATTTTCAAGATGCCCTTTGCAGGTTTTTGTTTTGACTTTTCTTTTTTTTTTTTGCCTTGGGTTTCAAGATATCATTGGCAGACTTTTTTATCTTGACCTTTTTTTTTCTTTTTAACATGTCGAGCCTCAATTTTTGAAGTTTCTATTGAATTTGACTGCATTCTTCCTTTTATGAGAGTCTATGTGTCTCGACATAGGTTCCTGAAACCTGGCATGCATTGATAGGATCATGCAAAGACCTTTGGATTCTCAAGGTAGCTTGCCTTGTTTTTACAAAGACACATGTCTCGATTCCCACTTAAAATCACAACTCTTCAAGGTGATGTTTGTTTCGTGTCTTGCTCAACCATCCGTAGCAAATCGGGAGACAAGTTACATTCTTGATCATTTTCAAAGCCTCAAAGTTTTTCTAGACACATGTCTTACTCAAAAGGGTCTAAGTCAACAGCAATGTCGCTCGTGTTTTTTATATCAAGGGATCCAACATATGGGTAAGAGAATGAATTTAAGAATGAACAACTATTTGGCTGAAAAAGAAATACCAGATGTTTACCAAGTGAGACACAAGAAATGTATCATTTTTATCGAAATAAAACACAGTGGTCATGTGTCCTTTATAAAAGGATCCCTATTACTCTCGGACTTTGAGTGATAAGTGTGTTTTGAATATTTTTCTGGAAAAGTCCTAAAACTACAGGAAGCTCCTCTATAGTCTAGTTGTCCAAAACACTTCCAAGGGTGTAGGGACGAACTCTCAACAGGTTCTACTCTCCACATGATTTTTTCTCAAATTTTTATCATTCCCCATCTTGATTTATCATGTTTCCTCTCAGCTTTTATTTAGGGTTGATGACTCTCTCTCACACAAGTGTTTCAAATATGTGGGATTTCATTGAAATTTTATGCATGAAGTGCAATGCATGCAAAAAGGTGTTGATTCTAGTTCAATTTCGTTTAGAACAACTTTACTAGAAAACAAATTCCTATACATAAGGTAGATACATGTATGGTCGTGCCTTAATGCTCAAAGTCCTAATCTTTCAAGCTAATTTGCTCTAGTTTGATCTTGATTTCCAGTGCAAGGTGCCGGCCTTGAATGGCTAAAGTCTTCAAATGGTTAGCTGTTTCTTGCACTTGGTGGAGTCATTGCTTGCGACATGGTCCCTATCTTATACTTACCCCTAAAAGCATTGGAGTCATTCCTCGTTTACTTCCAATTTCTTTGGCGAAATCTCTTTGTCTTTGGATAACCATAAATTCCTTCGATGAACAATAGTCCTTAGAGAATACTTGATAAGAGACTTTTTGATTTTCCAAAAAATGGCTATGGAACTAAACTAGCAAAAGTTATGCACCAATACACCCTCTTTTGCCCCTTTTTCGATAGGTGTTTAGTGGCTAAGATTGCTAGAACATGTGCAATTCTCTTGTCAAATTGGTCAAACAAATCTGCAACCGCGCCCTCTACGTGCCTCAACACTAAGACGACTAATTCCTATGTGTTTGAGGCGAATATGTCAACACTCTTTCTTGCATCTGAGTGTACTATGTCTCGTTATTCCCTTCCTTGGTCAAGGTTGCAACCCAATGCTTACTCATCTAGAATAGGCCTTATTATTCTGAATGAAGTGACGTATCATATTCTTCTATCTCATGTTCATGTTTCTAAAAGTGAAGCAGCTAAGCTTGAGTGATTAAGGCAAATCGACATATTTGAATTTGAGCAACTGCCTCATTTTTTCTTCATACTTCTTTCAGCTCTTGCAAACTATTATGGGTTTCATTTATTTGGGTGTAATCTCAAAACTATGATATGTGCCCCTTCGGCAAGCAATCACCCTTTTTGTTTTTGTTTTTCCTTGACCATAAACGCACGGATTTGTTGACATCTACCTTATCAAGGAATCCATTTCCTTATGATCGGTTCTCTATTTAGCAATAGAACATGAATCAACGCCTTTTTTTATGAAAATGCAATACAAAATATATTACAATTAAAAGCAAATATAACCGTGTCTCTTACCTTATTTAGGTAACCACTAAATGTTTAGCATAGTTCCATTTATGGAATTAAATGCAAGTTAATAAAATGTGCAGCTTATGAATTCATGTATGCATAAGAAATGGCATTGATGTTGAATTCAATCTCATTAGAGCAACTTCTCTAGAAGACAAAATTCTCCACATAAAACGGATTACATAAATGGCTTTGCCTTATGGCCTAGAGCTTTGATCTTCCTAGAAGTCTGGCTAATTTTCATCCCGCTCCGATCTCAACATATCAGCTTCTATGACTAAAGCTCGCATGTGATCAGCCGTTTTTTCATCATTTGCATAATCTTTATCTCAAACATGTCTCGAAGCTTGTCGAAAGTGTCACTCACTTGCTTCTTGATTCCTTTCAAGGATCTTGATCTGAATTTGCGTAATCTTTCTTCAAGTCTCCTAAATCTTCTTCGACTTTGTGCTTTCCTTCGACCATAAGCACAAAGTCGTATTATCTTTCATTTTATTAAGAAATCCGTCCGTCATGATGAAACTGCCTATTTGGTAACCAAATTTAAATCAATATCTTTTCTTGTATGATGATACAAATGCAAGGAAAAGAAAATAAGCAAAAAAAAGAAAGAGTTAGCAAAAACATCGATACAGGTATACTTGTCTTTGATAGTTGCTAAAAGGTTTGGTATAACTCATTCTTAAGCAAGTGCTTATGGCTCATTATATGTGGTTTAGGCTCTAGAGTAAAGGGTACCCAAACCAGCAGATTCCTCGATCCTCACCTATTACAGGCTCATATGGATGAGTTCAATTTAGGGGGACACATTTCTCACATGTTTGCACGGAAGTGAAAACTTTACAAAAACATGGGTACGAATGTAATCCCGAAAGTGATCCAATATCCTGCACGGAGGTGAAACACTCACGAAAGAGTAGTTTCCCACTTCCACTTAAAGGGTAGTAATAGATGCATATGAATGCAAACTTATACTAGCAATAGCATCACACGAAATGCAAAGGATTGTATTTTAAACAAAACCGAAGGTTTAAAAATTTTAACCAAAAGACCCGAAAATAATCGATTTTTGGCTTGACTTTCTTTTATTTAAAAAAGTCCCCAGTGGAGTCGCCAAACTGTCAAAACGTTTATTTTTCGAAAAAACAAACAAGTTTTGAACAATATTTTTAAATCAAAAAAATGAGTATTTTAAATGATCAGAAAAAAATGGGAGTTGCCACCAATCCTTTCATATGGTGTGATTGGATCACTACAAAACATTTAAAATCCGTTTTGAAAAAGATTTTGGTTTTCGAAATCCAGAAAACAGGTTCGGGAGTCGGTTACGTATGAGGAAAGATTAGCACCCTCATACGCCCAAAATTGGTACCACATTGATTATTTTCGGGTCTTGGTTTGTTAAAAGTTTGAAAACTCGAGTGAAACTTAAAATACGATCTTTGCTTTTAGAAAGCTTTGCAAGATTTTCAAAAATCTTATTTGAGGAAAATAGTCCGTGTGTTTCAAATTTCTAGGAGAACTGAAGTCGTGTCCAACACGTTAGGGCACTACGTTCTCAGACTTTCGAAATTGAAGAATATTTTGAAAGACTTTAAAAAGGATATTTGATTGTGTGATTTATACGAAAATCATACCCAACACGTTAGGGCATGGTTTTTCGAAGTTTTCACACGAAAGGATATTGCCTCGTTTTTTGTTTTAAAACTACTCGTATATGTATATTTTTGAGAACTTTAAATTTCGTATTGAGTTTAAGATACGATCCTCGGATACATAGATTATTTCATATGATGATCAAAAGGATTAGATTTAAAAAGAATGACTGTTCGTTTCGATTTTCGCGGAGAATTGAAGTCATGACCAACACGTTAGGGCACAATGTTCTCGGAATCTCGAAATTAAAAAGGCATTTGAAAAGTTTGGAAAAAGATATTCGATTCGTGTGAATTATACGGGAAAGTTACACCCGACACGTTAGAGAATAATTTTTCGAAATTTTAACACGAAAGGACATTGCCTCGATTTTAATTTTTTATTTTATCGAAATGCAAATATATATATATTTTTTTAAAATGGAGGAGAAAGAGCAAAATGATTATGGTGATGAAATATAACATAACATAGATGCATAATGGCAAGTGAGTATACAGTAAAATAATACAATAATATATATATATATATATATATTCGGTATATGGAATGAATTAATACATTGTCAACTAAACAAATTTAAAAGATTATTTTTCTTTTAAAATAAAATCAAAACAATGGTAGAAAACGAATTTAAAATTTGAAAGATTGAAAAAAAGGTAAAAAAGTGCAAAATAATATATATACATTTGACACATGAAACAAATTAAAAAATTAACAAATAAACAAAGGTAAAATGATTTTTTCTTTTGAAATTAAATAAATGCATAAAACACATAAAGAATTTGATTTACACAATGAAGCAATAAAGAAAAATGAAAATATTTTAAAATATAAAGTAAAACTATAAAATATTTTAAGAAAGGACCTAAATTTCAAAAATGGAAAATTATTTTGCTAATTTTAAAAACAATTTAAAAACACGAATGTATCAATTTAAAATCAAATAAAATAAAGAGGGATCACAAAGGGAAAATTCCATTTTATTATTATAAAAGCTGACGTCGAAATGACATCATTTCACAGCTGCAAAGGTGATGATCGAAACTACGTCGTGCCAAACTTTGTGAATGTCAAATAGGGATCAAGTTGAAAACTCAAGAGAAGGACAAGGACCATGGACATAAATTCACCATTTTATAAAAAATGTCGTTTTGGCACTTTGTTCTTCCTCTCCAAATGGTGTCGTTTACATCATGGTTTTTAAACCCAATTTTTGCTGGAAATTTATTTCTCTCCTCCTTTTCACAAAAAAAACTCTCTCATTCCTTTTTCTCTCTAGTCCCTCTCTTTCCACCATGTCCAACTGAAAGGGCAGACTTTGGTCCGCTGTCGTTACTCTGCATCCGTCACCACAAACCGCCATACATGGTGTCAAGTAAGTTAAAAACCTTCTCCTTTTTATTTATTCCTTGTGTTTTAAGAAGATCTGGATTTAGATCTATACAGATCTAACCCATATCTTCGAAAAAAACCCCTTTTCCTTTAAAAAAAATCAAATCTGCCTTTTTTATTTTCAGATATGTTTCATATCCTTTTTCAAAGTTTCGATTTTTCCTTTATTTTGTTTTCATTTAGTTTTTTTAAATTTGTTCGTGTTTTTTTGTTAATACTTAGGTGTGTTTTTTGACAGATTCCTATGTGTAGGAGTTCTCATGAACATGGGTGAACTCCGAACCAACATTCGCGGCATCGTTAGCGACGGTTTGGGTTTAGGTGAGTCTATTCGAATTTTTTTTATTATAACTATTATTATTATTTAATGTTTATTGTTTATTTATTAAATATCTTATAATAAATATTGAAAACCGTAATAATAGTGTAATAAATAATATATTAGTATATATAGAATATATAGAATATAAAAGGATTCATAACATTTAAATAATTAATAAGCAACAAATATGCATGTATTTGAACTATACCTTGCTAATACAGAGTATGAAAATACTTGATGTTTTGCTCTCTGTTTGATTTTCAACTCCTTCATACTTGAATACTCTGCGTGCATGGAATATCTTTGTTTTGTATTGATTTCCAAATGCTCCAAGTAATCAGTAGTAAAAAAAAAGTCCCCCAAAAATGTTTGAATTCGGCTTTTCAAAGCCTTGTTTTTACAATCATGTCATTTTGTTTCCTTTAACTAAATGTTGGTCTTTTCTTCTTTTGTAGGTTCGGCTTGGTAGTGGCGATGGTGGCAGTTCAAGTTGTTAGTGCTGACATGGCAGCATGTGAGTGGTTGGGATGGAGGTGACTAGTAGCAAGTGGCAAGAGAAGGGCGGCAGAAGATCTTAGTCGATTTAGGGTTTGAGTTGGATTGGGTTTATTGGGCCAAATTTTGGTCTATTTGTAATTGGGCCATGTATTTGGGTTTGTTCGGGCCCAAAAATTTGTAATTGGACATTTGGACTTTTTTTAAATTTTTAATTAATTTTAAATTTAAAATAAATTTAAATTTAAAATGAATTTAAATTCAAAATAAATTTAAGTTTATACTAAATTCAAACTTATAATAAATGAAAACTGGGTCCAATTTTGCTTAAATATTGGGCTTGGTCAAAATTGGGTTTCAACAAGCGCAGTTGGGTTTTCAATATTCACATCGTGTAGAGGTTATCGATTTTGCGGGGGCTATATGGATTGGGTGGAAGGATCCGACTTGGGTTGAGGTTCTTCTTAGCCATGGCCAATTTATCCTTACTCAGATTTGGCCTGCCTCGTCCATGCTACCACTTCTTGTTGCTTTCATCTATGGAAGTCCTAATCGTAAAAATCGCCAAGATCTTTGGAAGAGGTTGAGTGAGTCTATCCCTGTAGACCATACCCCATGGGTGGCTATCGGAGATTTTAATGCTATTCTCTTGGCCAACGAAAAAGTTAGAGCTTTCGCTAGGGAAGAGATGTTCTCACTCTGGGGAGTTTGTTGATTCGGTTGATCTGATTAACTTGGGTTTTAGAAGGCCTCCGTTCACTTGGCATCGTGGTAATATTTTCGAGAGATTGGAGGGCTTTGGGTAATGAGGCTTGGATCAGAAATTTCCCTAACAGTTTGATTTCTCATCTCCCGAAGATCAAATCCGACCATAGACCGCTTCTCCTCGTTCTCAAACCGAAAGTTGTTTTACCTAGAGGAAGACCTTTTCAGTTTCTTGTAAGGTGGGTTGAGCATCCGACCTTTCGTGACCTCGTCAAGGATAAGTGAAGACCTAGAGCCTTTATACCGGAGTCCTTAAATAGTCTTATTGAGGGCATTAAGGATTGGAATAAATCGATTTATGATCACATAACTACACGAAAGAGAGGCTTGCTTCAGAGGTTAGCTTCGATTCAAAAATAAATGGATGTCTTGGGTTCGAATCATCTTCCCCCCACAAGAAATGGAATTAAGATAGGAATTAGAGAATGTTCTTCGACATGAGGAAATCCTCTGAAAACAGAAAGCTAGATGTGACTGGCTTCATCTTGGGGATCGAAATATTAAGTTTTTTCATGCTCGAGCACTTCAGAGGAGGAAGAATAACCGTATCAATGATATCTGCAATTCTACTGGTGAGTGGATCTTTAACCCCGTTGCCATTGAGATCGAGGTCTCTAATTTGTATCGTGCTTTGTACGGTGAAGATCTGGGTCTTATGAGGAGCCTACCCATTAATAGGTTCCTAGCTCTTGATTCTTTTAATGTTTCTATTTTGGATAAACTGTTCTCTGATGAGGAAATTAAGAAGGCTCTTTTCGATATGACTCCTCTCATAGCTTCCAGTAGCGACGATTTCCATGCACTCTTCTTCCAAAGTCAGTGGGAAACGATTGGGCCTGATGTTTGCGAGTAGGTCAAAAAGGTATTCAATGGAGGGTCCATTGAGGATAATCTTAATAACACCTTGCTTGTTCTCATTCCTAAGATTCAGAATCCGAAAAAATTCACTCAATTTCGCCTTATCAGCCTTTGCTCTGTCCTCTACAAGCTGGTCATGAAGGTAATTGCTAACCGCTTCAAAATTATCTTCCATAAAATTATTACACCAAAGCAGGCGGGGTTTATTGCAGGTAGGAACATTACCAACAATATTATCATTGCCCAAGAAGTTATCCACTCTATGAATAGTAGCAAGAGCAGGAGATGGATGGCGGTCAAAATTGACTTGGAAAAAACCTATGACCGCGTCTGATGGGACTTCATTAATGTTTCTCCCCAAGCGACAGGTATTCCTTTCTATCTTAGGAGAGTCATTATGTCTGCTATCTCTAAGTCTACTATGCAAGTTTTGTGGAATGGGGTTCCCACCGCTAAGTTTAAACCTGTTAGGGGAATCAAACAGGTCTGCCCGCTTTCTCCATATCTTTTTGTTCTCTGTATGGAATGGTTAGGCCATTCTATTAACTCAGCTCTGATTAGTGAGGCATGGGATTCGATTCGTCTATCTCGCTCGAGGTCAGTTCTATCTCATCTCTTCTTTGATGACAACCTAGTTATTTTCTACAAGGCTGATGTTAAACATGGGAATTTACTGAAGAAAATCTTGAATGAATTCTGTGAGTTCTCAAGGCATAAGGTTAACCCTCGAAAAACTCATATGTTCTTTTCTAAGGGTGTGGAGGAATCTATGGCGTCCATGATTAGTAATCTTCTCGAGTTCCAGATAGTACAAGATTTGGGCCATTATCTTGGTGTTCTCTTCTTCTATCAGAGAGTTACAAACAGCACCGTGCACATTGTGGTTGATAAGGTTCGATCGAAGTTGCAAAACTAAGATGCTCTTTAACTATCTACTGCCGGTCAAGTTACTCTCGTGCAGTCTGTTCTTCTCTCTATCCCTAGTTATTTCATGCAGTCCATGATGATTCCTAGGAAAATCTCTGATGAAATTGAAAGCTTGGTTAAAACTTTCATTTGGGGCTGTCTAACGGGAAAAAGAAAATGTCACTTATCAGTTGGGATTCTATTTACCAACCCAAATGACATGAAGGGCTTAGCATGAGATAGCTACGCGATCAAAATACATCTTTCTTGCTAAAGTTGGGATACAATATGGTGTCTGATGAGGATACCTTATAGGCTCGAGTCCTCATATCAAAATATGGAATTACAGGACCCTTACCTGAAAGCATTGAAAAGGCTCAAAGTTCTTTCTTATGGAAGATGATATCAAAAGTTTGGTGCCTCTTACGCGAGAGTCTCATTTGGTCTATTGGTGACGGGAGTAAAATTAGATGTTGGAAGGACCCTTGGGTTCCTAATCTTGGTCCACTGATTAATCATATTCTTGCTCATGCGAATATTAACACTAACAGTCTGCTTAGTGATTTAGTCACAGGGGAAGGTAATTGGAATACGGATCTTTTGAAAGTTTGGCTTCTTGAGGAGACCATTCGACACATCTCGAGCATTCCCCACTCACCCATCTAAGGGACCTGACCGTCTGACTTGGGGTTAAACCTCAACGGGGGCTTTTTCTTTTAAAAGCGCTTACAAGCTATTGAAGAAGTAGTCGTGGAGGGCCAGTGATGAACTTTGGAAAAGAGTATGGAAGTACCAGTGCCCTCAGCGAGTGCGCTTCTTTCTCTGGATTGTCATAAAGCAGAGACTGCTTACTAATGCGTAAAGATTTCGACGAGGACTGGCAGTTGACCCTTCATCCCTCGTTTGTGGACACGAATCAGAGGACATTCTCCATATTGTTCGTGATTGCACTATAGCTAAAGACGTGTGGTCTCAGGTAATTTTGATTAACCATCAAGCTAATTTTTTCTCTAACTCCTTGTATGCTTGGATTCCCACTAACTTGCAAGACAACTCAAAGACTCATAATAGAGAAATCAGCTAGGCGAGTCTCTTTGGTATCCTTGCCTGAAAACTATGGGAGAATTGAAACCTACACATTTTTCAGAATAAATCATGGAGCCCTTGTGAAATCATCAATGCCTCTTTATGTTGGGTCAAGCATTACCTCTCGATAACCAGAGACGGCGTGCAGGAAGACGACATCACTAATAGAGAGATCTCGACAAAAGATGGGGTTATCCTCAACACAGATGGAGTACTTCGAACAGCATCAGGGTGTGCAGCCGCATGTGGAGTTATACGTGACACTAACGAGGATTGGATCATTGGGTACAACAAATACCTAGGAAACTGTATAATCCTTGAAGCAGAACTTTGGAGAATCCTGGGGGTGTGAGAATTCTCCAACGTAGAGGACATGACTTTGTTGAGATTCAATCGAATAACCTAGAAGCTATTAAATCCATTCGCGACAATGCTTCAATCATGTCCAACTATACCCTAATCAAAAGGATCCGTCACATTTTATCATAAGAGGAAAAATGGACCATTCGCCACATCCCGAGAGATGAGAACCAATGTGTGGATTGCATCACCAAATTAGCCTTTGTGAGGAAGGAAGAGCTTACTATGATTGAAGACCCTTCAGTGGAGGTTTTAGCTATTATAAACAATGACAAAGATAGGATATTTTGTCCTCTTAATTTTTACTATGTAACCTAATTTTATGAGGTTTTCTTCTCATCAAAAAAAAAAAAAAAAGAGGTCAAAGAATTAGAAACCCATTTTACTCATTCATTTTTTCTCCTTTACACCGTGTTTTTTTTTTCTATGTTTAGCGCTTACAAGTTCAGGGGAAACTTAGGATGCTAGTAGAGGTCTTGACTCACCTAAAATTAAAAAATTACTTTTTAGGTCTTTTAAGATCTTTAATATTTTAAATTAATAAATATAAAATTTTACTTTGATCCTCTTAAAAATAATAAAATTTTGATTTAATTTTTTAAAAATTATATTTTTACTATCGCAAAAATTATAATAAAAAAATTCTAATTTTGCCCCAAGTTAATAGTGTATTGTGGTCAAAACGTTAAAATAAAGAGAGTTAATTTAAGGAGTTTAAACAAGTGCAAGAATATTATAAGGGGCTTCTCTATTGTAGTCCATTTTATATTGTTTTTGCTAGTTTTAGTTATTAATAAGATATTGAATTATAATTAATTTAATATGTTACTAAATTTTGTATTAAGTATTGAGAGTCTTTATCTATCTATTGAAAAATGTGTCTTTGTGAGTACAGAATAAATGAGTCGATCAATCTTATTAAAAATCTTCCATAGTTTGTATGGACGAGATTCAGAATTGCAAACCCATAACAATAACTCAAGAATTTGATTTAACAACCAACGCCAAAACATTGGCTCAAAAGAAAATAAGTGCCCAAATAGATTCAAAATAAACGCTTGAAGAGTGATCACACGTAAAATTGGATGCTTTAGAAGTGAGTGTTCATTTCATTATCAAGGAGAAGGAGGGCCTGCCAGGAGTGCTTGTCTAGCTGTTGTTGCTACTCCTCTACCTTGAAGAGTGATCACACCTAAAATTGGATGCTTTAGAAGTGAGTGTTCATTTCATTATCAAGGAGGAGAGCTTGCCAGGAGTGCTTGTCTAGCTGTTGTTGCTACTCCTCTACCCTGAATGGGTGGTCAACTAGAACACTACATCAGGTGGAATTAGAAGGGGAGTCAATACCTTCTACCTTGTTGACACGTGTCTAGATAGTAAAAGGATATAATAATAACATTTTTTTAACTTAAAATCCGAGTTGATTTTAAGTAAGATGAAATAAATAAATCAACAATATCATTTAGAAAAATTAGGAACTAATAACATATTTTTAACCTAACTAAATAAAGTGAGGAAGCTTATCACATATAAGGTATTAAGTAGCTTTAAAATTAAAAATAATTTCATTTCTTCAATTCAAGGCGAATCCAAAAAATAGTTAAATAGCTCATTCTCAAGAAAAGAAATGTGATTTTATTAAATGAAAAAAGCATTTCTTTAATTTTATTATTTTATCTATTTTTTTAAATATTTTTTAATTAAATGAACATAATACTAATCAACTCAATTAAATATTTTCATGTCAATTTTTTGGTACAATCTGCGCATCTATTCGTTTCTCGTCACATTAGACAATAATTATAATTATATAGAAAATCATCGATTAAGTATCAAATTAAATAGAATTCATAAGCCTTCTACTAAATTACTTGCTAAGCCAATAAGTCTGTCAAGAAAAAGCTCATAGGAGAAAAGTTATATATAATCATACCAAATTGATTTTAAGTCTCTCAAATTTTATATGTAACGCTCTACAATTTTATAATTTTTGGGTTTAATTATGTTAAGTAATTTGATTTATTTCAGTGGAAATGTATTTTATTTTTATATTTGAGGTCTTGTGTTCAAATTCTTTTTTCTTGAGAATTTTTATTTTTTTTATTCCTTCTTTTGGTTGTTCACATGTAGGATATCTTTTTTACTTTTAACTTTGTTGCGTGCAAAAAGAGGAATTATGTTGAGAATTTCTTCTCTTGAGAAGAAATTGCATAAATTAAATTAAAAATGATAGATGAAATTTAAGTGAATTTTTTTTGGGTATTGCTTCGTTTTTTGTTTGTTAATTGTTTATTTTTTTTATTTTGTTCTTTGTCATGTTTTTTAGTTAATTAATTTTGTTGGAGTCTAATTTTGACCGGATCCAACATTCAAACAAAATGGAACCCAATTTTAAATTTTAAATTTTAATTTATTTAAGTTTAAAACTTATTTTGAGCTTGAATTTATTTTAAATTTAAATTTATTTTAAATTAAATTTAAAATTAAGTTGAAATGTCCAGATTACAATGGCCCAATTACAAACCCAAAGCCCAATTACATGACAAAAGGCTCAAGCGGTCCAAACCCTAAACAAAATAAAAAACCCTAAATGATGCAACTTGTTCTTGCTGCCGCCCTCCTTCACCCACTCAGTTGCTGCCACATCAGCACCACTAGCAGTTCAGTAGTCAAGTTGCTTCCATTGCCACTGTCACCTGCAAAGAGAAAAAGATCAGCATTTAGTTGAGAAAAACAAATTATAATGATTGTAATTCAGGCTATAAAGTCGAGATTAATATCAGTTGTAAGGAGTTACACATCTTTGAAATCAATACAAAAAGCCAGAACATTCAATATCAATACTAGAAGGAACTCAGTTTGACAAGTCAGTTCACAGAATATAGTTGCTAGCAAGGTAAATATTTAGTTGTAGTTTGATATTTATCTGGGTTTAATGCCCCTCATATTCTAGCTACATATATTAAATACCATTTATTATTTTCTTTATTCAAAAATAGTCACTAAGCAGTAAATGCGTATTAAATATATATTAATAATAAATAAAATAATAAAAAATGAAAAGTTAGTTAGGGTTTCGCCCTTTGGTGGCACCGTCGTTGCCGCAGTTGCGGGGATCTTCTCCAAGTGTCGTTCGTATCTTGTCGTGGATAGATCTGCAAAAAGGAAACAAAAAAAGGTTAAGAATCTTATAGCAACATATTTCAAAAAAAAAAAAAAAAATCAAAATTTGAAGAAAAAATGGAAACATGAAATGAGTTTTAACAAAAAAAAAAAAGGAAAGGAAGAGATCTAAAGTTTCGTTTTTAAAAAAAAAGGGGTTTAACTAAAAAACAATTTTGAAAAATAGAAATGGAAGATCGAATGTTTTGTTGAAAATTTTTAGAAATCTAGGTTCGATCTAGTCAGATATGAACTTTGATTTACGTTTTTAAAAACAAAAGAAAAACAAAAAAGGATAAGTTTTTACGTTGGCCACCGTGGAGGACGGCGTGTGACGCACAGATGCGGTGGCGCGTGGCAGCAGGGATGGCGGATAGGTGCCGGAGCCCTTGGGGCTGACATTGCGTGTTTTTAGCTTTTGGATTATTTACGCATGCGATCCTTCCGCTTTTTCATTTTTACAATTTAATCCTTTTTCATATTTTTAATTTATTTTAATTTGCCCAATAGTTTTAAATCATTTTCAATTTAGTCCTTTAACTCTCTGGAAGCTTGAGAAGCTACCACGTGTACATTTTTGGTTTATTTGTGCAAATGGTCCTTTCTATTTTTGATTTGTTTTAAATTCATCCTTAAATCAAGTTTTGTTTTATTTTAAATTAGCCCAGTAATTTTAAAAGCTATACAAATTGGTCCTTTGACCCCAGAATACCTGAAAAGCTGCCACGTGACTCATCTTTTTGATTTTATTGCCCAGAAGGTTACTAAATTGTCTAAAAATCATATTTTGACCCCTAAACTTTTCCAAAATTATATTATAACCCTTAAATTTTTTCTAAAATCACATTTTGACCCCAAAACTTTTCCAAAAATGTATTTTGACCCCTAAACTTTTTTAAAATCACATTTTAACCCTTAAACTTCCAAAAATTACATTTTTACCCTTGAACTTCTAAAAATTACATTTTTGCCCTCGAACTTCTAAAAATTATATTTTTGCCCCCGAACTTCCAAAAATCATAATTTTACCCTCAAACATTTCAAAAATTATAATTTTGCCACCAAACTTTTAAAAATGATATTTTAACCCCTAAAACTTTTCAAAATTACATTTAACCCTAAACCCTCCAAAACTTCATTTTCAACCCTGTTTTTTCCTTTCTTCGACTTTCGAATATAAATTTTTAATTAATCTTGTATTTTCTCATTTATTTTGATTCATGATTCGTATTTTATTTTTCTTATATCTATTTTCGTATATTTATTCATTCATATAATTGTTCGTGCTTTGTGTTATTTAATTTTGTCATTAATTACATAACTCGTATTTAATTTGCATGCTCATTTTTATCTCTATATTTTAATTAAAGTCATTTTTTCCTCCAAAATACAAAAATTTAAAATCGAGGCAATATTCCTTTATTTCGTGTTTCAAAAATTTGTGTCTTAACTTACTAGGCGCAAATTTTCTTCAAATTGGAATAATTGAATACCCTTTTCAAGGTTTAAAAACTACTACGAAGGAAAGCTCGTTATTTTCGGATCTCGAAACACTATGTCCTAACTCACTGGACGTGACTTTCTTCCTCGATCACTTCGAAATAGCAAGACTTCTAAATGAAAATCGATTTCTTTCTTAAACATGTCAATCAAAATAACTTATGCATTTAAGGATCGTAATTTAAATTTTACTCGAGTTTTCAAATTTTTAACAAATCAAGACCCGAAAATAATCGATGTGGTACCAATTTTGGGCGTGTGAGGGTGCTAATTATTCCTCACACGTAACCGACTCCCGAATCCATTTTCTGGATTTCGAAGACCAAAATATTTTTCAAAACGAATTTTAAACGTTTTTTGGTGATCCAATCACACCAAATAAAAAGATTGGTGGCGACTCCTATTTTTCCAATTTTCGATTTTTTTTAAAACATTGTTCGAGACCTGTTTGTTTTCCCAAAAACAAACGTTTTGACAAATTTAGTTAATTTTAGTTTTTAATCAATCGCTCCAATTCAGTTAAATAATAGAAAGATAATAATTACTAGTACTTTTAGTTCTCGTGGGAACGATGTCTTTGCTCACACTATTAATTGATACTTGCATTTCCTTAGTTGAATTTTTAGTTAGTTTCGCGACGCATCATGTATATATAATATTGTGCCGTAAACTGGATTTAAATATTTTCGTTGTTTTATTTGCTAGTACTTTATAATTAATGTTTTGGTGAAATATTAAAACGTAGAAATCTAGTTTATTAGTATGTTTTGAGAAATCGAAGTGTTGGAAATTGATTTGGGAGATAATTTGAGTGTGGATACATTGTGAAATCTAAATTTTTACAGGGAGTTTTATGTAAAATTGGTAACAAAGCTGTCCAATTTTTTATAAAATAATTTTATCACTATGTTTTCTTCGGCAATAAAATGTGACATTTTATATTCGGATCCAACAACTGAATCGTGATATTTATAACAACCACTTAGAATATGTTTTGTTCTTTTTGTGGGCTCCCTTTAAAGAAGCACGCAATCTCAAGAAATATATTCTACTCTTCTGTTTCTAGCCCATCATAACTACTTCTCAAAGCCTCTGAAATTTGTTTTGTTGGGGGCCAGTCTTTTAGCTTGTCCACCTTTCTCAATAACTTTTAGGCCTTTCATGTAAATCAGAACCCAAAAGTTACATTACAAACCTAGGGGATAGATCTGCAAAACCAACCACGGGATTCAACTACCTAAACGCAAAGGTAGAAAGAAGTTGAAGGGAATCGTTCTCATTTAACCCGTTCACCTCATGTATTGTGTCAGCTCCTCCACTCTCAAGCACTTGTCTATCTTATTATAATGGTTTTACTTCCATAACCAAAATGTTTAACACCCATACAATCTATTTGGTCTAAGTCATCAACATCATCAAGGACAACAAGTACTTTCTTATTGTTGAGCCTCTCTTGAATTAAAGTGGATACTATGGAGGGGGTACTTATATGAACATCTGAGTTTAATAATTTCGAATTCTGTTCTCTCTCTAAGATTTTGAAGAACCAATGACTTTCAAACTCTGAAGAGATTTCTTTATATATAGCCTCAGCAAGGGTTGTTTTGCCTTGACCACCCATTCCCCAAAGTCCTAATACACGACTCTTTTTGCTTAATCAGCTTCAAAATCGTCTTTTTCTGATCTTCTATTCCAACCAATTCTTCAGAAGCACTTCCAAACTCAATATTGATCAAGTTTTTTACAACATAATCAACATCTTTAGTGTACTCCGTTTCAGGTCTAGAAAACAATAAAAAATATAAATAAAGTAAAGATGAAATCCAAATCAAAGATAAGTCGAATATAACAAGATGAGAAAAATATAGTTACCTGTCAAATTTGCCTCCCATATGCCACCCTTCTAATTTACCGACATCTGCAAAAAAAGATTTCCATGGTTGTACTTTATCAGCTGGTTGCTTTGATTCATGCTCTTCGAAGGATGGCTTAAAACTCCAACCAATATTTCGCACACCGGAAGGATCAACATGGTAAAAGATGGGAAGAATAATATGTTTGTTAGTGGGATTGCGCTTGCGATCCATGATGCCAGAAAGTTTACTTAAGCATGATTTTGAAGAAGCATAGTCTTTGGATAAAACGAGGATTGAGAGATTTGATGCCAAAATTGCTGGAGAATATGCTAGTGGAAGTTTCTCTCCTTTTTCCAGTGTTTCGTTATCGGGGAAGACATTAATTCCTAGCATTGACTAGGTGATTGGAGAAGTTGAGGCGTGTGTCTTCAAAAAAGCTTAAGAAAACTTGATGCTTCATCAACTTTTGCATAACATGCACAACAATATCCTTGATGTGCTCGGTTTCAAGACTAGAAAATAATAGAAGTATATATATGAAATCCAAAACAAAGATAAGTCAAACATAAGGAGATGAGACAAATATAGTTACCTATCTTAGATGCTTCCATTTATATGCCGCCCTTTTAATATACCAACTGAAGCAAAAGCAGATTTCCATCGTTATACTATAGCAACTGGTTGCTTTGATTCATGCTCTTCGAAGGATGTCTTAAAACTCCCACTAATATTTCGCACATTGGAAGGATCAACATGATAAAAGATGGGAAGAACAATATGTCCTTGAGAGCACTTGCGGATCATGATGTTTGAGAGTTCAACCAAACATGATTTCGAAGAGGCATAGTCTGCAGACAAAACGATGATTGAGAGCAGACAAAATGATGATTGAAATATTTGAGACTGCAATTGCTCGAGAAAGTGCTTGTGAAAGCTGCTCCCCCTTTTCCAGTTTTTCTTCATCGAAGAAAACGTCAAGTCCCTTGCATTTCAAAGTTTGAAGTAAGTGAGTGGTGAAATTAAGGCGCGTGTATTCACCTCTGAAGCTCAAGAAAACATGATACTTCATTTGAGTAGAAGATGAAGAAGAAAAAGAAGAAGCCATGAAAGAGTATTGAAGCAAAAGAGAGAAAAATAAAGGAAGTGAGTTTTGCTTGGGTTGTGGTGTTATTGTAAGAAAGACTAAAATATGGATCATCTTTGGTATCCTTTTATTTTTGTTTTGTAATGGTATTGTCTATTCATACTTTTTTTAACCTTTTGATAACACACGTTTTGCACATACAAATGCTCGAATTCGAGTCTCTTACGATGAATAATATACTCTTTATCATTAGAGTTACTTGTTAGGTTCTTGATATCCTTTTATTAAATGGGAAAGAGATTGAAGGCGTTTTGCTTAGCCAATTATCTTTTAATCAACACAGTTGTTACTTGTCACACCATATTTATTATCTTTTATCGACAAAAGGAGTAATTAACTAATAATTATTGTGCATGTGGACCTCTTAGAATCTGCACCACCCATGAAATTATCCAACTCGAAAAGGGTAAAATTTGTTTTCGGGTCCCTCTACTATTGCTGAAGTTCTTTCCATCAAGACAACCCTTGACATTTTTGTTGAACACTGATTGGAACACCCATCTTCATCTTGTTATAAATTCTGACCGTTAGATTATTTTCCGGGCACGGTGGTAAATTTCATCTTTTAAATTCTTACGATAATTTTAAGTCTAATTCAATTGGTTTTTTAAGTATAATTCAATTAATTCATATTTAAATTTTTATAAGATGATATGTGATAAATTTGAAATTTGAATCTTTAAATTTACAATAACTTTCTATATTATCTTAAATTACAAACAAATAGATAAGTCAGAACTTTAATGCGATTAATTTATATTGACCCTGTTGCCATATGAACCCACCATAACCACGCCAAATAAAACAAAGTGCATAAGGATCCCATTCATATGAAACACCAATGGGTGTAATTAAATAAATAAAGCCAGCTTCTATACTTTTTCTTTGATGTCCATTGCATGCAATATTTTGATATCTAAAGATAATAATATTAATTTTTAATTTTTAATTTAAGTTTTAAGGTTAATTTAATATAAGTTGATTGCTAATATTATTATAGCTAAAATTTTCATGATTTGTTAATTGAATAAATTTAGTGTTAATTCTGAATTTGATTAATTTTACGTTTAATTTTTAAAATACAACTCGATGGATGAAATTTAATTGCTAATCATATTAACTAATTATAAATTTTCATCAAATCAACTCTAAAACTTAAATTAAACACTAAAAATTTAATATTGTTAACTTTAAGTAGAAAAAATATATAACTTTTATCAAATACAAAAACCATAATCACTACACGATATAATTCTCTACATATAAGAAAAGAAAGTTGTAAAAACTTTAAAGCATATAAACTTGTGTTCATATCCATAGAAAAAAGTTGTTAGGGTCACATATCAAGGGGGAGAATTTTCGTTCTTTGTTGCATTATGAACTTAGTTTTTCTTATGCATATTACAAATATATATACCATTGTGATCAGCAGATTTTGAGGAACTTTTTTATGAAAACTCATAGCTAGTTTGATTTGATTTTACCAAATTCTTCTTTATGGAAAAAAAAGAGAGGAGATAATTAGACACTATTTGAAAGTGAGGTAGGAATTAGCTTCTTTTTTTTTTTTTTAAGTTTGTGTCAAAAGTAATCCAGCTCAATAAAGCATTTTTTTTGTCATTCAAATTTGATAAGCATCTTTTAGTCAATCTATTTGGAATTTGCATCAGAATTTCATCCCTTTGATAACCTTTTTAGTTTCGATGAATTACAAAGGAAAGATAAAATCTTAATAGTAACATGATTGGTGTAATTTAAACCCAAACCACACTTGAAATAATAAATATCCTTAACCATCAAGCCAACACACGAATTCTCTCCTGGTATTAAAGTTCACTAACCATATATGTGCATTAAATATAAATATTGTTATATGGGTCACTTACAATGTAGCAAATATTAGTCATTTTAATTATTACTTCAAAACTTAAATATTTATGAGTTTATTAAATCTAATCTTTTATTTACTTACAATACACATAATAACCAATGTCTTAGCTAGGGTAGACATGGGACCTGCTGATGGGTTTATTGGGTTAGTTAATTGTCTCCAGCATTAAATACAATCCTTCCCCTATTATATATATTATCCAATCCAATCTAATATCAAATTTTCATTATTAAAATATTATTAAACATGCTTTCGTGCTTATCTCTTAAGCAAAGAGTGAAAACTCTATATTTTATTTTTCAATGTTATATATATATATGTTCGACAGGTTTGAGGGGGACCCCTTCGCACAAGAGAGAACTTTAGCTTAATCATTCAATAATCATCAAGTTGGTTCACATATATAAACATATTTCATACTTGATATCTAGTCAATGTGAGATTTAAGAACTTTATTTCTTCAACATAATTCACAAGTGGCTTACTTTGAGTATCAATTTCTCATTCATCACTCAACCATTTTGAGCTTATAATATATCGTTTTAAAGGTCTAATGGAGTAGAATATAAAACCATAATTTTATGATTCAAATATCTACTTTTACCAATCAAGAATATGTCTCAAAGTTTCCAAAAATTCTTTTTTTTTTTTCAAACAAAGCTAATGAATATTTTTTTAATGCAAATCTTCAAATTATCCTTAATCTTTTTTTAACCTTTAAATAAGAAGATGACATGTTTTAATAAATTCAAATCTACATTTTTTTAGAGTGACAACAATACTAAAACTAACCGAAGTAAAACTCAATCAACGAATAATAAAATAATGATAGCCACATTAATTGGGATTATTATCAATATTAAAGTATTCTCAAGTTTACTTGGTAAATTATGCATGTTTTGTTCATTTGATTTTAAAAAGAGAATTAAAAGATAAAATAATCCATAGGTACACAATTCTTAATTATCCAAATTCAACATTATTTGAATTGCCTAAATTATAGAAACAAAACAAAAGTTGTTGACTAATGTGAACGAAAACGTGTTCACTTAATTGGATTAATTTCGCCTTTAATTGTATTTATTTAAAGCATAATAATTTATTTGGTCTTTCAATTTTACAAAAAAAAAAGTCATTTTATTATGAATATTATGAATGTTCAACTTTTCATCTTTTAACCTTCCATCTTCCTTAACTTCCTTTGACCTTTAACTTTCCATCTCCCTTAACCTCTCTTAATCTTTAACCTTCCATCTTCCTTAACTTTTCATATTCTTGTAACTACTATTTACTATTTATGTATTAGAATATGAAGAGTCCAATCTCCCTATATATATATAGTGGAGTATGCTACTTGTGAAAGATAATAAATATATAGAATACATTACAAATTCTTTTCTTATTCTCATCTATTATTCTTGTGTTCTTTACATCATTGTTATTATTTTATAACACGTTATCAACACGAGCGCTTACATTAATCCAAGAGTCTTGCATTTTTCGTTAGTTTGGATCAAGGTATGTGATATATTTTATCATGATGTTTATCATTATTGTTCTTATGTTTATAATTTTTCATTTTATCGTGATGCTCATCATTATTGTTCTTATGATTTTACAAGGGTTTCACTAATCCTGTAATTTGCTAAAACTTCTAACATAGCCAAATTATTTGTAATTTATTTTATGATTAAATTGCTATAATTATTTGTGTATTTTTCTATTATATTATGCTTGCAAGTTTTGTTAAGGGATTACTAATGATTGCTTGAAAGTTTTGTTAAAGGAATACTTATATTTAAATTAAACGCAATTGAAATTATGTGGAGAGAACATAATTGATGAAGATATGTTAGAAAAAACATACTCCACATTTCATGCAAATAATGTTGTCCTGCAGACACAATATCGTGAAAAAGGTTTTAAGAAATATTTTGAATTAATATCTAGTCTTCTTGTGGCTGAGCAAAATAATGAATTGTTAATGAAAAATCATGAGTCACGTCCAACCGGTTCTACTCCATTCCCTGAAGTGAATGTGACATCATATAATAGAAAGGTTAAAGGTCACACTAGTAGTCGTGGTTGAGGACATAGCCGTGGTCATGGTCGTGGTCGCGATCAAGGACGTGGACGTGAATGAGGTGGTCATTTCAGAAATACCCACCAGAAGTGAGATCGTAAGGATGGAAAGAATAATAAAAATACAACTGGGAAAGTGAAAAGTTTGTGTTATCGTTGTGGAGGTAAAAACCATTGGTCTCATACTTGTCGTACACCAAAGCATCTTGTAGAACTATATCAACAATCATTAAAGGATAAAGGGAAGAAAATAGAAACAAATTTTGTTTGTGAAGATGGTGTTGGAGCCCAATTTCGACTGGGCCCTTTTTTATTTATTTTAAATTTGATTTAAATTTAATTTTAAATTAATCTTAAATTTAAATTAAATTTAATTTCAAAATTAAAAAGTCCAAAAATAGAAAACGTCCAATTACAAAGCCCAATGGGGCCCAAATTCAAATGACCCAAACTTATAAACCCAAATTACCTAAAACCTATTACACCCAAAGCCCAAACTACAACTTTGGCCCGAATTCATTAAGTGTTGCTACTGTTGCCTTCCCTTCAGCCAACTAGAGGCTGCCACGTCATCAGCAACTTGTCACCATCTTCAGCCCCAACTTGCACTACCACCAGCTGCTTCAACCGCCGCTGCCATGGCAGACCTGCAAAAGGAAAAACAAGACATGCATTTATGTGAGAAATACAAAAAAGAATGACTGTAAACATGGCTATAAAGCCAGGACAAGAATACTTGTAACGGGTACTGACCCTGGTTCTTTGAAAAATCAATACAAGAATAAGCTTTTCACAGTATCTTACAATCAAAATAGCAACAGTTAATAGCCAGCAGTGAATCGACTCAAACCAATCTTAGAACTGCCAAACATCGAAACGTCCAGGTATACCTGCAGCGTATATTTATTAGTTATTATTATTTACCGTGTTGACCCATTAAATTCTATGTGTGTATTCAATACCCCTATAAATATTTATTTCTTTTTTACATGTTTCGAAAATATCATTAATAATATTATTAATTATATTGGCAATAATATTACTAATATCATTAACAATAATAATGACATCAATAATAATATTTAATAATAGCATTAATTAAAAAAAAGAAACTAAATATGAAGACGAAAGGACTCATCTTCGTCTGACGACCACCATCGGAGCCGCTCTCAGAATCGTCACCATTGCGAAACCCCGAACCTCGTCGATGCCTAGCCGTTAGTAGATCTGCAAAGAAACAAGGAACTGAAACGGTTAATAATGAAAAAGATTAGTTTTTTAAAAAACGAAAAGAGTTTTTAAAAGTGTTTTTTAAAAAAAGAGAAAGGAAAATAGGTTTTAAAGGACAGAAATGAAAACTTACTTGAAAGAAGTCATGGATGGAGGCGCGTGGCGCGTGGGAAGGAAAGGCGTCGACGGACGCGCGGGTGGACCGACGCGCGTGGCCGAGCGCGGGGACTACATGCGTTGACGAGCGGCCGCGGACGAGGGCGCATGTGGGCCCGCGGGACGGACAGCGATGGGTCGACTGGCCGGAGTTTGGCCGGCCATGGAAGGCATTTGAGAGAAAAAAGGGCAGGGGCTCTAGGTTTTTTTCTGAAATCCGAAAAAATGAAAGACCTTAGAATAATCAATATGGTACCAATTTTGGGCATATGAGGGTGCTAATCCTTCCTCATACGTAACCGACTCCCGAACCCATTTTTTTGGATTTCGAAGACCTACATGTTCTCAAAACGATTTAAAAAAAACGTTTTATGGTGATCCAATCACACCGAATAAAGGATTGGTGGCGACTCCCATTATTTTTCGATTTTTAAAATAATTTTTTAAACTCGTCATTTTCCAAATCGAGGGATGGTTTCAACAGTTGGCGACTCCACTGGGGACTTTTAAAAATAGACGAGAGTCAAGTCGAAATTAATTATTTTTGGGTCTTCTTTGGAAACTTTTAAGCTTCAGTTTTGTTTAATAGGTGATCCTTGACATCTTTTGTGACATTATATCATGTGATATTACTAGTGCAAATTTGCATGCATTTGCATTTGATATTACCCTTTAAGTGGAAGCCTGAAACTACTCCTTCGTGAGGTCTTCGCCTCCGTGCAGGATAGTGGATCGCTTTCGGGATTACAAAGTACCCTTGTTTCGTGAAGTTTTCACTTCCGTGTAAACATGTGGGAAATACGTCCCCCTAAATCGATCTCGTCCGTGTAAGCCTGTAATGGGTGAGGATCGAGGAATCTGCTGGTTTGGATACCTCTACTTTAGAACCCCAAAACCACATATAGCAAATCGTAGGAATTAGTGACCTTCCAAGACAAACTCTTAGGTTCTATGCTATATTTATTAATATTATTTGCTTCATTAACTTGTTTATTTTGTCTCTTCTTTGCATCGCATTTGCATCATCATATCTAGAGAAGGTATAGACTCAAAAGTTCAGTTACCTATAAGAGAATTAATCATGGAAAATAAGTACTTTGATAAAGTGGAGGACAATATGGTCGTGCGCGTGTGGTCGGAGGAGACTCAACGCCAAAAAAGAGACAGCATAGTGGAAGGATATGAGTCAGAGCTTTGAGATTATACCAGGATCAGCACGGCTCAAAACAATGTGTTAGAATTGAAAGAGATATGAGACAGTTGGGACAACAACATGAAAGAAACCTTTTACCAAGAATACGGAGATTTGCCATACTTATGCGAAGTTAAGGTGGACAAATCCCTCTTTAGAGCCTTAACACAGTATTGGAATTCGGCCTACAATTGCTTTACCTTCGGGAATATAGACATGACACCGACGATAGAAGAATACACCACTCTGCTCTATTGTTCGAAGTTGTCCGTAGATAAGACCTATTTTAGAGCTCCAAATCTCTCTACCATGGTTAAAAGATTGATAAACATCACGGGCATGAGCGAACAATGGGTTGCAGCTCGAGTTAAGGTCAAAGGCGATAACAAGTGCATCACGTGGAAGAGCCTGTGAGACTTAATATTGGCTCATCCAAATGCGAAAAAGAAGATCGACATTTTAGCCCTAAGCATCTACGGGTTGGTCGTTTTACCGAAGGCTTTGGGGCATATAGAATACGCGGTGATAGACTTGTTTGATAGATTAAGTAAAGGAGTGACACCTGTCCCGGCTATACTAGCTGAAACTTTCAAATCTTTAAATGCATGCAGAAAGGAGGGAGAAGGTCGATTTATCGCCTGCGCATCGCTACTGATGGTATGGTTCCATAGTCACTTTTGGAAAACAGAAAAAGTCTCCTATCAGTACTTGTCTAAAGATTACTCCCCTTTGAAAGAGTTCGTGGCCATGCAGAGACAAGAAAACTTCTCGGAAGAAAAGTGGATGGCCATACTCCAAAGCCTCAAAGACGAAGACATAGTGTGGCGAGCGCCATGGTTTATTCCTGATGAAATATTATATCGGTGCGGAGATCTTGACTGGGTACCTTTGGCAGGAATATGGAGAGCAACCGGGTATGCACCTCTGCTAGTGTCAAGACAATACAGATCAAGACAGTTCATACCTGCGACTTATGGGATAGCTCAGTGTGAATTCATGTACCGAGGAGAAAATAATAAGAAAATGATTCGGGAAATCTCAAATGCATGGAATCAGGTTCGAAAAATGAAAGCATTCGACGCCAATCCCATGATAACTGCAGAATATGATTGGTGGAGAAACAGAAGGATTAAAGACAATATTCCTGTACCAAACTTGGAGATTGTTCGCCCAATTGAAGAACACTTGCAGGTTGTTCCGACTGATTTAGAAATAATTAAATAGGATTTTGAAAAGAAAAGCACTGAGATGGGGAAAGTGATAGAAAAACTGGAGGAAGAGAAGGTGCTTTTAGGATTGGACGTTGATGTTCAGAAGCTAGAGGCGGAAAAATTAAGAAAAGGGAAGAAAAAGGCTGAAGAAGATCTTAGCAGACTAAAGAAGGACTATAAAAAGCTTCGAATGTCAATGAGAACCGCCGGTTTAGGAAAGACATAAGGGTAATGGTAGTAGGAAATCCGCGAAGAGAAAAATAAGACAAGCCACTGGAAAAACAAATTTCAAGACGCCCAAGTTCAGGAGAACGCTATAAAGAGTAGCCTTCTGGAAAGCCAAGCCAAAGTGACTGAATTAAAAGCTCGAGTAGGGGAATTGGAGGAGTCCTTGTACAGGCATCGTAGCCGAAATTCAGTAATAGAATTGAAAGCAAGTCGAGCTGAGATCGAGAGACTGAGTAAGAGGGTGGAAGAATTAGAGGCCTCTTTGCAGAATAGCGAGATACGAACCGAGAGTTTGGAAAGGACGTTGGAGACGAATTATTGGCATCTTCAGCAAACTCAGAAGGAAGTCAGAGAAAGAGATTATGTTATGGGAGAAGCTTTAAATCAAATCCGCGAAGTAGCTGATCATGTGCAGACACTGACAGTTGAAGCAGAAGAGCTGGGCATACAGTACGAGACGAAGACGAAACGAGGACAGAAGCTGTCAAAATTCCTTAAGGAAGTCAAGGCTCTGAGCATCAAAGCAAAACCGTTTATGTAATTTGCTTTATGTTAAAGAACTTGTTATCCGAATAAAGTTTTCTAAATGGAAAGTGAATTATAAGTCAAATACCTTTCTCTTGTATACATGCATCATATTCGCATCACATTTTTGCATACTTCTGCATAACAATCCTAACCTATTAAAATTTACCGTCCAGCTACATCGGTAACCATGAAAACTCACACCGTTATAATACTCGAAGGAAAACTAAAGCCATGGAACAAAGACTTGAACAAATCCAAAAAGAGTTATAAGACCAGATGCAAGAGCACATCCAAGAGGAAATGAGCATGATGTGCAGAGAAATGAAGAATCAATTCATGGAGGTATAAAAAAGTCTAATGAATGAGTTAGCGCAAGTAAAACAAAGCATGGCTGAAAGAAGAAAGAGCCCTGTTATTGAGAAAGAAGAGGACCCAATGGTCCCCCCAGGCTTTACACCTCTCTATAACCCGACTTCGCATGAAATACTTACACGGGAGCCCACTTTTACTGTAAGGGCACAGCAACCAGCTACGGGCATGTTGCGACCGGCTAACTATCCAATTGGATCAGGATCAAACCCAGAGGCTAATGCCGCGAATCTGGGTGTCCCAGATTTTGACGAGATGATAAGAGAAGATCTCCCCAAACAAATAGAAGAAAAATATAGGCATTTAGAAGAGAAAATTGACACAATGTAGGGAGTTGAAATTTCCTATGGGGTAGACGCCAAGGAGCTAAGTCTGGTTCCGGACCTAGTCCTCCCTCCTAAATTCAAAGCTCTAGAATTTGAAAAATATAGCAGAACGAGCTGCCCTGAAGCTCACCTAACCATGTTCTGCAGAAAGATGGCAGGGTACGTTCATAACAACCAACTATTAATTCATTGTTTTCAAGACAGCCTGGTCGGGTCGGTAACCAGATGGTACAATCAGTTGAGCCAATCAAAAATTCATTCGTGGAAGGATTTGACACAAGCTTTCTTAAAACAATACGGGCATGTGATAGAGATAACTCCTGATCGGCTTACACTGCAGAATATGGAAAAGAAGTCAAATGAGAGCTTTAGAACATATGCGCAGAGGTGGCGCGAGATGGCAACCCAAGTATAGCCACCGCTAACAGAAAAGGAGACAACAATGTTATTTGTCAATACCCTCAAAGCTCCTTACCTAAATCATCTGTTAGGAAGCGCCACTAAGAGTTTTTCTGATATGGTCATGTCAGGGGAAATGATTGAAAATGCGATCAAAGTCGACAAAATTGAAACCGGAGAAAACCCTAAAAGGCCTGCTCCTAGAAGAAGGGATAACGAGGTCAACAATACAAGCATATACATACTTAGCTACACCAGACCCTTCGTCGCAAATCAGCCCAAAACTCCAATAGGCAATTACCAAAATACTCCGCGACAGGAGATGGACACTAGGCCAAATAGAGGAAGAATTCAATATACTCCCCTCCCGATGTCATATGGGGAACTCTACAAGATATTATATGATGCGCATGAGGTGACTCCTCAGCATGTAAGACCATACAAACCTACATTCCCGGCTTGGTACGATACAAGAGCTAACTGTGAATACCATGCAGAGGTCGAAGGACACTCGATTGAAAACTACCCCGCTTTTAAAAGACGAGTCGAAGGACTCATAGAGTATGGAATCGTAAAGTTGGAAGAGCCAGCAAAGCCCAATATAGCTGAGAATCCTCTGCCTAATCACCCAGAGCAAGGGGTGAATGCCCTGTTGGAAGATGGTGCCCGAAAAATTAAGAGAAATGTTGAAGAAATTAAGTTCCCGCTTCGGTGGGTATGGTAAGAGTTGGTTAAAAAAGGGATAGTCGTGAGCGATAAAGAGAATATGATAATCGGGGATGATTACCACTACGAGTTTCACGCCGTCAAAGGGCATGAAATTCAGAGTTGCGTCGAGTTCAAAGCCCTGGTCCAGATATTGATGGACAATCGAGAGTTGGAATTTTTTGAAGAAGGGGTGGAAGCTAATGATGTTTGCGCCTTTGAGGACGAGACAGCTTATAGAAGCGATCGCCCCAAAGTGATTATTCGTGGTATGCTAAGAGAACAGACAACTCCCCGCGTTATAATACAGAAGCCTGCAACGTTTCCTTATAAGGACAGCAAGAAAGTCCCATGGAGTTACAATTGCAACGTGACCATACCAAGAGAGGGGGAACCCGGGAAGGACGTTAATCTTGTTACCCGTAGCGGTAAGAATTATGACCTTGTGAATAAAGAAAAAGAGGTCAACAAAGGGAAAGCTAGAATGAATGAGCCTAAAGAGGAAATGACTAACAAGCTGGAAGCACCAATCAACGAGCTGGTATCTGAGAATGAGGCGAGGGAGTTTTTAAAGTTTTTAAGACATAGTGAATATAGTGTAGTAGAGAAACTACACAAACAGCCTGCTCGGATATCGATCCTGTCATTGCTTTTAAGCTCGGAGGCCCATCGAAGCGCACTAATGAAAGTACTGAACAAAACGTATGTAGCAGATGACATCTCTGTCAGCAAACTAGATCGATTGGTCAATAACGTGAGTGCTGACAACTTTATTTTCTTCAGCGATGATAAAATCCCAACGAGAGGAATAGGGTCCACCAAGGCCTTACACATCACTACCCGTTATAAAGGGTATACATTACCTAGAGTACTCATAGACAATGGTTCAACCTTAAATGTGCTACCGTTGGCTACACTACAAAGATTGCCAATTGATAGCTCTCACATGAAAGGATGTAACAAGATAGTGAGAGCATTTGACGGGACAGAAAGGAAGGTAATGGGGAAGATTGAAGTACCCCTTCAGATTGGGCCGAATACATACGAAGTAGATTTTCTAGTGATGGTTAGGCCCACTTATAATTGTCTGCTGGGGAGACCGTGGATCCACTCAGCTGGGGCAATATCTTCCTCTTTGCACCAAAAAGTGAAGCTAATAAATTAAGGGCTGCTAATCACGATTAATGCTGAGGAGGAAATAATCGCGTCCATAACAAGCGATTCACCCTACGTGGGGATGGACGAGGAGGCTGTGGAATGCTCGTTCCGCTCATTGGAATTTGTCAATGCAACCTTCATATCGGAAGGGAGAAAGATACCTATGCCTATAATATCCTCGACCACTAGGATGGGTTTGAAATTAACGGTCGGAAAAGGAGCGATACCTGGGATAAGACTAGGAAAATTCCTTCAAGGAAGAGTTAATGTGCCGATGTTACTAGAAAAATGGGATCGTTATGGCCTGGGATACAAGCCAAACGCGAAACAAAGGAGGAAAGAATTGGAGAAAAAGCAGGAAAGAAGGAAGGCTAGACTGTCTGGAAAAGACATCTCGTGGGAACCCATGGTTTTCCCACATATCTAGAAGACTTTAGTCTCAGGAGGGGTGATCAACCCGTAGGAAAAGGAGCAAGTGGCAATGGGAATCAAAGGGAGCATCAGGAAAGGTTTGGACATTAATGCTATATCAGACGAAGGAAATGAAGGGAATCCATCAAGAGTTAGTCCGTATGCACCCGGAAGCACCTTGAATAATTGGACCATGGAGGAGCTCCCTGTAAATTTTAAGATTTCCTTAGAGTAATAATCGAAAACACCTATTGCTTTAGGCTCGAAAGCAATATGAATCTTTTTGTAAAAAGGGCCCATGGTCATTGCTCAATTGTTTTGAATGAAATGCACTTTCTATCTTATACTCTTCTCCATAACTATTCCTTAATTCGGCTTAATAAACCATTCGTACATATCCAATAAACAAGGACAATTATTCTTCAATACCACATGTTCATTCTTTCGTAAATTTATTTTGCTCTTTGGACTTTCATTTCATCCTTTGACAGATCCCCAAATATCAATAATATGAGTAACCCTGACGCTAACTTAGAATCTTACTTCGAACAAGATACGTGTTTAGAAGAGCTTCAGGACCTTGAAGATAATCAAGATTGTGATCTACCTCCAGATTTTTTAAGAATGATGGAACAGGAAGAAAAACAAATCTTGCCTCATTCGGACCCAATGGAAGTTATAAATCTGGGGCACGAAGATGAAAAGAAAGAGGTGAAGATTGGAACAAGCATCTCCGAAGAAACCAGAAGGGATCTTATCGATTTGCTTCAAGAATTCCAAGATATCTTCACATGGTCTTATTAGGATATGCCCGGCTTAAGCACTGACATTATGGTCCATAAACTCCCTATAAAAGAAGAAAGCAAACCCGTGAAACAAAAACTTCGAAGGATGAGACCGGATGTGATATTAAAAATAAAAGAAGTTAAGAAATAATTTGACGTCGGCTTCCTCCAGGTGGTCAAATACTCTAAATGGGTAGCTAATATAGTCCCCGTTCTAAAAAGGACGAAAAGGTGTGCATTTGTGTGGACTATCGAGATTTAAATAAAGCTAGCCCAAAGGATAATTTTCCCTTACCCCACATCGACACTCTAGTCGATAACACGACAGGACATTACTTATTTTCCTTTATGGATGGTTTCTCTGGGTATAATCAGATAAGGATGGACCTAGAGGACATGATCAAAACCACTTTTGTCACGCTATGGGGAACGTTTTGCTACAAGGTGATGCCCTTTGGGCTAAAAAACGTAGGGGCAACTTATCAAAGGGCCATGTTGACCTTGTTCCATGACATGATGCATAGGGAAACTGAGGTTTACGTTGATGACATGATTGCAAAATCGCGAACAGAGGAGGAACATGTAAGAATCCTAAGAAAGTTATTTGGAAGGCTAAGAAAATATCAATTAAAGTTAAATCCAGCCAAATGCACTTTCGGGGCCACATCAGGAAAATTGTTAGGCTTTGTAGTCAGCAAAAGAGAAATTGAAATTGACCCGGATAAAGTCAAAGCCATATAGGAGCTACCACCACCCAGCACGCAGAAAGAAGTTCGGGGGTTCTTAGGAAGACTAAATTACATTGCTCGGTTCATTTCACAATTGACTGAGCAATGTGATCCTATCTTCCGCCTGCTTAAAAAATGCAACTCGGGTGTATAGGATGATGAATGTCAGGAAACCTTCAATAAGGTCAAGGAATATTTATCCAAGGGACCCATCCTGGTACCTCCAATTCCTAATAAGCCATTAATCCTGTACTTAATGATCTTAGAAAGTTCCATGGGATGCGTATTAGGCCAACACGATGAATCCGAAAAGAAAGAAAGGGCGATATATTATCTCAGCAAGAAATTCACTGATTGCGAGATGTGATATTCGCCTATTGAGAAATTATGTTGTGCCCTAGTCTGGACTACACGCAGATTAAGACAATACATGTTATATCATACCACTTGGTTGATTTTGAAATTAGATCCTCTGAAGTATTTGATGGAGTCAACTGCATTGAATGAGAGATTAGCTCGATGGCAAATCTTACTTTCGGAATTCGACATAGTCTATGTCAATCAGAAGGCAATAAAAGGAAGTGTGATAGCAGATTTCTTGGTAAGTAGAGCTTTAAAAGACTATGAGCCGATAGACTTCGATTTCTCGAATGAAGATTTAATGTATATAGCGACCATCGAAGGGGCAATCATGGAAGAACGACCTTGGAGATTGAATTTCGATGGAGCTTCAAATGCCACAGGTAATGGGATTGGGGCAGTCTTGGTATCACTAAAGGGAGATCATTACCCTTTCACCAGCAAGCTCGATTTTGATTGCACAAACAATATGGCGGAATACGAAGCATGTATCTTGGGAATCCGTGCGGCCATAGAGCGGGGAATAAAAATTTTGGAAATTTATGGAGATTTCACGCTGGTGACCTATCAACTAAAGGGAGAATGGGAAACAAGGGATTCAAAGTTAGTGGATTACTGCAAGTTGGTCCTCGAGTTGATCACAGAATTCAACGACGTCGCGTTCCATTATCTCCCACGGGAAGAAAACTAGATGGCCGATGCTCTTGCCACTTTAGCCTCAATGATTAAGGTGAGTAGGACGGAAAAAGTAAAGCCCATTCAGATGAGTATTTATGAAGCTCCTACTCATTGTTGCGATATTGAGGCAGGGGAAGAAGAGGAAAGGGATGATCACCCATGGTACCATAATGTTCTTCAGTTTGTGAAAGATCGAAAGTATCCCGAGCAAGCCTCAGAAAATGAAAAGAGGACGTTGTGAAGACTAGCCAGTGAATATGTCCTGGATGGAGAAATCTTGTACAAGAGGAGAAAAGATCAAGTGTTGCTAAGATGTGTCGATGCAATTGAAGCTAAAAAGATCTTAGAAGAAGTTCACGAAGGCATTTGCGGGACATACGCTAATTGTTTCACAATGGCTCGACAAATAATGAGATTTGGGTATTACTGGGCTAGTATGGAGGGCGATTGCATCAATTATGTCAAGAAGTGCCATAAATGCCAAATCTACGGAGACAAGATTCATGTACCTCCATCACACCTTCATGTCATGATTTCTCCCTGGCCTTTTTCTATGTGGGGCATGGATGTCATCGGGCTAATTTCTCCAAAGGCTTCCAATGACCATAGATTCATCTTTGTGGTGATTGACTACTTCACTAAATGGGTAGAGGCAACCTCATATGCAAATGTTACCAAGTCTGCGGTTAGCAAGTTCCTGAAAAAAGAAATTATTTACCGATACGGGATGCCCGAAAGAATCATATCCGACAATGCCCTCAATTTGAACAATAGCACGATAGCAGAAGTTTGTGAACAATTCAAAATTAAGCATCATAATTATTCTCCCTATCGCCCGAAAATGAATGGGGTTGTGGAGGCAGCTAATAAGAATATCAAGAAGATTGTGACAAAAATGACCGAGACCTACAAAGACTGACACGAAAAATTACCATTTGCCCTCTTCGCCTACAAAACTTCGGTCAGAACTTCTACTGGGGCAACACCATTCTCGTTGGCATACGGTATGGAAGCAGTCTTGCCTACTGAGGTTGAGATACCTTCCCTTCAAGTCTTAACAGAGCTTCAACTAGACGAGGCTGAATGAGTCCAAGCTCGATATGACCAGTTGAATTTAATCGAGGAAAAAAAATTAAAAGCCATTTTCCAGGGCCAGATGTACCAGAAAAGAATGACGCGAGCCTGCGACAAAAAGGTTCATCCCAGGGAATTCTATGAGGGGGATCTAGTTTTAAAAAAGATACTTCCCATACACAAAGATTTCCGTGGGAAATGGATGCCTAATTGGGAAGGGCCTTATGTGGTGAAAAAGGCTTTCTCAGGAGGAGCTCTCATCTTAACGGAAATGGATGGCAAGGAGTTATACAACCCTGTCAATTCAGACTCGGTAAAAAAATACTTCGCCTAAAAACAGAGGAGAATTGAGATGAAAACCCGCAAAGGGCATCTTAAAAAAAAAAGGTTTAAGGATGAAAACTCGCAAAGGGCTTCCTGGAACCTAGGAAGCTTTGAGTTGAAAACCCGTAAAGGGCGGCTCAGGTCCAAGAACGGGTCGACAAGATGGAGAGAGATTATAACTTGAAACATCAACAAAGCACTCTAGATCTTCTAAACACGCATCTAGGCGTAAAGTAGCTCATTTTGCGACATCTGGGGCAACCAATTATTTTTCATTGTATACTTGGCAATTTTCAACCAATGGATTGTTTCCCTTAATCCTCTTCTTAATAGAATTTTGGAAATACGACTTTGTTTCTGCACAATTTTTACTAAGCATTTTGCATCTAAATAACGGGTAATGAACAATAAATCATACAAAAAGTCATGAGCACTATTCTGGAGTTTTCAGAAATTACAAGAAGCCCGAAACAAGACCATCAACTGGAAGACAAGCTTAAAAACAAGCAATTCCAGAACAACCGGGAAGGGACAAAGCAACACATCAAAGATAGATTTGGACAGGCGATAAACCATGCCGACCTGAATGGATAATAAACAAATTTGACATTCATCATGCGCATTCATATAAGTTAGGAGCATTTAATTCATTCTAATCATGACTTTCTAATTTAGGCCTACATAGAGGCCTATAGAAGCATATTTCACAGGTTACACACCCGCCATATGGCGAGATGAATCATTAAGATCACCAAGTGGAAAAGGTACGGGACTCGAATGCCTTACCCCGATCACGGGGCAGATTATGATTATCAAAACAGCGATGTGATTATCTTCCTGATGAGACACTGAGAAGAAGATCCAAACGAGGCTCAAAACAAGCAAAATCTTCAAACCCTAGCTTCCTGATAAGATACTGAGAAGCAGGTCGAAGCAATAAAAGGTTAGCTTCTTGATGAGATACTGAGAAGTGAACCAAATTCGTCTTCCTGATGAGGTACAGAGGAGCAAATTGAAACAAATGGCGATGTGATCATCCTCCTGATGAGACACTGAGAAGAAGACCTAAATGAGGCTCAAAACAAGCAAAATCTTCAAACCCCAGCTTCCTAATGAGACACTGAGAAACAATAAAAGGTTAGCTTCCTGATGAGATACTGAGAAGTGAACCAAATTTGTCTTCCTGATCAGGTACAAAGGAGCGAATTGAAACAAAAAGCGATGTGATCATCTTCCTGATGAGACACTGAGAAGAACGAGGCTCAAAACGAGCGAAATCTTCGAACCCCGGCTTCCTGATGAGACACTGAAAAGCAGGTCGAAGCAATAAAAGGTTAACTTTCTGATGAGATACTGAGAAGTGAACCAAATTCGTCTTCCTGACAAGATACAAAGGAGCGAATTGAAACAAATAGCGACGTGATCATCTTCCTGATGAGATACTAAGAAGAAGACCAAATCGGTAAAACCGAGAGACTACAAGCAAGATGGAGTCTTGATACAGAGGTAGATGCGGCAAAACCGAACAGTTAAACAAAGCATAAAGCGGACCACTCGAAGAGAGATCGTCAAAGAAGAGAAACGAGACCAAATTGGGCCTCCTTTCGGTCCTTGCTCCATTCCTGTTACACAGCAACGAGCAAGGAGGGACAGTTGTTGGAGCCCAATTTTGACTGGGCCCTTTTTTATTTATTTTAAATTTGATTTAAATTTAATTTTAAATTAATCTTAAATTTAAATTAAATTTAATTTCAAAATTAAAAAGTCCAAAAATAGCAAAAGTTCAATTACAAAGCCCAATGGGGCCCAAATTCAAATGACCCAAACTTATAAACCCAAATTACCTAAAACCTATTACACCCAAAGCCCAAACTACAACTTTGGCCCGAATTCACTAAGTGTTGCTGCTGTTGCCTCCCCTTCAGCCAACCAGAGGCCACCACGTCATCAGCAACTTGTCACCATCTTCAGCCCCAACTTGCACTACCACCAACTGCTTCAACCGCCTCTGCCATGGCCGACTTGCAAAAGGAAAAACAAGACATGCATTTATGTGAGAAATACAAAAAGCATGATTGTAAACATGGCTATAAAGCCAGGACAAGAATACTTGTAACGGATACTGACCCTGATTCTTTGAAAAATCAATACAAGAATAAGCTTTTCACAGTATCTTACAATCAAAATAGCAACAGTTAATAGCCAACAGTGAATCGATTCAAACCAATCTTAGAACTGCCAAACTTTGAAACGTCCAGGTATACCCATAGCATATATTTATTAGTTATTATTATTTACCATGTTGACCCATTAAATTCTATCTGTGTATTCAATACCCCTATAAATATATATTTTTTTTACATGTTTCGAAAATATCATTAATAATATTATTAGTTATATTGGCAATAATATTACTAATATCATTAACAATAATAATGACATCAATAATAATATTTAATAATAACATTAATTAAAAAAAAGAAACTAAAAATGAAGACGAAGGGACTCATCTTTGTCTGACGACCACCACCGGAGTCGCTCTCGGAATCGTCATCGTCGCGAAACCCCGAACCTCGTCGATGCCTAGCCGTTAGTAGATATGCAAAGAAACAAGGAACTGAAACGGTTAATAATGAAAAAGATTAGTTTTTTAAAAAACGTAAAGGGTTTTTAAAAGTGTTTTTTATTTTAAAAGAGAAAGGAAAATAGGTTTAAAGAACGGAAATGGAAACTTACTTGAAAGAAGTCATGGACGGAGGTGTGTGGCGCGTGGGAAGGAAAGGAGTTGACGGACGCGCGGGTGGACCGGCGCGTGTGACCGAGCGCGGCGACTACACGTGTTGACGCGCGGCAGCGGATGAGGGCGCGTGCGGGCCCGCGCAACGGACGACGATCGGGTCGACCAACTGGAATTTGGCCGGCCATGGAAGGCATTTGAGAGAAAAAAGGGCAGGGGCTCTAGTTTTTTTTGAAATCCGAAAAAATGAAAGAGGGATTCGGTTTTACAAGGGCTCGAGGGTTTAAATACCCCTACTAGGGGTATTTCGTACAAAACGACGTAGTTTTTTAAAGTATCCATGACCGGCCCTTATCCGATCCGACCCGACTCAAGATCCGCGTGTTTTTAAGAAAGGGATATTTGTGCATTTGGTCATTCTGCTTTTTCTCAAATTTTCAATCAGGTCCTTCTCGTACTTTTAATTAATTTCAAATTGACCCATTAGTGTTCAATGCTTTTCAATTTAATCCTTGAACCCTTTTAAAAGCAATAGGGGCTGCCACATGTCATTACTTGGGTTTATTTCTACGAACGGTCCCTTTTCTTTTTAATTTTTTTTAATTTAATCCTTAAATCAATTTGTTTTAATTACAAAATTGACCCAAAAATTTTCCATAGTTTTCAAACTAGTCCTTTGACCTTAGGATGCCTCAGGGGCTGCCACGTATCACCCTTTTTTTGGTTTTATTACCCCGGAGGTCCCTAAACTTCCAAAAATTACCATTTTACCCCCGAACTTCCAAAAATCCCATTTTGACCCCGAATCTTCTAAAAACTACCATTTTACCCCCAAACTTCCAAAAATCCCATTTTAACCCCAAACCTTCTAAAAATTACCTTTTTACCCTCGAACTTCTAAAAATCCCATTTTTAACCTTGAACCTTCTAAAAATTACCATTTTACTCCCGAACTTTTGAAAATCCCATTTTTAACCTCGAAACTTCTAAAAATTACCAATTTACCCCCAAACTTCCAAAAATCCCATTTTAACCCCGAAACTTCTAAAAATTACCATTTTACCCTTGAGCTTCCAAAAATCCCTTTTTTGACCCCGAAACTTCTAAAAATTACCATTTTACTCACGAACTCCCAAAAATCCCATTTTTGACCTTAAAACTTCTAAAAATTACCATTTTACCCCTAAACTCCCAAAAATCCCATTTTTAACCCCAAAACTTCTAAAAAATACCATTTTACCCTCGAACTTCCAAAAATCCCATTTTTGACCCCGAAACTTTCAAAGATTACTATTTTACTCTCGGATGTCCAAAGACTCCGTTTTCGACCTCGAAACTCTCAAAATTGCCATTTTTACCCTCGAATGTTTTGAATTCCATTTTTTTTAACCACGAATTTTCTCGAGACTACCATTTTGCCCCCGTGCATCCGAAAGGTCTCATTTTGAACTCCGATTGCATCATTCTTCTTTCTCACCAACATTTGTATTTTTTATGCACTCGTATTTTGCATCTTGATTTTTCGTGAATAATTTATCTTCTTATTTATCTTACTTTGCGTTATATATCCACTATTAATTATATATTCATATTCAACTCGCATGCTTATTTTCAAAATTGTTTTTTGTACAAAAACTTTAAAATCGAGGCAATATCCTTTTATTTCGAGGCATCTTGATTTTTTCGTGGATAATTTATCTTCCTATTTATTTCACGTTGCGTTTAATATTCACTGTTAACTACTTATTCCTATTAAACTCGCATGTTTGTTTTCAAAATTGTTTTTCATAAAAAACTTAAAAAACGAGGCAATATTCTTTTATTTGGAGTTTCGAAACTTTGTGCCTTAACTTACTAGGTGCAATTTTTCCTCAAATCGAAATAATCGAATACCCTTAATCGAGGCAATGTTTCCTTATCTTCGATTCTGAAATACTGTGCCTTAACTTACTAGGTGCAACTTTTCTTCAAATCAAGATAATCGAATATCCTTTTTCCAAAGATTAAAAAAGGGGTTTTACAAAAGGAAGCTCGTCATTTTTGGATCCTGAAATGTTGTGTCCTAACTCACTGGATGCAACTTTTCTTCTCTAATCACTTTGAAATAATGAGATTTCTAAATAAACCCCATTTAACTCATGCATCCAAGGATCGTATTTAAAACTTTAAGCTTTTAAAAGTTACAAATTAAGACCCGGGAATAATCAATATGGTACCAATTTTGGGCGTATGAGGGTGCTAATCCTTCCTTATACGTAACCGACTCCCGAACCCATTTTTCTGGATTTCGAAGACCTACATGTTCTCAAAATGATTTTTTTTTAAATGTTTTATAGTGATCCAATCACACTGAATAAATGATTGGTGGTGACTCCTATTATTTTTCAATTTTTAAAATAATTTTTGAAACTCGTCATTTTGCAAATCGGAGGATGGTTTCGACAGATGGCAAAGATGATTATGGCTTCGTTGGTACAACTCATTTGGAAGCTGTTGATTTCTTCACCACCCCTGAAGAGAATAATTGACATTGATCTTTTAATTTTATTATTATAGTTTTAAAGAATAAATTTTAAGCAACATGGTTATTATATTATGTTTTAAACTATTTATAAATATTTTAAATATTTTGAAAATTTATGTGACATTTTTTTTTCTTTAAAGAATATGTATACCTCTCAAATTCAATTAGCGATAAATGGTGAAGACTTATGCTTAGCAAACAGTGCAACTACTCATACTATACTTAAGAACAAGAAATTTTTTCTCATTTGACAATGCAAAAAGCTAGTGTGAGTACTATATCTAGTAGTACTAAAATCATAGAAGGCTCCGGAAGAGCAAATATATTGTTGCCTAGAGGAATAAAGCTCCAAATTAATGATGCGTTATACTCACCTAAGTCTCAAAGAAATTTGTTGAGTTTTAAAGATATTCGCTAGAATGGATATCACATTGAGACAATAAGTGAAGGGAGTAATGAATATCTCCAAATTACGAGTATAATTCAAGGAAATAAAATCATTTTGGAGAAATTGTCTGCATTCTCCTCTGGTTTATGCTACACAATAATTAGTACAACTGAAACACATGCTATAATAAATCAGAAGTTTATTGATGATTTTGTCATTTGGCATGACCGGTTAGGCCATCCCGGTTCAATTATGATATGAAAAATTATTGACAATTCATGTGGACATTCATTAAAGAGCCAACAGATTCTTCAAGCTAATAATTTTTCATGTGATGCTTGCTCTCAAGGAAAATTAATCATTCGGCCATCACCAGCCAAGATAAATTATGAATCTACCTCTTTTCTAGAAGGATACAAGGTGATATATGTGGACCAATACACCCTTCATGTGGACCATTTAGATATTTTATGGTTTTAATTTATGCTTCGATTAGATGGTCACATGTATCCTTGTTATCAACTCGAAATATGGCATTTGCGAGGTTACTTGCTCAGTTGATCAAATTACGAGCACAATTTCCAGATTTCCCAATCAAGACAATTTGTCTTGATAATGCTGGTGAATTTACTTCCCAAGCTTTTATTGATTTTTGTATGTCTATTGGAATAAGTGTTGAACATCCTGTAGCACATGTTCATACACAAAATGGTCTTGTTGAATCACTAATCAAACGTCTTCAATTGATTGCAAGGCCATTACTTATGAAGTCCAAACTTCTAATTTCTGCTTAGGGACATGCCATACTACATGCAGCATCACTAATTCAAGTCAGACCAACAAGTTATCATAAGTTCTCCCCGTTACAAATGGTTTTTGGTTAGGAACCAAATATTTCTCATCTAAGAATTTTTGGATGTGCTGTATATGTTCCGATTGCTCCACCACAACTCTCTAAGATGGGTCCTCAAAGGAGGTTAGGAATATATGTTGGATATGAATCTCCATCAATAATTAAATATCTTGAGCCATCAACGGGGAATTTATTTACGGCTCAATTTGCTGACTGTCATTTTAATGAGTCAGTTTTCCCAATGTTAGGGGGAGAAAATAAACAGCTGGAAAAAGAAATAGATTGGAATGAATTATCATTGTCACATCTTGATCCTCGTACGCAACAATGTGAATTAGAGGTTCAGAGGATAATTCATTTACAAAGTTTAGCAAATCAATTGCCAGACGCATTTACTAATCCAAAAAGAGTGACAAAATCACATATACTAGTTGTAAATGCTCTAATCAAAATTGATGCCCCTGAAGGACAAACTCTAGTTGCTAGTGAGTCTAAAGCACGTTTAAAGCGTGGTAAACCAATCGGTTCCAAAGATAAAAATCCTCGAAAAAGAAAAGGAGCGAAAACATATGGTCAGATAGAGGAAGAAATGACTTTAAAAGGATCTCCATAAGAGATTTTAGATATGACTACAGTTCAAGAAAAATATCAAGTACCTGATAATGATGAGATATCAACAAATTATGTCATGTCAAGAATTAAGTGGAACAGAAATCAAATCGACGTCGATGACATATTTGCATGCAATGTAGCACTAGATATTTTGAATGACAATATAGATCATGAACCAATGTCAATTGATGAATGTAGACAAAGAGAAGATTGGCCAAAATGGAAAGAAGCAATTGAAACGGAATTAAAATCTCTTACAAAGAGAAATGTATTCGGATATGTAGTTCGTACACCTAAAGGTGTAAACCTATGGGATATAAATGGGTTTTTGTGAGAAAGAGAAATGAAAAGGGAGAAATTTTGATATATAAAGCACGTCTAGTTGCACAAGGATTTTCACAAAGACCTGGTATTGATTATAAAGAGACATATTCTCCTGTGGTCGATGCAACTACTTTTAGATTTTTTATTAGTTTGGCAATAAGAGAATGACTTGATTTACGCCTAATGGATGTAGTTATAGCCTATTTATATGGCCCACTTGATAATAACATTTACATGAAACTCCCAGCAGGTTTTAATCTGCCAGAAGCAGTTAATTCAGGTTCTCGAGAACATTACTCAATCAAATTAAACAGATCCCTTTATGGATTGAAACAATCTGGGCGCATGTGGTATAATCGCCTTAGTGAATATTTATTAAGGGAAAGCTATAAGAATGACCCTATTTCCCCATGCATTTTTATAAAGAAATTTGAATCAGGATTTGTTATAATCGATGTGTATGTTGATGATTTAAATATTATTGGGGCTCCTGAAGAGATTTTAGTGACAATGGAGTGCTTAAAGAAAGAATTTGAAATGAAAGACCTTGGGAAGACAAGATTTTGTCTAGGGTTACAAATTGAGCACCTAAAAAATGGAATCATTGTGCATCAAACAACATATATAGAAAAAATGCTAAGAAGATTTTACATGCGTAACGCACATCCTTTGAGCACCCCAATGATTGTTAGGTCACTTGATGTAAATAAAGACTCTTTTCATCCTCGAGAAAATGATGAAGATTTTCTTGGTCCTGAAGTATCATATTTGAGTTCTATTGGTGCATTGATGTATCTTGCTAGTCATACACGACCTGATATATCATTTGCTGTCAACTTATTAGCAAGATTTAGCTCTTGTCTAACCCGAAGACATTGGAATGGAGTTAAGCATGTTTTACTTTATCTTCAAGGTACAAGAGATATGGGTTTATTTTTCCCTAACCTACTGAAAACAGAATTAGTTGGTTTTCCAAATGCAAGGTACTTATCTGATCCTCACAATGCTCAATCACAAACTGGTTATGTTTTCACATATGGTGGTACTGCAATTTCTTGGCGCTCTATGAAACAAACAATTGCTGCTACTTCTTCTAATCACGCTGAGATTTTGGCAATCCATGAGGCTAATCGTGAATGTGTATGGCTAAGGTTTGTAATTCATCACATACAAAAAGACTGCGGTTTATGCTCTGAAAAAGTGCCAACAGTTTTATATGAAGATAATATAGCCTGCATTGCATAACTTAAGGAAGGATATATTAAGGGTGATAGAACAAAACATATATCACCAAAATTTTTCTTCACTCATGATCTACAAAAGAATGGAGATATCAATGTTCAATAGATTCTATCAAGTGAGAATTTGGCAGATCTTTTTACTAAGACACTCCCTACTGCTACATTTGAGGAATTAATTTTCAACATTGGATTGCGTCGTCAAATATCTTAAGTGATGCTTGCATGAGGGGGAGTAAATTCACACTACATATATATATTTGGTTGTGATATAATATGTATCAAAGGATTATGTACTCTTTTTTCCTTCACTAGGTTTTTGTCCCACAGGGTTTTTCCTAGTAAGGTTTTTAATGAGGCATATCCTTTATACAATGAACATCCAAGGGGGAGTGTTATGAATATTATGAATGTTCAATCTTTCATCTTTTACCTTCCATCTTCCTTAACTTTTCATATTCTTGTAACTACTATTTACTATTTATGTATTAGAATATGAAGAGTCCAATCTCCCTATATATATAGTGGAGTATGCTACTTGTGAAAGATATGAAATATATAGAATACATTACAAATTCACTTCTTATTCTCATCTATTATTCTTGTGTTCTTTACAACATTGTTATTATTTTATAACACATTTTAATATTTTATTGTATTTTTCATTTTTTTAGCCATTAAATTTGTATTTTTGTCAAATCACTCCAAAATTAATGAAAATGTTAATGTTTTTTTAACTTTTCTAATATTGCATACACATGGATGACACATCAACACTTATTTTTTTAATTTAAAAATTCAAAAAAATTCAAAAAAATTATTTTTAAAAATAAAAAATAATTAAAATTATAAAATATTGTTTTTAATACTTTTAAATTTTAAAAAATTAATTAAATGTTAACATGTTTTTTACGTGGCAACTCACATTTATTCTACATCAGCAAAGTTAACAAATATTATTCTTTCCATTAATTTTAGGGTGACTTGACAAAAATTCAAGTTTAAGAGCTAAAAGAAAAGAAAAATTAAATGGAAAGTTAAAATGACTTTTTGTTATGCCATAGTTTTATTTATTTTTAAAAAAAAATTTTGGTATCATTTATATTCGTTTTATGGTTTATGTTTGAGGTTTATGACTATCTTTTTGACAAAATTGTCTTCAATGTTCAAAATTGCATTTTCTTCATGGAATTCAGTTGATCATCCAATTTTCAGGGCCCTTTGATTTTGGTTACCAAAAACAAATATTTGCGATTTCTTCATCGTTGTTAGAGAACACTTTCATTTAGTTACTCAAACATTAAATACCTAATGACAGCTGACTGTATGCGCCACATTATGTTTATATTTTCATTTTGTTCACTCAAAAAATCTATATCTATATATATATATATATATATATATATATTTCTTGATTTTCTTCAAACCCATTTTATAGTTCATATTCGAGATTTGTGGTTTTCTCTTATAACATGTCATTTTCAGGGTTTGAACTTGCATCTTTTCATAAGACTGCAATATATATTACCATTACACTTAACGTTTTGTGAGTTTTTTTTGAAGTCTTGATATGAAAAAATAATTACTTCAATTATATAATTTTAAACTTTCATGCTAAACTACAAATAAAGAAAAAATAGTTGTAATTAATCAAGTTAATTAATTTTTATCTTCTATGCCAAATTAAACCTTAAAATTTTTCATTACTACATTACCCTAGCAAAGCAAACTAACAAACAAAATGGTAGACCCTAAACGGGATAGTTTATTCTTTTTATTAATATTTGGATAAGCTGTTAGGGGTGAAAAAAATTTGATTTGATTCCAAAAATTGAAAAAAATTCGAATTTCAAGTTAAACGAATCAATTTGTTGGAGTTAACCGAGTTATTTGAGTCAACCTGATTTTTTTCAAACTTCGAGTTCGAGTCGAGTTGAGTTTTCGAATTCGAATAACTCGAATAATTCGAATAAACTGAATATCGAACTATAATATTTTAACTTTTACCCTAAACCCCTAAACATTTTTACTTTACCCCCAAAACTTTTACTTCCCTCTCATCCCACCCCCCATTTACCCGAAACCCATTCCCCCCCCCCCCTCCAATTTTTTTTTGAATATTTTCCCTTCAAAATTTTACTCTCCTATTTACTTTTCCTCAAAATTTTACTCCCTAAAATCCCAAATATTTTTATTTTCCCCTAAACTTTTACATCTCTTCCCTTACTCCAAATAAAAAAATCCGTAAACCTAAATAGTAATAATTTTATTTATATCTACTAGTAAATTAAAATTCACATTTTGTATTATTTATATTATTGAATTATTTAATCGTATTAAATATTTATATTAAAATTGATTTATTAATGATGTTATAAAATATTCGTATAAAAATTTTATGTTGATATCAATTTCATATTTTATCTTTAAAATAATTTTTATTAAAAATTCACATTTTTACATTTAATATATTTTTTAATTCAAAATTAATAGTGACAAGAATTAGAAAATAATTAAAGCAACTAAGCAAACAAATAAGCTAATCATATATAAGAGATTAATAAATAAATTACGAGATGATGAAATTTAATAACAAATTTGATTACACTGAACAAATTTAATTATGGTTGGTGATAGTAATTACAATGACCTAAAGTTTTTTTTTAAATTTAACTTAAACAAATATATTCGATTTTATTCGAATTCCATCACACTCAACTCGATTCGATAGAATTTCAAATCGACTTAGGATGATAAAATAGGATTTATCAACTCGATTAACTCGAAATTTTTTCATTCAATTCGATCAAACGCTCACCCCTATGAGTTGCCATTTAGTGGTATCAAGTTTGAACCACTAAGTTCAATTAGACAATTCTAAATTGCTATATACTCTATGATTATAATCTTACAAAAAAAAAGATTAATGTCTCATAGAATATCGAATCAAATAGATTAAATTAATAACGTATGTAGAGGCCCAATTTTATTCGGGCTTGGGGAATAAAACAAACAAATAATAAACAAAAAGAGATACAAAATAAATAAAAATTAAAGTGTCCATTTTACAAACCATAAACTCAACACTAACTAGGCCTAACAAACCCAAACTCTTGGAAAAGTTGAAAACCCTAATTTGCTAGGGATTTCCCTCTACCACTGTTGCCTCCTCTCCACTGCCACGTCAGTAGGCACACGAACCAAGGCACCACTCCCCGAGGCCTGCCACCGTCGCTGCCACCATGTGATACCTATCAAAATAGAGAAGAAAAGACAAGAAAGCAAAGAAACAATATTTTGTAATAAATTTTGGCTATAAAGCCACCATCTCAGATCTGTAATGGGGAGATTTCAATGAATGAAAAACACACAAAAAAATAAAAAAAATTCAATAAAAAAAGTGACTTCAAAGGCAACATGTATCTGATCTCAAAGATACGAACTTACCAAGAAGTTGAAATCAAAATTTCAAGGTAGTATTTCATCTTTCGCATATATTTCCTCCTATTTCGAAGCAAAGCACAATCGAAAGAAAACACAAAACAACAATAATCAAAAAATTATAAAAACAACCTTTTATATTTTATTTTTATTTTCGAAATAACTTATAAAAAATAAAAAGAAAGAGTATAAAAAGTTCATCGAAACGTATTTTTTTGGAAGGATCCATGTTTTTTAAATATAAGTTTTTTAAAAAAAGGGATAAATAAAAACTTGTTTTTTAAATAAAGAACCCTAGAACTCAAATCTAGGGTTCGTAAAGAAAACAAAAAAAGGGATTTTTTTTACTTTAGCTGCCGTGCACAGCAGTGGGTCGACAGTGGTCGACGGCGGAGTAGACGATGGCTCCCATGGCTGAATGGGGGGACTAAAGAGAGGAGTTGAGAGAAAAGAAAAAAGTTTCAAAGGTTTTTTAAAAAAAAAAAAGGTTAAAATGAATTTTAAAACAAAAAATTTCCCTTTTTTAAAGCTTCTAAACGGTGCCATTTTGGTGCCTTTACCCAGGGCCCGAAATGACGTTGTTTTGATGCGCCCGACCCGCCTGTATATTCGAACCCTGAGGGTCCGCGTTTTTTCGCAAAAGGGGCTATTTGTGCCCTCAATCCTTCCGCATTTTCAACCTGCTTCAATTCGGTCCTTTTGCCTATTTTCAATTATTTTCTAATTCGCACCTTTAATTTTATTTTGTTTATATTTTAGTCCTCAAAACGTGGACTCTCCTTGACTTGACACATGTTAATTTTTGGGAAAATTGCCCACATGCCCCCTGGCTTTTCGAATAATCAAAATTCACCCTGTTATTTCCTTTTTTTTCTTTTTTTTGGCTTTAAATTTCACTTTGGTTCGAATTAATCCTTCCATTCGCCATTTTTTTTAAAATTAGGAAACAGACTTTACATTTTTTAACTTTGGTCCTTTAACTATTATTTTGAAAGTGTTTATAAATTATTTTGAAAAATCATTATTTGAATTTTTTTAATAAACAATTCTTTTTCTAATTTTCTTTTCTTTTCTAAAAATTTTCGGTCCTCATATCTTTCTTTTATGATAATTTGGGGAATTTCCCAATTAATCCATTTGCTTCTTTGTTTTTTAAATTTATCAAATCATTTTTTTTTGTTTGTCTTTTCGATCCTGCAACTATTGTTTCAATAACAAAGTCAGGAATTTGCCCATTTGGTTTTTGTCTATTTGATTTTGTTTTAATTCGGTTTTCAAATTCTTTTTCCTAAAAACCTTTTAAATACGATTTTTAAAATTAAGTCACTATTTTTTATTGCATTGTCAATTGGATATATTGATATGTATATATATCGTGTTATTCCATTGGTTTCGCATATTGTCCTTATGTTCACAAATGTATTACTTTATCATACGTTGTTTATTATTTTATGTCATACCTTCATGCATTTAAATTATGCATATTTATGTCCTCTCTTGTATTATTATATACATATGTCATATAATATCATTTTTTTTACCTAAAATAAAATGGTAAATATTTACATTTGATAAAATCATTTTCAAAATTAAGGTAATGTACGTTCTTTCGTAATTTGAAAGATCGTACTATAACTTATTAGGTACGGTTTTTCTTTGAATCGAAATAATCAAGTGCCTTAAAATTTTAAAATCGAGGTAATATCCTTTTGTATGAAAACTTCGAAGAATTATGCCCTAAAGTGTTAGGTATGATTTTAAGTAAAATTTGCACAATCAAATACCCTCTTCTAGAATTTTCAAAATGTCCTTCAATTTTGAAATTTCGAGAACATTGTGCCCTAACGTGTTGGGCACGGCTTCAATTATCGATTAATTCGAAATAAATGAGCATTTTTCCGTCAAATTCAATTTTTTAAATTGCACGAAATAAGTCATGTATTTAAGGATCGTACTTTAAATTTCACTCGAGGTTTCAAACTTTTGACTATAAAGACCCTAAAAATAATCAACTAGGTACCAATTTTGGGTGTGTGAGGGTGCTAATCCTTCCTCATACGTAACCGACTTCCGAACTCATTTTTTTGGATTTTTAAGACCAAAACTTTTGTTAAAATGTCTTTTAAGCGTTTTAAGGTGGTCCAATCACACCGAATAAAAGATTGGTGGCAACTCCCATTTTCGATTTAAAAAAAATAAAAGTCGAGATGCGTTTCAAAAACGTTTCGACAGCTTGGCGACTCCACTGGGGACAAATAAGAGAGTCAAACCAAAAATCGATTATTTTCTGGTCCTTTTTGTCAAAAACTTCAAAAAGTCGGTTTAAATTGATAAATAATCTTTTGCATTTTCTATGAAATATTATGATCCTTTGCATTTTCTATGAAATGACATGACAATATTATTGCTAGTATAAGTTTGCATTCATTTGCATCTGTTACTATACCCTTTAAGTGAAAGTAAGAAGCTACTCCTTCGTGAGGTTTTCACCTCAGTGCAGGATAGTGAATCACTTTCGGGATTACATTCGTACCTATGTTTTCGTGAAGTTTTCACTTCCGTGCAAACATATGGGAAATGTGTCCCCCTAAACCGAACTTGTCCATATGAACCTATAAAGGGTGAGGATCGAGGAATGTGCTGGTTTGGGTACCTTAACTCTAGAACTTGAACCACATGTAGTGAATCCTAGTTGCTTACCTTAGGATAGAACTACACCGAGCTGTTAGTAGTCTCCCAAGTCCAGGTTCTCTGTTTTATATCCGTACTTTGTTATCATACTTGTGTTCTTTTGCTTTTTAATTGTTGCTTGCATTACATCTTCATAAGGAAAAGTGTGAATTTAAGCTCAATTACTAAATAGAAAATTGGTCATAAGAAAATGAGTTCCTTGATAAGGTGGAAAACAATATGGTCGTGCGCATATGGTCAAAAAGAAAGATGAAAAGCCAATGATTAGCCAGCTGAGTAAAACGGGAACAAAGACCGCACAACGAACCAAACTTTGACCCAATTACGAAAAGTGACCGATCACTTAAGTTGACATTTTGGGATCGAAAATCAAAGGACGAACCAGGACGAAACTGGAAGATGTCCTACGAAGATTAAAAGCTTTTGAACACTAAGGCACGATCATATGCGTATCTGTCTTATGTAAAGGAATTTTTTTTTTAGTAAAATTTTCTAATAGAATTGAGCTATGAGTCAATGTTTTTCTTATGCATACATGCATTCATAAGTAGCACATTTTATTAACTTGCACATAATTCCATGAGAGCCTACCTTAAGTAGAATTGTGCCAAGCCTTCAGTGGTTGCACGAAGAAGGTAAGAGACACGGTTAAATTCTTGTTTCTTTGCTTTTAATTGCAATTTATTCCAAGTTTTATTGTATTAATTATACTAACTTGTTCATTTTGAATCTATTTGCATTGCATCTTCATTCAAAAAAGGTGTTAATTCCTATTCTATTGCTAAATAGAGAACTGGTCATAAGAGAACGGATTCCTTGATATAGTAGAAATCAACGTGGTCGTGCGTATATGGTCAAAGAAAAATACCAATGCAAAAGTGACGACCTGGCAAAGGGGCACATATTAGAGTTTTGGAATTACACCCAAATAAATGAAACTCATAATAGTTTGCAAGAGTTGAATGAAGTATGGAAGACAAAACAAGGCAGATGTCCAATCACGAATATGTTGACTTACTCGATGTCAAAAGGAATAGGCATCAATTTCGAGCTCTTACTTAGTATTGGAGTTCAACTTCTAATGGTTTCACATTTAGGAGGACATGGTACCCATGATAGAAGAGTAAATCACTTTACCCTATTGCCCGAGGATTCAAAATATTAAAGTATACTTTGAATATGGTGTCCATCCTTACCTACTTAAAGTTAAAGTAGAGATGCACCTTTTTCGAGTCCTAACACAATATTGGGATTCAACTTGGTCACTTCACCTTCAGAAACATGGACATATTGTAGAAGAATACACTACATTGCTCCATTGCCAAAGAACTCAAGTTGATAAGGCCTACTCTAGAGGAGCGAGCATTAGGTTGTAGCCCTGATCAAGGAGAAAGGGGATAACAAGTGTATTGCTTTGAAAACCTTACAAGACATAGTACACTTAGACGCAAGAAAGAATGTTGACATCTTCAACACGTATGAATTAGTTGTCTTCCCTAAAATGACAGGGCACGTAAAGGATACAGTTTCAAATTTGTTTGATTAGCGTGATAAGAGAATTACTCATGTTCTAGTGACCTTAGCCACTAAGCACTTGTCGAAGAAAGGGTAAAAGAAGGTGTATTGGTGTGCAACTTTTGCTATTAGGTTTAGCAGCTATTTTTGGAAAGTCAAAAAGTCTTTTGTTGAGTATTCTCTGACGACTACTCTCTGTCGAAGGAATTTAAGGCTATTCAGAGACAAAATGATTTCACCAAAGAAAAATGACTTCAATGCTCTTAGGGGCATGTCTAGATAGAGAACATGTTGAAAGTAAGAATTCGATCAAGTGCGACAAATGACTAACTACTTGTAGACTTTAGTCATTCAAGGATCGACATTTTGAACTTGATATCAAGGTCAAACCGGAGCAAAATTAACTTGGAAGATTAGGACTTTGAGCATTAAGACACGACCATATATGTATATGCCTTATGTACAGAAATTTGTTTTCTAGTAAAGTTGCCTAATAGAATGGAATCAATAATTAACGTCTTTGTTGTATATGCATACATGCATTCATTACATAGAAATAAAAAACCTCTACATATCTAAAACAATCGTGTTAACAACTCTGTATAAAACTAAAAGGAAACATGATAAATCAAGATAATTTAGGATTGTAAAAAAGAAAAAAAATTAGCAAAAGCCATACTGAGAGTGGAACCTATTGAGAGTTCGTCCCTACACCTTTGGAGGCGTTTTGGATAACTAGACTGTGGAGGAGCTTCCTATAGTTTTTAGGACTTTTCCAATGAAATATTCAAAATACACTTATTACTTTAAGTCTGAGAGTAATAAGGATCCTTTTGTAAAGGGCACATGATCACTATCTGTTATTTCAATAAAAATGAAGCATTGTTTTTATCCCATTTGACAAACACCTTACCATTCTTCTTATTTGTTCATACCACAATTAACCATTCTTTGATTCAATTATTCTTTAGATCTCATTTTGTTTCTATGTTGTGTCCTTTAACATCAAGCATTTGAGCTACGTTGCTGTTAACTTAGAGCCTCATTTTGAGAAGGACATGTGTCCAGAAAAACCTCAAGACTTTAAAAATGATCAAGAATGTAACTTGTCTCCTGATCTGCTATGGATGGTTGAGCAAGACAGGAAACGAATATCACATTGAAGAGTTGTGATTTTAAGTGAGAATTGAAGCATGTATCTTTGCGAAAACAAGGCAAGTTGCTTCGAGAATCCAAAGGTCTTTGCTTGGTCCTATCAAAGCATGTCGGGTTTAAAAAACTGATGTCGTGACACACAGGCCCCATAAAAAAAGAACGCACTCCAATTCAATGGAGACTTCCGAGAATAAGGCCTGACACGCTATTAAAAGAGGAGATATAAAAAAAAGAATAAGAAAAGAAAGAAAGAAAAGATCAAGATGAAAACCCGCAAAGGGCATCTTTAAAAAAAAGGAAAAGTCAAGATGAAAACCCGTAAAGGGCATCTTAAAAAAATCTCCTTCACCTCTTCACGTCATGACTTCTTTTTATGTGGGGCATGGACGTTACCGAGCCAAATTCGTCAAAAGCATCCAATGGGCATCAATTCATTACTTCACCAAATGGGTAAAAGCTGCTTCATATGTCAATCAGCGGTTAAGCAAATTCTTGAAAAGAGATTATATGTTGATATGGAATGCCAAAAAGGGTCATATCCAATGACAACTTAAACAACAACGCAATAACAGAAGTCTACGGGTAGTCTAAGATCAAGTATCACAACTCAGCACCACATCGCCAAAAAGTGGATGGGACAGTGGAGGCGACTAATAAGAACATCAAAAGAATTCATTATGAAGTCGCAAAGACCTACAAAGATAGGTGTCGAAACCATCATTTTTTGGCGAACGACGTGTCTCAAAAAAAAATCATTTAAAATTGATAAATAATGGGAGTCGCCACCAATCCTCTATTTGGTGTCATTGGATCACCACAAAACATTTTAAAAGCCATTTCGAAGACATGTAGATCTTCGAAATCCAGAAAAATAGGTTCGAGAGTCGATTACGCATGAGGAAGGGTTAGCACCCTCATGCGCCCAAATTGGTACCGTATTGATTATTTTTGGGTCTTAATCTGTGACATTTAAAAGTTCAAATAAAGCTTAAAATATGATCCTTGAATGCACGTGTTAAGTTAAAAGAAATTGAGTTTGTTTGAAAATCCCGCTATTTCAAAGTGATCGAGGAAGAAAAACTACATCCAGTGAGTCAAGACACAACATTTCAAGATCCAGAAATAATGAGCTTTCCTTTGTAAAACCTTTTGAAACTTTTGCGAAAAGGATATTTTATTATCTCGATTTGAAGAAAGGTTGCACCTAGTGAGTTAAGGCGCAATATTTCGGAATCGAAGACAAGGAAACATTGCCTCGATTAAGGGTATTCGATTATTTTGATTTGAAGAAAAATTGCACCTAGTGAGTTAAGGCGCAAAGTTTCGAAACCCGTAATAAAAGAATATTGCCTCGATTTTAAAGTTTTTATGAAAAAGGACAATTTCGAAAACAAGCATGCGAATTTAACAAGAATAAGCAATTAATGATGGATACGAAGCAAAATAAATGAAAGGATAAGTTTTCCACGAAAGAAAACCAAGATACAAAATGCGAGCGCAAAAAGTTAATGAGAGAGAAGAATGATGTAATCGGAGTTCAAAACGAGACTTTTTGGATGCACGGGGGGGGCAAAATGGTAGTTTTGGAAGGTTCAAAATCAAAAATGGGATTTTTGGAAGTTCGAGGGTAAAATGATAATTTTCGAAAGGTTCAGATCAAAAATGGGATTTTTGGAAGTTCGAGGGTAAAATGATAATTTTAGAAGGTTCGGGGTCAAAAATAGGATTTATGGAAGTTCGAGGGGTAAAATGGTATTTTTTGGAAAGTTTAAGGTCAAAAATGGGATTTTTGGAAGTTCGGGGGTAAAATGGTAATTTTAGAAGGTTTCGAGGTCAAAAATAGGATTTGTGGAAGTTCAGGGGGTAAAATGGTATTTTTTGGAAAGTTTGAGGTCAAAAATGGGATTTTTTGGAGTTCGAGGGTAAAATGGTAATTTTTGGAAAGTTTAAGGTCAAAAATGGGATTTTTGGAAGTTCGAGGGTAAAATGGTAATTTTTGGAAAGCTCGGGGTAAAAAATTGGATTTTTGTAAGTTCGGGGGTAAAATGGTAATTTTTAGATGGTTTGGGGTTAAAAATGGGATTTTTGGGAGTTCGGGGGTAAAATGGTAATTTTTAGAAAGTTTAAGGTCAAAAATGAGATGTTTGGAAGTTCGAGGGTAAAATGGTAATTTTTGGAAAGTTTAGGGTCAAAAATGGGATTTTTGGAAGTTCGAGGGTAAAATGGTAATTTTGGAAAGTTTAGGGTCAAAAATGGGATTTTTGGAAGTTAAAGGGTAAAATGGTAATTTTTGGAAAGTTTGGGGTCAAAAATGGAATTTTTTGAAAGTTCGAGGGTAAAATGGTAATTTTTGGAAAGTTTAAGGACCTCCGGGGTAATAAAACCAAATACGGGTGACACGTGGCAGCCCTTCAGGCATCTTGAAGTCAAAGGACTATTTTGAAAACTGTGGAAAATTTATGGGGCAATTTTGAAATTAAAGTAAACCTGATTTAAGGATCAAATTAGAACAAATTAGAAATAAAGGGGACCATTTACGAAAATAAACCAAAATCATTACACGTGGCAGCTCCTCGTGCTTTTGAAAGGTCAAGGGACTAATTAAAAAAAAACATGAAAATCGTTGGGCCAATTTAAAAGTAATTAAAAGTATGAGAAGGACCTGATTGAAAATTTGGAAAAAAGCGAAATGACCAGATGCATAAATATACCATTAATCAAAAACACGCGGATCCTGAGTCGGGTCGAATCGGATCCAGGCCGGTTTTAGGGAAACTGCGTCGTTTTCATGCCGAATACCCTCACCAAAACACTACCGTTTCGGTGAGGGTATTTAAAGCCTGAACCCTTTGAAAAAAAAAGTCTTTCTTTCATTTTCTTCAAATTTCAGAAAAAAAATGAAAACCCCCTCTTCTGTTTTCTCTCAAGTCCCCTCCGTGGCCGGTCAAGCTCCGGCTTCAGGCCTGACGTCGTCCGTCGCGCGTTGGGCCACACGCGCATCGTCGAACTTGGCGCGTCGTCGCCCGGGTTTCTCCGGTGAGCCGTCGAGACCCCGTCGCACACGCTTCACCAACCGCCGCGCGTGGTCGACGCGCCACGGTCCTTCACCCATCGATCGACATCCGATCTCTTCCTTTCTTCCCTTTTTTAGAAAACAACATAGGTCTGGACTGAAATCTAGATCTTAGAAGATTCCAGTCCCATTTTTTTTTTAAAAAAAAAAACCCTTTAATCCTTACCCCTTTTGTTTTAAAACGAAACTTAAATCTGGTTTTTATGTTTTTAACCTGAGGTAGTATTTTCTTTGCAGATCCGTGCATGATGGGGCGCGAGTGACGTTCGGGGTCGGACTTCCGGCAACGGTGATCAACGGCGGTAGGCCGACCGCAGATAAGTCTTCTGACTTTTCGATTTTTTTATTTATTAATAATTAATAATATTATTAATAATAATCAAAACATTTATTACTATTAAAACTTATTTAATAATAATAGGTCATTAACAATAATTATTAATATTAACAGTTATTAATATTATTAATAGTTATTGAAACGTTTCGGGAAATAAGAAAAAACTAAGTGACAGCAGTGGATAGTAAATGCATGCATTGAAACTAAATAAGTCTTTGAATAATGATGAACATTTATTAAGGATACTTGGGTGCTTTAATGCTTAAGTGCTGTGATCTGATTTGTCTTTTGTTGCCTTTGTGACTATTCGAGTTACCCTACCCCGAATTGATCTCTGAAAATATCAGTGTATACTGTATATTAATTTCTTAATATTCGACCTCTCACCCCTACAACTGATAATTCATTTGGCTTTTATAGTCTGTTTTACAATCATTCTGTTTTGTTTTATGTAACTAAATGCATATCTAATCTGCTTTCTCTTCTTGCAGGTTCGGCAGTGGCGGTGGCAGCCGGTGGCAATGCAAGTTGGGGCTGAAGATGGTGACCAACTGCTGATGACATGGCGGCCCCTGGTTGGCTAAAGGGGAGGCAACAGCAGCAGCACTTAGTAAATTCGGGCCAAAACTGTAGTTTGGGCTTTTGGGTAGTTTGTAATTGGGCCATTTGTATTTGGGCCATCTGTAATGGGGCCATTTGTTATTAGGCCATTTGTAATTGGACTTTTTAATTGGACTTTCTAAATTTAATTTTATAATAAATTTAAATTTCAAATAAATTTAAATTTAAAATAAACTTAAATTTAAATAAATTCAATTTCCAATAAGTCCAGACAAATTTGGGCTTCAACAGTTGCCCCTCTTTGCTTGTTGTTGTGTAACAGGAACGTAGCAAAGACTCAAAAGGATGCCCAATTTGTCCGGTCTCATCTCTTTGACGTTTTTTTTCAACTGGTCCACCCTTTGCTTTACGTCTGTCGCTTAATTCCACTGCATCAGCTTCTCTTCATTTTTTATGTTGTGATTTCATCCTGCTCTTAGATAATTTCAAAAAGACAAAGTTTGCTACTGTGATTTCACTCCATTCTCTTGAAATTTCAAGGAGATTGGAGTTCGTCACCGTAGTCTCTGAGTCTGGTTTCATTGACTTGGCCTTCTTCTCAGTATCTCCTCAGGGAGCTAACCGCTTTATTGCTTCGACCTGCTTCTCAGTGTCTCATCAGGAAGCTGGGGGTTCGAAGATTTGCTCACATCGAGCATGGGTTTGGTTTGGTCTTCTTCTTAGTATCTCATCAGGAAGATGACCACGTCGTCTGTCTCAATTCGCTTATCTCATCAGGAAGACGAATTTGGTTCACTTTTCAGTACCTCATCTGGAAGATCTGCTCGTTTCGAGCCTCGTTTGGGTCTTCTTCTCAGTGTCTTATCAGGAAGATGATCCCATCACTATTTCAATCTGCTTCTCTGTATCTCATCAGGAAGACGAATTTGGTTCACTTCTCAGTATCCCATCTGGAAGATTTGCTCGTTTCGAGCCTCGTTTGGGTCTTCTTCTCAATGTCTCATCAGGAAGATGATCCCATCACTGTTTCAATCCGCTTCTCTGTATTACATCAGGAAGACGAATTTGGTTCACTTCTTAGTATCCCATCTAGAAGATTTGCTCGTTTCGAGCCTCGTTTGGGTCTTCTTCTCAGTGTCTCATCAGGAAGATGATCTCATCACTGTTTCAATCCACTTCTCTGTATTTCATCAGGAAGACGAATTTGGTTCACTTCTTAGTATCCCATCTGGAAGATTTGCTCGTTTCGAGCCTTGTTTGGGTTTTCTTCTCAGTGTCTCATCAGGAAGATGATCCCATCACTGTTTTAATCCGTTTCTCTGTATCTCATCAGGAAGACGAATTTGGTTCACTTCTCAGTATCTCATCAGGAAGCTAACTGTTTATTGCTCCGATCTGCTTCTCGGTGTGTCGTTAGGGAACTGGGATTCGGAGACTTGCTCTCATCGTGCGTGGGTTTGGTTTGGTCTTCTTCTTAATATCTCATCAGGAAGATGACCGCGCCGTTGTGGATAATCGTAATTTGCCCTGTGATTGGGGTAAAGTTTTGGATTCCCGTGTCTCCCTTGATGGTCTTTAATGATTCATCCCATCTTGTGGCGGGGATGTGACCTGGGAAATATGCTTCTATGAGCCTCTATGAGAATGTCATGATTTAGAATGAATTAAATGCTCCTAACTTGCATGAATGTGTATGATGAATGTCAGATTTGTTTATTATTAATCAGGTCAGCATGGTTTGTCGCCTGTCCCAAATTCTACTTTTGATGTGTTGCTCCGTCCTTTCTGGGTTGTTCCGGAAGTGCTTGCTTTCAAGCTTGTCTTCCAGTTGATGGTCTTGTTTCGGGCTTCTAGTAATTTTTTGAAAACTCCAGAATAATGCTCGTAACTTTTGTATGATTTATTAGCTTATTACTCGTTATTTAGATGCAAAAATGCTTGGAAAAAGAATCCAAGGAAACGATCATTAGTTTGAAAGTTGCCGAGTATACAAGGAAAAATAATTGGTTGCCCCAGCTATCACAAAATGATCTATTCTGCGCTAACTTGTTTGAGAATCACTCCTAATTTCTGATGTGTGCCTAGAAGATCTAGAGTGCTTTGTTGATATTTCAAGTTGTCACCTTCCTTTCTCTCATCGACCCGTTCTTTGGTCTTGAGCCACCCTTTGCGGGTTTTCAACTCAAAGTCCCCTTGGTTCCAGAACGCCCTTTGCGAGTTTTCATCCTAGTTTTTTTTTTTTAGAACATCCTTTGCGGGTTTTTATCTCAATTTTTATTTGGTTTCTAGGCGAAGTATTTTTTTACCGAGTCTGAATTGACGGGGTTGTACAGCTCTTTGCCGTCCATCTCTGTTAAGATAAGAGCTCCTCCTGAGAAAGCCTTTTTTACCACGTAGGGCCCTTCCCAATTGGGCATCCATTTCCCACGGAAATCTTTATGTATGGGAAGTATCTTTTTCAAAACTAGATCTCCTTCATAGAATTCCCTGGGACGAACTTTTTTATCGTAAGCTCGCATCATCGTTTTCTGGTACATTTGGCCGTGGCGAATGACTTTTAATCTCTTTTCCTCGATTAAATTCAACTGGTCATATCGAGCCTGGACCCATTCAGCCTCGTCAAGTTGAAGCTCCGTTAAGACTCGAAGGGAAGGTATTTCAACCTTAATAGGCAAGACTGCTTCCATGCCGTATGCCAACGAGAATGGCGTTACCCCAGTAGAAGTTCTGATTGAAGTTCTGTAGGCAAAGAGGGCAAATGATAATTTTTCGTGCCAGTCCTTGTAAGTCTTAGTCATTTTGGCCACAATCTTCTTGATATTCTTATTAGCTGCCTCCACAGCCCCATTCATTTTTGGGCGATAGGGAGAAGAATTATGATGCTTAATCTTGAACTGTTCACAAACTTCTACTATCGTACTATTGTTCAGACTGAGGGCATTATCGATATGATCCTTTCAGGCATCCCATATCGGCAAATGATTTCCTTTTTCAAGAACCTGCTAACCGCAGACTTGGTAACATTTGCATATGAGGTTGCCTCTACCCATTTAGTGAATAGTCAATCACCACAAAGATGAATCTATGGCCATTGGAAGCCTTTGGAGAAATTGGCCCGATGACATCCATGCCCCACATAGAAAAAGGCCAGGGAGAAGTCATGACATGCAGATGTGATGGAGGTACATGGATCTTATCTCCATAGATCTGGCATTTATGGCACTTCTTGGCATAATTGATGCAATCTCCCTCCATACTAGACCAGTAATACCCGAATCTCATTATTTGCCGGGCCATCGTGAAACCGTTGGCGTGTGTCCCACAAATGCCTTCGTGAACCTCTTCTAAAATATTTTTTGCTTCAATTGCATGACACACCTCAGCAACACTTGATCTTTTCTTCTTTTGTACAAAATTTCCCCGTCCAGGACATATTCACTAGCCAGTATTCGTACTGTCCTTTTTTTTATTTTTCGAGGCTTGTTCGGGATACTTTTGATCTCTCACAAACTGAAGAACATTTTGGTACCACGGGTGATCATCTTTCTCCTCTCCATCCTCTATCTCAATGTCGTAACAATGAGCAGGAGCTTCATAGATGCTCATCTGAATGGGCTTTACATTTTTCGTCCTACTCACTTTAATCATTGAGGCTAGAGTGGCAAGAGCATCTGCCATCTGATTCTCTTCCCGTGAGAGGTAATGAAATGTGACGTCATCGAATTCGGTGATCAACTCGAGAACCAATTTGCGATAATCCATTAACTTGAAATCTCTGGTTTCCCATTCTCCTTTTAGTTGATAGATTACCAGTGCAGAGTCTCCATAAATCTCCAAGATTTTGATTCTTCGTTCTATGGCCGCACGGATTCCCAATATACATGCTTTGTATTCAGCCATATTATTCCTGCAATCAAAATCAAGCTTGCTGATGAAAGGGTAATGATCTCCCTCTGGTGATACCAAGACTGCTCCGACCCCATTGCTTGTGGCGTTTGAAGCTCCATCGAAATTCATCCTCCAAGGTCGTTCTTTCTTGTCTTCCTCTTCAGTAGTCGCAACATACATTAAATCCTCATTCGGGAAATCGAAGTCTATAGGCTCATAGTCTTCTAAAGCCCTACTTGCTAGGAAATCTGCTATCGCACTTCCTTTTATTGCTTTCTGATTGACATAAACTATGTCGAATTCAGAGAGCAAGATTTGTCATCTAGCTAATCTTCCATTTAATGCTGCTGACTCCATCAAATACTTCAGAGGATCCAATTTTGAAATCAACCAAGTGGTGTGATATAGCACGTATTGTCTTAATCTACGTGTAATCCAGACGAGTGCACAACATAATTTCTCAATAGGCAAATATCATGTCTCGCAATCAATGAATTTCTTGCTGAGATAATATATCGCTCTTTCTTTCTTTCCAGATTCATCATGTTGGCCTAGTACACATCCCATGGAATTTTCAAAGACCGTTAAGTACATGATCAATGGTTTATTAGGAATCGGAGGTACCAAGATGGGAGCCTTGGATAAATTGTTTTTGACTTTATTAAAGGTTTCCTGACATTCATCATCCCGTACGCCCGGGTTGTGCTTTCTAAGCAAACGGAAGATAGGATCGCATTTCTCAGTTAACTGCGAGATGAACCGAGCAATGTAGTTTAGTCTTCCTAAGAAACCTCGAACTTCTTTTTGAGTGTTGGGCGGTGGTAATCCCTGTATAGCTTTGACTTTATCCGGGTCAATTTCAATTCTTTTTTTGCTGACCACAAAACCTAACAATTTTCTTGAAGTGGCCCCGAAAATGCATTTGGCCGGATTCAACTTCAGTTGATATTTTTTTAGCCTTCAAAACAACTTTCTCAGTATTCTTACGTGTTCCTCCTTTGTCTGAGATTTCGCGATCATGTCATCGACGTAAACCTCAATCTCTTTGTGCATCATGTCATGGAACAGGGTCACCATAGCCCTCTGATAAGTTGCCCATGCATTCTTGAGTCTAAAGGGCATCACCTTGTAACAAAATGTTCCCCATAGCGTGATAAAAGTGGTTTTGGTCATATCCTCCGGGTCCATCCTTATCTGGTTATACCGAGAGAAGCCATCCATGAAGGAAAACAGGGAATGTCCTGTCATATTGTCAACTAGAGTGTCGATGTGAGGTAAAGGAAAATTATCCTTTGGGCTAGCTTTATTTAAATCTCGATAGTCCACACACATACGCACCTTTCCATCTTTTTTGGGAACGGGGACTATATTAGCTACCCATTCAGAGTATTTAACCACTTGGAGGAAACCGGCGTCAAATTGTTTCCTGACTTCTTCTTTTATGTTTAACAACACATCCGGTCTCATCCTCCGAAGTTTTTGCTGCACAGGCCTGTTTTCTTCCTTTATAGGGAGTTTATGCACCACAATGTCATTACTTAAGCCGGGCATATCTTGGTAAGACCATGCAAAAATATCTTGGAACTCTTGAAGCAGCTTGATCAGATCCCTTCTAGTTTCTGCGGAAATACTTGTCCCGATCTTCACCACTTTCTCTTCGTCTTCGTGCCCCAGATTAATAACTTCTACTAGGTCAGAATGAGGCAGGATCTATTTTTCTTCCTGTTCCATCATTCTTAACAGATCCGAAGGTAAATCACAATCATGCTTATCTTCAAAGTCCTGAAGTTCTTCCAAACACATATCTTGCTCGAAGTGGGGTTCCAAGTTAGCGTCAGGATTGCTCATATTATTGATATCCGAGGATCTATCAAAGAATGAAAGGAAGGTCCACAGAGCGAAGTGAATTTGCGAAAGAATGACTATATGTATGCGTGTATTGAACTTTGTTTATTAGATATGTACGAACGGTTTATTAGGTCGAATTTAAGAAATGAAAGAGTAGTTATGGAAAGAGTATAAAATAGAAAAGTGCACTTCATTCAAAATAACTGAGTAATAACCATGGGCCCTTTGTACAAAAAGATCCATATTGCTTTCGAGCCTAAAGCAATAGGTGTTTTCGAGCATTACTCTGAGGAAATCTTAAAAATTACAGGGAGTTCCTCCACGGTCCAATTATTCAAGGTGCTTCCTGGCGTACACGGGCCAATCCTTGACGGATCTCTTTCCTTTCCTTTATCGGTTATAGCATTAACGCCTAGGTCTTTCACGATGACTTTCTTGGTTCCAATTGTCACTTGTTTCTTTTCCTGCTGGTTGATCACTTCTCTTGAGACGAAAGTCTCATGGATGTGCGGGAAAATCATGGGTTCCCACGAGATGTCCTTTCTATCTAGTCTGGCCCTCCTTCTTTCTTGCCTCTTCTCCAACTCTTTTCTCTTTTGTTTTGCGTCTAGCTTGTACCCCAGGCCATAACGATCACGTTTTTCTATTAGCATTGGCACATTAACCCTTCCTTGGAGGTATTTTCCTAGCCCTTTCCCAGGTTTCGCTCCTTTTCCGATTGTCAATTTCAAACCCATCCTGGTGGTTGACGATATTGTAGGCACAGGTATTTTCTTCCCTTCTGAAATGAAGGTTGCGTTGACAAACTCTAGTGAGCAGAACGAGCATTCTACAGCCTCCTCGTCTATTCCCACGTACGGCGAATCGCTTGTTATGGATGCAATTATTTCCTCCTCAGCATTAATCGTGATCAGCAACCCTTCATTTATTAGCTTCACTTTCTGATGCAAAGAGGAAGGTACTGCCCCAGCTGAATGGATCCATGGCCTTCCCAGCAGACAGTTATAATTGGGCCTGATGTCCATTACTAGAAAATCTACTTCATAGGTATTTGGCCCAATATGAAGGGGTATTTCAATCTTCCCCATTACCTTCCTTTCTGTCCCATCAAATGCTCTTACTATGTTATTGCACCCTTTCATGTGAGAGCTATCGATTGGCAATCTTTGCAGTGTAGATACTGGTAGCACATTCAAGGCTGAACCATTGTCTATGAGTACTCCAGGCAGCATATACCCTTTACAACGGGTAGTGATGTGTAGAGCCTTGGTGGACCCTATTCTTCCTGTTGGTTTTTCATCATCACTGAAGAAAATGAAATTATCAGCACTCACATTATTAACCAATCGATCCAGTTTGCTGACGGAGATGTCATTTGCTACTAGGTTTCGTTTAGCACTTTCATTAGTGCGCTTCGAAGAGCTTCCGAGCTTAAGAGCAATGACAAGATTGATATACGAGCAGATTGCTTATGCAGTTCTCTACTACACTATATTCACTATGTCTTAAAAACTTTAAAAACTCCTTCGCCTCATTCTCAGTTACAAGCTCTGTGATGGGTGTTTTCGGCTTGTTAGTCATTTCCTCCTCCAGCTCACACATTCTAGCCTTCCCTTTATTGACCTCTTTTTCTTTATTCACAGGGTCATAATTCTTACCGCTCTGGGTAACAAGGTTAACATCCTTCCTGGGCTCCCCCTCCTTTGGCACGGTCACGTTGCAATTGTAACTCCATAGGACCCTCTTACTGTCTTTGTAAGGAAATGTCGCGGGCTTTTGTATAATAATGCGGGGAGTTATTTGTTCTCTTGTTGTGCCACGAATAATCACCTTGGGACTATTATTTCCGTAAGTCTTAGCAGTCTCGTCCTCAGAGGCGTAAACGTCATTAGCTTCTACTCCCTCTTCAAAGAATTCCAGCTCTCGATTATCCATCATCATCTGGACCACAGCTTTGAACTCGACGTAACTTTGGATTTTATGCCCTTTGATGGTGTGAAACTCGCAGTGGTCATCATCCCCGATTACCATACTCCCTTTATCGCTCAAGATTATTCCTTCTTTAATCAATTCCTGCCATACCCACCAAAGTGGAGACTTGATTTCTTCAATATTTCTCTTGATTTTTCGGGCTCCTTCTTCTAGCAAGGCGTTCACCCCTCGCTCTGGGTGATTAGGTAGAGGATTTCCAGCTATATTGGGTTTAGTTGGCTCTTCTAACTTCACGATCCCGTACTCTATGAGTTCGACTCGTCTTTTAAAGGCGGGGCAATTTTTAATCGAGTGCCCTTCTGCCCCTGCATGGTACTCGCAGTGAGCTTTTGCATCGTACCAAGCCGGGAATGGGGGTTTGTATGGTCTTACATGCTAAGGAGCTACCTCATGCGCATCGTATAATATCTTGTAGAGTTCTCCATATGACATTGGAAAGGGGGTATATTGAATTTTTCCCTTATTCGGCCTAGTGCCTGTCTCCTGCCGCGGGGCATTTTGATAATTGCCTATTGGAGCTTTGGGCTGACTTGTCACGAAGGGTCTGGTGTAACCAGGTCCGTATATGCTTGCATTGTTAACCTCGTTATCCTTTCTTCTAGGGGTAGGCCTTTTAGGGCTTTCCTCGGTCTCAATTTTACCGGCCTTAATCGCATTTTCAATCATTTCCCCTGACATGACCATATCCGAGAAACTTTTGGTAGTGTTTCCTAACAGGTGATTTAAGTAAGGAGCCTTGAACGTATTGACAAACAACATTATTGTCTCCTTTTCTATTAGCGATGGTTGTACTTGTGTTGCCACCTCGCGCCACCTCTGCGCATATGTTCTAAAGCTCTCATTTGACATCTTTTCCATATTCTGCAGTGTAAGCCGGTCAGGGGCTATTTCTATTACATGGCCGTATTGTTTTAAGAAAGCTTGTGCCAAGTCTTTCCACGAATGGATTTTTGATCGGCTCGGTTGATTATACCATCTGATCGTCGACCCGGCCAGACTGTCTTGAAAACAATGAATTAACAATTGGTCATTATGTACATGCCTTGCCATCTTTCTGCAGAACATGGTTAGGTGAGCTTCAGGGCAGCTCGTCCCGCTATATTTTTCAAATTCCGGAGCTTTGAATTTGGGAGGGAGCACTAATTCTGGGACCAAACTTAGCTCTTTGGCATCCACCCCATAGGCAATTTCAATCCCTTGCATCGCGTCAATTTTCTCTTCTAAACGCTTGTATTTTTCTTCTATTTGCCTGGGAAGATCTTCTTTTATCATTTCGTCAAAGTCTGGAACACCCAGATTTACGGCATTATCCTCTGGGTTTGACCCTGATCCAGTTGGATAATTAGCCGGTCGTGACGTGCCTGTGGCTATTTGCTGTGCCCTTATGGTAACAGTGGGTTCCCGTATCGGCATTTCTTGCGATGCTGAGTTATGAAGGGGAGAAAAGCTTGGGGGACCATCGGGTCCTCTTCTTCCTCAATGGCTGGGCTTTTCCCTTTGTCAGCCATGCTTTGTTTTGCTTGTGATAATTCGTTCATCAGGCTCTTTTGTATTTCCATGAATTGATTCTTCATTTCTCTACACATCATGCTCATTTGCTCTTGGATGTGTTCTTGCATCTAGTCTTGTAATTCTTTTTGAATTTGTTCAAGTCTCTATTCCATGGCTTTAGTCTTCTTTCGAGTATTATAACGATGTGAGTTTTCAATGGTTACTGATGTAGCTGGGTTGTGAATTTTAATGAGTTAGGATTGTTATGCAGAAGTATGCAAAATTGTGACGTAAATATGATGCATGTATGCAAGAGAAAGGTATTGACTTATAGTTCACTTTCCATTTAGAAAACTTCATTTGGATAACAAGTTCCTTAACATAAAGTAAATTACATAAATGGTTTCGCCTTGATGCTCAGAGCTTTGACTTTCTTAAGGAGTTTTGACAGCTTCTGTCCTCGTTCAGTCTTCGTCTCGTACTGTATGCTTAACTCTTCTGCTTCAACCGCTAGGATCTGCACGTGGTCAGCTACTCCGCGGATTTGATTTAAAGCTTCACCCATGACATAATCCCTTTCTCTGACTTCCTTTTGAGTTTGCTGAAGATGCCAATCATTTGTATCCAACGTTCTTTCCAGAATCTCAATTCGTATTTCACTATTCTGTAAAGAGGCCTCTAACTCTTCCACCCTCTCATTTAGTCTCTTAATCTTGGCTCGACCTGCCTTTAACTCCATTACTGAATTTTGACTACGATGCCTATACAAGGACTACTCCAACTCTCCTACTCGAGCTTTTAATTCAGCTACTTCGGCTTGGCTTTCCAGAAGGCTGCCCTTCATAGCATTTTCCTGGACTTGGGCGTCTTGGAATTTGTTTTTCCAGTGACTTGTTTTATTTTTCTCTTCGTGGATTTCCTGCTGTCATTGCTCTGATGTCTTACCCAAACCGGTAGTTCTCATTGATAATCGAAGTTTTTGATAGTCCTTCTTTAGGCTGCTCAGATCTTCTTCAGCCTTATTCTTCCCTTTCCTTAATTTTTCACCTCCAGCTTCTGAACATCAACGTCTAGTCCTAAGAGCACCTTCTCTTCTTCCAGTTTTTCTATCACTTTCCCTATCTCAGCATTTTTCTTTTCAAAATCCTGTTTAATTATCTCTAATTCAGTCGGAACTACCTGTAAGTGTTCTTCAATTGGGTGGACAATCTCCGGGTTTGGCACGGAAATGTTATCATTAATCCTTCTGTTTCTCCACCAATCATATTCTTCAGTCATCATGGGATTGGCGCCAAATGCTTTCATTTTTCGGACTTGGTTCCACGCATTTGAGATTTCCCGAATCCTTTTCTTATTATTTTCTCCCCGGTACACGAATTCACGTTGAGCTATCCCCTGCGTCACGGTATGAACTGTCTTGATCTGTATTGTCTTGAAACTAGCAACGGTGCATATCCAGTTGCTCCTCATATCCCGGCTAATAGGACCCAGTCGAGATCTCCGCATCGATATAATATTTCATCAGGAATAAATCATGGTGCTCGCCACTCTATGTCTTCGTCTTTGAGGCTTTAAAGTATGGCCATCCATTTTTCTTCTGAGAAGCTTTCTCGTCTCTGTGTGGCCACGAACTCTTTCAAAGGGGAGTAATCTTTAGACAAGTACTGATAGAGACTTTTTCTGTTTTCCAAAAGTGACTATGAAACCATACCATCAGTAGCGGTGCGCAGGCGATAAATCGACCTTCGCCCTCCTTTTTGCATGCATTCAGGGATCTGAAAGTTTCAGCTAGTATAGCCGGGACAGGTGTCACTCTTTTACTTAATCTATCAAACAAATCTATGACCGCGTCCTCTATATGTCCTAAGGCTTTTGGAAAAATGACCAACCCATGATACTTAGGGCTAAAATGTCGATCTTCTTCTTCGCATCTGGATGGGCCCATATTAAATCTCGCAGGCTCTTCCATGTGATGCACTTATTATCGCCCTTGACCTTAACTCGAGCTGCAACCCACTGTTCGCTCATGCCTGTGATGTTTATTAATCTTTTAACCATGGTTGGAAGATTCGGAGCTCTAGAGTAAGCCTTATCTACTGATACCTTCGGACAACGGAGCAGAGTGGTATATTCTTCTATCGTTGGTGTCATGTCTATATTCCCGAAGGTGAAGCAATTGTAGGCCGAATTCCAATACTGTGTTAAGGCTCTAAAGAGGAATTTGTCCACCTTAACTTCGCACAAGTACGGTAAATCTCCGTATTCTTGGTAAAAGGTTTGCTTCACGTTATTGTCCCAACTGTCACAGATCTCCTTCAATTCGAGCATATTGTTTTGAGCCGTGCTGATCCTGGTGTAATCCCAAAGCTCAGACTCATATCCTTCCGCTAAGCTATCTCCTTTTTGGCATTGAGTCTCTTCCGACCACATGCGCACGACCATATTGTCCTCTACTTTATCAAAGTACTTGTTTTCCATGATTAATTCTCTTATCGGTAACTGAACTTTTTAGTCTGTACCTTCTCTATGTATGATGATGAGATGCGATGCAGAAAGAGACAAAAATAACTCAGTTAGCGAAACGTAACAATATCAAAATACAAATGAAGCATAGAACCTAAGAGTCTAATTTGGAAGGTTGCTAAATGGTTTAACATAACTCCTTTTAAGGTAAGTTTCTATGTCTTACTACATGTGGTTTTAGGCTCTAAAGTAGAGGTACCCATACTAGCAGATTCCTTAATCCTTACCCATTACAGGATCATACGAATGAGTTCGGTTCAGGGGGACGCATTTCCCACATGTTTGCACAGAAGTGAAAACTTCACGAAAACAAGGGTACTTTGTAATCCCGAAAGCAATCCACTATCCTGCACGGAGGTGAAGACCTCACGAAGGAGTAGTTTCAGGCTTCCACTTATTAGGGTAATATCAATATGCAGATGTATGCAAATATACACTAGCAATATCACATAATATAGTGTCACAAAAAGGTGTCGAGGATCGCATATCAAACAAAACTGAAGTTTTTAAAAGTTTCTAAAGAATACCCGAAAATAATAAATTTTGGCTTGACTCTCGTTTATTTTAAATTCCCCAGTGGAGTCGCCAGCTGTCGAAACCATCATTTTTTGGCGAACGACGTGTCTCGAAAAAAAAATCATTTAAAATTGATAAATAATGGGAGTCGCCACCAATCCTTTATTCGGTGTGATTGGATCACCACAAAACATTTTAAAAGTCGTTTTGAAGACATGTAGGTCTTCGAAATCCAGAAAAATAGGTTCGGGAGTCGATTACGCATGAGGAAGGGTTAGCACCCTCATGCGCCCAAATTGGTACCGTATTGATTATTTTCGGGTCTTAATTTGTAACATTTAAAAGTTCAAATAAAGCTTAAAATACGATCCTTGAATGCACGTGTTAAGTTAAAAGAAATTGAGTTTGTTTGAAAATCCCGCTATTTCAGAGTGATAGAGGAAGAAAAGCTACGTCCAGTGAGTCAGGACACAACATTTCAAAATCCAGAAATAATGAGCTTTCCTTTGTAAAACCTTTTGAAACTTTTGCGAAAAGGATATTTTATTATCTCGATTTGAAGAAAGGTTGCACCTAGTGAGTTAAGGCGCAATATTTTGGAATCGGAGATAAGGAAACATTGCCTCGATTAAGGGTATTCGATTATTTAGATTTGAATAAAAATTGCACCTAGTGAGTTAAGACGCAAAGTTTCGAAACCCGAAATAAAAGAATATTGCCTCGATTTTAAAGTTTTTATGAAAAAGGACAATTTTGAAAACAAGCATGCGTATTTAACAAGAATAAGCAATTAATGATGGATACGAAGCAAAATAAATGAGAGGATAATTTTTTCACGAAAGAAAACCAAGATACAAAATACGAGCACAAAAAGTTAATGAGAGAGAAGAATGATGTAATCGGAGTTCAAAACGAGACTTTTTGGATGCACAGGAGGGGCAAAATGGTAGTTTTGGAAGGTTCGGAATCAAAAATGGGATTTCTGGAAGTTCGAGGGTAAAATGGTAATTTTCGAAAGGTTCGAATCAAAAATGAGATTTTTGGAAGTTCGGGGGTAAAATGGTAATTTTAGAAGGTTTCGAGGTCAAAAATAGGATTTGTGGAAGTTTGGGGGGTAAAATGGTAATTTTTGGAAAGTTTAATGTCAAAAATGGGATTTTTTGGAGTTCGAGGGTAAAATGGTAATTTTTGGAAAGTTTAAGGTCAAAAATAGGATTTTTGGAAGTTCGGGGGTAAAATGGTAATTTTTGGAAAGTTTGGGGTTAAAAAATAGGATTTTGGAATTTTGGGGGTAAATGGTAATTTTTAGAAGGTTCGGGGTTAAAAATGGGATTTTTGGGAATTCGAGGGTAAAATGGTAATTTTTGGAAAGTTTAAGGTAAAAAATGGGATTTTTGGAAGTTCGGGGGTAAAATGGTAATTTTTGGAAAGTTCGGGGTCAAAAATGTAATTTTTGTGGGATTTTTTGAAGTTTGATGGTAAAATGGTAATTTTTGGAAAGTTTAAGGACCTCCGGGGTAATAAAACCAAATACGGGTGACACGTGGTTGCCCCTCAGGCATCCTGAAGTTAGAGGAATATTTTGAAAACCGTGGAAAATTTATGGGGCAATTTTGAAATTAAAGCGAACCTGATTTAATGATCAAATTAGAACAAATTAGAAATAAAGGAGACCATTTACGAAAATAAACCAAAATCATGACACGTGGCAGCTCCTCGTGCTTTTGAAAGGTCAAGGGACTAAATTAAAAAAAACATGAAAATCGTTGGGCCAAAAGTACGAGAAGGACCTGATTGAAAATTTAGAAAAAAGCGGAATGACCAGATGCATAAATATACCATTAATCAAAAACACGAGGATCCTGAGTCGGGTCGAATCGGATCCGGGCCGGTTTTAGGGAAACTGCGTCGTTTTCATGCCGAATACCCTTACCAAAACGCTGCCGTTTCGGTGAGGGTATTTAAAGCCTAAACCCTTTGAAAAAAAAAGTCTTTCTTTTATTTTCTTCAAATTTCAGAAAAAAAATGAAAACCCCCCTCTTCTGTTTTCTCTCAAGTCCCCTCCGTGGCCGGCCAAGCTCCGGCTTTAGGCCTGACGCCGTCCGTCGCGCGTTGGGCCACACGCGCATCGTCGAACTTGGCGCGTGGCCATTGCGCGTCGCCGCCCGGGTTTCTCCGGTGAGTCGTCGAGACCCCGTCGCACACGCTTCACCAACCGCCGCGCGTGGTCGACGCACCAAGGTCCTTCACCCATCGATCGACGTCCGATGTCTTCCTTTCTTCCCTTTTTTAGAAAACAACATAGGTCTGGACTGAAATCCAGATCTTAGAAGATTCCAGTCCCATTTGAAAAAAAAAAAAAAACCCTTTAATCTTTACCCCTTTTGTTTCAAAACGAAACTTAAATCCAGTTTTTGTGTTTTTAACCTGAGGTAGTATTTTCTTTGCAGATCCGTGCATGACGGGGCGCGAGTGACGTTCGGGGTTGGACTTCTGGCAACGGCGATCAACGGCGGCAAGCCGACCGTAGATAAGTCTTCTGACTTTTCGATTTTTTTATTTATTAATAATTAATAATTAATAATATTATTAATAATAATCAAAACATTTATTACTATTAAAACTTATTTAATAATAATGGGTCATTAACAATAATTATTAATATTAACAGTTACTAATATTATTAATAATTATTGAAACGCTTCGGGAAATAAGAAAAAACTAAGTGACAGCAGTGGATAGTAAATGCATGCATTGAAATTAAATAAGTCTTTGAATAATGGTGAACATTTATTGAGGATACCTGGGTGCTTTAATGCTTAAGTGTTGTGATCTGATTTGTCTTTTGTTGCCTTTGTGACTATTCGAGTTACCCTGCCCCGAATTGATCTCTGAAAATATCAGTGTATACTGTATATTAATTTCTTAATATTCGACCTCTCACCCCTACAACTGATAATTCATTTGGCTTTTATAGTCTGTTTTACAATTATTATGTTTTGTTTTATGTAACTAAATGCATATCTAATTTGCTTTCTCTTCTTGCAGGTTCGGCAATGGCGGTGGCAGCCGGTCGCAGTGCAAGTTGGGACTGAAGATGGTGATCAGTTGCTGATGACGTGGCGGCCCCTGGTTGGCTGAAGGGGCGGTAACAGTAGCAGCACTTAGTAAATTCGGGCCAAAACTGTAGTTTGGGCTTTTGGGTAGTTTGTAATTGGGCCATTTGTAATTGGGCCATTTGTAAGTGGACTTTGTTTTGGACTTTTTAATTGGACTTTCTAAATTTAATTTTATAATAAATTTAAATTTCAAATAAATTTAAATTTCAAATAAACTTAAATTTAAATAAATTCAATTTCCAATAAGTCCAGACAAATTTGGGCTTCAACAATGGGCTTAATAAGTTATCATTTGCTCTCTTAAACATCAATCAAGATTTTGTTAGGGCAACACCTTTCCCGATGATTCACGAAATAGAAGCATTCTCGCCCATTGGAGTCAAGTTTCTTTGCTTCCAAATTTGGTTAGAACTGATAAAGCAAATTGGATCCAATCAGGGTGCAGTCAGTTAAACTTGACTGAAGAAAAGATACTAAAGGCATCTGTCACGATCAGGTGATAAGGGCTTACGACAAAGGAAAATTCACTCTAGAGAATTCTACGAGAGAACTTTGGTTTTGAAATGGATCTTGCTTACAAAAGACTCCCAAGGAAAATGGATGTCGAATTTGGAAAGATCCAGTGAGATAAAGAAAGTTTTGTGAAGAAGCTTTGATCTTGATCGAAATAAACGGCAAAGACCTGCCTAATCTCATGAGCTCAGATTTTACCCAAAAAGAAAAATGGGGAAAAAAGAAAAAAGAAAAAGGACCGGTCGAGGTGAAAACCCGTAAAAGGCATCTCAAAACCTAAGGAGATTTGAGTTGAAAACCTGAAAGGGTGGCTCAATTTTGAATAAAAGAAAGAGGCATGGAGTGGTCTTCTCTCTTAAAAGTAGCAAGGTGGAGAAACTTTACACCTTGAGGCATTGACAAAGTACTCCAAGTTTCATTGACACATGTCAAGCTCAAAATAGTCCTCATCAAGTTTGCTCATTGAAGCTTATACTTTGATATCTGGGGCACCTAACTTCATTCTTTGTTCACCTTATGTTTAGCAATTTTTGACCAATACAGGTCATTTTTAATCCTTTTTGTGAGTTTTACCTCCAAGAAATTCAATTTTATTCGCCTTGCGATCATGTTCAAGCATTTTTTGAACCAATGATCTTTTCATTCATTCGAGTTTTACCTTTAATCGAATTCAATTTCATCTACCTTACAACCTTAATTCAAGCATTTTTGCATTTGAAATAACGGTTAGTGGTCTAAACGATATAAGGAATAAAAGGATTTCTGCATATTATTCTAGACAATTTCTAAATAGTACGGAGACCTGAAATACCAATAGTTGGAAATAACACAAATCCGAGGGATAGAAGGGTTCTGAAACAAATAGTTCAAAATATGACCACCTATTTAGGTTTCATGTGAAAGATACCATACAAAAAGGAAAACATGATAACACATCAGTGATAGGACTTAAACAAACGATGAATAATGTTGGCTAAGGACTAAAAAACAAAACCATTTCTCAAATATGACATTTCTGTATTCATCACACACACTCATTTAGTTAGGGGCATGTAATTTATTTTAATCAAAGCATCCTAAACAATCTGGTCTACATAGAGACCCATTAAAGCATATTCTATTGTTTTCATCACCATAAGGATATGGAGGGAAAGGTTTAAGTCGCAACGGTGAACCTTGTACCTCAGAAGCATGAAGGGAAAGATTTAAGTCGTAACGGCGAATCTAGTACCACGAAGATATGGAGGGAAAGGTTTAAGTCGCAACGGTGAACCTTGTACCTCAGAAGATGAGATGGGAAAGATTTAAGGTGCAACGGCGAATCTAGTACCACGAAGATATGGAGGGAAATGTTTAAGTCGCAACAGCGAACCTTGTACCTCAAAAACATGAAGGGAAAGATTTAAGCCGCAACGACGAATCTAGTACCACGAAGATATGGAGGGAAAGGTTTAAGTCGTAATGGGGAGATTTCAATGAATGAAAAACACACAAAAAAAAATCAATAAAAAAGGGGCTTTAAAGGCAACGTGTATTTGATCTCAAAGATACGAACTTACCAAGGAGTTGAAATCAAAATTTCAAGGTAGTATTTCATCTTTCGCATATATTTTCTCCTATTTCGAAGCAAAGCACAATCGAAAGAAAACACAAAACAACAGTAATCGAAAAATTATAAAAATAACCTTTTATATTTTATTTTTATTTTCGAAATAACATATAAAAAAATAAAAAGAAAGAGTATAAAAAGATCATCGAAACGTATTTTTTTGGAAGGATCCATGTTTTTTAAATATAAGTTTTTTTAAAAAGGATAAATAAAAACTTGTTTTTAAAATAAAGAATCATAGAACTTAGATCTAGGGTTCGTAAAAAAAATAAAAAAAAAGGATTTTTTTTTTTACCTTAGCTGCCGTGCACGACGGTGCGTCGACGGTGGTCGGCGACGGAGTCGACGGTGGTCGGCGACGGAGTCGACGGTGGCTCCCATGATCGAACAGGGGGACTAAAGAGGGGAGTTGAAAGAAAAGAAAAAAGGTTCAAAGGTTTTTTTTTTTTTTTTAAAACAAAGGTTAAAATGAATTTTAAAACAAAAAATTTCCCTTTTATAAAGCTTCTAAACGCCGCCGTTTTGGTGCCTTTACCCAGGACCCAAAATGACGTCGTTTCGATGCGCCCAACTTGCCTGTATATTCGGACCATGAGGGTTCGCGTGTTTTCGCGGAAGGGGTTATTTGTGCCCTCAGTCCTTCCGCATTTTCAACATGCTTCAATTCTATCCTTTTGCCTATTTTCAATTATTTTCCAATTCGCACCTTTAATTTTATTTTGATTATATTTTAGTTCTCAAAACATGGACTCTCCTGGACCTGACACATGTTAGTTTTTGGGAAAATTGCCCACATGCCCCTTGGCTTTTCGAATAATCAAAATTCACCCTGTTATTTCCTTTTTTTTCTTTTTTTTTTGCTTTAAATTTCATTTTGGTTCGAATTAATCCTTCCATTCCCCATTTTTTTTTAAAATTAGGAAACAGACTTTACATTTTTTAACTTTGGTCCTTTAACTATTATTTTGAAACTGTTTATAAATTATTTGAAAAATCATTATTTGAATTTTTTTAATAAACAATTCTTTTTCTAATTTTTTTTCTTTTCTAAAAATTTTCGGTCCTCAGACCTTGCTTTTATGATAATTTGGGGAATTTCCCAATTAATCCTTTCGCTTCTTTGTTTTTTAAATTTATCAAATTTTTTTTTTTTGTCTTTTCGATCCTGCAACTATTGTTTCAATAACACAGTCAGGAATTTGCCCATTTGGTTTTTGTCTATTTTATTTTGTTTTAATTCGGTTTTCAAATTCTTTTTTCTAAAAAGCTTTTAAATACGATTTTTAAAATTAAGTCACTATTTTTAGTTGCATTGTCAATTGGATCTACTTCAAATATTCATAAATACATATATATATATATATATCGTGTTATTCCATTGGTTTCGCATATTGTCCTTATGTTCACAAATGTATTACTTTATCATATGTTGTTTGTTTATTATTTTATGTCATGCCTTCATGCATTTAAATTATGCATATTTATGTCCTCTCTTGTATTATTATATACATATGTCATATAATATCATTTTTTTTACCTAAAATAAAATGGTAAATATTTACATTTGATAAAATCATTTTCAAAATTAAGGTAATGTACGTTTTTTCGTAATTTGAAAGATCGTACTGTAATTTATTAGGTGCGGTTTTTCTTTGAATCGAAATAATTAAGTGTTTTAAAATTTCAAAATCGAGGTAATATTCTTTCGTGTGAAAACTTCGAAGAATTATACCCTAACATGTTGGGTATGATTTTTCATAGAATTTGCACAATCAAATACTCTCTTCTAGAATTTTCAAAATGTCCTTCAAATTCAAAATATCGAGAACATCGTGCTTTAACATGTTGGGCACGGCTTCAATTCTCTATTAATTCGAAATAAATGAGCATTTTTCCGTTAAATTCAATTTTTTAAATTGCACGAAATAAGTCATATATTTAAGGATTGTACTTTAAATTTCACTCGAGGTTTCAAACTTTTGACAATGAAGACCCTAAAAATAATCAACTAGGTACCAATTTTGGGCGTGTGAGGGTGCTAATCATTTCTCACACGTAACTTACTCCCGAACCCCTTTTTTGGATTTTTAAGACCAAAACTTTTGTTAAAATGCTTTTTAAGTGTTTTAAGGTGATCCAATTACATCGAATAAAAAATCATTGAAGGAAAATACAATTATTGTAATTTCTCCAAAGAAATTCAACTCCCAACTCCATATATGCAGATATCATTGTGGAAGCTTTCAAGGATTTAACACAGAATTTTTTGAACATGTTAAAGTGTACTTGGAAAAGAAAAATTAAAATTTTTGAGGTTTTGTAAAATGCTAGCATTTTAAAATTCAATTTAAAATATTAGTTTTTCTTTTTTGCTACGTAAAAAATATTAGTATTTATAATTGCTTTGTTTGGATAAATAATCAATTTAAATTATTAAGTTATTAGGATTTTACAAATTAAAAATAATTATAAAAGAATAATAATCAGAATTAGAATAAATAATATAAGATAATATTGGATATCATTATATTGGTAAAAAATTATAAATAGTGATTTTTGAAGCTATAAATAATTTTAATAAAATAAAAATTAAAAATATATTATATTTAAATAAAAATAATTGTTGAAGTTTTAATTTTTATCTTATATGTTGAGATGAAATTTGAAAAATTAATTTAAGCTATTAAAATTTATTGTTGAAATTACTCATAAATTTTAAAATTCTTCAATATATTTATCTAAATAAGTACATTCATTTTTAAAATTTTGAAAATTTTAATACAAATGAAATCTTTTTTACAAATTTCTCACCCAAACACACACTTAAACTTCGGTGCATCGAATTAAACCAATTTATTTTTTCTATATGATAAAAAAGAAATTAATAGGGATAACAATAGCAATAAAGTTGTGTTTAAATTGATTTGAAGAAAATAGAATAGGATGTTCAAATTCCATATACAAAAACACAACCTTGTTTAAACCAATTTTATCCAATTCATTCCAATTAGAAACAATTCGAAATTTATTTTGATACCAATTAATATGATTTAAACTCGACTCGAAATCTCATCAAAATTCATAAATTAGATCATGAATTGAAAACCATTTAAATGAAATAAACTCCAACTAGACCCAAATCATTTGAATTTTTTACATTTCCTTTTCTAGTGTTTCTTGGGAAAGAGATTGAAGGTTCTTAGACAAAAGCATAGGCGATAACTTGAGCTCAACCAATTATCTTTTAGTCATCATAGTTGTTTTTTGTCACACCACATCAGATAATCAATTCTCTTTAGTATCTTTTACCGACAACAGTGAGTGTGTTTTGAGGTTTTTCACCTAAATAACCAAAAAAATTAATTGCATAAATAATCCACATTCAATAACATTCGTCTAAATAACTTGAAATGAACAGTGCAAATTGATTTTGACCAAGCAATAGCCGGACCCCCTCAAAATTATACCCAATCATTGCCTGACTTTTGTATCAAAAATTAAAAAATCGATTTTTTGGGTTTTGGCTTATAGATGGGAAGCACCAGGGTATTTTTTTTAAGATCCCGTATTATATTGGTATACGAATATACCAATTTTTGAAAGAAAAATTTGGGTGTTAGCCACCTAATGGCCGACACCAAGAAACACAAATAATTTTTTTTTGGTTTTGGACCCCTATTGGTCGGCACCACCTTTTTTAGTTCTCGAGAAATTTTTTACTGGTTTTTTCCCTCTAAATGGTTGGCACCACCTTTTCAATACTCGAGAAAAAAATATTCTGGTTTTTGCCCTATAGATGGTTGGCACCATCTTTTTCAGTACCCAAAATTTTTTTTTGCTAATTTTTGCCCTATAGATGGTCGACACCATCTTTTTCAGTATTCGAGAAAAAAAATTTAATGGTTTTTACCCTATAGATGGTCGGCAGCACCTTTTTTAGTACCCGAGAAATTTTTTTCTGGGTTTTGCCCAATAGATGGTCAGCACTACCTTTTTCAATATCGAAAAAAACTTTTTTTTTTTGGCTAGTTTTTACCCTATAAATGGTCAACACCACCTTTTTCAGTAGCCAATTTTTTTCGTTGGTTTTTACTCTATAGATGGCCAATTAACTCCGTTGCATTTCTACTCAATGGATCCCAACACGCTACTGAATGACAACGTCCACATTGTGAAAGTTATTCGAGCCGATCAGGTAGAATAAATCATGTTTTAAAGGCTCCATATAACATTTAAAATTCTCGTTTACTTATAATCAATGGTGTTTTAAACACTTCATATAACATTTTATGTCGTATTATAAACCTAGAGCTCATACCGGCTAGTCCGACCCCGACTACATCATCTCGACTATTTTCTCAACAACACAGTTTTGCACTATTTAGACGACGCAAGTTTCGAGGATGCAGTTTATATTCCACCTTTCGAACTTCGAGCTGATTTTATAATGACTTTAGTTGAAAGATGACGTCCTGAGACCCACATGTTCCACCTCCCGTGTTGGGAGGTGTCAATTAAGCTGCAAAACGTAGTAGTCCAACTGGAGCTGTCCATTGATGGTGATGCAATGACGGGGCGTGGTAAATTGGTCGATCCTTACGAACGGCTACTTGGTAAGGTGCCCCAAACGATGACAATGAAAGATTAACCATAATTAAATTTACGTGGTTAAAATCTAACTTTGAACATCTACCCAACAATTCAACGCAGATGGACATTATATACATTGCAAGAGCATTCATTCTGCAATTTATGTGTGTCGTGTCCCATTAATTCATTTCCATATGGTGGAGTGGCATGATAGGGATCAAGTTTTGAGATAGTTCAATTGCGCACAACCTACCTCGAACCCTCCCTTCGACATCAAAGATGTCGTCCATGGACTGGATAAAAAGGGAACGGGTTGGGATGTAATAAATTGGGCGCAATTTCATGCTCCATATTTCATTCTTTGAGATGATCGGTATTCGAGGCACCCACCCTCGTGTGTCTTAGAGAGAGGGTTCTCGAGTACACAAGAGTACAAACAATAGTATATGGCAAATGGGAAGTTGTTCATTTTGGAAGGCAATTATATGGTGCTCCTAGATCACGTTGTACCGAAATCATCCCAATGGCATCGGGCGAACCACCCACGTCCGCGCTGTGGCCCAGTTTCGCCATTCGGGAACATCGCTTCTATCTCGATCCTCGATCTCGAACCCCAACATGAAGCATCCAGCTTGGCATCCCATGCGCCCAAGCCCTAATTTCCTCACTCCATAGAGGATATATTCGGTGACAACCCCAAGCCTTAACATTCGCAACACTCCGGATAATCCTCATACCAACCGAAGCTCCATCGGCAATAACGTACATCAACCATGGAGGATATTTTACCCTCGACACCTCCGGTCACTCAATACTCCTTAACTCCCGATGAAGGTGTGTACGATTATACTACTTTTCTACGTACACCGATCGGGACACCGGAGGCCAGATCGAGCAACTATGAAATGCCTCAGGTAGGTGCACGGCCTCACTGATGGAAGTAGCCAAACCGATACACGCTAGCGTCGAGGACGTCGCCCGAATCTTGACAATTTTGATATTTTTTTCTATAAATATTTATTTTACTTTGTAATTATTATTTTTTCAATATAAATTTAATTTTGTGTAATAATTATTTGTTTGCATTTAACAACAAAATATTTAATAAAAAATTATATAATTCGAAAAATATATTAATACACGAAAATACAAACATTGTAGAATATTTATACACAACAAATTAAATTTACAGATACAAGAAATTACATATATTTTATAATATTAATACACAAAAATTTAAAATTCGAACATCAATAATACGAAATAAATTAAAATTAAAGATACAATAAAATACAAACATAGATAGTGTCCATCTGCTTGAATCAGGTCTAAGTTGTCTAGATTAAACATTAGATGGCGTAGGAAGTCATCCGACCTTTGATAGCAGAACCTTTACGGTTTAACACAATTAGTTACATATGATGAGAAATAGATCTACGTTGGATCAGTACCTCATCAGTACTTCAACTGTTAAATTGCGAAATAACAATTCTTCCAATGTAGATAATGTTCATTTGCGTCGAACATCTCAGATAGTCGTTAATGGCACAAGAAATCATCCAACCGTTGAAGACATATCCTTCCCACTTCACATGACAGTATATATAATTCTACTCAGGGAATACATGGCAATACATAATTCAACCCCAAAATTCGGTTGTACACTCCAAAACACTCACCTAGTACAAAACACTTATTTGATAATACACTAGAAAACACTCTCATTTTGATGTTACTCTAAGAGCAAATTTTTTTAAGATCAAGATCTAATGACAATTTCAAAACCAAAATCTATAGGCCAAAAACTAGGAAAAATTATTATTTTTTAATCTAGTAAAGTTGGTGCCAACCATCTAAAGGGCTAAAACCAACAATAAATAAATAATTTTTCGGGTATTAAAAAAGGTGATGTCGATCATCTATAGTGTAAAAACTAGCAAAAAAAATTTCGGATACTGAAAAGGTGGTGTCGACCACCTATAGGGCAAAAACCAGTAATTTTTTTCTCGGGGTACTGAAAAATGTGATGTCAACCATCTATAGGGCAAAAACCAAAAACATATTTTTTTTATTCATGTTTTTTGGTGTCGATCATTAGGTGGCAAACACCTAAATTTTTTTTTTCAAAAACTGGTATATTCGTATTCTAGTATAATACGGGATCTTAAAAAAAACCCTGATACTGGCCATCTATAGGCCAAAACTCAATAAATTGATTTTTTAATGCCTGACACAAAAGTCAAGCAATGATTGGGTATAATTTTGAGGTGGTAGTGGCTATTGTTTGGTCTAAATCAATTTGCACGGTTCATTTCAGGTCATTTAAGTGAATGTTATTGAAAGTGGATTATTTATGTAATTAATTTTTTTGGATTATTTGGGTGAAAAAACCGTGTTTTGATGGTGGAGGGGTAATTAACTAATAATCGTTGTGCGTGTGGACCTCTTAGAAACTGCACCACCCATGAAACTAGCCATCTCTGAAATGATTTCTACTATTCTCAAATTTGAGATTTAGTCTTTTTTCAGTATCATCTCTTTATTTTTATGTTATCATTAATTAATTCAAATAGGTAAGATTGTTACTATTATCAAATTTGAGATTTAGTCCTTCTACTTCAAAATGATCTCTTTATTTTTAGGGTAAACTATTAAAATAATCACTTTTGTTTATCTTGATTTACATTTTAATCACTTATATTTGAAATGTTATGTTTTAGTGATTTATGTTAATGTGTTATAACATTTTTGTCATTGAGCCGTTAATTTAATAAATTTAGTGTTAATTCTGAATTTGTTTAATTTTACATTTAATTTGTCAAATAAAGCTCAATGGATGCATTTTAATTCGGATTTTTGGACCGATTTGATGAAATGTAATTTCTAATAATATTAATTAATTATAAATTTTCATCAAATCAACTCTAAAACCCAAATTAAACACTAAAAAATTAATATTATTACCTTTAAATACTAAAAATATATAAGTTTTATAAATACAAGAATCATAAGTACTACATGCAAGAGGATATAATTCTCTTCATATAAGGAAAAAAAAGTGATAAAAATTTAAAAGCATATAAACATGTGCTCATATCCATCAGAAAAAATATTCTAGAGTCACATATCAAGGGGAAGAATTTTCATTTTTTGTTGGATTATGAACCGAACTGCATCTCAAGAACGCGATGCGGCACTAGATTCAAGAAGCTACTAAAATCGCGTACGCGTAGATTTTATAGTGTAGACTCAAGCCGCTTATGCATTTTACAACTATATATATCACTGTGATCTGTAGATTTTGTGGAACTTTCAAGAAATTTCATCTCTGGTCTGATTTGATTTTACCAAATTCCTCTATATGAAAAAGAAAAAAAAAAGATAATTGGAGAGGATTTGAAAGTGCAGTAGGAATTAACTTTTTTTAAGTTTGTGTCAAAAGTAATCCCACTTAATAACACCTATTTTATTCGTCAATCAAATTTAATTAACATCTTTTACTCAATCCATTTGGGATTTGTATCATAATTTCGTCCCTTTCATAACCTTTACTTTGTCAAAAGCAGCAACTCGACTAATTCTTTCTAAACATCAATTAAATCTTTGTCCAAAGGAATAAAAATGAAGATATAAGAAGACCAACAAAGAGGATCAAAGCAAAGTTCTCTTGGTATTAATCAGAGGATCAAGTTTATGTGTTCAGCAACAAATCGATTTACAAGAATTAAAATCCGACAAATTAAAGTATAAGGATTGACTTCATTTTTATAAAATAGAGAGATGAAATTCATAATTAAAACAATGAATTTTTGTATCGAAATTCACTAACCATATATGTAACATCTCAAATTTGATCTAGACACTACAATCGAGTCTTCAAGGTTAACTCTCCAAAACTTCGACTAGTTGCTTTCTAAACCAATCTTACTCTCGTATCAATTTTTTTTAAAAAAAACTTGTCTGACTTTAAGAAAAACTGAATAGCGTGTGTCTATCACATTACTAGACCCAATTTCAAGTTTATTAAAAGGATCTTTTTAAAAAATTATTTATTTCTTAATTTAAAACCCGATTTCTCAATTCTCATTTGCAGTGGAAAAAAAATTAACTTTTTTAGTTTGAAATCAATTGTCCCAATTTGGTTTACGAAAAATCATCTAATGTAAAACCGTCAAAAACCCAAAACGTTAATAATAACCAAAAACTTATAATGAAGTCCATAAAGTTTAAATAAATAAATAAAACCATCTTATGCGCGTGTGATCAATCCAAGCTCTCAAATGCTACCCAATCCTAAATCTGTAGACTACTTTAAATGAATAAGCAATTGGGTGAACTAGAAGACCATTGTGTGAATTGACCCACAAACATAATATATAGTAGAATAATTAATGGATAGATTCACGTAACAGAGCAAATACATATGGTATGGAATGTTTAGCGGTGCAAAATGTCAAATAGAACAGATCCTACCTCTATTCGCTACACATTATCTTCGTCTCACTAGCAAACCAAATACGGTAATTAAAACCCATCCAACCCCACATACCAAATAGTGAGCATATGTCATTGTACAGAAATATACAGTCAAACTACTAGATATTATGCAGAAATGTACCATAATCAGATATTGCAATTTATCTGCCAGATATAGATATTGCGATGTTACCGTTAGAAATTGCAAAACGTAGTCTATCAGAATTTCTTCCGTCACATTATCATATCCCACCCCCAATGCGAATGCAGAAACATAATATATATTCATGTAACACCTAAAATTATGGTTTGAAGAATTAAGGTTTGTAAGTGAGTCAGTGGTCACTGTTAGACTTTTACAATTTTCTTTGTAATTTAGAGTTAACGATGAGCTTAATGGTTAAATGGTTAATTTTTTGTATACCCTTTGATCTCATGTTCAAATTCCTGTGTATGTAAAGTGAAAATTTATTTTTGGATATTAAAATTCTTCAATTTTATATTTTTATATTATTTTGTACTAATTTTTTTTGGAAAAAGGAAGTTACTTCTAAAATACTATTCACGTTTTACTTTTCTTTCCCTCACATTTTTCTTCCTCGAGATTTTCTTTGTTTTTCTTCTTCTACCCAACTTCAAGTTTTGGACCCCTTTTTGGCTGTTGTATTATATTTTCTATTAGCGTCTTTCTATTTTCTTCTTTGTTCTTATATTCTTCAACTAAGCAAGTGTCGAATTGGGTGAGAGTAAGTAATGTTTCCTTTTTGTTTTACATTAGTTCTTCGATGCTTTTATATTTGATTTCGACCGAGATTCTTATAGATTTAGCATGTTGTGAAATTGAGTTCTCAGATAGAGTTAATCGAGGTGCATCGGTTGATTGTTAGTGCATTGGAATCATCTTTCAGGTGTGTTCATGAACAATCTAAATTAGGGATGAATTTGTGGTTAAATTTTGTGATTTGCAGCAAGATTTGGGGTGGTTTTTGGACCACACGAGTGGCCGCAACGGGTGTGAGCCACTTAACAAATCAGGAAATTTTCAGTCACACGATCTAGGGTGGATCACATGGGCTGGCCACACGACCGGGGATGTAGTCGAAACCAACTAAAAATTTGACTAAGGCAAGTGCACCTATCAATTAATAGTATAGTTACGGTGAGTAAGGATATCGTTCACATGAGGACTAAAAGTACTAATAATTATTGTCTTTCTATTATTTAACTGTCAAATTAGAGTGATTGATTAAAATTAAAATTAACTAATTAATTAGCTAAAAATACGATAAAGAACAAATCAAGAAAGCAAACGATTAACAATTAAGAAGCAAAACAATACTCGGGAAACAATCAACCTAGATTTCATCTACAATTATCAATATAAATTAAACAATTTCTTCACTTAGTATCTTGATACGTAAAAATCCCTAAATTATGTTAATCCCTAAATTATGCTAATCCCTCTGTTCAAGCATAAAAGCAACTAACTCTAGGTTGATTAATTGAAATTTCTTTCTAATTAAAACCCCTATTGTTGCATTAACTCGATCTATGGATCCCCTTATTAGATTTGACTCTAATCCGATAGATTTATGTCGTTCTATTTCTAGGATTGCATGCAACTCCACTCGATTATGCTAGATCTACTCTTAAATAGGGTATATTCCTCCTCTAATTTAAACATGGATTAATATCCCGAAATACTAAACCAAGAATTAATCACACACAATTGAGAACAAGATCCAAGTATTTATTCCATAAAATAAAAATCAAAAGACAGAATCCATCCTAGGGTTCATCTCCACTAGGTATTTAGAAATTTAGTTCATAATCGCAAATAAAAACATCCAAAAAATAGTAAATCCATAAGAAAAGAAGAAACTCGTAATAAAATTCAAAGAAATCAAAAGAATATCTTTAATCTTGATGGAAATCTGCTTTAGAGACGGCTTCAATGGTGTTTTTCAACCTTTGGGATGATGTTTGGCTTCAACAGGTTGGTCCTTTGCATGATATTGGGGTGGGAGTTGATCATCATGATAGGAATTTACACGTCTATGATGTAGTCACGGAGAACGATACTTGGGATTGGGATTATCTTACTAGTCTTGTCCCTCGGCACATTTTTAAAGAAATTACCTCAATTATGCCCCCGAATATTAAGGCTGGGAATGATTGTTTTGGCATGGAAATGGAGTGATAAGGATGGCTTTTCATCTTCTGCCTCTTACAAGAACCTCTTTGTTCAAAATAGTAGTGATTTGTCCCCTTGAAAGATGCTCTGGAAAATTTGCACACCTCAATGGGTTCATGCTTTCTTCTGGATTCTTTGGCATGGTCGGATTTTAATGAACCACGAAAGGCGACAACAACATATGATAGAGGATGATTCTTTTCCTTTGCATGCAACCGGTTTGGAAACAGTTCTCCATGCAGTTAAGGACTATACGCTTGCTAGCAGAGTTTGGAGATGTGTGGTGTTGCGATAGGTTCAACATATTTTCTTTTCTCTATCATTACATGATTTGTTAATTTGAAATGTGCAAGACAAAGGAAATTTGAGCAAAGCCAACTTGGAATGGCAGACTTTCTTTGCCGTTTTGTGTTGGTTCATTTGGAAATCTAGGAATGAATTTGTTTTTACTAGTAATCACAAGAGCTCCCAAGCAGTTATGGATATGGGGTACTTATGGGCGAGGAGTTATCATGATCTTGAAAGAAAGATGGAATCACTCAACACAAGCAACACGATCACAAAGTGGAATCCTTTAGCAATGGGATGGGTTAAACTAGATTTAGATGGGGCCGTATCCTTAGATGGTCAATATGCATCATTTGGATTGGTGCTGAGGGATTTGAATGCAAATTGGTTGTGGGGGTATGCAATGAGGATAGGTGGCGACTCACTCTTTAAAGTGGAAGCACAAGAAATATTGGAATGCTTATTTCTTGCATGGGACAAAAGATTTAGGAGAATTGAAGTCGAAAGCGATAATGCCCTATTGGTTGAACTACTCCTTTTGAGGGAGGGATAAACAACAATTTGGTGGAGGTGTGCCTCTTACATCAGGTATTGCAAAAGGATTGGGAGATTCGTGTTAGACATATCTCAAGGAATGCTAATGTTGTTACGAATGCCATGGTGAAACATATGGGCTTAGGAGACTCATTGCTTCATCTCTTTCAGGTTCCACCAGCTTCAGTTTGTCGAGTCATTTGCGAAGATACCTATGTCACTAGTGGTATTTCGACTTAGTTTTTATCTTGTAATTGCTTAAGGTAGTCTATTTTTACCAAAAAAAAAATATTTTAATATAAATATTTAGATTATAATATATATTTTTAATAATTAATGTCTTATAATATAAAATATGAATAATTTATTATTACAATATGATTGAAGCACAATTTATATAGTATTTTAAGAGTTTTAAAATATTTATATGATTGATGCAATATTAATATTAACTTAATATTGTAACAAAAGATTTTAATATTTTAAATATTACTATTTTGGATATTTAATTTAATATATTACTTTAAATATTTGTATTAACCTATTACTATTTATAATATTAACATTCAAATTTTCAAATAAATGATGATTTAATATTTATGTCAATATTTCTATGTAAAAAGTTAAAAATATATACATTAATATAAATCATATTATTATTTGAAATAATAATATTATATTAAATAAAATTTTAAATATTTTAATATTTATTCAATATTGTTATTTAAAACATATATAAATTCTCTACAAAATAATTAAACAATTAAAAACATTATTTATTAATCATAAGGTGTGGTGTGATGTGATAGTTATTTACCTTATCATTTGATCATGAGATCAAAGATTTGATATTTACTTATGAAAATGGAACACATTTAATAAGCTTATTTATCTTTTTGAAAAATATTCACGACGAGAGAATTAGTTACTACTTCAAACGATTAATGCCCTAATTTCAACCAAAAACTATTTTTTATTCAATCATCCGAACATAAAAATCCAGCAAAATTTTCATATTAAAAAAGTTAGGTAAAACAAACGAACGGTCATTTGGAAAAGAAAGGAAAAGGGTAGACATATAGAATATGGACGTCTTAAAGAATTTTGTTAGCCCAAATGAATTATGTTATGTGAATTTTTAGTGATAACAGATCATACATTAGCCCAAATGAATACTATTATTAGGCTTCAATGAGATCTCAATTCTAAGGAAACTACAACCACATATACAAACCCATGAAAACATATCTATTAGGTTCTCACTGAATGGTGCTTCAACGAATAGATTTTTGTTCATGCATGTAGAGGTGAAGATAGGAATTATATTTGAGATCGGAATTAAGTTATACATGTATATTTTTAAAGTTAAGATGTAATTTTATTATTATATTAATTTATATATTTATAATTTTTTAAAAATTAAATTAAAAATTTTAATTTATCATTTTGAGAAGTTAAAGTATAATTTGATCATTTACTCATTTATAATTTTATAAATGGTAAAGTGTAAAAATGGTCAATAAAGTATTTCCTGCCTTCTATTTTGGTTACTGAATTTTTATTTTTATTTTTATTTTGATAATTAAACTATTTGAAATCAAATTTATTGGTCATCAAATGTTAACAACTATTTGAATATTAACTAAGTGTTGAGATTGATTTTTTTTATTGGTCTACTAATAAATTTAGCCTTATAATATTTATACATTCTATCAATTTGATTCTAAATATAAATATTCAACAAATTTAGCCCTAATATTTATAAAAGTTGTCATTTTAGTTCAAATTCTAAAAAAAAAAAAATCAATGAATTTAGCCAACAACATTTACAAAATGACAAATTTTTTTTATCTCTTTTAACACTGGAACTAACATTGTTTGTCAAAACACCTCAAAATGGATGAAAATATTAACGTTTATTAATTTTGCTGACGTGGCAGTCCACATGCATTTCACGTCATCAATTATTTAAAACTTTTAAAAATTAAAAAATATATAGAATCTTATAAAAAATTATTTAAAAAATAAAAAAAATAAAAAGTATTTAAAATTCAAATATATAAATTTTTAAAATTTTGAAAAGAATATATAACATATACAAAATGGAAAAAAAAAGGTAAAAATATTACAAAGCTCTTCTTTCTAACAAGTTAAAAAACCTATTTCTAAGTTTTCACTATGGTCATTTTCTGGAATAAATAAAGTTTTCTTTTCTTCCATGGGATTCGTCATTATTAGCATCAACATTCCAATCACGTTATCAATCACGTTTCAAGTATAAAATATAATATTACCAATGACTTCTTTCAACCAACGTTGAGACGAGTTTTTAAAATACAAAATTCAGAAATACCAATAGACAATGCTTCAAACCAATATGTTACTGACAAGATCGGATCTAGAGGTTGAAAAGGATTCCGATTCTCTTAAAATAAAAAAATTATTATTTAAATTTTTTAAAATTTTAAATTAGTAAAAATAAAATTATATTTTGATTCTCTTAAAAATTATAAAATTTCGATTTAATTTTTTAAAAATTATATTTTTATTATCGTAAAAATTATAATTTAATTTTGACTCCCTTTAAAAAAAAATTTCTGATTTTACCTCTAGCCACTAAATCATTTTATCTCTTTTTCCATTGACACTCAAAGAGTTATTTAAAAGGGCTTGATCTTGATCAACAAAAGACTTAATGAGTTTTGTTGGAATGGTTCATTATGGATTTCTTTTTATTTTGGTTGAATCAAGTGGTTTGAAATTTTTGAATTATTTGTTGTTTATTTTCAATGTTTTTTATTTGGGTTTGTTAGTTTTTGAGATTGATATGCAAGAAATGAATTTGAAGATTGATTGTTTTCATCAATTTTGGGATAGAGATTTTTTTGTTTTTATTATTTTTATTGCTTTTAACTGATATTGAAATTGAAACAAATTTTCAATTTTCGTTCATCAATTTATTAAAGAAAAATGTTTTGTGTTTGAAATTTTCAATCTTTGGTTGAATAAAGGGGTTTAAAAAAAATTCAAATAATTTTATTTTCATTTTGAGTTTCAATTTCGATTTTCATCCATCAAATTGAGGCTTGATTTTTGTTTTTTTTCTTTGGGTAAATTAAAAAAATTAAATTGTATTAATAATTGAGAAATTAAAACTTCAAAAAAATAATTGAGAAATTAAATAAAAAACAAAATGTTCCAAAAAATTTTGTGAAACATTGGCTCATGCAAATACTTTATAATTTTAGTGAAATGTTATTTTATTTTTATCTAAATTTTTAGGATCAAATTAGTAGAATATATTAATATTAGAGGGATAAGTTTATTATTAGGCGAATAAAAAACCCACGTCAATACTTCCATCAAATTTCAAATGAACGTCAACGTTCAATGACCAAAAAATTTGATTTTAAATAGTTTAGTGACCAAAATATAAAAAATTAAAAATTTAGAGACTAAAATAGAATGCAAGCAATCTTTAGTGACAATTTTTATACTTTACCCTTTTATAAAATATAAAGGGCCAATGTGGTAATTTTTCTATTTTAGGGGATGGGGTTGACCTTTGGTGTTGCGTCTACATGTATGTTTGTTTATTTTTAAGCTTGTTTGTTTTTATTTGTGTTCATTAATAATTTCAAATTTATGCTTATGTTCGTACATTTAAAATGATGTATATTCATGTTCATTTGTTTAAGTTAAATGAATTTCTTCGTGAACATTAAACAGACGTATTTACAAACATATTCATGGCAAATTTGATATTATAAATAAATAAAATAAGCACACAAACAATAAATGAGTTTAGACGAGCTTTTTATTGTATAACCATAGATGTTCTCATCTGTTTTAAGTTATAAGCCTGATTTTGTTCGGGTTGAGAGTGATATTCAAGTAAAGCTTTCCCAACAATGTTGACTTTAATATTCAAACTTGGTCTAATATCTAGGGAAGAAGTTCACTTCCACTTCTTCCAACCACATATTGTTGAGCTTTAAACGAGCTTTAAATGATTTATTAAACAAATATAAATAAGATTGTTCATGAATATAAATGAACTGAAGAAACTTTATTCATGTTCAAATCATTTAATAAACGAACCTCAAATTTTCATTTATTTAACTTGATAAACGAACAAAAATTAAATTATTATTTATATTTTTATATTTAATGGTACAGTATAGTTGAACTGATTTTTATTTATTTTTATATTTTTAATAATTTAATTATTCGAACGGACATACCAGTCGAACTAGTTGAACTGATCAATTAAATCACTAATATGATCCTATAAACCTTGATTTTTTTAATTTTATTAAAAATATATAAAATATAATTTTTAAATTCATAATAAATCCAAAAAATCATATTATGAAACTTTAATATAAGAGACCAAAATTTCTAAAGCATTAAAATAAAATTTTATTGTTTTTACATAATTCTTTTCGGTAAGTAACATAAACTAATAGAAATTATTTGTTTTTGTATCCCCGGAACTCATTGCAAATTTAAGATTTAGGACCCAAAAGAGCTGAACAAAATATAAACCCAATAAAACTGAAAAAAGTGATTAATTGGATATATGAATAGTATATAAAATTATTTATTATATGGCAGACTTTTCTAACTTAAGAAATAATCATTTATTTGCTATTTTTAAATGTTAATTAAGGATAAACAACAGTTTTTTTTAATTCTCCTTGTGAATTTTCTAAAAAAAATACAACAATTATTGTACATAAAAAAAATACAACAATTATAATACATAAAAAGAAAGCAACTATCCTCCATATAATTCATGAAAATGCGAGTTGATGTTTGCTCAAACAAATGGATGTACTCTATCAACTGATAACAAAAAGAACATGGAACATACGAGACACCAAGTGGAAGGAAATCTGGAAATATCAAGGGTTACAGTACATCCGGTTTTTCTTATGGTTAGTATGTAAGCAACGGTTGCTCGCCAACTTAAAGAGGGTACGAAAATGGATTAGTCAAAATACATCTTGACCTGTATGTCATCATAATGTAGAAGATATTTTACATGTTCTTAGAAATTGGTCGACAGCTAAAGAAGTTTGACTAAATCTGGTATCTATAAACTAGCAATCCTAATTCTTTTCAAAGACTATCCTAAATTGGGTCGGAATGAACTTAAGAAATTATGAGTGCCTGCTAGGAGTTAGGGCTCTCTAAGCAACCCTCTTTGGACCGGTAGCATGGCGTTTATGAAATAATAGGAATTTATTTATCTTTCAAAGTTTATCATTGAGCTTAATGAAGATCGTTAAGATATTAGTTTGCTGGACAAAATCGTACATTGCTATTCATGCGTGAGATCCATTCAAAGAACTAATTGAAGAGTCAGAACAATCATTAGGAAAAGTATTAGGTTAAAATTTAAAGTTTAAAATTTAAAGCCGTAAATATATTATTATGATTGCTTAATTTAACTAGATTTTTTTCAAAAAAAAAAAAAACAAACGGATGCACTCAAAATTCTAGCATACACAATCAGCTTAGCCGCCGAAGAGCAAGAGTGCCCATTTGCAATTATATCCAAATACAACTACTCTTAATCAAATGATATTCCATACATTTATTTCCAACTTCAACAATTACAAACTCTACATTTATATTTTCATTTTGCAGGTTTCAACATCATCTGAGCTGACCAACTCCACTTTATCTAGTAATTATAGGATAAGAAGATTATTATATTTATATTATATTAAAGATAAATAGATAGATACCTTAGAAATCCAGTTTCTCCACAAAGAGACAAACAATATAGTTGAATTCCTTGCCAACTCATAAGTATACACATATTTTTGTTTTGTAAGAACTGAGAACTAGCAAACCAAAGAACTTGCACTAATCCATCCTTATCCTATCGAGGAAGAAAAAGGACAACAGATATAGTCAAACATCCCACGTGGTTGGTTCATGCACATGGGGCTTGTCATTTGTCATCACCTTCTAAATTATAATGGCAAACAAGGAAACTGCATCCAAGTTTTTCACTGACATGAGAGAGCCCACCTTGGAACTATGAAACTACAGTTACAAATTTCAGCATATTAGATTTACATTTGTATAAAACAAAAGCACCATTTATTGAGTAAAGCTATACGTAGGATATCTGATGACGAAATGATGACTAGATTCCCCACCTGCTTACATCACGGGGAGATTTGATCTCTTTTTGGCTTTGGGTGAGAATCTGCCAGGCAATAAGATAATGATATCCCAGGGATGTAAAAGTTGATATGATACTGAATGCAGGTCCCATTCAGCTATAAACCAATTTAATTTTACAGTTTTGTGGTTTCAAGTGGGGATGTGTGTTTCCCCTCCCTTTCCCCTTTCATGATTTCGAACTTTTCTGGACCCATTTCCACCCATCTCGTGTAATCTGGCTGCCACCAAAATAAGAGAAAAACCAAAGCGGTTTCCTGTTTCCTTTTCCTTCTTTTTCTATTATTTACAATGTTTTTAAACCATTCGTGACCGAATTGATCATGTCATTAGTTTATCGATTCAATCAATTCAATTAAAAAATTATTAAAAATTAAAATTTTGATTTAACTATTAAATCAATCGGATTTTAGTTTATTCAACCGGTTTTTCAACTAGTTCGTATGAATTATCAATTTAATTGATTAAAAATAATTCGCCAAATCAATATTTCGATCGGTTTTATCCGATCAATCTATTCAATTCGATTCAAATAATACTGATTCTTTAACAGTTATTCTTCTTCAATTTCTTTTTTTTTCTTTTCTTAATTATTATTTTTTAAATAATACAAACCAAAAAAAATATCAAAATAGTAGATTTTGCAGTTTTTTTACCAAAAATATAATGAAAGAAGTAATATCTCTAGAATCTGACTCTGAATCGCCAACTTTAAAGGGCATCTCTGCTCAGTTTTTTTAGTTTACAGTCACATTGATGATGGGTCGAGGAAGGGGCAGGAGGGACACGACCTGGCTACGTGCTGCAGGGATCATATTACCAGCTTACGGAGACAAAATTACCTGTTAGCATAGAAACAAGGCAAAAAAGGGGCAAATCCCTACCACAAATGATAATCACTTATTCAGTGTCAGAATCAAGAAACATGGTTCCTTTTATTATTTTTTGATGAATAATTGAGAAAACATAATATTTTGATTTATTTTATTTTATTTATAAAAAATCTAATTATTATTATTTTGTTAATCACTCTAAAACAGGATCATTTCTATTTAGATCATCCTAAATTTATTTATTATTTTAATAATCGTTGTTAATGAATTTGCTCAAAATTATCACCCCTTCATTTTTCACCTTAACGAAAATTGACTGTACTCCACATCAAATAATATCCACATAAATTCCATGCAATTAAAGAACATTAATAACTTAGAAATTTGTGTTTATGATTTTCTTATTATATTAAGGTTATTTAAGGATAAAAAAGTGTTATAAAACCTTAAAAATTTTTATTTTCTCTAAATCATTTGCTTCTTATCTTTTTGTTTTTGTCTAGCAGCGATGTTAGTTTTCAGGTTAGTTATCGTCTGTTTTTTTCTTGTGCCCAACACCCCTCTTTTTCTTTCTTCTTCTCATTCACTTCATGTGTCTTCTTTTTTTTTAGTTTGTAGATCTATTTTGCGGGTATCATTATTGTCTTCACAAGTTGTGATGCATAGATGACGGTGTCTATCATTATTGAAACATCATCGACCACCGATATTTTCTTTTAGAAAGTAGGTAGCTCTTCGTTGACTTCTTAATATGTTTCTATTTTGAGAGTTTCAGAATAATAAATTATTTTATGAGTCAGTTTGGACTCGTGTTGTTTTAAGTTTTATATATTTTTGTTTGTTTTTCCATTATTTAATAAATATTGACTTTTAGAAGTTTTTGTCTACTCTTGTAGTACGCTTTTTAGTTTTGTTTATGCATATAGTCTTGCTTTTGTGAGTGATTTAGGGTTGGCTTTGTCGTTGTACTCTCTAATTTGGTGGATGCTCGGTTCTTTTGCCAATTTATGTTCGTCGCTTTGGATCATCCAGGGAAGATTTTTGTATTAAGTGCTTGTAATCACTCCTGATATGTTGTGCGTGAGTTGTAACAGAGCCAATTGAACGTGTCATAATGTTCTATTGATGCTGAAGTTGAAGCTTTTGCTGTGTTGATGGAGCATGTCGTTCAACGCGTATAATGAATGTTTGTTATTTTTCCCCCGAATTGTATGGTCTCATTTAGGGGTGAGTATTCGATCGAGTCGAGTCGAGTAAAAAAATTTCGAGTTAGTCGAGTTGACGAATCTCATTTTAGCATTCGAATTCAATTTGAAAATTTTTCGAATCGAGTCAAGTCGAGTAAAAAATTTTCGAGTCAAGTCAAGTCGAGTTAACGAATTCTATTATTTATACTCAATGTTGTGTTTACATGGACCGGTTATTTAACTAATAGACGAAATACAATATTATTTAATTACATAAACAATATATATAAGATAACAAAATGATATATAAAAATATGATATAGGGATACATGTCACTACTACACAAAATATTATATAACAAAATGATACACCAAAAGTATCAAGAGTTTAACCAATTGTTTAACCAAATATAATTCAACACTCGGAATTCAACAAAATAGATCCAAGCTTCCTACATAACAAAATCAAGAGTTTAACCAACTATTTTCACCAAATCAAATCAAAGCAAATGCAATGTTGAAGTTTTCATAAGCATTGACAAAATATCTATTCCAAAAGGTTAAAATCAAACTATTTTCAAGCTTCATCTTCTTCGAACACTGTAGATAGTACCGAAAATTCTATAACAAAAATAAAAATATATTCTTAAATTATGAAAATATTTACTAGAAAAATTAAAATAAATATTCAATTTTGTGAGTTGTAATTAAGTATGTTACCATCTTCATGTTCCGATAACTTTGACAATTCTAATAAATATTGAAAGAGAAAAATGTTAGTCAAATTGTGAGAATGTTTATAAAACTAAATAAAATAAGCAATTAACTTTTTGGATTAAAGTTAGATTCCTTACCATCATCTACATTTTGAAGTTCCTCCACATACTCTTCAAAGTTGATAGGATATTTTGATTTTCGAAGCAAATCTTGTGTGCAAACCAAAGCCTCAACCATAGGAGTCAAAGAACTTCTAAAATTATCTAGAACACGTCCACTCGTGCTAAAAGCACTTTTAGATGCAACTGTTGAGATAGATACAGATAACACATCTCGAGCCATTTGCGCAACAATTGGGAATCTTGGACTATTAACTTTCCACCACAATAACAAATCAAATGAATTTGAATTTTTTTTCACAATAACAATTGGGAATCTTGGACTATTAACAATTGGGATCTTGGACTATTACTAAGCCTATCTTCGGTTTTACTTGATCTGTTTCATTTTCACTTGAACTTGGAGCTCTAGTAGGAAAATTAGATTCAACTTCAACGTTCATGTGATGGTTTCCCTCAACAACCGCAGAATATTCATTAAACAAATAATGTAATTCTCTATTAACCATCCTTATAATGCCATCTGCAATTGTAGGAAAAAGCAAGTTGACTCCAAATGCAAGAAAATTCATTTTGCGACGTGGGTCAAAGACAACTGCTAGATAAATAAGCAAGTTCATCACTTTTGAATCACCCCAGTACTTCTTGTACTTTTCACTTATTTTTGAAGCCATAAACATTATGTCTAAATCCCCACAATGTTTCCACTCATCAAGAAGACAATGCACATCTGTGACTACTTTAGAAAAAGAATTAGAGGTGACATGCAATGATCCAGACACTTTCAATGTAAGTTTATGAAAAGGCTTAAGCACTTTCGTAACTCTTCGAACATTTTCCCAATTATCACATGTGGGGACTCCATATCCAGCACTAAGGTCTAGAAAAAAGTTATGATGATCATGAACATAAGCTTCAAACAGACATTCATATTTTTCAACCACATTTAACATCATATAAGTTGAATTCCATCTAGTAGACACATCTAGACATAAATGAGCCTTAGTACCTACCATTTCTTCTTTTGGCCAACGGTTGAATTTAGACAATCATGATGGTGATGCTCTAATATATCTCACAGCTCCTCTAACTCAATCCACAGATATAGAAGCATCCTTAACCCCTTCTTGAACAATGAGATTAATAATGTGTATCGTACATCTCATATGTATATATTTCCCATTCACAACACAAGCTTTTCGATGAACCAACTTCTTTCTTAAATAATCAACAACAACATTGTTACAAGATGCATTATCAACAGTCATAGCAAATACCTTCTCAATCCCCTAGTCCCTAAGACATTTCTCAAGGGCTTAACCAATGCTCTCACCTCTATGAGCAGAAATTGGGCAAAATTTTATAATCCTCTTTTGTAACTTCCATTCATCATCTATCCAATGAGCTGTTAGAACCATGTAGAATATCCTTTGCAATGAAATCTAAGTGTCTATTATTAAAAAAATTCTACTTTGCCTCTTTTTGAAAAAAAAATCACTTTAATGTATTCTTCACGGAATTAAACAAATCAAGACAACCTTTTCTTACTGTCCAACGAGATGGAAGATGAAACCTTGGGCATGCTATAGAAATAAAGAATTTAAAACCCTCCCCTTCCACAAATTTAAAAGGCAATTCATCCATGATAATCATATGAATAAATGCATTTTTAATATCATATTGATTAACACCCAAGTTGAGAAATCTACATTTTCTTGGCTAGATTTTGTAAATGCAAGTTCTGTTTCCTTAAGATCAGAGGTATTACCTCGAGGTTTTCTTGAGCAAGTCTTCAAATGGTTATTTAGATTGGTGGTAGAAGCTTCGATTTGCATCGTGTAAGATACATCGTAATAATTGCACTTTGCCCTTTTCTCCTCATCTTCTGTTGAGTATTTGCTGAAATGTTTCTAACAAGATGCCCTTAGTGTGGTTTTTCTTCGAATATTTCCTTACTTTGTTATGCAGACAACTTTAGTAGGAGAAGTAGGTGTAGCTTCTTGTAATGGTTTTTTGCTTTGAGACTTTTGCGATGACATTGAGTCATTCATCTACAATAATAAATATAACCAATTAAAATTACAAAATATAACCCACATTGCTATGCTAAGAGAGAAATTTATATAGTACACTAGAACATTGTTCTGCTAAGAGATAAAAAAAGGATAGCCTTTTATATATGAGTGGAAGACATAAATTGGTAGTATTAATTTAAAAAAAAACGAATAAGATCAATTATAGTAAATTAGTAGGTGAACGAGGGCCTATCGCAAAATCGAGAAAAACAAATAGCCATAAGAAATATGCACACCACAGTCAAAATGAAATCAGAACCAAGAGCAAAGCAGATGGAGGCATTAAACTATATATAGTGAAATTCAATTCATAGAACAATGATTGATGTATGTACATGCATGCATGCATGCATCCATCCAAGTGCTAAAAAAGTTTGAATCCTTCTAAGCATGTATGTGATGTATGCATGTAAATTAATTCATTATTATAACAACAATGAGTCCTGAAATAACTTTTTTGATTTGATTTCGTTTGTGTAACATTATAGAACTTGGTCATAGTTGTTCTTGAATATGCCTTTTTCTAAAACCAGTTTCTCATGAATAGTTAAATAAGATGTTATCCTCTTTTGTGTGGTAAACAACTATTGTATTTTTTAGCTATTATGGTTAATAATTTGGTACCTAAGTTAACTATATAAATATTTGCAGTTTGGTTAGGCTGTGGTTATACTCTATGAGTAGAGTATGATAAACAACATAAAGAGTGCTCTATTTAATATGACAAAAAAAAAATGAAAAGAGGAAAGTAATAGAAAAAAGAAGAAGTTAAAGGAATACAAAATTAGAAACTAGAAAGTATAAAAGTGTAAAGTAAAATTATAAAAAAAAAATCTATGAAACTAAAGCTTTTAGTAAAATCATAAACATGGTTTAATTAAAAGTCTAAAACTGTTGCAGACAAAGCCAAAGTAAAAAAAAAATATAATCTTACCTTAAAGCTTAAAGAATTGATAGAGTTAATAATGGGTAAAAGAGGTGTGGGAATTGGAAGGGAAAGAATCAAAATTCAAAACCTTTGGTAAATAGAGGTAGGAACTAGGAAGGAAGAATAAAGCCAAAGTGGGAGGGGGGGAATTTGGAAGATGGAACGGTAGGAAGCAAAAATAACTAAATAAGAATGAAATTAAAATTTAAAAAATATTTATTTAATATTTATTAAAATGACGTAGTTTTGATTTTTCTTAATAACTCAAATAACTCGAACTATTTAATTCAAAATTTGAAATTTTTATCGAGTTTTTCGAGTCGAATCGGATTTTGCTCACCCCTAGTCTCATTCATTGAATGAATTAAAAAATTCCGTTTCAAAAACAAATGAGAACAAAGTGTTTGAACCCCAAACAAAATTCTTGCTCGTTTCTACAATTTGGGAGGGTTTCTTACTCTCGTAAAACCTAGGCCAAAGAAAAAGGGAAAGAATGGAGGAAGCTAATGCCATCTTGACCTATTATTATGGATTTCCAGAAGAATTAAGGACTTCGTGGTCTAATGATAATTAAGATATAAGGTTCTTTGGGTGCAAAAATTATGGTGTTCAGAGATGTTGTCATTTCTTCAACTGGTTTGATTCTCCATTGAGTCTTCCCTCAAGAGTTGTTATTGTTGGTTCGTTGAGGAAAATCAAGACATTAGATAGGAAAAGAAGGAAAACTTGGATTATGTGGATTGTTAGTTTGGTTTGTTGTATGTAGTGTTTGGGTAAAGAAGTGAAGCACTAAGATGATATTGGGGATTTAAATTTGTATTTTGGTTTGGGTTTAGGTTATAGGTGTGAAAGTTTATAGATAATGGGATAATGGTAACATAATTTTAGGTTTTGTTTAAAGGTGTAATGTAACTTTGATTTTGGATGTATTATGAAAGATTATGGGGTAATGTTAGTATGATGTCGCAATCCATTTTAGGTCACCTATATTCACAATTTTTTTTCAACATTATTATGATAGTTTATATGGTACAATGTTAGTAAGGTGTAGGTATATTGTTACAATTAAAATGGTACATCAGTTATATGAAAATGGTATATTGTTAGGTTGGCATAATAAAAGAGCCTTGGAGTTAATATCAAATTAGATAGTTTAAGGTTAAGATGGACTCATAGGCAGTTTCAATATCCCTATAGCAGTGATGCATATTGAGGTCCTTGAGGTTGAAGTTGTGTTGCAGAAGCTTAAGATTGAATAGATGTTGGAACAGATAGAGGTTTAGGTTATGGCGTTGCAACTTGAGATTCAACAATTGTTGAAACAAATAGAAGTGAAGCTTGAGGTGTTGTAGCTTGAGATGGAATAGCTTGAGCTTGAGTTATTTCACATTAAGTTGGAACTTTTAATATAGTAGCTTCATATTAAGGTTGAGTTGGAGTAGGTGTTGGATCTGATGCTCTAAGTGTAGTATATTAGTTCAAATTGGTTTAAGAAAATTATTAAAGAATTACATTAATATTGTTTGTATATTGTCCTCAATAGTTTTTTCATCCAAAGCAAAATGGAAGCAAATGTTAGCTCACTAATTATCTAAAATGGAAGCAAATATTAGCTCACTAGTTATCTAATGTTTAACTAATACTAAGCGATATTACGTGGTTGGATTGTAATACGGAATGACAACTTATATTAGTAGATGAACCTAAATATGTCATTTGTAACAACCCATTTTTTAGTGTTGTCGAAAATGGTAGTTTCGGAACCTTGATTTTTGATAACCAAGTCAGTAAATTTTATTTTATAATATTTACGAGTTTATAATAGAATTATATTAAGTTTTGGTCTAGAAATTTTTGTGATTAAATAGTTAATTAAAGCACAAGAACTAAATCGTAAAAACTATAAAACTTAATCGCTATCAAAATTTATTTGTTAAGTGAATTAAATATTAACCATGAAAGGATTTATATGGTAAATACCATAATGAATCAATATGGACGGTTAGTGCATATTTTTTATATTTTAAAAATTTAAGTTGATTAATAATTATATGATAAAAATAAGAAAACCAAGTCATCATCTTCACTTTCTTTTTTCTTCCACCCTAAATCACCATTTCTAAAGCTTGGAAATTTTCATTCTAACTTCTCGTCTTGCATGGTAAGAAAACAAAGTCCATTTTTTGTAAATTTTATGTTTTTGAGATCGTTATAGCTTAATCTAGCAAGTTCAAAGATTAATATGTAAAACTGTCAAAGATTTTAAAAGTTTTCATTATTGTTTTTTAAGCTTTTTGAATGTTTAATGGTAGATTTTTAAGTTTAGAAATGTTTAAGGATTAGCTGTAAAGTACTTTTTGTTAGTCTTAGTTAAAGGATTAAATTGTAAATATCTTAAAGTTTGTTAACTTGATGGATTGAACTGAAATTGCCAAGAGGCGGTGAATTGGCCTTTTAAAATTGTTAGAAGAAAATAGAGAAACATCAAAATAATTAGACACAAAAAAATTAGAGTGGTTCAACCTCAAATGCCTACTTCACTACCTTAGCTTTCCACCACTAAGGATTTTCCTAAATCCACTAGATTTGTAAAACCTTTGTGGACAAGGTTTAACCTTACAGTCACTTAAGATTTCTATCCAAATCTTAAGTCTCAAATTCTCTCAAAAGAGATACAAATTAGCAAACAAGAGACAATCCTAACAAGATCAAATTGTTTGCAAATTAAGCTCACAATACAATGAAAATACAGTTGAGTAAAGAAATGAAAATAAGGCTCACAAGTGTATAAAAGAAAAATATGAAAATTTAAGCTCTTGGGATGTTTGACTGAAGATATTTGCTTGTAATTTTTTTGTTAGTTGTTGTAGGTCCTTGGAAGATGGTATTTATGCCCCCAAATTGATTTCTAACTGTTGTGGTTGTTGGTGTCATAATTATAGTCGTTGGGGATGAAAAACTAGAGCATTTATGTCACTTGCAACTTCGAGTATCGATACCGTATAAAAGGGTATTGATATTTTTTGCAATTAATGCAAAGTTAGTGACCGTTGGTACCTTTAAAAATTGATACCACAAACAAATTATCGATACCTTTTCCAAAAGGTATTGATATCAGATCGATACCTTTAGGGTTTGTGAAAAATAGAATGCTCTTTTGGTATCATTTTTTAGCAAGGGTATCGATATTTTTCAGAAATTATCAATACCTATAAATTGGTATCACTATTTTTCAAGGCTCTTCAAAGCAGAATGCAAGTTTGATCTCGATTTTACAAGGGGTATCAATATTTCAAGAATTATCGATACTTGGCTAAAAGGTATCAATACTTTTTGGCCTAGAGCTATTTTGACTTGTTTGAAAAATATTTTTAAGTGTTAAAATGATTTTAACTTAGTTCAAATTATTTTGACATGTTTAAAATCATTTTAACATTATAAAATTGTTTCAAACTTTTCTACAAGTGTAAGATAGGAATTTAAATTTTATCTCATAGATTTTAAATTTGATAACTAATTTTATCAATTTTAACTTATATTCAAAAACATTTTAATTTGTTATTGTTGAATTATGACTCCTATTTCAAGTCAAATTTGAGAAATAATCTTTCAATTAAACTCTGTTTATTTGTTTCAATTAAACTCTGTTTAGTTGTTAGAGTCAAACTCTTATTAGTCTAGATTATTTTATTATTATTTGACCTAAGAATTTAGCCTATAAATAGGATCTTTTACAACTTTAGAAAAAAACACCCATTTTAAACTTACCCATTTGAGTTTAGAACTCTTAACATTTTTGGAGAATTTAGTGTTTACGTTTTTAGGGTTCTTTATTTTTAGGTTCTTGGGGTTTAGTTTTTATCTTCGTCTTTTGTACTATTCATTCTTTTGCTATATAGTAAAATTATCTTTGCCCGTGGTTTTTTATCCTCTTCGGAAGAGTTTTTCCACTTTAAATTTGTGTGTTCAATTTCTCAATTTCTTTCGCTATTTTAACTTTTTCAGTGCTTAATCGGGTCGATCCCCAACAAGTGGTATCAGAGCTAGTTCGATTTTCATAGATGAGCCCGTTCAGAGATGGCAGCAACAAGGTTCGATATTGAGAAGTTTGATGCTGACACAAATTTGTGGCAAGTTCGAATGATGGTAATTCTAGTTCAGACCGGTTTGAAAAAGGTCATTACCGAGAAAAAGCCCGATAATCTAGATCAATCAAAATGGGAAGAGCTTGATGAAAAGGCTTTGTCTACAATCCAGTTGTGTCTTGCGAATAGGGTATTGTAAGAGGTATTGATGGAGAAGACCTCATCCGCCTTGTGAAAAAGGCTAGAAACTCTTTATGCGACTAAGTCTCTAGCTAACCGTTTAGTGCTAAAACAACGTCTATTTACGTTTCGCATGAACGAAGGTGAGCTTCTTAAAGATCACATCAATCAATTTTTTACTCTTTTGAATGATTTAAATAATGCTGAGGTTTAGATTGACGATGAGGATCAGGCTATACTATTGTTGTGCTCTTTACCCTTTCATACAAGTCTTTTAGGGAGACATTGATTTATGGTAGAGATAAACTCTCGTTTGAGGTTGTGAAGGGTCATTTGTTAAGAAAAGACAAACTCGACAATGAGTTTGGTTCAGATACCAAGGTAGATAAGCAAGCTTCTGTTTTGGTAGCATCAAAGAAGCGAGACAAAAGGTGTCGCTATTGTAAGAAATTAGGTCACGTCAAAGTAGATTGTTACAAACTGCGAAATAAAAGGGGTGCTAAGAGTAACAAGGAAGATTTAGCCGGTGCTAATTTGGCCGATGAAAGTGGTGATGATTTCTTGTTAGTGTCAATGAGCGAAAGCTCCGAGGTTACGTCCGAGTGGATCCTAGATTCAGGATGTTCTTTCCACATGTGTCCCAACAGAGAATGATTCTCCATGTACAGTTCAATTGAAGGTGGAGTTGTGCACATGAAAAACGATTCATCCAGTAAGGTAATTGATATTGGTACTGTTAAAATTAGTATGCACGATGGTACAATTATGACACTATCAGATGTCAGGTATGTACCTAATTTACGAAAGAATCTCATCTCTTTAAGTATTTTAGACTCAAAAGGTTACAGAATCAACATTGAGTCAAGCGACATTAAGGTGTCTCGTGGGGCTCTCATTTTGTTAAAAGGTAAAAAGACTGGTAGTCTTTATATTCTGGATACAGTGACCGGTGAAATCGGACATCCCTCGTCCGTTATGGAGTTAAAGTCAACTCATTTGGAGCGGAGGCAACTTGGTCATAGGAGGGAAAAAGGTATGACCATTTCGTTGAAGAGAGGTTCCCTTTTGGATGCAAGTTTTGAAAAGTTAGGGCATTGTGTTCGTAAAAATCAGACCTGGGTTGTTTTGATTCGACAGTGCACAAGTGAAGGCTAGAAGACTTCTAGCTTCTAAGCACATATTCGAGTCTGTTAATTCCCTGCATAGTTTAAGATAGGCCCATGGCGGGCTTTGGCAAAGATGACATTATGGAAATATAAGTCAAGATGGAGATTTGTTGAATTATGACTCCTATTTCAAGTCAAATTTTAGAAATAATCTTTCAGTTAAACTCTGTTTATTTGTTTCAATTAAACTCTGTTTAGTTGTTTGAGTCAAACTCTTATTAGTCTAGATTATTTTATTAAAACCTAAGAATTTAGCCTATAAATAGGATCTTTTACAACCTTAAAAAAAAACACCCATTTTACACTTACCCATTAGAGTTTAGAACTCCTAACACTTTTGGAGAATTTAGTGTTTACGTTTTGAGGGTTCTTTATTTTTGGGTTCTTGGGGTTTAGTTTTTATCTTCATCTTTTGTACTCTTCATTCTTTTGCCACTATAGTAAAATTATCTTTGCCCGTGGTTTTTTATTCTCTTTGGAGGAGTTTTTCCACGTTAAATTTGCGTGTTCAATTTCTTAATTTCTTCCGCTATTTTTAACTTGTTCATTGATTAATCGGGTAGATCCCCAACAGTTATATGAAAATACTTTATCAAATAAAGCTTAGTTTAACAATCTCCCCTTTTTTGATATAACAAAACTTTTTGAAAATTTGTTTTTGAACAATTGCTCCCCCTTAATAAAAAACATTTTGAATATGAGACCAAAATAAATTGTCAATCAAGTTTGCATTCATTTTTGTTTTAAGACAAATTGGTCACAAAATCTTGCATTTTAGCATTAAAAAAAAAAACAAATAATCAAACATTTTACATTTTCTTCTCCCTCTTTTTGTTATATAAAAAATCAAATAAAGCTCAAGGAGAAAAGAAAGTTCATCACAATATATATAGAATAATAGAATGAGCAATGAACCAAAAAATATATATTTTGTATCTAAAAAATACCAATAAAACATTAAGTGCCATTGAATTCAAAAGTGTCAACAAAACAAATAAGTTCAATAACATAAAGACAAAGACAAAAACAAAAAAATGAGAATGCAAATGTCATGAAAGTGCATGGCCTAAAAGACTACTCTACTTGCCGTTAAGAGGAGATGAATGTGGAGGCATGGAAGGAAAACGGGCAAGTAGAGTTGTCATTTGAGCTTCTAGTGTCAAAAGCCTCGTGTTGACGTCGTCTCGAAGACCCTAGACATCATTGCTCAATAAGTGAATGGCATCGAGTAAGGCAGTGTTTACCTCCGATATAGGTTGAGCATGAGAAGATAAGGCCGGAGGAGGAGCAAGATCGAGGGTGAAAATGTCATCAAAATTTGCATCAAAGTTGTAACAACTTGTTTTTCAATGGTGTCGGAAATAGTGGTTTTGAGAACACAAAATCGACGGGAAATTTTTTATAATGAGTGTTTAAATTAAATAAGTCAATAATAATTTTATACGGAAATTCGAATTGACAAATTTTAATTATTGAATTAAAAGTTAGTAAGTGGTTTGATTTAAAAGTCAAGTGGTTTTAGAAAATGAGGTATCGAGACCTCATTTTTGAAATTAAAGACCATAAATATTTTTATTAAATATTTACTAGTCTTATTATATGTGAATTGAAGTTTGGTTGAGTAATTTTGATGATTAATTGCTTAATTAAGGAAAAAGGAGTAAATTGTAAAAAAGGTAAATGTTAATTGTTATTGATTAAAAATAAAAGGGACCAAAGTGGTAATTACACCAATGTCAAAAAGCCCAATCTGATTACCATCCATTAACTTTTGGGTTATTTATTCATGAAGTCCTAATTAGTTTAGGACTAAATTGCAAACAAGTTTGTTTAATTAAAATTAATATGATTAAAGGACCAAATATGAAATTAGACTCCCTTTAAAGGGCCTAATAATAGAAATGATATGAAACTCATTAGATTTTGGTAAATTGCAATTAAATCCTAATAAATGTGGATTTACTAATTAATTTAATTTAGTATGCTCGGGAATGGTGGTTTTGAGGCCACAAATTTGATGTGTTAGACCATAAATATTAATTATTTAATATTTACGAGGCCATTAGAATAATATTAAATTTTGGTTAAGAAATTCTATCGTTTAGGTAGTTAATTAAGTAAAAAGGATTAAATCGTAAAAGGAGCAAAAGTTGAATTCTGTTAATTGAAAGGTAAGTCAAGGTACTTGAATGGTAATATAACCATTAGTGACTTGGGTGGACAACTTTGGCTTAAAATTTGATTCAAATTAGGTGTGAATAAATGGTAAAATTGTAAATAAATAAATTATAATATGATTTTAATCATAAAACTTATGAAATAAGCCATTTTCTTTTAGTTTCTTCTTGAGAGAAATCCGAAACTCCATTGTTAAGGCTTGGGAAGCTTTGGTCAAGCTTGTCTTTCAATTTGTTAAGTCGATTTTAATCGGTTTCTTGTGATTTTTATGTTTTTAAGATCGCTGCAACTAGGTCCAACTAACTCGTGTCTTTGTTTTCAAAATAGTTAAAGATTATGGATTTTTCCATTGATGAGTTTTGAGTATTGTTGAATCCTATGGTTGATTATTAAGCTTGGTTGTTAAATAGGACTATTTTGTAAAGTAGTTTTTGATGATTTTAATGTTTAAGGACTAAAATGTTAAAGTGATAAATTTGCAAGGACTGAAGGTGAAATAAATGCAAAAGTGGGCTATATTGAATACTATATATTCGGCTAAACTTTATTTTGTTTAAAAATGGTTAATTTGCAAGTTTGATGCTAAAGGACTAAATTGAATAAAAGGAAAGTATAAGGGGTAAAATTGTAATTTTCCAAAAAAGACTAAATTATGTTAAATGGTTTAATTATGTGTTTTAATGTAAAATCTGGATGAATTGTTGATTTAGATTGTGATCGTGCCACATATTGCAAAAAAGAGAAATTAGCAGAATAGTCCCTAAAGTTTTGCCAAACTGCAATTTCATTCGGTAAGTTCGTACTATTAACTTTCAAATTTTATATTTGCAATTATATATTTATTTTGAATATATTCTTGATGGCGGATCGAGACTAAAGGCTTGAGGAGTAATCTGATTCTGGCTCGAAAGAGCGTTATTCTGATTCTGGCTTGAAAGAGCTTTGTTTTGATTCTGGCTCAAAAGAGCGTTAATCTGATTCTAGCTTGAAAGAGCGTTATTTTGATTCTGGGTCGAAAGAGCATTATTTTGATTCTGGGTCGAAAAAGCATTATTTTGATTCTGGCTTGAAAGAGAATTATTTTAATTCTAGGCTCGTAAGAGCTAACCATTCTGGGCTCGTGTAAGCTAAGTTGTCTATGCTTGTAATGAGTTAAAAATCTGGAGAACTGAAAGAGATTAAGTTCGTTATTGTGTACATGATTATGAATACGTACTCGTTATCATCTTTTAACTGATTTGTCTATTCGGTAAGGAAATGATATTTGCGAACTTACTAAGCTTAATAAGCTTACTCGTGAATCTGTTATTGTTTTGTAGATATGTTTTGCTGTTTGAAGATCGGATCATCTCAAGGAAATCACACTATCGCAGAGCTCGTATGGTAGATTTTACATCACTTGGTCTTATGGAATGTACTAGGATGATGTTATCTTTTGCTTATATACATTGAGATTTTTAAAACCTTGTTATGTTTGATGAAATGTTGAAAGTAGACTCAAAAGTACCTTGTATTGACATGGAAATAATGTATTTTGTGTTAGCTTAAATGCATAATTAAAGTTGTGTATGAATGAAGTTAATGAACTTGTGTTTAGTATGATTCTTGAGATTCTGCATACTTGTTTCGGTAGAACCCATGCATGTTTCGGTAAAAGTCAAGGTAGGAGAGAGGTTGCTCACTGACTTGAGTTGTATCAGTAGTTGAATTGTGAGTATCGGTAGTATGGTATGTGGAAGTATCGGTAGATTAAGTGCTTGTATCGGTAGAAGTTGCAGGGTAGAATTTCTCAACTCTCTGGAGTTTTTAGTATCGGTAGTATCATGACTTGTATCGGTAGTTGCCTCTCTTGTATCGATACTTGCCCATCAAGTATTGGCAGAAGTCTCTAAAAATCTTGGAAATAACCTTTTTACCGTTGTTGTATTATGATTATAAATAAATGATGTAGTATGATGTATTGGGAACATTTCTTTGATAAAGTAAGATTGAATGTCATGGTATTTGAGATTGAATAATAATAGAAGATTTTTGTTACATCAAAAATCCTTACCAACGACGGTGTTCATGATTTGAGTGCTACAAAAGTCGCCATCATCGTGATCTTCCGGAGCATCACCCTTAACCCAAGTTTCGGTTGTGGCATCGAGGTGGTAACCCGCATGGTGGAGAGCCCTATAACAAATTGGTTAAGTTGAGGAAATAAAGGTGTCGCCACGAGTACTAATACCTAATCTCCTAAATATGTATGACAAATGCGTGCCATAAGGAAGAGTAACATTAGTATTAAGTCCCCTCACAATAGCTTTCGTAATGTCATTAAAAAGGATAAGCGTAAGGTCAAGACTTCTTTTATTTCTAAAGTAATCTATCAACCTATAATCGGTGTTTCGAATCTTAGAGTGTTTCTTAATAGGCCTAAGATTCCATGTGAGGATTAGGTGTAGGACACGGTCATGGAGGTTAAGTTTGAATACCAAGCTGGAAGGTATAAAAAGTGAGGGATCATAATGCCCCTTTTCATCGGAGAGTCCTCTAGAAGGTAAATGAAGACAGTCACCAAACTGTTCGAGAGTTAGGCGAATCGGAGTGCCCATTAGAAAAGAGGAGATGACAACGACGGTTTCTTCAGATTTATCATGTTCGAGCATGGCATTGGAAAAGGAGACTCAAACAAAGTTTAGAAAAATTGGCGAAGAAATATTGAAAAAAATCCATCCAACCCAAATTTTGTAAGATAGGGAGATGGGAAAGGCTAATAGCATCTAACATTGCTATATCAATTTTCCTAGCCTCCTATACACATTTAAAGGCAAAGTGGATGTTAAAACGTTGAAGCGAATTGGCATTTTGAAAACATTCGTTAAATGAGGATTCGACTACACAAGAGGTGGAGGTGCTAGTCCTAAAATGTTTTTTAGGAGCCATGATACTATCCAATATCTTAAAAGGCAATAGAACTAAGAAAAACCTCTTTGATTATTTTATCAAACACTTGGTAGGCAAGGGTTTTGGGTAAAATTTTTAAGAAAAACCTTAAGAATTGATAACCTCCTGCAATAAAATAATACATATATATATATATTTCAAAACAACCCAATAAATCATTAAAATGCATTATTTTAACCTATATTGTTCAAAATCAACATATTGAAAATTTAGGATTTTACCTCAACTGTGTTGAAATAGCCCAAAATCCAAGCAATAATGAGTAAATCTTGTTGAAAAGAGGTTTCAAGGTGTTTAGAAGCCAAGATTTGTTGAAAAAATGAAAAATTTTTGAGAGATTTTGGAAGAGGAAGTTGGGTTTTTGAAAGAAAAGAGAGGTTTTTTATTTTCTTGAAATTGTTTTTGAAAACCTAGCAGCAGGTGCCCTTATAAGGCTCGTGGTATCGATATTTTTATAAAAGTATCGATAATTTTAAATTGATATTGATACCAAATAGCAGTTCTGTTTTCCAAGTGCATTTAAATTACAAAAATGGGATTTTTAAGCCCTATTGTTTTCTAAAGGTCCTAAAATGGCTCAAAAACTATTACTAATAGAAAGTATTAATAGGACTAAGATGCATGAAAATAAATAAATAAATAAATTAAGTAAAATTAAAGGTGGCTAATTGTTTATATATATATATGAGAGCAACAAAAATAAAAGACATACTAGATGAAATAGATAACCAATCATATAAAGCTCCCCCTATCTTTTGCATATGAAAGTCAAGAAAATTATACTTACCAAGTTTTTGCACAATAATGTAAAAATAATAATTTTAACACATAGTCAAGGTAAGGTGGTCAAACCTAGTTCTCTCCAAAGTGTCCAAAATCTTTCTTTGTCTAATGGTTTTGTGAAAATGTCAGCTAATTGATGTAAGGTGTCAATATTTTCTAGAATTATATCTCATTTTTGGATATGATCTCTAATCTCAATATGTTTAGTCCTAGAATTGTGGATGAGATTTTTAGTGAGACAAATAGTACTAGTATTGTCACACATGATAGAAATGGTAGCTGCATTAATTCCATAGTCCTTAAGTTGTTGTTTTATCCATAAAATTTGAGCACAACAACTACCGACAAAAATATATTCCGCTTCGGTGGTGGACAATGCAACACTATTTTGTTTCTTTGAAGACCATGAAATTAGCATGTTGCTTAAGAATTGACAAGTACTGGAGATGCTTTTCTTATCTAATTTGCAACCTCCAAAATCTGCATCCATGTAAGCATGCAAGCTAAAGTATGAATATCTAGAATACCAAATGCCTAAGTTTGAAGTGTCTTTAAGGTATCTAAAGATTCTCTTAAGGGCTTGTAAATGTGATTCCTTAGGACAAGATTGATAACTAGTACACAAGCATACACTAAACATAATGTCGAGTCTACTTGCAGTGAGAAAAAGAGAAAAACCAATCATTGACCTATATAATTTTGAATCAACACATTTACTTTCCTCATCTTTATCAAGCTTTGTAGAAGGGCTCATTAGAGTAGCTTGTGGTTTGAGATTATTCATCCCAAACTTCTTGGGCATTTTCTTTGTGTACTTAGCTTGATTGATGAGGATGTCATCTTTCCTTTGCTTGATTTGGAGTCCCAAATATAAATTTAGTTCTCCCATCATGTTCATCTCAAATTCACCTTGCATTAGCTTAGAAAATTCTTGACAAAGAAGATCATTAGTAGAACCAAAAATTATATCATCCACATAGATTTGAACTACTAATAAATTATGTTCTTTTCTTTTAATAAAAAGTGTTGTGTCAACTTTCCTTTTACAAAAACCTTTTTCAATAATAAAATTAGATAATCTTTCATACCAAGCTTTATAAGCTTGTGTCAAACCATATCATGGTTTGGAAATTTTGGATCTTCAAAATCGAGTGGTTGTTCAACATACATTTCTTCATTTATAAAACCATTTAAAAAGCACTTTTTACATCCATTTAATACAAATTGAAATTATGAAACATGCAAAAGCTAAAAGCATTCTAATGGCTTCCATCCTAGCTATGGGAGCATAAGTTTCATCATAATCAATTCCTTCTTCTTGAGTGTAACCTTGAGTAACAAGTCTAGCCTTGTTTCTCTCTATGTTACCACTCTCATCTAGCTTATTTCTAAACACCCATTTTGTTCCTATAGTAGATTTATCACTGGGTCTATTAACTAGGATCTATACTTTACTTCTCTCAAAATGATTTAACTCTTTTTGCATGGTCAACATCTAATATTCATCATTTAATGCTTCTTTGATATTTTTAGGCTCAATGCATGAGATAAATGCAACATAATTACAAGTATTTCTAAGAGAAGATCTAGTAATTACCCGTTTTGATGGATCACCAATGATTTGCCCATCCTTGACATATGAAAGCTCTCTTGGGTGGTTATATTCTCTTTCAACATGAGTTGGTTCTTGAAGTTCATCACTTCTAAGTTCTTAAGCCAATTCACTTATGCCTTGATCTTCATGTGATGCTTGATTTTCCTCAAATTGATATATTTCTACATCATCAAAATCAATAGATTCCTTTCTAGAAAGAGAGTTAGATACATAAAAAATGACATGTATAGATTCTTCCACAACAAGAGTTCTTTTGGTAAAGATTCTATAAGCTTTAGAATTAGTGGGATATTCAAGGAAAATACCTTCATCACTTTTGGCATCAAATTTTCCTAAATTTTTTTCCATTATTCAAAACAAAACATTTGCAACCAAAAAGATGAAATGGCTTATGTAAGACTTTCTTCCTTGAAAAAATTCATAAGAGTTTTCTTTAAAATAGGCTTAACCATAGATCTATTTATAATATAGCTAGAGGTGTTTATGGCTTTCGCCCAAATTGGTAAATTATTTTCAGTTAACATGGCTCTAGCCATTTCCTCTAAAGTCCTATTGTTCCTCTCAACAACTTTATTTTGTTGAGGGGTTCTAGGTGCTGAAAAGTTGTGATTAATATCATGTTCATTACAAAAATGATTAAAACTAAGGTTCTCAAATTCTTTTTCATGGTCACTTCTTACATTAGAAATTGCATATCCCAATTGATTTTGAATCATTTTACAAAAGGTAATAAATTTTTCTAAAGTTTTATCTTTTGAAAACAAAAAGAAAACTCATGTATATCTAGAATAGTCATAAACAATCATAAATCCATATTGTTTACCTCCTAAACTTATAGTTCTAGTGGGTCCAAAAACGCCAATTTGAATAAGTTAGACTACTCTAGATGTAGAAACTGTCTTTAGATTTAAAAGATGCTCTCCTATGTTTACCTTTAGCACATGCATCACATATTTTATCAAAGTCAATAGAAAATTTAGGCATGCCAATAACAAGTTCATTTTTAATAAGCTTTGAAATAACACTAATTCTTGCATGTCCTAATCTTCTACGCCATAGCCAACACGTATTTTCATTATTAGCCACACAAAAAAATTATAAGATATATCTTCAAAATTTACCATAAAAATATTACCTACCCTATGTCTTACAAAAACAATTCTATTATATACAATATCTACAACTTTGCACCCATTAGACTCAAATATTATTTTGAATCTTTTGTTTCAAAGTTGACTAATGCTAAGGAGGTTATACTCGAGTCCATTGACATAAAGCACATTTTTAATAAGAGTGGAAGAACTTATACCTATAGAACCAATACCTTCAATAAGCCCTTTGAAGTTATCGCCAACTGAAACTTCTCCCCCATACTTTGTCATTAGTTCTAAAAATAGCTTTTGTCATTGGTCATGTGTCTAGAGCATCCACTATCAAGGTACCATGAGTTCTTCTTAAAGTTGCTTGCCTTGAAGCAATGCTCTTACTCCTACAAACACAAAGTTAAATCTTGGATTTTGGTACCCAAACTTTCTTGGGTCCATTAGCATTAGTCCTAACAATTTTTGTTCCACTAAGAATCCACTTCTTTAAAGCTTCCTCATTTTGAGGTGTGTTTAATCCTTTTGGAATCCACACACTCTTAGTGAGTTTGCTTCTAGATGTGAGCTTCCTTAAAGAACAAACTTGCCTATCATGCCCTTTTTTTTTATGACAATAAGTGCATACGAGTGAGGCATCATAAATGTAGCTTGGTTTCTCGAAGAAAATTTTAAATTTTCTTTCTTTTTGTAAATTTACAAAACCTAAGCCACTCTTGTCAAAACAGGCTCTTTGATATTCAAGTATATTATTTAAATTTTGTTGCCTTATTTGAAACATAGAAAAGGAATTACGCAAGTTTTCATTCTTTAAAATCAAATAATCAATTCAAGCTTGCATATCACTAAATTTCTTTTCCATTTTCTCCTTAACTATGATTAGAGACTTATTTTCCTCCTTTAGTTTTGAAATCATTTTCTTATATATGGAGTTCATAGTCTAAAAATCTATAGTTAATTCATCAAATGCATCTTGTAACTCTTCAAATGTATATTCATTTAATTGACTAGAGTTTAGATTTATCTTTTGTTCTTCAATAGCCATAAAACATAGTTGGGCAATTTCATTGTCCTCATCACCATCGGATGAATCACTATCGGCCCAAGCTACCATTATAGCTTTCTTCTTTTGTTTTGATGCCCATTTCTTCTTAAATTGTGGGAAGTCAAATTTGATGGGGCTCGACTTTTTGCACTCGTAGCAAATGATTGGGTCCTTTTTCTTTATGCTTGGTTTACCTTTGATGATGTCTTTTCTTGGAAATCTTTTGGCTTTATTTAATTTCATGAATCTTTTGATTCTTTAATAGCCATAAGACATATTTAGGAAATTTCATTGTGCTCGTCACCATCGGATGAATCACAATCGGTCCAAGCTACTATCATAGCTTTCTTCTTTTGTTTTGATACCCCTTTCCTCTTTTATTGTGGGAAGTCAAATTTAACGAGACTCGGCTTTTTGCACTCATAGCAAATGATTGGGTCCTTTTCCTTTATGCTTGGTTCACCCTTGATGATTTCTTTTCTTGAAATCTTTTGGCTTTGTTGAATTTCATGAGTCTTTTGAATTTCCTTGCCAACATAGTCATCTCTTCCTCATCATCATCATTTGAATCTGCATCCTTCTCACTAGTTGTTGATTTGAAGGCAACCTCTATTTTCATTGCCATTGCCTTGGTTACTTTTGTATGGTGGTTGATCTTCCTTTCGTATGTCAACAATCAACCAATGAGCTCATTAAGGGAGAGTAAGTTAAGATCCTTTGACTATTCTATTACAGTCACTTTTGGTTCCCAAGTTGTTGGAAGACTATTCAACATCTTCTTCACCATCTCTTTGTTGGGATAGATCTTCCCAAGGGCTTTGAGACCATTGATAATGTTGGTGAAGCGATCGGGCATCTCGTTGATTCCTTCCTTCAGTTTTTCCTTAAATAATTCATAATCAAGGGTGAGAAGACTTGTCTTTGATTCCTTGACTCTACTTGTTCCTTCATGGGTGACCTTAAGCTTGTCTCATATTTCTTTGGCATTATTGAACAAGGAGACTCTATTGTACTCATTTGAAGTAAGAGCACAAAATAGAGCGTGCATAGCCTTTGCATTCAATTGCACCATCTTGATATTGTGATCATCTCATTCATTTTCTTCTTTTGGGATAATGACACCTTCAACCCTCTTCATTGGAATGGATGACCATTTGTGATTATCTTCCAAACTTCATAATCATTTGAATTGGACGAATAACTTCATTCTTGTTCTCAAATAAGAGTAGTTTGTGTCTTTGAATAGAGGAGACCTCACGGTGGAATGCTTTTCTCCCACTATGATAGAATTTTGCTTCGATGCCATAAAGCACATCTCTTGGCTTGTGATCTCCATCTTATATAACTTTGGGATCTTTTCTCTTGGTTGTAAGATCATCTATAGAGTTCTATCTCTAATACAAATTGTTAACTTGATAGAATGAACCGAAATTGCCAAGAGGGGGTGAATCGGCCTTTTAAAATTGTTGGAAGAGAATAGAGAAAATCAAAACAATTTGACACAAAGAATTTAGAGTGGGTAAGCCCCAAATGCCCACTCCACTACTTTAGCTTTCCACTAGTAAGGATTTTCTCGAATCCACTAGATTTGTAAAACCTTTGAGGACAAGGTTTAACATTATACTCACTTAAGATTTCTACCCAAATCTTAAGTCTTAAATTCTCTCAAAAGAGATACATATTAGAAAACAAGAGATAATCCTAAAAAGATCAAATTGTTTGCAAATTAAGCTCACAATACAATGAAAATACACTTGAGTAAAGAAATGAAAATAAGGCTCACAAGTGTATGGAAGAAAGATATGAAAATTTAAGCTCTTGGGATGTTTGATTGAAGATATTTTCTTGTAATTGCTTTGTTAGTTTTTGTAAGTCCTTGGAAGATGTTATATATGTCCCCAAATTGATTTCTAACTATTGTGGTTGTTGGTGTTATAATTATAGACGTTGGAGATGAAAAATCAAATCATTTATGTCACCTGCAACTTCAAGTATTGATACCGTACAAAAGGGTATCGATATTTTTTGTAATTAATGCAAAGTCTATGATCGTTGGTACCTTTAAAAATCGATACCACAAATAAATTATCGGTACCTTTTCCAGAAGGTATCGATACTGGATCGATACCTCCTAAGGTTTGTTAAAAATAAAATTCTCTTTAGGTATTGTTTTTGAGCAAGGGTATCAATGTTTTTCAAAAATCATCTATACCTATAAATTGGTATCGCTATTTTTCAAGGCTTTTCAAAACAAAATGCAATTTTGGTCTCAATTTTACAAAGGGTATTAATATTTGAAGAATTATCGATCCTTGGCCAAAAAATATCCTTACTTTTTGGCCCGGAGCTATTTTAACTTGTTTGACAAACATTTTTAAGTGTTAAAATGATTTTGGCATAGTTCAAATTATTTTGACATGTTTAAAATCATTTTAACTTAATTTTAAAATTGTTTCAAACTTTTCTAAGAGTTTAAGATAGAAGATTAAATTTTACCTCTTAGATTTTAAAATTGATAACTAAATTTGTCAATTTTAACTTATATTCAAAAACATTTTAATTTGTTATATCAAAATACTTTATCAAATAAAGCTTCATTTAACAAATTTGATATGAAATTTCTATAAAATATGGTCTGATAGTGTTATATTAGGATGAAATTAGAAATGGACTGAAAAATGAAGCTTAAATTTGAAAGTTATAGTTATTTCGATTTTAGGGTCTAAATTGATTAAAATGTAAAAGTTTAGGGCCACCTTCTAAAATGAAATTGATAGGTCATATGAATGAATTGGAGTGTTATGTGGTATATGGAATTGATATTGTGAACTTAATTATTATTTAGATCAAGAACTAGAACAATCAGTTGATAAACGTGGAAAGAGGAAAATTACATAATAGTCCATATGGTACAACTTGCTAGTTGGTTACTAGGTAAGTTCATAGGGTATATATATATATATATATATATTAAATGTGGATGGTTGATGATTATATATATTATTAAATTGAAATTTTATAATGTTTACAAATTAGTATGAAAAGTGAGAAATGAAGTAATGATCTAATTGTAAACTTTGCATACTTGATAAATATGGTTCATGTGGATTTTTGAATGGATATGAATTGGTTATGGTATATGACCAAAAATTATGGAAGTGCTCCTATATTGAAAAGGTTTGAATCCTCTATAAATGCCCGTTTGAACATAGTATAAGATATGGTTGGCATGCTAATAGTGTTAGTTGTGCGCTTATATTGTTTACAGTTTGGTGGCCCTAATTGCACTTCGATGCCCCTACTTGCACTTTGGTGCCCCTATATGCACACTTTTTCCCTTGTTTAGCACTACGGTGCTCCTTGAGATATTTACCCGAGTATCCGGATACTTTTGCTATATTTCATCGGGCTATCCAATCTATGATAAAAGGGAATAATGATATTTTGATATTTGGTGATGACATGTGGTTGAAATAACTTGAAAAACATGATTTATGTGGAATTACTTAGTGAATTTTTGCTTAACGAACTCACTTATTTTTCTTGTGAATCATTATGTTAGGTTATAAAATCATGTTATTTACTTTATTGCATATATGTGACTTAATGTAAGTTATAATTAAATTAATCCTATGAACTTACTAAGCTACTTAAAGCTTACTTTGGTTTCGTTTCTTGTTTACTGTAGTTGACATTTTGTGGAACAAGGATGTTAGATTAACTCCCGAGCTCACACTCTCAAGCTTCAGTCTCGGTAGACTTTGAAACCGTTTTTACTTCAGTTATGTGGCATATATATATAGGCTATTCTAGATTATATCTTGAGCTTAAAGGTTAATGTTGTAAAGTGTCCATAATGTTTGATATGTAAGGTTGAACTTTAAGATTTCTATGGAATGCTTAAATGATAAAAGGTGAATTTATGTGTAGTAAATGTATGCTTGATCTTGAATTATGAAATAGTATGAGAATGGTAATGCTTGGATGGAATGTGTGGCATATGTGCTAAATGATAGTTGTAATGTTTGGACTTATTAAGACAAGTTGGTTTTGTGTTATGGTGAGTTTTGGCATGTATAAAGGTAGTAGTATGTTTGAGACCTAAATGGTCAAGTTTGGTTTGAGAATTAATAAACTTTGCCGAAATGGAATTTGATGGTATGTAAATGATATTATAGGTAATATGCTTTTGACATGGTGAATGTTTAATAATGTAATAACTTATTTGTGATGGTTTCAAAATGGCATATTGGTTAGGCACTTTTAGGATGCTTTTGTTATATGTTTTAGTTATGGCATGTAGGTGTATGGACAAGATTTTTAAGTTGATATGGAATATATATAAGGTTGTGATGTTATTAATGGTAAGTTTTGATCTAGGAATATTTAAGGTATGTGTTGGGTTACATGGTTTACCATGTGGCAATGTGTCACACATAAGTGGTTGACACGAACGTGTGCCACTGGATTTTAGGTAACAATTAATTTACACAGTCATAGTTAGTTATATGGCCTAACCACATGACTGATGTAAAACATGATTTGTTTGAATGATTATTTTGATGAATCTTTATTTAAATTCACATGTTCCTATTTTGTTCGTTACTATAGTATCCCATATTCCGATTTCGACGATGGAAAGGGGTGATGGGTGTTGCATCCTTAGTCTAATTGGAAATGAGCAAATTGATTGAAAGACTAATATGGTGTCTATCAAGTCTAATTGGGGAGATGCTTAGTCTTGAGCATCAAAGAGGAGGACTCTAAGAAAATAGTGTAACACCCACGCTTGACCCAATCGTTAGGTTCGAGCTATAGGATGCCACATCCGTTTTTGGAGCAAATACTGTAAAAAATATAAATAAATCATTTAAACATTCAAACATTCGATAATCACAATTATCACATGCTCTAAAAACATTTTCAACACTCAATCGGGCTTACAAAATACTAATAATAAAACATTAATACTTTCTTCATGGTATTGGTACTTTACCTCTGTATCGATACCATTTTAATTTTTTATTTTTTGAAAATTACGAAAAATTGTTAAAGTATCGATACTTCAAAGCAAAAAGTCAAAAAGCTGCATTTTGGTACATATTTGAAGCGAACTTAACAACTTACCTAAATGTTTCTTAAAAGCACACTTATACTTACATGAAACCAAACCAAAACCATATCTAAACATTTCAATTTAACAAATTCACATTATTCAAACCAATATGCCATCATTTGGCACCAAACATTTCAATACAACCTATTCAAATCATCTATACCAAAGTTTCCATAATTTGACCTTAAAGCATAACAATTTAACTAGACCAAATTCTACCTAAACAACCATACCTTTAAATTGTTGAGACTTTCGCGAAAAAATTATTTCAACGATCCACAACCAAGGATTCATGTATACGGTACGAATCAGGTTGAAATAAGGTTGAAAATATACCTTCTTTTCTGAAAATGTTGAAAGAATGTTGTTAATTCGATGTCGATTTAGAGCCACAACGAAAATGTCTCGGTCTTTATGTAATCCACCCTGTAAAAAATAAATAGTCACTTTCTCTTGAACTTTTCAAAGAGAGTTAAAAATGATTACTACACCTTTAAATTATTAAGTTCGGTAACCTTAACACACCAAGGGATTATCATCCTTTTATCCTCTTTGATATCGTATATCAAAAAGGAAAACCAGGATTATCCCCTTAAAAATAGAAAAGGCAAATGGAAAGTTAAAAAAGGAATTATATTCTTTCCAAAAGAATATTAATTTTCATGTCTTTTATATTTTGACTGAAATTAATTAATGTAATTACTTATATTAATAAATTCGGTAATATATATATAATTAATATTTTGTATGAATCAAATTCATATATTAATTATATCTATATTCTTTATTTGTGTACAACAAGTTTATACATATAATGTGTTTAATATTTAACTATCAAATTAAATTAATTTAATTCATAAGACAACTAAATACAATACCAAATGTATTTGGATTCTTTTCATTTCAACTATAAGGTGTGACCCTGTAGGCTATTGTAACGTTGGTAGTGATACTAGAATGTTTCTAATATTACAAGTAATGAGTGGCATCTAGCAATTCATAATTGCCACCTAAGTTAAAAGAAGTCATGATTCGACATAACCTTTCCATGATAATCTTTTCATGTATTATATCCTTTTATCCTTAATATAGATTGGACACAAATCATGGAATAATCACACTTGTATAGTCCAATCTCATATTTCTTGATTTTTTGAGCAGACTATTATAAACAAATAAGTGTGATATCTCATAACAACTTATTCGAGAATGGCCATGCATTGTTTAGTCTCACTCCATCAAGATGCCTAAGATATTGTTCACATTATGTAGGAGGGATAAATCCTATATTAATCAACCATATCCCACTATATGGATTATGGTATATCAAACATCAGTCTTTATAATACAACTTGTTACGATAGATGTTTTGACTATATCAATATATATGACTCACGATGTGGGACAACGATGATCTCAAGTCTGACTATTACATAATAATCCAAGAAACATACTCATAACGAGTCAGTCCAATATGTTGTTCTCTAACACTACTCAAGTATTGATTTTGATATCCCTATGTCAATGACAACTCTTTGTCATCAATCAACTACACATTAGTCTCAATGCATTATTGTTGTCCAAGCTGACAATAATTCTTGCCTAAGGACCTTAAGAATAATAATATTTTCTTAGGACTTTATTACAATTCAATTAATTTATATACGAAAAAAAAAAACTAAAATAATAATGCCAATGTCTTATATTAATAAATAAAGTAAAACAAGTATGTAATTACAATCATCTCATGATTGCTCTTTGGGCATACTCTAACATAAGCTACTTAATGCCATCATTTATCATACCATTCATAAAGAAAACTTTTTGCATTCAAGTTCTATATCTAAAGCTTAACACATTACCACACACACATATGTGCATACATGAACATTAGTTCTCCTTAATTCAAGCATTAATTAAAGATTCAAGTCAAATTATCAATCCAAAGTTAACACATGTATTAACACCTATGTAAATGCCACATAACCAAACTTTAAAATAATCAATAGTTTACCGAGTTGATAGTAAGATAGTGTGAGCTTCGAGGCGATTCAATCGAAACCTTCTGCAAATTGACAAGTAAAAGTCTATTGAATGCTTAGTAAATTCATAGGGTCTCCGTAAAGATATTTAGTATTCGATGATCCGCAATAAATATTGGATCTTGATATGATCTATGATAAACTCTGTACAATCACATACTTTGTACCATCACATATAACCTATACCAGTGCATAATTAACCATATTGTCATGTCAATCATATCCTATCATTTATTACGTTGATTCGGGCACATTTAGCACATAATCATTCTTTCACAATTTAGTTCATATCTCACATTTTGTACCAAATTGTAAATAATTCAAATTACATTCACACATATAGAAATTCATAATTCAAGTATATATATAACATAAATATAACCTTACCATATGAACATACTTGGAAAAAAATAGCATCAAAGAAAATGTCTAGGAGTAATCCACAAATTTACCTTTTTCTCGATTTCCTCTGTTTGATTCAATTCCTGATCTATTATAATTCATTTCAATTTATCAATTCCAAATATCTTATAACATCTTATTATATGCATATTAAAATTCAATTTCATTTTTCAAAATTTTCTTATAGTTTTACATTTTATTCGATTTAGTCCTTAAAACCAAAATTACCTTTTAAATTTGAGCGTTAATTTTGAAACCGATCTCAATTACATCCTTCTTTAACCCTCTATTAACAATAATTTTAGAAATATTATACCAATTTCAATATTCATGCACTATAGTCCTTATGCTGAAAAACTAGCAATTAAACTTCACAAACTAATCCTTTTTCACTTCTTTATTAAAATCTAACAAATTAACAATTTTACAAATTGGTACACGAATTAGCTAATTCAAGCTCTTGGGACCTCAAAAACATAAAATTTACAAAAAAATGACTTGATTGAACTCAACAATTTAGGTTCCTCTATTTTTTTGTACGGTGATGAAGAATAATGAAGAAGATGACCAGTTATTTATTTTATTTTAGATTTTATAGTTATATTAGTTTATAATTAATAATAATTAACTTAATTAATCATTATCAATTAAGCTTAAACATGTTTAACACAATTGATGGTTTACAACTAGCCTCCACTACCATTAAGCTAAATAGAAATTATCTAATTTCTTAATTCACCTTTGGTTAATTAAAAATCCATAGTGATTAAATTTTATCACTTTTACGATTTAGTCATTATACCTTAATTAACAATCCAATTGAAAAAATTAAGGGACCAAAATTTAATTAAACTTTATATTAATCTCATAAATATAAAATAATAATACTTATGGACTCAAAAATTGGAAATGGGGTTTTGAAACCACCGTTTTTGACACTACTAAAAAATGAGCAGTTATAAAAGAGATAGATGTGATTGGATGGTCTAACAATACATCGGACAAAACTCAAGAAGAATATATATTTAATCCGTTTATAGATTTATTCACTTGTGACGTTCATAGTGCGACATGCCTTAATCCTAAGTGGATGGTGGACTATGTATGTGTGCCTCGTTTATTTTTATGTAAGTAAAAACCTGAGTTCAAATAGATAAAGAACCAAAAGTCGGTGCGTTAGGTATATGAATTCTATAGTATGTAGCATCATTCACAATTGAAATACATAGCCCAAGACATAGGTAAATGATAGCCTCTCATTGGCATTACATGATAGATGAAAAGTAAACGTGAGCACGAGTCATTTGTCTTTGTGATGATTGACTTGATTACTATTTAATAGTAATAGACTTTTCATGAATGAAGATGTAATGGTTACCGTGAGATATAATAGGATAAATTGGGAGAATGAATTTATCCCAAAGAGATTAAGGATATACTATGAGGGTAACACACTTATGACAAGACCATTAAACGAGCACTAATCGTGTAATTTTCGTAATGGTATTTAATTATGGAGAGCTTAGTCACGATACTATAGTGAAATGATTTTATGACTAAATGAGTTTATAATTAATAAGAGAAAAGTTGGAACTTAATTAGAAATCATTTGAGCCCTAATCAAATATGTTCAATCGGTCCCACCTTTAGCTTGTTGAAACCATAAATGAATTGCATGTTGAATCAAATGAACGAAAATTGATAAAAATGATAAAGTTAGAGAAATGAGATACATTAAAAAATGAATGTGTTTTCTCACAAGTATGAAAATGACATAAGAATTAACTTAAGTTTTTCGAATTATTATTCAAATTGAAGTTCACAAATGGAATTAAATTAGTTGGCCATTGTGAATCTGTTGAATGTAGAAATTAAATATATTTTCTCATGGTTTCTTTTACGGTAAAGTTGTCATGATTTTAATGGTAAAATTGTCATGATTTTAATGAAATTAGAATTGGATTAAGAAAATTATGTAATTGAAAATTTAATTTAATGAATAATATTTTTTAGGACATAAAAAAATGTATTGGGTTAGATCAAATTATAAAGTGTTGGACTAAAAGTTAAAGAAGCACATATAATTATGTAACACCCAAAACCCCAAAATCGTCGTCGATTAAGGTCTCGATGTCTTTCTAATCATCTATCACTGTTCATATTTTAATATCATGTCATTCAATCTAACTTTATTAAAGAAATGCATTAAACATGTCATAAATCATCAACTAATTATAACCACAACTTAATAAGGGCAAAAAAGTCATTTCTATGATTTTTTGGAGAAATAGTTCAAAAATAGTGCAGACTTCTACTGAAACACGTCATGCTTCTACCGATACTAAAAACTCCAGAGAGTTAAGAAGTCTTACTCTGCAAGTTCTATCAATGCAAGTACACAAACTACCGAAACTTTTATGAGTAGAACTACTGATACTTACTATACAACAACTGATACAACTCAAGCCAGTGAACAACCTCTCTCCTACCTTGTACTTTTATCGATACATGCATGAGTTCTACCGAAACAAGTATGCAAAATCTCAAGAATCATGCCAAAACACAAGTTTATCAACACATACCATTCATAACTTCAAAATGAATTAAACCATTACAGAATTCATAGTTTCCCAAGTCATTACATTATACTTCCAAGTCTATATTCTATCTTGAACATGCATACATTACTACATTCAATATTTCATTAAACATAACAAGATTATCACAATCTCGAACAAGTAAAACAAAATATAACATCATCCTAGTACATGCCATATAACAAAGTGATGAAGGACTACCAAATCGATTCTGCGATAATGTGATTGAAGATGTTTCGATCTTTAAGTAACAAAGTAATCTACAAAACAACAATAACATCTTTGGTAAGATTTGTAGCTTAGTAAGTTCGAGGAGTCTAAAGAGTTACCAATCATATACATAAAGCAGTTATAACTCAACTGAGCTAGTATGAACTGTTGCTTCCACAAGCCATATTTAGTATTCCAACTTTCCTGTCTTTAACTTTTCTGTTACCAGTACCCGATGCTGCTCACACGTGCTTTCGAGGGTATGCATTTAAGCATAAATCCTAGCCACCGTAGGGCTTATAATCCATATAGGATTTATGTTTCTTTTTCGACTCACAATGCTACTCATACGAGCTGTCGAGGACTCATAACATATGCAGTAACCTAGCCATCACGTCGGTTTCATTTGAACAACTTAAAGCCTACTATCTCTTTCATTTCATTTCTTCAAATCTCTTAAATCCAAGTGCTTCCATATGTTAAACACTGATAAGATATATACAAGAAATATTTAGGTACAAAATTTACATTGTGAACTTACCGAACTAAATTGCAGTTGTGGATAAACACCAAGGACTAATCTGCTCATTTCCCCTTCCCACGAACCGTGTCTCGATTTTAATCTAATAAAAAAATCATCCAAATTTTCACATTAAATCACAAAATCAATTCATTTAACACAATTCGATCTTTTTAGGAAAATTATGATTTTACCCCTATTATTTTCCTTTTATTCAATTTAGTCCTTTCAACACAAAACATGCAAAATAACATCTCTTTCACACAACTACCATAGTTGAATTCTTTAGAGTGTTTACCTAACCCTTACACAATCATTTTCATAATAATACATGTATTTTTATCATTTTTGCGTTTTAGTTCTTAAACCCTAATTTCATAAAGAATCTTTTTACAAAAAGATTTGATCCAATCATCAAACACACAAATCCATCACAAGCTTTAAAGAACAAGCATTTTCAATAATGGCAAGTTTTATAACATTTGACAGATTCACAGATTAGTCCTTAGGTTAGCTAGATTAAGCTAATATGGACTCAAAAACATAAAAATTACTAAAAACGGGTGACAAATCACCTACCAATCAAAGAGCTTTTCCTTGACTAAATGTTATTCTTTTTTTTTTAGGGTTTTTAAGTAATTTTAAGTGAAGAAGATGAATGAAATTCATCTTATTTCTCTTTTACTTAGTTTTACTTATTTATTTTTCAAATTACTTTATTGCCCTTTATGAAATAACATAATTTCCACCATATTTCATCTCATGACTGTCCACTATACCCCTTTAGGGTATATTTATTCTTTAAGGACCTCCATAAGTCTTCCCTTTACTAATTAACCTATTTAATCAATGATTTCCTACATTTTGCAACTTATACGAGTCAGTCTTTTCAACTTAATTAACTATCTAAATGATAGAATTTCTTAATCAAAATTTAATACGATGTTAACCACATCATAAACATATAAATAAATAACTTCACGACTCGACTCGTCGGAGTTGTGATCCCGAAATCACTGTTTCTGACACCACTGAAAATCGGACTGTTACAAATTAGATTCGATACAAGAGAGGTCTAAAACCTCCTCTAAACAAGTATGAGGGGCGACAAACCTAGTAAAATAACTAGGCTTACCCGCCCCTCTCTCTCTTAATTCAACTAGGAGATTTTTTCTATTAAATAAATATATTTGTATTCTACTAATTCAATTAGGGTTTCATTGTCTCTCCCTATAAATAGATGACACTAGTAAGGCTAAAAACACACCACTTTGAGATATTGTTATTCTGCCTGAAAATAAATCAGAATTTATTTCTAAATATAAATTCTATTTTCGGATAATAACAATTCTATCGGTTTCTATAAGAGAGAAAGAGAGAAAGAGAGATTTACTTTCCTACTGAAAGTAAGAAAATTATTTCAAATTTTATGATTGATTTGAAATTGTTCAAATCCATACCCGAGACAGTTCATGATCACGTATGTTGGATTCTACCACCACAGAATTAGCATAAACTCAATTCTGATAGAGCAGTAGAGCATGAAACGAGCAATGCCTCGGGTGGTGGTTTGATAAGGAATTTGATGGGGGGAATGGCTAGTTAGGTATAACATACGTGTAGGTTTTTTGCTCGATACTAAATGCTAAATTCTGGGCGATCTTGGACACTTTGGAATTAATGTGGAAGAGAGAAGTTACTTGTTAGAATGTTGAAAGTGATAGCTTGCAGGTTGTGGAGATGATACGAGGAAAAGAAAAAAAAAGGATGAGTTGGGCATGGTTAAGGAATTCCTATAACTATTGGCTAAGTTTCAATAGGTTTAGGTGCAATATGTTTCTCACAAATTCAATGTTGCTTTGGATATACTAGCACATGTTGCAAAGGATATTGTTTTAGGCCTGAAAGTTTTTGAGGAACCGATTAGGATGGTTATGCCATATATTATCAAAGATATCTTTGAATCTAAGGGGCATTCTATGGTTTATTTTGGCTAGTTCCTTTCGCTAGCTTCTTTTTATTATCCAAAGAAAAAAAAATTATCATTTTTAATTTTTAAAAAATAATAAATATTACTATGAGTGTGTTTTTATCTTTTTATATTTTAATATAAGATATATAAAAATCAATTTAAAATTAGAGTAAATCCACATTTGATGGAATTAGAACATAATACACCATAATTTTCAAAGTCTCAAATTTTTAACTTCAATCAAAGCATCATTTATAACTTCAATTAAAGCCTCAAATATTTTATATAATTTTCCGAGGAAATATTTAAAAAATAAAAAATCCTAAACGTAAATATATATATATTTTTAAAAATCACAACTAAAATGATTGCTCCATTTGTTTTACTAAAAAAAGCTTTCAAAGAGCGATTTCTAGAAAATGGATTACTTTTTTTTGAAAAGCTAATATTTTTTGGTATTTGAATGAATTTATGTAAAATATTTTATGTTATTTGACATATTTCCATAAAATATTTTATTAAAACTATTTTCAATGAAACAAATATATATTTCAGATTTTATTATCTATTTATTTTTTAATTGAGTTTAATTCATAAAGTTTATTTATACCTTAATTAATCATGTTTTAGTTTTCATCAATCTTAATTTACTTAATTAAGCTTAATTGTTAATTTCATACATTAGAGAATATAAATTTATAGATATAAATCTATAAATGTAAGTTTAATTAAGTTGAAAGTGGTACATATTTATTTTGAATATTATTTGGATGAGTAAGTTGAAAAATGATTTAATTTAATAAAAATTGAAACAAAGACTAAATTATAAATTTGTAAAATTTTGAATTCTAAGGGTTTGAGTAGTGAAATCTGAAACATTGATGTAGTAACTAAATTATATATTTATGAAATATGAAAATCTAGAAAGTTGAGCATAAAATAGTAAAGTTTGAAACTTTAGGGTTTAAATTGTAAATATTTCAAAACTTGAGTTTTAGGACTAATTTACATTATTTTGAGAATTTACGATTCTAAAAAATAAAATATGAAAGTTTAACTATTCAATAATCAAGGACTAGTTTTTGAAAATTTTGACAATTTTAGTTGTAAGGACAAATTTATAAAATTCGGAAATTTTAGAAAATGGATTGTTTTGCAAAACTATAGAAAACGAAATTTAGGATTGAACTGTAGAATAATAAAATTTGTTTTTGAGGAATTAAATTGTAGAATAGTAAAAATTTAGATTTTAGGGATTAAATCATAAAATTATAAAATTAGAATATAAGGGATTATTTTCTTTCGCGGTGAAGAAAGCTTCCCCTTCGTTAATTTGAAAGCTTCTCCTTTTTGTTTCTTAGACAATGAAGATAGTGAACAGAGTTTTATTAGTTTGGAAAATGTCTTACATAGAAAATTTTGTAATACATTTTTCTTAAAAAAAAATCTTGATTTTACTCATATTTTTTAGAATGATTTCCTTTTGTAATTCATTTTCCACCAAACAAACAGAGTAAAACAAAAAAATTTAACGGAAAACATTTTACATGCAAACAAATGGACTCAGAATTGGACAAGTGAAACCTAGACAATAATTTGTTTAGGTTCATTTTAGTGGTTGTTTTTAGATAATTATAAATAAATTAAAAAATATAAATAAATAAATAAATTATTTTAAAATTATTAAGAATTATAAAAAAATATTCAATTTGTTTAAAATAAAAAATATAAAAAACATTGTATAGAATGAAACTAGACAAATGATTGTCGTGCATTGAAACTTAAACAACCATTTGCTTAGGTTAACTTTGGACGTGATTTTTAGTAATTATTAAAAATTATAAAATAAATTATAAAAATTTTTGTCATTTATTCAGCTTCATTTTGAGCATGATTCTTAATAATTTTAATTTTTATTATTTTATTATTTTAAAAACTATAAAAACTTTTTATAATTTCTTATAATTCTTAATAGATTTTAAATAATTTTATAATTTTTAGAGTATTTATTTAAAAAATTTGTTGGTATTTTAGAAACAATATGGAACACAGAAAATGTGAAACAAGATATATTGGAAGCACACTATAATTTGTTGTATTGTTCAGATTATATAGCAATGAAAATAATAGAATGTTGTTAAACTTACTCCTAAAATCATGTGAAAAAAATTAAAAATTAAAAATCCCTAAAAACTTGATCTACAAACCTATTATTAAGCAAGTCTAAGGCACATTCTCAACACTCCTCCTTGCGTTAGTAATTGCAAAAGCCTAATTTAGTTCTTAAAATTTTAAATTTAACTTTTGGAAGAGCCTTGGTTAACATATCTGAAATTTGATCTTCAGTCTTACAAAAAACAGACTTGATTTCACCAATCTTTTGTTCTTTTTTCAAATGATATTAGTCAATCATGTTGTACTAGGCCCTAAAAGTTTGTTTAAGACCACATGAGGCCTTGTTTAACATGCAGGCTTTCTCCTTCTGTCCCTTGACTTGGAATGCCTCAAGTTGCTTTTCTCTCATTGCTTTAATGGTAACATTTAAATATGACATACTTTTGGGTATTAAATACATATATTTTAAGAGTATGATCCTATTAATTTGTGTTATTTATTATCTTTTTATTTTGTGGAGACTCAAGTGGTGACAGAGGATAAATTGGATACAAAAGGCATGATTTTGAAGAGAAAGAGAAGTTGTGTGAAGGTGGAATGCTTAAAGAGAGAGTTTATAGGATAAAAAGACTTGATTTTACTTTATTTTATTTTAAAATATATTTTTATTAGGATTTAATATTTAAGATATTATTTATTATTTAAATTTGTATTTAATTTATGTTTATCTTTTTGTATTTATCTTTTAGAGTTTAAATTAGATCCAACTAGGGGAATTAAATGTTTAGATATAATTCTAATTATCTTTTAGAATTTAGATTGGATTCAACTAGGAATATTATGTACTATAAATAGAGGGTGGAGTGATTGAATTATTCATTCCCCATTCATTGGAAAATCCTCCATCTCCCTAAATCCTTAGTTCAATAAAAGTTCTATTTTATTAACTTGTGTTCTTCCCCAAAATCATGAGTAACTAAAAACCCTTTTAGTCGAAGGTTATCAAATATTCCTCCAAAGTTCATGAGGCTTAGAATTCGCGCTTAATTCTTCTTACTCGAGTATTCATCAATTCTCTGTATTACGGGATCGACGCTTCCGTCCAAAATCCCTACAAAAGTAATCTTTTCATCTTGTGCAAAGACAGTCGCTTTGTGTTTTTGAGAAGGTTGCATAGTTGGTTCGCTAACTTACTACGTCAGAGGTTGCTGAGCCAAAGAGACAAAACGGCGTGACATTTGTCATTGGGAAAAGGTGATCTAGTGTAAGACGGTCCCATTTGAGAGACAGTTGGCTAGAGTCAGGTTCCTCTAAAAAATATATTCGGAGCTGGTGGTCATAGACATCCTCTTCCACTATAACTGGCTTATTCAGGCACGAGAAGAATCATCCAAAGTCTATGATTGAATCAAGGAAGAGTCAAGATAACCAGAGGCTAGATCTCTAAATATTGATAAAACTCTTTTTCTTTCAACTTGTTTATTTTATGCAACTTATTTTTATTTCGACACCTTTATTTTTTTATTTCTTTTAATTATATTTTCTTTTATTTTTAATTCTGTTTTCTTTTATTTTTTCTCAGATCGCGCTGCTTTTTTTGGGCACGATTTCGCCCATGATTTAGATAGACAAGATTATTTATACTCCAATCCCTAAAGATTAGACTTTACGTCCCTTTACTGTTATTTTTTTATTTATTTTCGAAATAGGTTATATTTGGTGTTTTCGACGACACATCAAATTTTGGCGCCATTGCCGAGGACTGGTAATGTACTAATCTTGTTTTCTTTTTTCTACTTATGACTAGATCTGCTTCAGGTAATCTTGCATACCCACACGATCTCGAGATTGAAAAGACTGCAAAAGCTAATAGCAAGAAAACAAAGTTACGAAAGAGACAGTCAGAAGTTGTAGGACTTAAGCACAACCCACCTCCAGAAGTATAAGAAGGCGACGAAGGAGAATCTAGGGTAAACGAAAACCTTAATCCAACACTGGAAAACCAAGGACTTGATCCACCAACAGAAGTGTCGATCGTTAGGGTTGACGAAAATCAAGATCCACCACCACCTATGGATCAGACAATTCGACAATTAGTCGAGGTTCCTAACGATCAACAGTCGTTGTGCATTACGTATCCTACTATAGATCCTAACTTTGAGCTTAAATCATGTTTAATCCAATTATTACCAATTTTTCGTGGGTTGCAAAATGAGAATCCACATAAACATCTGAAGGAATTCCATATGGTTTGTTTGATTATAAACCTCAGGGGGTAACTGAGGATCAAATTAAATTACTCATTTTTCCTTTTTCTTTAGCTGACTCCGTTAAGGAATGGTTATTTTATCTACCTCCTGGATCCATTACAACTTGGGCTAATCTTTCTCGTTTTTTCTTAACAGATTTTTTCCAACATCACGTGCCGCTGAATTAAGAGAAATTGTGGGGATTAGGCAAAAAGATGTGGAATCTTTTTACGACTATTGGGAATGATTCAAGAAGTTGTGTGCAAGTTGTCCACAACATGGTATAACAGAACAGTCTCTTCTCCAATACTTCTATGAAGGCTTGAAACCTATGGAGATGAATATGATAGATGCCGCCAGTGGAGGAACGTTGGTTAATATGACACCTCAATGAGTAAGGGACTTGATTTCCACAATGGCCGCAAATACTCAACAATTCCGAGCCAATCCTGAACCTACTAGAAGGGTTTACTAGCTAAGTATTTCAAATTTAGAAGATAAAGTTGTCGGACTTACTAATCTCGTGAGCTCTCTTTTTGCAATAAAAACAAGATCGACCCAACTATGCGAAATTTGTGAGAAACCCGAACATACAACTGAATCATGTCCTAGTTTATATAACAATATTATGACCCATTTTGATGTTGTGGGAAACTTCCTTGGACCACCCCAAAGGCGATATTATCCTTATGCAAATACATACAATCCCGGGGGGAAGGATAATCCTAACTTGTTATATGAGACAAATACACGCTATAACCAGCCATTCCAAAATTGAGCCCCGCAACAAGCACAAAATTCAGGTACTTCTTTAGAAGCCATGGTCAATAAATTAGCAGCTAATGTTCTTGAATTTCAGTATCAAACTATAGATTTTTAAAAGAAAATTGAGGTATCTATTAAGGAGTTGACCACGTAAATGGACAAAATAAATGCATAGGGTAGGCTGTCGTCACAAACAGAACCTAACCCAAGACAAAACTCAAATGCAGTGATGCTACAAAGTGGGAAAGTACTGGAACCAATACATGGTAAAAATCATGCCCAATAATCTGCCCAGGAAAGTCAAAAAGATGATGAACAGGTTTGGTCGAAACCTCCATTACCCAGAATTCAACCTCCGTTTCTTAGACGATTGAGGCAAACCCAGAAAGGTAATGAGGAAAAAGAGATCCTCGAAACATTCAGAAAAATCGAGGTAAATATACCATTGTTAGATGCTATTAAACAAATTTAACGGTATGCTAAATTTCTGAAAGAACTTTGCACCAACAAACGAAAATTGACTAGAAACGAAAGGTAAATGTTGGTGAGAATGTGTTTGTAGTTTTGCAATGTAGGATGCCAACAAAATGTAAGGATAGAGGCATGTTTGAATTCCATGCAAAATATGTCACTTCGGAATTAAGAAAGCTATGCGTGATTTAAGGGCTTCTACAAATGTAATGTCTTTTTCTATTTATGAATCACTTAACGTGAGTTCTTTGAAGAAAACAGGTGTTATAATCCAGTTAGGAGACAAGTCCATTATGCATCCCGAAGGAGTCCTTGAAGACATATTAGTGAAAGTCAATGAACTAATTTTTCCTGCAGATTTTTACATGACAAAAATGGAAGAGGATAAAACTCCTGGGTCTTCTGATATCTTGTTAGGGCGACCTTTCCTTAGTACCGCAAATACTAATATCGACGTGCAAAGCGGAACCCTCACGATGGAGTTTGACAGGGAGATCGTAAAGTTCAATATTTATGATGCCATCAGTCATCCTAGTGAAGTCTTAAATGTAAACCGTATCGATATAGTGGAATCATTAGTAGAAGAGACTTCCAAATCACTCCATGAAAACGAACCTAAAATATTGTTTGTTGATTTAGATCTAACTTGTGAATCTGTTAAGAAATTATTGCCCCCTATGAACATTAAACTTCTATCTTCTGTTGTGTAGCCACCAAATTTTCAAGCTCATATGATCAAAAAAATTTAGTGGGAGAGACCCCAACTCTAGTTCAGTCGTTAAGCTAGTGACGTTAAACAAGCGCTTGTTGGGAGGAAACTAGAGGAATTTATTTCACAAAAAAATATCGATGACATTCTTGCAGCACTACGTGACTGACGATGACATGGGGAGTATTCTCAACCCTTTTCTTTTCATATTTTTCTTCACATTGAGGGCAATGCGTTTTAAGTAGAGGGAGCCGATCCTCATTATTTTTTGTTATTTTTATCTGCTTATCTGTTGTTTTTGCTGCTTTGGGTTTACTATATCTACAGCCTTACTGATTTATTTTTTTTAAGATTTTACCTACGAAATGCCCACTGTTTCACCCATGAGCATGCTTCTTGTTTGCTGAGTTAATTTTGATTTTGTTATGATTAAATTTCACATCTATTGTTTTATTTCTATTAGGCTCACATGATTATGATTAATGACAACAACCTTATCTTGCTTATGGTGAAATTGATTGAGTCTAAATATAAGAGAACATTTAATTCGGATGCATGCTAAATTTGTTTTTCGTGATTATTAGTTAGCTGCTAAACTTATTTTCGATACTTGCTTGTTTTTTCTAGTCCTCCTAAGTTAAAATTCTCTATCCAAAAAAAAAAAGAAAACATTGATGATTCTATGGTTATGAGCTCAAGTTTAAAACGTGACTAACTGAGTAACCGGGGTAGGGTGCTTGGGTTGTCATCCTACTTCGAGTAAAAAGGTTGCGTGACGTGATAAGTAAAACTCCGTTAACTGGAGAAGGAGAAAAAAATAAATAAATTCGAAGTGTGTTAGATTGAGTAATCAGGGTGAAGTGCTTGGTTGTCATTTTATTCCGTGTCAAAAGGGCTAACACATTCTAAAAATAAGAAAAAAACAATTGAGAGCACATTGGGCTGAGTAACCGGGATGGAGTGCTTGGTTATCATTTCATTTTGCATCAAAAGGTCCAATGTATTCTTTTAAAAAAAATCGACAAAATAAAAGGAAGAGAAATAAATTTAGAGACAAGGGTGAACAAATAGGTGTCTTGGAAAACTTGGTAAATTACGTAACTTTCATAAAGCAATTCAATACGGTTTAATTGTTGTGTGTTTTAATTGGGTTGTTTTTTCGATTTTACAGCAAGCTAAATGTTCTCTTTATTTTTCATAAGCATTAAACCTAATTGTTTGTAAAACTTTGAAGTGTTATTTTCCATGGTGGAGTTTTAATTACTTAGTGGATTATGCGTCATACTTGAGGGCAAGCATGGGCTAAGTAGGGGGAATATGATAACATTTAAATATGACATACTTTTGAGTATTAAATACATATATTTTAAGAGTATGATCCTATTAATTTGGGTTATTTATTATCTTTTTATTTTGTAGGGACTCAAGTGGTGACATGGGATAAATTGGAAACAAAAGACATGATTTTGAAGAGAAAGAGAAGTTGTGTGAAGGTGAAATGCTTAAAGATTGAGTTTATAAGATAGAAAGACTTGATTTTACTTTATTTTATATTAAAATATATTTTTATTAGGATTTAATATTTAAGATATTATTTATTATTTAAATTTGTATTTAATTTATGTTTATCTTTTTGTATTTATCTTTTAGAGTTTAAATTAGATCCAATTAGGGGAATTAAATGTTTAAATATAATTCTAATTATCTTTTAGAATTTAGATTGGATTCAACTAGGAATATTATGTACTATAAATAGTGGGTGGAGTGATTGAATTATTCATTCCTCATTCATTGAAAAATCCTTCATCTCCCTAAATCCCTAGTTCAATAAAAGCTCTATTTTATTATCTTGTGTTCTTCCCCAAAATCATGAGTAACTAAAAACCATTCTAGCTGAAGGTTATCAAATATTCCTCCCAAGTTCATGAGGCTTAGAATCCGTACTTAATTCTTCTCACTTGAGTATTCATCAATTCTCTGTATTACGGGATCGACGCTTCCATCCAAAATCCCTACAAAAGTAATCTTTTCATCTTGTGCAAAGATGGTCGCTTTGTGTGTTTTGAGAAGGTTGCATAGTCGGTTCGCTAACTTACTACGTCAGAGATTACCGAGCCAAAAAGACAAAACGGCGTGACATTCGTCGTTAGAAAAAGGTGATCTAGTGTAAGACGATCCCATTTGAGAGACAGTTGGCTAGAGTTAGGTTCCTCTAAAAAATATATCCGGAGCTGGTGGTTGTAGGTGTCCTTTTCCACTATAACTAGCTTATTCAGGCACGAGAAGAATCATCCAAAGTCTATGATTGAATCAAGGAAGAATCAAGATAACCGGAGGCTGGATATCTAAATATTGATAAAACTCTTCTTTTTTCAACTTGTTTATTTTATGCAATTTATTTTTATTTCGGAACCTCTATTTTCTATTTCTTTTAATTCTATTTTCTTTTATTTTTAATTCTGTTTCTTTTATTTTTCCTCAGATCACATTGCTTTTCTTGGGTACGATTTCGCCCATGATTTCGACAGACAAGATTCTTTACACTTCAGTCCCTAAGGATTAGACCATACTTCCCTTTACTGTTATTTTTTTTTTGAAATAGGTTATATTTGGTGTTTTTGACGACACATCTTACTTTAATTTGCTTGTTATCCTTCTCAACTTCTTTAGACTTAACAGGCTCAAATACCACAACATTGCACCTTTCATAACTTTCAAATAAAGATCTTGTATCACGAACTGGAACATCATCTTTGTTGTTATCAAAGTACTAAGAACTCTTTAGCAATTGCTTCGTTGTTGGCTTCTCCTCCGTTAGATTTAAAGCAAAGCTTTTTGCTTTTAGTTTTACCTTGAATACATCTTTGCCTTTTGAGTCTTTGATCAAACACCATTTGTCTTCAAATATAACCTTGAATCCTTTTTCAATCAATTACCCAACACTAAGAATATTTTGGTCAATGTTAGGCCCATATAGAGCATTAGTTATGTGTTTCAAACTTGTTAAACTTTCAATAGCCACTATTCCTTTTCCTTTAATTGGAATAAATTCACCATTTCCAACTTTTATTTAGGAAACAGTAGTTTTATCAAGTTCTTTGAAATGTGTTGGGTCATTGGTGATGTGATTTGTGCAGCCACTATCAATCAATTAGGAATCATTGGAGAAACATGTCGCAAAAAAAGGAACCCATCTTCTTGTTGCTCAACATATGTTTTTGCCTCTTCATGTTGTTGAGACTTACAGACCCTCTTTATGTGCCCAATACTACCACATTTTTTGCATTTGATATCAGGCCTCCACTAACACTTCTTTGGTAAGTGATTTGTCTTCTTACAATGTGGACATGGTGGATATGTCTCGTTGTTGTTATTATTGCTGGTCTCATCTTTAATTTTCTTGTTTTTGCCTCCCGAATTTTCAAACTTTGCCCGAAAAGCACCCTCTACTGATGCTTCTTGTCTCATCTTTCACATTTGTTCTGGAGCCAACAATGCATTCACTAATTCTGCCAAGGATATATGTTACATCCCAATTTCAATAGTTTCAAGAATAGTGGTTTGAGACCATGCATCCCGACTTAAGAACTAGTAAATAATATTTTTTTAATATTTACGAGTTCTAGAGTAAAGTCATGAAAATTTTAAATTTTATTTGGAGATTTAGATATTAAAATTTCTAGAGATGAAAATAGGATTAATTTGCAAAAGTTACAAAAGTTGAGTTCTATAGTAAAAAAGTACCTAACAATCAAGAATAAGAGAGTAAATGGACTAAGGCGACAAATAAACCATCCTTAGGAGTAGTAGACGACAAAAGCCAACCACTCTGATATTTTTAGACAAAATTATGGTTTATAATAAGCATTAGTGGGATTAGGTGAAGAGTAAAATTAAAAATTTTAGTGTTCCAAAATCTTCTCCTTCTCCCATATGGCATAGAACCCTCATTATTAAGCAAAGGAAGTTAGGGTGAAGCTTTTCTCTTGATTGAGTGAAATTTTGAGGTCAGTTCTTAATTATTTTGGTTATTATGGGTCTAAATTAGCTTAACTCAAGGGTTTATTTGTAAAAAACCCTTGAAGATTTAAGGTTTTACCATTAATGGTTTTGACATTGTTTTTGCTTGTCATGAATGGATGATTAATTTCAAGAGTTAAATATAAGTACTTTGTTAAGTGATCTTTGTAATTTTAAAAGTTTAAGGACTAAATGGTTAAATGGTAAGAGTAAATGAAATTATTATGATTTAGATGAAATTTGGGTTATTTCTATGCATGTATGAACTAAATTTAGCATGAACCAATTTAGTCTCTCATGAGTTATAGTTATATTGTGAGTTAATAACTTATTTATGCAAAAGTTAGAATATTATGGGTGATTTTGTAAAATTACCTTGAAAATGATTATGAAAATGAATTATTCATTGAGGCAAAAATTGTGTATTAATAAAAATGAAAATGTAGTTTAGATCAAGAATTGCAACGCGTGAAGGACGTACGAGGCAAGGGAAAGGTCATTAATTAGTTACGGTTGGTTGAATCACCAAAAAAGTATGTTTTTAACTATGCCTATGTTTATTCAAATATTTATGAAATTGAGTTAATAATTTACATATGGATCATATTTAATGGAAAGTAGATAATCTTATTTGAGGTGTGAATAAGTGATGTGAAGAAATTACGATGGATTTAATAAAAGTCTTCAAACGTGATATTTCTATCTGAATAGCTGACACAGGCTTATCTATGAGTACCTAATCGTTGTTGTTTATTACATTACCTAGCTCTAGCGAAGCTAGTGTTATATGAACGATCAATGGTTAAATCCGAAAGGAAAGCCTAATACTATTCATTTTGATTCTGTATAGCTGACGAGCTTAAACGTTCTATCTGACATGATTATTTTGATCTTGAATAGCTGACGAGCTTAAACGTCCTGTCTTTCATGATCATCTTTATTCTAAATAACTGACGAGCTTAAACTTTCTGTAATCACATTTGAATTACTTTTATAGGATCCATAAAAAATAATGAAAGTTAAGAGTTATAATAACAAAGTTCTATGGAAATGTAAAAAGACCCTTAATGGGTATATACATATATACATATATGTGTATATGTATATATGTATATATATATATATATGTATACATATACATATATATATATATGTATACATATATATGTATATATATGTGTGTGTGTGTGTGTCTATATATTTGGAAGTACATGATTATGGTAATGAACTTACGACTCATTATGAAGGTTCAAACGAATAAATAACATTTTCTTAATTTATGAAAACAGATCGAGTTTTCGTTATACTTACCTTGTTCATTATGTTGTTTTATAGATTTTGAACTTTTGGACTATGTGGGTTGGATCATTGGAGCATACACAACGCCTTGCGTCTACTATTCGTTAGATTTTGAGGTCCTAACTTTGGTTAATTTTTTCATGTGCTTAGGATGTCTTTTTGTAAGAGTATAGATTAGGTTATGCTCTTGGATTTTATATTCACCTTTACTTAACTCATTATATATGTTGATGTATTTGAAATGATCTTTTGGAATTGTAGAAATGATGTCTCGAATTGGATAAATCTTGTTTGATTTGATACGCTTATATGCTTATGAATTGCGATTGTATGTAGCTTTATTTGAATAATTGAATCATGTTTTAGATATTTTGAGTATGTTTTAAGTCTTGGTAAAGTTCTGGTAAAAATCAATTTAGGCACCTAGTCAATCATATGATCTTTGAGCCTTGATTTTTGTCATTTTGGGCACACACGGCCTGTACACAAGTGTGTGTCTTGAGTGTGTTAGATGCAGGACTCACATGGCTTGACACACGGGCGTGCGGCCCAAGTCAGAATATACACACAGCTTGGCACACGATCATGTGGATTTTTTAATTAGGTGCAGTGGTCACACGGTCTGGCACAAGGCCGTGTGAACCATTTTCAAAATCACACATGGGTAGGCACATAGGCTGGTACATAGTCTTGTGCCCTTGTTTCACCTAATTTTCCAAATTTTTTCTAAAATTTTTGTTTCATTTCGAATTAGTTCTGAATTGTTTTTAAGATATTTTTAAGTTCTTAAAAGTATGATTTAAGGTCAAATGTATGAGTTTGATACGAAATATATGAATTTATGATTTAAGTTGAAATATTACTGTAATATGAGTTTAAATGTTTGATTCAACTAGTAATGCTCCTTAAACATAATCCGATGATGAAGACGTGTTAAGGATGTTACATTTGTGGTATCAGAGCTATGATTTAGTCGGTTCTAAGACTACACATAATGCATATAGAGTCTAGAATTACATGCCAAATTAACCTATAAGTTATGTGATGCTCGTGATCCGATCTAACAACGTTTTCTTTTATAGATTTGAAAATGGTAAACAAAAATGATCTTGTTGAAAATGACGAAGTCGAAAGCCATGCTCCGGTTACCGATGAGGGAGCAAATCAAAATGTGTCTGGATCTCAAACAGTAGGAAGTGGGAATCGAGATGCATTTTTTCAAATGATGAATGAGTGGTTCACATAATTTATATGGAATAACCCAATGGTTCCACAGCCTCCAATACCTCTTGTTGTTCCTACTCGACCTCAAGGAGTAGACTAGGTACTTGTTCGTCGCCTTCATATTGACAAAATACGTAAATGTGGAGCTGAGGAATTTCTCGAACAAAGTAGAGTACTGGTTAGTAAATGTGCAGCATGTTTTCGATGAATTAAATTGTTTAGCTGATGACAGTCTGAAGTGTGCTATTTCGCTCTTGAAAGAAGACGCATACTAGTGGTGGATCACATTGACTTCGGTGACTCTTAGTAATCAGATAACATGAGAATATTTCCAAAAAGAGTTTTAAAAGAAATATTTCAATCAGTTATACTTAGAGGACAAGAAGCAGGAATTCTTTGACCTAAAACAAGGAAATATGTCAATGGTAAAGTATGAACAAAAATTTGTGAACCTGAGTAAGTAAGCTCGAGAGCAATTAACATCTAGAGCTGAAATGTGTGCACGATTTGAAAGAGGATTCAACGAAGACATCTGAGCCATGGTTGGTATGTTGGAAATCAAGGAATTTGTGGTGCTATCACAACGTGCTCAGAAAATGGAAGCAATATGGAAAGAGAAGAAACGAGCCAAAATCAAGCGAAGGACTTCGAGTAAACAAAGTGATTTTAGAAATTTCTCTGTCCCTCCACCAAAGAAGTTGCGTGAATTTAGTAGTCAATCTATTCCTATTAAGGGAAATCCGAGAAGAAACACATTTAATTAGTTTTCCTCGAAGTCATAAGCTACTTCCGTGGCTAGTGTTGGAAGCGTTAGAAATACAAAAATCCCTGTTTGTAGGAAAATTGGAAAATTTCATGCGAGAGAGTATAAATCCAAGATTAGGGTTGTTTTCATTGTGGATCATCGAATAAGAGAATGTCCGCACAAGATAGAGTTAGGCTTAGAACAAGTATCGAAGCCTGTGACTTCCGTTCAGAGGGGTAGAAAGTCAAGAATTGGAAATAACTATGATATGAACATAAATGAATCATGTGATACGACCTTTAAATCTAAAGGTCGAGCCCCAGCTAGAACTTATGCAATTCAAGCTAAAAAGGAAGCTACAACACTTGACGTCATCGCTGGTACTTTTACTCTTTTCGATACCACTATTATTGCATTAATTAACCTCGGTTCCACACATTCTTACATATGCACAACTATAGTTTTTGAAAAGAAAATACCAATGGGGTCTATTGAGTTTGATGTTAGAGTGTCTAATCCAATAGGACAAGGTGTTATAGTTAATAAAGTTTGTAAAAATTGTTCGCTAAAAATTTGGGGTTGCAAATTTCCTGTCGATTTGATAGTGTTACCATTTGACAAATTTGATGTCATTCTGAGAATGGATAGGTTAATCGTCCAAGATTCGGTTGTTAGTTGCAAACAAATACGAATTGTCTTGAGACATTTGAATAGGGAATTGATTTGTATTGACACAGAATGATCCGATTGCACGTCTAGTACAATATCCGCTTTAACTGCTCAGAAGTTGATTCACAAAGGTGCTGAGGCTTTCCTAGCCTATATACTAGATACTCGAGTATCTGAATCGGTAATAGATCAAGTGCCAACGGTACGAGAGTTAACGAATATCTTTCCCGAGGAATTACTGGGCTTACCATCGAAAAGAGAATTAGAGTTTATAAGTGATGTAGTACTAAGGATGACTCCAAAATCTATGGTACCGTACAGAATGGCCCCAACAGAGTTGAAAGAACTAAAGACTCAATTGCAAAAGTTATTAGACTGAGGATTTATAAGACCGAGTGTGTCACCATGGGTAGCTCTTATCTTATTTGCTAAAAAGAAGAATGGTATTCTGAGATTATGTATAAACTACTAACAATTGAATAAAGTAACGATAAAGAAAAAGTACCCATTACCTCGAATAGATGGCTTGTTTGATCAGTTGAAAGGAGCAACCGTGTTCTCAAAAATTGCTTTGTAATCTGGGTATTATCAATTACGAATCAAAGATCCAGACATTTCGAAAACAAACTTCAGAACTCGATACGGTCATTTTGAGTTTTTAATCATGTCATTTGGATTAACAAATGCTCCTGCAGCATTCATGGACCAGATGAAAGATGTGTTTCAACCACATCTGGATCGTTTCGTAGTAGTGTTTATTGATGATATTTTAATATATTCAAAGAATGAAAGTGAGCATGATCATCATTTGAGAATTGTAACAACTCATTTTTTAGTGATATCGAAAACAAAGGTTTCGAAACCAGAAACTTGACGAGTAAATTCTCATAATGAGTATTTAAATTATGTGAGTTAATAATAATTTTTATATGAAATTTTGAATGGTGAATTTTAATTATTGAATTAAAAGTTAGTATAAGTGGTTTGGTTCAAAAGTCAAGTGGTGTTAGAAAATAAGGTATCGGGACCTCATTTCTAAAATTAAGGGCCGTAAATATTTTTATTAAATATTTACAGAGTCTTATTATATGTGAATTAAAGTTTGGTTGAGTAATTTTAATGATTAATTGCTTAATTAAGGAAAAAGGAGTAAATTGTAAAAGAGGTAAAAGTTAATTGCTATTGATTAAAAAATAGTAAATGGACCAAAATGGTAACTAAATCACGATAAAAAAGTCCAAGTGGTGGTGGATATGATTACAATCCACTAACTTTTGGGTTATTTATTCATTTAGTCCTAATTAGTTTAAGGCTAAATTGTAAATAAGTTTGTTTGATTGTAATTTAATATAATTGAAGGACCAATTGTGTAATTGGACCTTCCTTAAATGGCCTAAAATAGAAATGATTTGGAATTCTTTAGGCTTTGGTAAATTGCAATTAAATCCTAATTAAATGAGGATTTACTAATTAGTCTATTTTTAGTGTGATCGAGAATGATGGTTTCGAGGCCACAAATTCAATGTGTCAGACCGTAAATATTAATTATTTAATATTTACAAGGTCATTTGTATTGTATTAAAATTTGGTTACGAAATTTTATTATTTAGATAGTTAATTAAATAAAAAGGACTGAATTGTAAAATGTATAAAAGTTGAATTTTAGTAATTAAAGGCATTAAATACTAATTGAAGGATAAGGCACGGTACCTAAATGGTAATTAAACCTTTATTCATTATGAAGGACGGTTCTAGTGTTTTAAATGCATGAAATTTGCTTATGTTTTTAAGGGTAAAATAATAAAAGAAGGAAAATGAATGGTTTTAATTAAAACAAATTTTTAATTTGTTATCTTTTTCATCTTCTTCTTCCAAAAGCCACCAAAACCCTAAGGAAACTATAAGAGGAATTCGGTCAAGCTTAAAGCTTTGATTGGTGAGTGAATTATTGCCCGTTTTTAGTAATTTTTATGTTTTTGAGTTCGTATTAGCTTAATCTAGCTAGCTCGAGGACTAATTTGTAAATCTGTAAAATGTTATAGATATTTCCTCTGATGAATGAGTTGTTTCTTTTAAATTTATTGAAGTTTACTAAGTTTGGCTATTGTCTTTGATTATTTCGTAAGGTAGTTTTTGATTATTTTAATGTTTAAGGACTAGAATGCTAAAGTGATAAATTTGCAAAGACTTAAGGTGAAATAATTGCAAAAATGAGCTACATGCAGGTACTTAAATATTCAAAAAATTTGAAAATTAAAATAAAATGATTAATTTGCAAGTTTTGAGCTAAGGGACTAAATTGAATAAAAGTAAAAAGTTAAGGGCAATTTTATAAAATTGTCAAAGGGATGTAATTGCATAAAATAAGTTTATTTTATTGTTCGAATTAGTTAATTGAATGAAATTATTATTTTAGATCAAGAATGGATTGAAAATCGAGGTAGGGAGAAAATTATGGAATAGTCCCTATACTTTGACTATTACTGCAAATTAGTTCGGTAAGTTCGTATGATTAAAGTTCAATTTGTAAATCATAACTGCATTAAACTTGTTATGTTTTTTAGTTGGATCGAGATGGAAGACTAGACAAATATACTAAATTGGCTCGAAAGAGCGATATACTGAACTGGCTCGTAAGAGCAATATTCTGATTGGCTCGTAAGAGCAATATACTGTCTAGGCACGTAGGTGCTAAAATTTTCTTGGGCTTGTATGAACTAAATTTACTGGAAGACAAAAGAGATCTATTGGATACTAGTTGCGAGATAACGAGGATGCTTGTTTACCCTTATGTTATCAAATGCAATATATTTTGCATGTTAAATGTTTTGCGAACTTACTAAGCTTTGTAAGCTTACCTGTGTATCTGTTTGCTATTTTGTATATTTATTTTGCTATTGAAGATCGGATCCACAAGAAAAATCACACTATCCCGAGAGCTCGTTCGACAGTCTTTTGTATCACTTAGCTTATATGGCATGTATTAGGATTGTGTTAATTGAGTTGTTTGGTGCAAATGGTTAAATAGCAGGGTAACATCTTGATGAATGTTTTTGGATATATCTTCATTATTATGTGAAGAATTAGATAGCAACATGAAAATGTCTATATAGGTATGATTTTCAGAAATTGGCAAATGATGTAGACTATTTTGCAAACTTAGAAATTATATGTATATTTGAAATCTGCACACTTGTTTCGGTAGAAGTATAAAGTATTTGAACGTTGGTTACTGACTTGTATTGTATCGGGATAAGTCTTTAAAGTATTGGTAGTTCAATTCATAGTAGTATCGGTAGTTTGAACACTTATATCAATAGAAGTTACAGGGGAAATCTACCTAGCTCTCTAGAATCTGTTGTATCGATAGAAGTGTGGGTTGTTTTGGTAGTACCCATACTTGTATCGGTAGAACCTTCACTTCTACTAGTAGGAAACTGTTGTTAAATTTCTAAAGCTTGCTGACTTGACTTCTACCGATACTTGTCCAACAAGTACTAGTAGAAGTCCCTCAGATTTTGTAAAATGACACTTTTGACCTTATTAAAATGGAATGTTATTAAAGCTCAAATTTATTGCATGTATATTCTTATGTTACTAAATTGCTATGATATAAGGATTTAATCAACGGTAAATGATCTGTAAGGCCTCAGGACCCTAACTGACGATGGTGTTGGGTTTTGGGTATTACATAGTGTTAGTAAGAATGATTGATGTTGGTCGATTGATAGTTGTGGTATTATGGTTCGGTATGGAATATAGAAGTCATGATATTTAATGTGAGTATTGATTCTTTCTTGGCAAGTTAGTAATGAAAGTTGTGTGTTTGAGACACAAGGCCATATGTCCCCTGTTGGGAAATTTTCGAATGTTGTCCTAAAAGTTCTTATATGATTCAATTTGATCCCTGATTTGGTTGAAATGTTGCAAATGAATGAGTAAGATTAAGCGAATTTGATCCATGATATTCAATTTGATCCCTGATTTGGTTGAAAAGTTCTTATATTATGAATTACTAGTTCGTAATTATACTGATTTGTGATTGATTTGTATGTATATAAAAAAATCGTAAAGTTCTTTAAACCCTTGAGACCTTAAATCAATGATGGTTACGGGTTTTGGGTGTTATAAAAATGGTGTTACAAATCTTGCGTGAAAAGCAACTTTATGCAAAGTTTAGCAAGTGTTAGTTCTGGTTATCTAAGGTCAGATTTTTGGGACATGTGATCTCGTCTGAGGGTATTTGTGTTTATCTGAACAAGATTTCAGCGATTGTGAACTAGAAACCTCCGAGAAATATCACCAAGGTATAAAGTTTTTTGGCATTAACGGGCTATTACAGGCGCTTTGTGAAGAGCTTTTCGATTATTGCTTCCTTGATGACGAAATTACTATAGAAGGGTGTTCAGTTTGTTTGGATTGATCAATGCTAGCAAAGCTTTGAACAACTGAAAAAGATGTTGATCGAAGCCTCGATTTTAACTCAACCTGAATTTGGGAAAGAATTCGTAATTTTTAGTGATTCTTCGTTAAATGGATTGGGTTTTGTACTTATGAAAGAAGGTAAAGTAGTAGCGTATGCCTCTTGACAACTTAAAATTCACGAAAGAAATTATCCGACACATGACTTGAATTGGTTACGGTTGTGTTTGCATTAAATATTTTGCGACATTACCTTTACGGTGAGAAGTGTCACGTTTACTCGAATCAAATGAGTTTGAAATATTTAATGACTCAAAAAGAACTCAATTTTAGACAAAGAAGGTGATTTGAATTATTGAGAGATTATGACCTGATCATAGATTACCATATGAGAAAAGCGAATGTTGTTGGAATGCTCTGAGTCAGAAATCGTTGTTTTCTTTGAAAGCTTTAAATGCTCGCCTATCAGTAGAAAGTTATGGTTGCATTATTTTCGAGTTAAGGGCTAGATCATTATTCCTTCAGAGGATTAAGGAATTAAAAGAAAATGATTCAAAGTTACTAGCCAAACGGGAGCAAATCTGAAATGATCTAACTACGGGGTTTACCATAGGTGTAGACAGCATGATGTACTTTCGTAATAGGTTATGTGTCCCGAATAACCTAGAGCTTAAGACTGACATATTATTTAAGGCCCACAGTAGTTCTTGTTCCATACACTCGAGTAGTACCAAGATGTTTAATGACTTGAAGAAAATGTATTTGTGATCGGGTATGAAATGCAAGATTTCTAAATTCGTAGTGAAATGTCTGGTTTGTCAATAAGTGAAAGTTGAATACCAAGTACCGTCAAAGTTATTACAGCCTATCACTATTCTCTAACGAAAATGGGAGGAAGTCACGATGGATTTTGTTTCGGGTTTGTCAACGACATTGAGGGAAAAAGGATTCGATTTGGGTTATTTTCGATAGGTTAACAAAATTAGCTCATTTTATTGATGTTCTTACTGATCATTCGCTCAAGAAGCTAGCAGAGTTATACATTGTTAGGCTACACAGAGTGCCGCTATCTATTATTTTCGATAGAGGTCCGAGGTTCACCTCAAGGTTTTGGGGTAAGCTTCATGAAGCTTTGGGTACTAGATTAAATTTCAATATCGTGTATCATCCGCAGACAGATGGACAATCAAAGTGGGTAATTCAGATTTTAGAGGACATATTGAGGTATTACATACTAGAATTTGAGGGTAGTTGGGAAAAGTAATTACCCTTGGCATAATTTGCGTATAACAACAGCTATTAATCTAGTATTAAAATGGCATCATTTGAAGCTCTATATGGTAGAAAGTGCAGAACACTATTGTACTGGATAGAGCTTAGTGAATCCAAATTAGTTGGTATTGATTTAGTTCGTCATACTGTGGATAAGGTTCAGACTATAAGGGATCATTTGAAAGCAGCGTCAGATCGCAAAAAAATCGTTTGTAGATTTGAAAATAAAAAGATATAGAATTTACAGTTGGTGATAAAGTGTTCCTAAAAGTCTCACCATCGAAGAAATTACTACAATTTGGAAGAAAAGGGAAGTTGAGTCCTAGGTTTATCGAGCTGAATGAGATCATTGAGAGGGTTCGGCTCGTAGCTTACAAGCTAGCATTGTCTCCAGAGCTTGAAAAGATTCATAATGTCTTTCATGTATTGATACTGAGACAGTATCGGTCTTCAGTCTTGGAAGAGCCTTGGTTAACATATCTGCAATTTGATCTTCAATCTTGCAAAAAACAAACTTGGTTTCACCAATCTTTTATTTTTCTTTCAAATGATATCAACCGATCATGTTGTATCAGGCCCTAGAAGTTTGTCTAAGACCATATGATGACTTGTTTAACATGCAGACTTTCTCCTCTTGTCCCTTGACTTGGAATGCCTCGAGTTGCTTTTCTCCCATTGCTTTAATCTACTTGTCATCCTTCTCAGCTTCTTTAAACTCAACAGACTAAAATACAACAACATTGTACCTTTCATAATTTCAAGTAAAGATCTTGTATCACGAACTGGAACATCATTTATGTTGTCATCCATTCAACTGGCATCATTTGAAACTCTATATGGTAGAAAGTGCAGAACACTATTGTACTGGATAGAGCTTAGTGAATCCAAATTAGTTGGTATTGATTTAGTTCGTCATACTGAGGATAAGGTTCAGACTATAAGGGATCATCTGAAAGCAGCGTCAGATCGCAAAAAAAATCGTTTGTAGATTTGAAAATAAAAAGATATAGAATTTACAGTTGGTGATAAAGTGTTCCTAAAAGTCTCACCATCGAAGAAATTACTACGATTTGGAAGAAAAGGGAAGTTGAGTCCTAGGTTTATCGAGCTGAATGATATCATTGAGAGGGTTGGGCTCGTAGCTTACAAGTTAGCATTGTCTCCAGAGCTTGAAAAGATTCATAATGTCTTTCATTTATTGATACTGAGACAGTATCGGTCTTCAGTCTTGGAAGAGCCTTGGTTAACATATCTGCAATTTGATCTTCAATCTTGCAAAAAACAGACTTGGTTTCACCAATCTTTTGTTTTTCTTTCAAATGATATCAATCGATCATGTTGTATCAGACCCTAGAAGTTTGTTTAAGACCATATGATGACTTGTTTAACATGCAGACTTTCTCCTCCTGTCCCACTCTCTAGCAATTGCTTCATTGTTGGTTTCTCCTCCATTAGATTTAGAGCAAAGCTTTTCGCTTTCATTTTTACCTTGAATACATCTCTGCCTTTTGAGTCTTTTATCAAGCACCATTTGTCTTCAAATATAACCTGAATCCTTTTTCAATCAATTGCCCAACACTAAGAATATTTTGGTCAATGTTAGGCACATATAGAACATCAGTTATGTGTTTCAAACCTGTTAAACTTTCAATAGCCACTGTTCCGTTTCCCTTAACTCGAATAAGTTCACAATTTCCAACTTTTATTTTGGAAATGATAGTTTTATCAAGTTCTTTGAAATGTATTGGGCAATTGGTCATGTGATTTGTGCAGCCACTATCGATCAATCAGGAATTATTGGAGAAACATGTCGCCACAAAAAGAAATCGATCTTCTTGTTGCCAAATAGATGTTTTTGCCTTCTCATGTTGTTGAGACTTATAGACCCACTCTATGTGCCCAATATTGCAACATTTTCTGCATTTGATATCAAGCCTCCACCAACACTTTTTTGGCAAGTGATTTGTCTTCTTACAATGTGGACATGGTGGATATGTCTCATTGTTGTTGTTATTGCTAGTCTTATCTTTAATTTTCTTATTTTTTCCTCCCGAATTTTCAAACTTTGCTCGAAAAGTACCCTCTACTGATGCTTCTTGTCTCATCTTTCTTCTTTGTTCTGGAGCCTGCAATGCATTCAGTAATTCTGCCAAGGATATACGTAGCATTCCGATTTCAGTGGTCTTGGGAATAATAGTTTGAGACCATGCATCCCAACTTAGGAATTAATAAATATTATTTTTTTAATATTTACGAGTACTAGAGTAAAGTCATGAAAGTTTTAATTTTTATTTGGAGATTTAGATATTAGAATTTCTAAAGATGAAAATATGATTAATTTGCAAAAGTTACAAAAGTTGAGTTCTATAGTTAAAAAGTATCTAGCAATCAAGAATAAGGGAGTAAATAGACTCAAGAGGCAAATAAACCATCCTTAGGAGTAATGGACGACAAAAGCCAACCACTTTTGATATTTTTAGACAAAATTATGGTTTATAATAGGCATTAGTGGGATTAGGTGAAGAGAAAAGCTAAAAAATTTCAGTGTTTCAAAATCTTCTCCTTCTCCCATATGGCATAAAACCCCTATTGTTGAGCAAAGGAAGTTAGGGTGAAGCTTTTCTCTTGATTGAGTGAAATTTTGAGGTTAGTTCTTAATGATTTTGGTTATTTTTGGTCTAAATTAGCTTAATCTAGCTAACCTAAGGGTTTATTTGTAAAAAAACCCTTGAATATTTAAGGTTTTACCATTAATGGTTAATGGATGATTAATTTCAAGAGTTAAATATAAGTACTTTGTTAAGTGATCTTTGTAATTTTGAAAGTTTAGGGACTAAATGGTTAAATGGAATGAGTAAATGAAATTATTATGATTTAGATGAAATTTGGGTTATTTATATGCATGTATGAACTAAATTTAGCATGAACCAATTTACTCTCTCATGAGTTATAGTTATATTGTGAGTTTTTATTTAATAACTTATTTATGCAAAATTTAGAATATTGTGGGTGATTTTGTAAAATTACCTTGAAAATGATTATAAATTGAATTATTCATTGAGACAGAAATTGTGTGTTAGCAAAAATAAAAATGTGGTTAGATCAAGAATCGCAATGCATGGAGGACATACGAGGCAAAGGAAAGGTCGTCAATTAGTTTCGGTTGGTTGAATCACTAAAAAAGTAAATTTCTAACTATGCCTATGTTTATTCAAATATTTATGAAATTGAGTTAATAATTTACATATGGATCATATTTAGTGGAAAGTAGATAATCTTATTTGAGGTATGAATGAGTGATTTGAAGAAATTACAATGGATTTAATAGAAGTCTTCAAACGTGATATTTCTATCTGAATAGCTGACTAGCATAAAAGTTCTAAACCGAGCTCCTGCATGTGTTGCGTACTCGGATTAAAGTGAGACACGGGTTTAGCTATGAGGAGCTAACCATTGTTGTTTATTACAACATTACCTAGCTCTAGCCAAGCTAGTATTATATGAACAGCCAATGGTTAAATCCGAAAGGAGAGCCTGATACAATTCATTCTGATTGTGTATAGCTGACGAGGTTAAACGTTATGTAATCACATTTGAATTACTTTTATAGGATCCATCTAAAATAATGAAAGTTAAGAGTATGAAGCTTCAAACGAATAAGTAATATTTCCTTAATTTATGGAAACATATCGAGTATTCGTTATACTTACCTTGTTCATTATGTTCTTTTATAGATTTTGAACTTTTGGACTACATGGGTTGGATCATTGGAGCATACATAACTCCTTGTGTCTACTATTCGATAGATTTTAATGTCCTAACTAATTTTTTCATGTACTTAGGATGTCTTTTTGTAAGAGTATAGATTAGTTTATGCTCTTGGATATTATATTCACCTTTACTCAAGTCATTATATATGTTGATGTATTTGAAATGATCTATTGGAATTGTAGAAATGATGTCTCGAATTGGGTAAACCTTGTTTGAATTGATATGCTTATATGCTTAATGAATTACGATTGTATGTAGCATTATTTGAATAATTGAATCATGTTTTAAATGTCTTGAGTATGTTTTAAGTCATGGTAAAGTTGTGGTAAAAATCAATTTAGGCACCTAGTCAATCATGTGATGTTTGAGCCTTGATTTTTGTCATTTTAGGCACACACGGCCTGCACATGGGCATGTGTCTTGAGTGTGTTGGTTGCAAGGCTCACATGGGCATATGGCCTAAGTCCGTATAGATACACGGGCTGACACACGTGCAGACACACGAACGTGTGGCCCAAGTCAGTATAAACACACGGCTTGGCACACGACCGTGTGAATTTTATAATTATGTGTAGTGGTCACATGGTCTGGCACATAGTTGTGTGACCCATTTTTGAAAACACACATGAGCAAGCACACGGACTGGCGCATGGTCGTGTGCCCCTATTTCACCAAAATTTCCAAACTTTTCCTAAACATTCTGTTTCGTTTCGGATTAGTTCTGAATTGTTTCTAAGATATTTTTATGTTCTTAAAAGTACGATTTAAGGTCAAATGTATGAGTTTGATACTAAATATGTGAATGTATGACTTAAGTTGAAATATTACTGTAATATGAGTTCAAATGTTTAATTTGACTGGTAATGCTCCTTAACCTTAATCCGGCGATGGAGGCGGGTAAGGGGTGTTACAATATACTTGACAAATCCTTAGATTCTTCTAATGAAGGAAGTTTAAATTCATATTTTTCAGGCAAAGTGACAAGATTTTTTTTGCACTATTCGATCATCAGAAAAGTCCTTACCCAATAATCTTACCTTATTTACTATGCCCTCCAACTTGTCAAAATAATCTTTAATGGTTTCTGTCTCCTTTATTTTCATCATTTCAAACTTCTAATCAGATTGTGTACCTGCATATTTTTTTCTTTCATTGCCTTGGTATTCTTTTTTGAGGTAGTCTCAAATTTCTTTTGCTGACCCCAAATTCATGATTCTTGTAAATATTTTGCTTGAAACAGTAGAGAAAAGACATGCTTTTGCTTTGGACTTCCTTGTCTTTTTCTCTTTGTGAGTCTTCAGTTGATTCATCGTTGGGTTTGCTAGCAAAGATGGAACATCATAGTCATTTTCTATTGCTTCTCAATGATCCATCGCATCAAGATAGACTGTCATTCTAACAACCCAAGCCTGATAGTTATTACCATAAAAAATTAGTAGAACAATATGAGAAAACGATGTTGTGTCAACTTTCATGTCTAAAACTTATATGTTTCTCTCAACTCACAGATCCCTTAAGATAAGAGCTTCAATGCCAATTGTTGGTATTTTAGAAACAATAAGGAACACAAAAAATGTGAAAAAAGATATATTGGAAGCATACTATAATCTGTTGTTTTGTTCAGATTATATAACAAAGAAAATAACAAAAACTTGTTAAATTTACTCCTAAAATCATGTGACAAAAATTAAAAATTAAAAATCCCTAAAGACGTGGTCTTCAAACCTATTATTAAGCAAGTCTAATCACATCTAGAAATTTGTCGAGGTTTATCCTAAATGTGATTTTTAAATAATTATTTAAAAATATTTTTTTTAGTATTTTTTTATTGTTTTTTAAATATTTGTTGATATGACATTTTGCCATGTTAGAATAATGTGCATGTGATCACTTGATCTACCAACCACGTCAACAAAATTTAATAATCAAACTTAATTAACTTTAACAAAGAGGTTTTATTGATTTTTTTTTATTTTTAAAGACTCAATTGAATATAAATTTTTCGTGAAAGCTTAATTTTTTTTTGTTGAGGATTTTTTTTATCATTAAACCTATTAAAAAAACATTTATAGTGTCATTACATGTATGGTGTTATATTTAATTAAATGTATTTTGAAAACAATGTTGTTACTAAATTTAAAAAATGAAATAAATTTCATAAATGATTTAAATTTTTATTATGCATTTCCTTAATAATGAACTTTGTGATTTGCTTCCGACTATTAAGATATGATGAGCTTCGTATAATATTATAGTGGCCCTTGAATAAAAGAATGGACAAATGGAATCTAATTTAGAGTGTATTATTAGATGAAAGTATAGTTATTAGAGTAGTAATTATTTTTTATATAATTATAAAAAAGTTTATTTTTTAGGCATATTAGTGATTTTTTATGTCATATTTAATCATATAAAATTAATTATATAATTACGTAATTTTAAATTTTTAAAAAATATAAAAAGTATTTGAGAAAAGATTCTTCAGACAAGTGATAAAAGTTAAAATTGAATCATCGTATATAATATATTTGTCTAAAACATCATTCACTAATATGATTCTAATAAAATTAGCAAAAAAATATATTTTTATCTAATTAAATATTTACTCTTTTTCATCGCCGGTTAATCATTGATCATATAAATACTATGTGATTTAGTTATTAGTATAAATAATTTATAATAAATACTATGTAATTTAATCAAATTTAAATGAAATTAATAAAATAATATATAATTATATTTTAAAAACAAACTATATGCTTTAAAATTAAAATACTATCTTTTATGTAAAAAAATAACTTTTTAAACTTAAATCATATTAATTTAATGGGACTCACTAATTATTATGATTTTCTTTTGTTGAATATACAAATACTTGAACTCGAGACTCTTAAAATAAATAATATCTTTTTTATCATTAAAATTACTCGTTAAATTCTATTGATTACTTAAACGTGTCATATATATGTAATTACAAATAATTACAATTAAATTCAGTTACATGACGAGGCTTTAGAAAGGGAATAGTCAAAAGAGGCAATAAACACCTCTGCTCTCATCTAGTAATGAGAATGGTGTCACCATCACATCTTTCGCTCTCAAAAACCTTATCTTTATTTTGAAGGAATTCAGTTGTAGGCTTTAATGGGAAAGTTGATGAGAGTGGGACCTAGACTTTGGGTGAATGAAGATATATATCTAATAACTTAACACCTTTTTTAATGCATATTCCAATTTTTCTTTTCTTTCTATTCATTTTGGTTTTGATATGATATGCCTGCGTTGGAATCTTGAATATGAGAGGTTGATGTTTATTTTAGGATGAATAAAATTTAAATAAGAAAAATAAAAATTCCGAATGGCAAAAATTTGAAGAGATGGAATAGGAAAGATACAAAAATAGAAAAATTGTTATGTTAAAAGGTTTAAATAGGAATCGTCTGATGATGTCTTTTTCTTTTTAACCTTGCAGGGTGTATCCCAACAAGAGAGAAAAACAGGAAAGCCAGTAGGAGTCGTCCTGTGCTATTGATTTGTGTTTGACGAATTTGAATTAAGTAAAAAAAACTTCAGTAACAAAATTTTTTTACTGGAGGAGAGTTGTAACACTTCTTCCAACGAAGTTTTAATGATGGATACTGATTAAAGAAGATATAAAGGGTAAGATAAGTTTCGATGGTGTATGGTATTAGAGTTTACGTAAAATGAGAATTTCTTGAGCACGCTTACGACGCATCTCTGTTGGCGAACATAAGGACTATCACATATATACAAAGAAGAATGTTTGACAAAGTAGTACTCGCCAAAAGCCCTTTGGGCGCATAAAACTAAGTAGGATTAACATAAAGAATGAGAATAAAGGTTTTATGTCAAGTTTCTAGGATAAACTAAGTAGGATTTATGGTTAAGTGAGATGACTTCTAAGGTACAAGCTTTCATCAACGGTATAATATACCTTGCAACTATGGCTCTGTGTCGGTTAAACCACAAGGTAAGCTAGTTAGGTACTAATTAGATGTAAATCAGCATAGTTATAAATAAAAGGGAAATACTTGATTAAATTTCTCGAGGGTTGAAGACTTTGAAAAGATAATTAAACAGAAAGGCAACACTTATCAAATTTCAGTAAGGCTATAAGTTATATAAGTAGATACGTTGGATAGGAAAAGAAGACCCTTCTCCACTCTTTTGAGTATTATTGTTTGGAGGAGCAGGAAGGGGGATTTCTTAATGCTAGAACCGAGACCTTGGACTTCATGAGTGATTTCTCCATGGCAAGGTAAGGTTTATAAACCTCTCTGTTAAGAAAACATAGGTCTGTAAGAATCCTCGAAAAAGATAGGATCCATTCGGGTTTATAGGTTAAAGAAAGGTTAAGGGTTAACATATGAGTCTTAATGGCATTCCTCTGTTCCATTAGGCAGTGGTTGCTGTAGTACCAAGCCGATTGATGGAACTGGAGTTAAGTTGCTACTTGTAACCACCAAATGCGTCCGTAGACCGACTCTTACATGTATATTTTGTAAGCTTTTGTGCTAAGTGCCCAAATCGTGAAAACTTAAACTAGTAAAGCAAAACACTGTGACTCTTATAAGGATAAGAATGATACACATGCATGAATGTGTCAAAAAGCACAATTGTGTCTTTCATGTGCAACTCACTACTTGAAGTTAAAGGAAAATGTGTCCATATGCCTAGAAATATGAATAAGTTTGTCGTTAAAGCATTTGTCAAGTAGGAGTCAGCATGTTAAGTCTATCCTGTCTTCGGAGTCGTTTAAAGAAGTCCACCGAGAATAAAAACACGAATCACTGATAAGGAAAAGTCTTTTATTATGTCAATCGAAGATCATATCGTGTAAGACTATAATTAGAGGGTTACAACATCATATGGAGAAGAAGACCATATCGTGCCATGTCATCATATGGAATATGTAAAGGACGGTTGGGTGAGTACCAAGCGATGAGGGGTAAACCTTGCAACAGCGAGTTTAGGTAAATCCCTTTAGTCAAAAACACCAATTTCCGTAAAAGTAAACCTTTGTGACTGTTTTCGTTTAAGAATTGCTTTTGTGGAAAATCTCTAATAAGGAATGTATTTGTGGTAATCTATAAGGAGACGCCTTTGTGATGCAACCAAGGAAAATGACTTTGTGACAATTTTTGTAAGAAAACCTTTCTAGTTGATTCTGTTAAAGGAATCTTCGTGGCTAATTTTTTTAAAGGAAGCCTTTTTGGCTATCTCTATTAAAGGAGCCTTCGTGGCTAATTCTGTTAAAGAAAGTCTTTCTGGCTATCTCTATTAAAAGACGCCTTCATGGCTAACTCTAAGGAATGACCCTCGTGGAAATCATCTGAAGATAATGCCTTTGGGCAAACTCTGAAAAATGGTGTACACAATAATTTGGAAAAGCATGACCAGTTTTGGAAGAATGGAGGTCTTGGAGAAATAATGAGCATGATGAATTTTAGAAGAAAGATCGGTCCTTAATGTTATGGCGAAGTCCTCACAACTATAAAGTTAAGGAGATGAATGTGGAAATTGAAAAAAGAAATTCCTAAATGAGTATTTAAGTAAAACGGGGGATTTCTCTCACTAAGTTCTTTTGAATTTACTCCTCTTTGTTTTATGTCTTAAGTAAAGGTTCTGCCATGGGTAGACCAAGGGAATGGTGAGGTGGGCACTTATGCATTCAGAACGGGTCGACACGGGCATGTTCAAGCCTTGAGAGTCACATAATAGATTAAGAGAATTATTTGTTAACCCACGAAGTATGTACAGAATGGGGAAATTATGTAAATGTAGTCAGTGCCATAATTTGAAGCAAATTTGAGTAGGATTATGTGATGTAAGCGTTGGTATGACTTTAGGACCGAATGTGAAAGTTTCATTACTTAAGTCACAAGAGACTAACTATACGTCCGAAGATGCGCTGCAAGTACCTCCAGGGCCAATTATGAGGGCAGGGGATAGGAAATTAAAGGAGCCACTCCATGTTCTCATATAAGCCATGCAAGCAGAACAATCCACATTACATTCTAAAGTAACTATGGAGCAATGACCTTGCAACGTTTTATTCGTTGCTTAATAAGTCGTTCTTCAAAATCTGCATTTACTTTAAATAACGAAGTTGTGTTTTCTATTTTTGTTTCTTTATTTGTTTTTATATTTTTGTTGCAATACCTAGTTTTTATGTTTGGCGTTTTGAGTTTTGAAATGTAGCTTTATTTTATTTTAGGGTACATTTGCGAGTTCTATCTTTAACTTTGGCGAATACCCTATTGCAACTTACTTGGCGAACTCCTAACTTGCCCAACCAATTGGCAAACTATACTTGAATTTGAGAACCATTACTACATATTTGGGTAAACCAAACTTGATATTGGCAAACTTTTCTTTGGGCGAATCCTATATTACACCAAGTTTATGAGCCTTTTAAGGTGGGAGCTGAACATGATCTTTAAAGGGAAATCTAGAATAACCATATTTATTTGTAACAAGTGACCTTTCGGTCAACCCCAAGCATATTAAAGTCCACCATTCATGGGAGAATAATTTGTCTCTTGAAGCAATCCTTAATCACTAAGCATGCATGCATAAGTAAATGAAACACCATGAGGCTGTTTGGTTAAAGAGAATTCATAGTACTACCTTATATCATCCTTAAATGTTAAAGAACATTTATGAACTTCATTAAAAGCTAAATATGGTCATTCATCTACTTTAGTGTCCTATATATAATTCAGTTATAGCATTTTGTAAGGAGTTAAATATTTGAATATATATAATTTGGAGAGATTTCTATTGAGTTCTTAAGAATAAACATTCTGAACTTATAAAAGCTTTGTCTTGTGGTGTTCATCCTTCATTTCTTTATACATCTTATTCCCATCTCATTATAGATAGTGGGTCAAGGTTTCTTCTTCATTTTTCCAAACTTTCGATACTTAAACAACTTTGTAGAAAACGGGTAATAATTATCTATGTCATTGGTTCCTTTTTGGGTCGTAAGTCTTATTTTAACTATTTTATTATTTTAAATATGTTTAGTTTGTTTTCAAGCACCAGTTTAGAAACAATCGGGCACAAAGTGATCTTGTGATCATCCAACGATTACAAGCTCACATCATTTGATATCAGAACTGGTATTTTAATCAAGTATCATTTTATTTTTTTCTCTTTACAAAATAAAAAAATTAAGAAAAAATCGTAAAATAATTATTGTGAAAAAAAGGAAAAGAAAATTTGAGATTCGAAAAAGAGTCTGGGAACCCTTTTAGAAAAATTTCAATTGATTCATGTTTTTTAGCCTATTTTACACATTTTGGTAAGTTTTTTACAATAGCGAAATTTTTTCGAGACATAAATTTTTGTTTTGCCCATTTAATCAAAACACCTCCTAAACATCATTTTAAGCCTTTTGAAATATCCCAAATTATTTTTCAAACCTACCATTTTGCTCACTTGTGTTACATTCTATAAATATTCACAAGGTCACGAGTTTTGCTAAGCTCATTCCAAGCGTTCTTCTAGAGCTTAAGAGGATTTTGAGTGAAAAAAGATAAGAGCTTGTGAGATCACTCGAGTGTTAAAAGCCTGAATTGTGTGCAAACATGATGAGTGATTTTTCTTTCTGAGTGAAAATCATGAGGTTTGTTTTGGTCAGGTACACATCTTACCATTTAAATTACTCTTTTGGTTACTAACTTTTCTATGTGTTTCAAACAATGTCTAATAAATAACGTGATAGAGGTGAAAGAGGTAGAGTTCCTAACCTTCAAATGCAAGCTATGATGCAAGAGTTGTGAAGGATGATGCAATAAGGGTTACATCATATTAGTGAACATGTTGATCGTATGAAAGAAAGGTCTCGAAGGGGAAGATCTCCAAGAACCCTTAGTGTACGAGAAGGTGAGGCATCCAATAGATCTGATAATGACGGATATTATGGTAATGATGATGAAAGTGCATCTGATCGTATCGTAAGGTGAAATAAACGAATGCCTAGAGAGAGATGAGATTGAGAGAGGGTTGATGTAACCTTGGAAATATCAAATTGAAAATTCTGGCATTCCAAGAGAGAAATGATCAATAGGCATATCTCGAGTGGGAGAAGAAGATTGAACTGGTGATTGATTGTCACAACTATTCCGAATTGAAAAAGGTAAAGTTGGTTTCCATTAAATTCACCGATTATGATATAATTTGGTGGGACCCACTAACCTTGTTTAAAAAAATGAAAAGCATTTGGTGGATACATGGCCCAACATGAAAGCCATAATGAGACAAAGGTTCTTTCCAAACTATTATCAAAGAGGCCTTTATCAAAAGCTTCAAACTCTTACCCAAAGGAACAAGAGTGTGGAGGATTATCACAAAGAGATGGAAATTGCAATGATTCGCGCCAATGTCGAGGAAGATCTTGAGGACACAATGGCAAGGTTTTTGGTGGGATTAAAATGAGAGACCGCCAATGTTGTTGAGTTGCAACATTATGTCGAATTAACCGGCATGGTTCACATGACCATAAAGGTGGAAAGACAACTTAAAAGAAAGGTAATTCAAGGGCGGTATACCATTTGGGTTTATCCTTAACGTGGAACCAAAATACAAGCAAAAGGGATGTAAGGCTTTAAGTGAAAGATAACCTTGGAACTTTTAAAGATAGCAAGAAAGATTTTGTTTAAGATAAAGGCATGGCAAAAACACCAACGAGATCGTCTCGAGATATCAAATGTTTTAAGTGCTTAGGGAGAAGGCACATTGTCAGCCAATGTCCTAATCGAAATGTGACGATTCTCAAGGACAATGGAGAGATTGAAATAGATGATATGCCACCATTGGAAGATGCTGAAGTCGAATATCTGGATGAAGGTGAGCTGCTTGTAACTAAACGAGCATTAAGCACACAAGCTAGGGAAGAGGAAGAGTAAATTGAGAATATATTTCACACTCGTTGCCACATCAAGGGAAAAGTATGTTGCATGATTATAGATGGAGGTAGTTGAACAAACGTAGCAAATTCAACTTTGGTGGAAAATCTTGGACTAGCCATGACTAAGCACTTGCAACCAAAGAAATTACAATGGTTGAATGATGGAGGTGAAATCAAGATGGTAAAACAAGTGTTAGTGTCCTTTACCATTGGAAGGTACAATGATGAGGTGTTATGTGACGTTGTTCCCATGTATGTGGGGCACATTGTACTCTGACATTCATTGCAATATGATCAAAGAGTTATTCACAAAGGTTTCACCAATTCCTATTCTTTCAAATTCAACGAAAAACCCATCACACTTATTCCCATGACGCCGAAACAAGTTTATGAGGACCAAATACATTTGAAGGAAAAGAGTAAAAAAACAAAAACAAAAGTGATTGAGGTAGAATCAAAGAGAAAGAGAGGGAAAATGAGAGAATTCGAGAAAATAGAACAAGAAAATGAGCGCGAGAGAAAAGAAAAAGAGAGAGAAAGAAAAAGAAAAATAGGTGGTAAGAAAAGAGAGTAAAGCAAAAAAGAAGTTGAATTTTATGCCAAGAGTGGGGATGTTGAGAAAGCTTTTCTAACTCACCAACAACTACTTGTACTTTTGTACAAGGAAGCATATTTTAACACTAACAAATTTGATGAGAATCTTCCTAATGCGATTATTTCCTTTTATAGGATTTTTAAGATGTATTTCATGAAGAGATTCTCGATGGATTACCATCCCTAAGGGGAATCGAACATCGAACCGGCTTCATTACAAAATCTACAATTCCGAACTATCTTGCTTTTCAAACTAACACAGGAGAAGACCAAGGAGTTATGACATCAAATTTGCAAGCTTATGAATAAAAGTTATGTGCGAGAAAGTCTAAGTCCATGTTTTGTTCATATTTTACTCGTTCCAAAGAAGGATGTAACTTGGTAGATGTGTATCGACTATTACGTTATAAATGATATCACGGTAAAGTATCGACACCCTATTCCTCAATTAGATGATATGTTCGATGAAGTATATGGATCAAGCATTTTTAACAAAATTGATCTTAAAAGTAGATATCACCAAATTTGAATGCAAGAAGGTGATGAGTCGAAGGTCGCTTTTAAGACAAAACATGGTTTGTATGAATGGTTAGTAATGCCATTTGTCTTAACCAACACACTTAGCACATTTATGAGACTTATGAATCATGTTTTGCGAGCATTCATTGAAAGGTTTTGTGTAGTTTAGTTTGATGATATATTAATTTACAACAATAATATAAAAGAGCATGTTATTCATTTGAAGATTGTTTTGGAATTACTGCAAAAAGAGAAATTGTATGCTAATTTTAAGAAATGTTATTTTTGTACTGATACACTAATATTTTTAGGTTTCATCGATAGCTCAAAAGGAATTTAAGTGGACGATGCAAAGGTTCGTGTAATCAACGATTAGCCAATACCCACGATTGTAAGTAATGTTAGAAGATTCCATGGTCTTGTTAGCTTCTACCGTAGGTCTGTTAATGATTTTAGTAGCATAGTTGCTCTTTTGACTGAAATCATTAAGAGAAACTGGGATTTAAATGGGAAGAGGCACAAGAAAAAGCTTTTAATTTAAATGGGAAGAGGCACAAGAAAAAGCTTTTAATTTACTTAAGTAAAAGTTGATTAATGCACCATTACTTACCTTACCAGATGTTGCTAAAACTTTTGAAATAGATTGTGATGCATTAGGAATAGGTATTGGAGTAGTTTTGATGCAAGAAGGAGAACAAACCATGTACTTTAGTAAGAAATTGAGGAGCCACATTGAACTATCCTACTTACGATAATGAGTTACATGCTTTTGTTGGAGAATTAGAGACTTGACAACATTATCTTTGGTTGAAAGAATTTGTGATCTGCACCGATCACAAATCTCTTAAGCATTTCAAAAGCCAACACAAACTCAACAAGCGACATGCCAAGTGGGTAGCATTTATTGAAACTTTCCCTTATATCATTAAATACAAGCAAGGTAAGGAAAATATAGTTGTCGACTCATCGTCTTGACGGTATGTATTGCTTTCTAAGTTGCTTGGATTTAAGCACATAAAGGACTTATATGAACTTGACTTTGATTTTAGGAATATCTTTAAAGCTTGTGAAAAAAGAAGCTTTTGGTAAGTTTTTCAAGCATGATGAATTTCTTTTTCAAGAAAATAAGCTTTGTGTACCAAAGAGTTTTTTCGGGACTTACTTGTAAAAGAAACCCACGGGGTGGCTTAATGGGACATTTTGGATTTGCTAAGACTCTAGATGTTTTACAAGAACATTTTTTTTGGCCACATATGAGACGAGACATTGAGCATTTTTGTCAAAATTCTATTGTTTGCAAGAAGACTAAATCGCGAGTAAACCCCCATGGTACACCCCATTACATATACTTATGAAAACTTGGATAAATATTTCAATGGATTTTGTGTTAGGATTACCAAGGTCTAGTAGTTGGAAAGATTCTTTTTTTTTTGTTATGGATCGTTTTTCTAAAATGGATCATTTTATACCCTGCTGAAACATTGATGATGTTAAGAATATTATTAATTTATTTTTCGGGGAAACTGTCAAACTACATGGACTTCCAAAAAGTATTGTGTCAAATTGAGATGCTAAGTTTTGAGCTACTTTTGGAAATTCTTATGGGGTAAGTTAGGCACTAAATTGTTGTTCTCCATTACATGTCATCCCAATCTTACGGACAAATCGAAGTTGTAAACTGAACATTGTTAACACTGCTTCGAGCTATCATTCGAAGAAATTTAAAGACGTGGGAGAAGTGTTTACCACATGTCGAATTTGCATACAATCGGAGCGTGCATTCTTCCACTTGATTTTCTCCTTTTGAGATAGCGTATGGTTTCAATCCTCTTACTCCTTTAGATTTAATTCATTTTCCTACTAACGAACTTGTTAATTTAGATGGAAAAGAAAGGCTGAATTTGTTCAATCATTAAAAGGTTCGAGATAATATTAAAAAGAGGACAAAGTAATATGTAGAACATGCTAATAAGGGTAGAAAGAAAGTCATATTCGAACCAAGAGATTTAGTTTGGGTACATATGCGAAAGGAACAGTTTCCTACCTAACGGAGATTTAAACTCCTTCCAAAAGGAGATGGTCATTTTCTCAAGTCTTAGAAAAATTAACGATGACTCTTATAAGATAGATCACCTAAGTGAGTACAATGTTAGTGCGAGTTTTAATGTATTTGATCTATCAACCTTTTATCTAGATGGTGATTTAAGGACAAATCTTTTCAAATAAGGAGGGGATAATGTGAGCATGGTTATAACTTTAGGATCGAATGTGAAAGTTTCATTACTTAAGTCACAAGATACTAACTATGAGTTCGGAGATGCACTCCAAGTACCTACAGGGTCAAACAAGGGAAAGGGTTAGGAAATTAAAGGAGGTGCTCCATGTTCTCATACAAGCCATTCGGGTTGAACAATCTACATTACATTTTGGACTAACTATGGAGCAACGACCTTGCAACGTTTTATTTGTTGCTCAATAAGCCTTTTTTTCAAATTTAGATTTACTTTAAATAAAGAAGTTGTGTTTTCTATATTTGTTTCTTTATTTATTTTTATATTTTCATTGTAATACTTAGTTTATGTGTTTGGCATTTTGTGAAATGTATAGCTCTATTTTGTTTTAGGGTACATTAGGCAAGTTCTATCTTTGACTTTGGCGAACTCTTAACTCATCCAATCAATTAGCAGACTATACTTGAATTTGGTGATCCCTTACTACATCTTTGGGCAAACAATATTTGATATTTATGAACTCTTTTTTGGTCGGATCGTATATTACAATGAGTTCATGAGCGTTTTAAGGTGAGAGCTAAACATAACCTTTGGAGGGAATTCTAGAAGTAACATATTTATGTGTAACAATTGACCTTTCGGTCAACCCCATGCACATTAAAGACCACCGTTCAACATGGGAGAAGAATGTGTCTCTTGAAGAAATCTTTAATCGCTAAGCATGCATGCACAGGTAGAAGAAACACCATGAGGTTGGTCAGTTAAAAAGAATTCATAATGCTACTTTATATCATCCTTAAATATTAAAGAACATTTATGAAATTCATTAAAAGTCGAATATGGCCATTAATCTTCATTAGTGTCCAATATATAGTTTGGTTATGGCATTCTGTAAGGAGTTGAATATATATATATATATATATATATATATATATATATATAATTTGGAGAGATTTTTCTTGAGTTCTTAAGAACAATCATTCTAAACTTATCAAGGCTTTGTTTTATGGCGGTCAGCCTTCATTTCTTTATACCTCTGGTTCCTATCTCATTATAGATAGTGGGTCAAGGTTCTTTATTTTTCCAAACTTTTGATACTTAAACAACTTTGTAGGAAACGGGTCACGATTGTCTATATCATCAATTCCTTTTTGGGTTTGTTTTCGAGTCGGAAGTCTTATCTTAACTATTTTATTATTTTAAATCTATTTAGTTTGTTCTCAAGCACTTGTTTAGAAACGATCGGGCACAAAAGTGATCTTGTGATCATCCAACAATTAAGAGCTCACATCACTATGTCATTAACTATACATCCGAATGTAAGATTTCACCAACTGCAAAGATGTGTTTAATGTTTATTTCATAGAGCTTGTACCCCGAGGCACATTAAAGCATTCCAACAACAACACATGCCCCGAGCATCACGAGTTTTTGAGATATGCAATAAAAGTGGATATTTTTGGGAGAGAAAATGTTCCCCTGCAACGGCGTTTTCAGCAAGCTAATAATGTATGAAATTTATCTCGAGAATCATAGGTTGTTAGGGGCTCAGTGGTAAAAGCAATCAACTTGGGTGAGGGTTGAAACACCTAAAGAGAAAATGTCCCCTACAGAAGGCGTTTTAACCTAACATGGTAATGAAAACACATCCTGCAAGAAGCATTTTCACTGCCATGTCAGGTGAAAATGCCCCTTGTATGGAGCGTTCTCTTTGGTCATTTCAACGACCAAGCCAACTTCATTGCTTTTGCCTTTGAGCCCAACCCAAAATTCCCAAGATAAATTTCATACATTGCAACTCGAGATTCTCGAGTTATATTAAAAAAAATCCCTTTTACCCCACCTCATCCCTTATATAAATGGTCATTCTCATCCCCTACTCCAACATATCTCAGTCTCATTTAAATTTTTTTTTCTTTTTCTTACGTGTTGAAATTTTCGGGTTTAAATATTTAGGCTCTATTTGTTCACTTGTAAAATGTTTTACGGAAAACATTTTCATTATTTTCCACTGTTTGTTTGGTGGAAAATAAATGCTCACTGTAAAACCATTTACAAAATGTGAGAAAAGGGAGGCTAATTTTAGGAAAATGTCTTACCCTTTTGATTTTGGTAAGACATTTTCCAAAGTTTCTCTTCACCAACAAACAAAGCTCCCATTTAGAGGAAGAAAGAAACACGGCGTCTTTGTCCTCTCAAACCCAAAACTCTTTTCTTCTTCTTCTTCTTCTTCTTCTTCTTCTTTATCTCTCTAAGTTTTTTTTTCATCTTTTGATCTTTGTTTCTTGCATTTATTCTTTATAATCTAAGTTTTGGGTCTTTTTATTTTCTTAAAAGAATCTGATTTGGTTCCTTTTGTTGGTGGGTTTTTGTTTTTGTTGTATTGTGTTTATTTACAATCTATAAAATGGGTTAATCTTTTTTATTTGTTCTTTATATCAAAATTTTATTTTTCTTTTATTTATTTACAGTAAAGGCTAATGATGGCAGCGACACTGATACTTTCATGTTCGAGAGCCCTAGTAAGTTTTCTATTTCCCTGGGTTTTTACGGGTTGTTTAGTGTTTTGCTTAAGTTTAAGGTTTATGGGATTTATTGTTAGTTTAGTATTTTTGGGTGTTTAACAATTTCGACTTTTTTATGTTAGAAATTGTGTCATCTGTTTGGTTGTTAGGATTTGGTGGAAAGCTAAAAGGAGCTATATAAACTATGAAAATATTATTTATTTTCACTAGTCATGAAGATTGATAAACTCGTTTGTGATTGTTCAATTGTAATGAGATCACTCTCCTCAATCTTTGTATCAATGACTTGTTGATATGTTTGTTATAAGATTGAGCTGATATCTAGTGTTAATTTCTTTATACATGTGCTAATGGATTAAAGTCAAAGACAAGATATCAAATTTTGATATGAAGCTCATGGATATTGATAGTGAACACCTTAGGATCCCAAAAGCAAAGTGCCATGCTATTGTTAGAATGCCTTCAGCTGAATTTGCAAGGATTTGCAAAGATCTTGCATGCATTGGTAACACTGGTACTGCTTCAATATTTTAGCATTCTATAAATTTGAGGAGCTTTCGATTTGGTTTGAGTTTCAATTGGTGTGGATTAAGAGATGTTCAGCTAGTTGATTGGTGATTCTGTTTGTCTAACATAAGAGAATCATATATAAACCAAGTAAACTTAATCTTTAATGTTTCAGTACATGCAAATATATCATAGAAAACTTTCAATTGTTATACTCTTCTCAATTTGTATAATGCACTGAAAGCTTAAGCAGAGTAAGTGATCAGATTTGTTCCAGTTAGAAGATTGCAATATGTTGATACAAATATTAGCAATAGATTTAAGTATTGGAGTGTATTATTCACCCCTGGATAAAGTAGTGGAAACTTTCACCAGTTTTTAAGTATTGAAGATTCCCTATTGAAAACTTATGTAAAGGGAAAGGGCCTAGGCTTAGTGTTTGATGAATAAAATTCTAATAGCATGAATGTCTTTTGATAAAGCTTGCTACAATTGGCACTCTCAAGGTAATTACTTTTGAATTATTTTTAGGAAGAGATCGAGGAAGTTTTAAAGTTGGCAAAGCACAACAAAGGATGCCATTGTAAGAAATATGGGCCCTTGTTTAAGTATATCATTAAAGTTTTTGCTATTAAGTAAAGTATATCATTAAAGTTTTTGCTGCTTAGGTGTTCATTTAGGTTAGAGTTCTATTTTGACAATTAAGGATGTTTTAAAGAGTTGCGAAGTGTAAACTAAGCTTTGATTATTTATTTTTCTCTTGTACTGTATTGTTAGCTCAGGCATCTATTTTCCATTTACTCTTTATTTTTTGTTTTTTATTAGTTGTTCTTTTTTCCTTTTTTATGCTTATAAAAATAGTAAAACAATCATAAAAGTAAAATTGTAGGAATGCTAATTGTATGGGATAAAGGAGAGTTCTTAACTAGTAAAAGTAGGACTAATAATAAGAATTTTTTGGTGGTTGAGGTGGAGTAAAGAAAACTTTAATGCTACTATATGTAATGTATAAGATACAGAAGCAACTTCCTGCCCTTAAAATTCCACTAAAAGCTAGATTATCTTTTAGTCAAATGTTATGGTTGTGCAATTTCTGTTTCTAGGTTGGTTCATCATAATATTTTGAGCCTTATATATATATAATATTGGCATGTTTTTTAGTCTTATAAAGACAATAAAACATATTTTCTTAGACCTAATTTTCATGTTCTATCTTATGTAGGTTACTAGTGTTGAAGAAATGCTTTCTCCAGAAGCATAGATTTTGCTCTATGCTAGACAGAGCATAATTTTCAATTGTAATAGAACTATTCTCTTGTAAACAAACCATCTGATGTGGAGAGTATTTTCTCATGTGCAATTGAAGTGTTGTTGCTAAGTTCAAAGAACCAAATGTTGTGTATTTGATTAAAGCATCACACATAGTTTATCATTTCAAAATTTGATAAAAAAAAATAGAAATTAAAATTGAAATTTAGCCTAGAAATAGAAATTGCACTACCATAACATTTATAAAAAATAAAACATTGTAATATATATACACAAAAACATTGCAAAATGTAATTCTATAGTAGTAAAATAAACTCAATAAAAAAAAGATAAAAAGTCAAGAAAATTTCAAATATACGTTTGTTTTTATTGAAAACAATTTTTTTGAAATATTTTTAAGAAATATGCCAAACAACAGAAAATATTTTACATAGATTCATCCAAACACCGGAAAATATTAATTTATTCAAAAAAATAAGTCATTTTCCAAAAATCATTTTTCAGAAGCCATTTTCATTGAAACAAACGAAGCTTTTTTTTCTTTCCGGCTTTTAGGGAGACATAGTCATAGTTTTAAGTTGTATTTGGGTTCATGGTGATGTTGTGAAGCTCGGTAACTTACAAATTTCACCTGTCGTGTGAGCATGAAGCCATTACTTGAGAATCGAGATCGGATTACAACTCGATATCCAAGTTGGCGGTGATTATACCGTCTCGAGTTGAAGTGTAACTAAGGCTTCAAGTTTACAAAGGTTATGTTGTCAAAGTATGAAGCATAATTGGGACCCTAGTTGACGGTTGTTGTGTGGGCACAACAACAAGTATCTCTTTGTCAAAGGAGCATGCGTTATAAAATCCATACGAAAGTGCAAGGAAGGAAAATGCAAGGGTCTTCCAGTATAATCAAGTAATTCGTGTTGTCCATATCCACCAAAGGCGGTGACCTTGTTAGTATAACATGTTACACCCCAATTTTGTCACAGGTTATAGTAACGGGATCACAACCTTCGGTGGTGATAGATAAAACGAATTACTTGATTATACTGGAAGGCCTCTGCGTTTTCCTTCCTTGCACTTCCGTATGGGTTTTATAAAGCATACTCCTCTAACGAAGAGAAACTCGTTGTCGTGCTCACATAACCACTGTCAACTCGAGACCCATTTATGCTCCATCCCTTAAGAGTATAACCTTTGTAAACTTGAAGTCCTAGTTACACTTCAACTCGAGATCATATAATCACTGCCAACTGGGACCATGAGTTGTAATGCGATCCAGCTTCCCAGGTGATGGCTCAATACATGGTAGATGAAATTTGTAGGTCACTTAACTCCACGACACCACCGTAAATTCAAACATACCTTAAAACTATAACAATATCTATATCAAATACAGACAAAAAATAAATCTACAAACTTCTAATTTCTAACTGCAAAAAAAAAAAAATAACAAAATGAAAACGCTTCCTACAAAATGTGTTTTTATTTCTCTCCAAAAATAACGTAAATCGATAAATTTTGAAAATTTAAGCAAACATATTTGTATAAATTAGCCTAACTTACATATCTCACATTTCCCACCTAAACCAGAATAATTTGTTTTTGTTGATGATGAAGAAAAATGATGACATTTCTTATTTTCTTTCACCTTAATTTTAATCTACAAAATTGATTTTATCTTCACTTTTTCACTCACCTTTTAGTTTTCTACATTTTCAAGAATATTGAAAAAAGAGATAAAAAGATGAGAAAATGGAAGAATAAAATAAGTAAAAAATGTAAAATCTATATTTGTTATATTTTTTGTTGATGTATTAAATAACTATAGTAGATGGTAAATAATAAATCTGGTCTCCTCAATATTACAATAATTGAAACAAATTAATTTGTAGGGGGGTAAATGAGAATGTCGTGAAGTCTTATGGCGTTGCAGATTAGATAGGACTTAGGAGGTCGGAGCTTTTGGTGGGTTTGCTATTTGTTTCCCTAAACAATTTAGATGTCACATAATTGCGCCACTTGTGATTTTAAATATAAAATGAAAAAGGCCCAGCCAAGTCCTTTTCTTTCCTTTGTTTTTCCTTGTAAATTATATCTTTTTCTCCGTTAAGAAACTGGAATCCGATCCATTTCTCTTCTCTTCTCATTTCTTCCTACGCGTCACTTAATTCCCTATTAATATGATCCTTAACATTTGTAATTAATTAGTTTTTTTTTTTCTCTTAAAAGGGTTCCGTATATTCAAGGGGGTTATCTTCTACGTCCAGGCCTAAAATTATCCCTCTCATTTCAAATTATCCAGTATAAACAAATGAATACCGCCAACCATTTCGTCCAATTCCGATACCTGCATAATAAAAAAGTGAAGAATATTAAAATCAAATTATAAGCATTAGAATTAAGAAAATAATAAATAAAGGAATTAAAAATGAACCGTAAAAATAAATTACTGGAAATATTTGAAAACGGTGAATGGCAGGAAGAAAATAAAACAAACGGAAGCAACTGCTGGAATGGAAAACGGGAAAAAAATCTATGACGAAATAGAAAAAGAACTTCAATCGAATGGAACGGTGTTTGCAGAGCTAATCCGACGGAAGAAACAAGAATTATAACGAATCATTGTGGAGATCTGGAATGGAATTTTTGAGTAAGAGTTAATTTGATTAGATTGAATTAGATTAGTGATTTTTGGAGAGATTTTAAAAGTTTGTTTTTAGTCCAAAAGCTCCTCAAATTTGCCATTGGCTGCAATATGAGTGTTTTTACACCAACAAACTATATGCTAATTTCTTCCTCGAATTTTAAGGTTTCGGTCACCGAGACAATACTTGCTCAAATCCGTCGGAATCCTTCGTCCGAATCTCAAACATCGTCGCCGGAATCTGACTTCATCACCATCGACAGCGGCGTTACTCCGAAGCTCGATCTCAGATCACCGAAAAATATCGGAGACGACCTAAAAGCGTTAAAAGATTACACATACCGCATACGAAACCTTCATAAGTTTTCGGCTTTTGACATCACGGATAGCCGGCTAGGCCTAGGATGGAAAGCTTCACGGCGACGCTGCTGGTGAGAGGAAGGTCTAATCAAAGCCGACAAAGCTCTCCTAACCAGATCTCCTTCCACACCACCGATTCTCACGAGCGAGTTCGTCATCGCAGATCTACGCGCGTTAAGCCGATTACTCGGCGCGTAACCTGTCCCGGCGTGCGAACTATTGAAGCTCTTATGAAGACTGCAACGGAACGATCCCGGATGCGTTGTGGGTGAACACATGCAAGTCCGCTTCGTCTGTTTGTTCTGTAAATTCTTCAACGCCTTAGTGTTTCTCCGGACGGTGGTAATTGAACGGTTCGGTGAAATCGGACGGTTGTCGAGCGAGAACCGCACAGATGACGCTGATGAAGAGTTTCTGTGCAGATTAACACGTGGTGGAGAAGTAGATCTGTGTTGATTGAAGAAAGTTGAACGTGAAGAGAAACCTGAACTGGAATAGGCAAAAGCGGAGGAGGAAGAAGACGGAGAGTGTGACTGCGAAGCGTAGAAAGAAGTTAAGCGGGAAGATGGGGAATGAGATCGGAGAACCGGACCGCTAGACCTTCTAGAAAAAGCCGCCATTTTTTATTGAGCTGTTACAGAAGAGATAGAAGAGAAAAGAGCTGTTTTTTGAAATTCTAAAAAGCAGTGTTTGGGTGTTTAGTTGGGCAAACCTAGCTTCACTCGAGCCATGTATTTATAGGGTGGGAGGGTGTTTGGGAATTTGACGATATTTTCGAACTTGGGATTCTAAATTCTTGGCTTTTGAGCTTCTGCCCCTAAACTTTTCTTTATTTATTTTCATTCCGCTTTCATTATTATTACTATTGTTGTCGCTCACACGTCACTGTTTTCCTCTCATTTTCCTATTGATGATTTTTCTTTTTAAAAAGTAAAATTGTTTAGAATATTCACTTGGTTTAATTATTAAAAATATTTATTATTTTAAATATGATTTAAGTTATACTTCATAAAAAATAAAAAAAAATTTGTTTATAGTAAATACACTATATATATATATTTGATAGTTGTAAAAGGTATATAATTTTTTTAAATTCAATAAAATATTAAATTAAATTTTAAATATATATCAATAAACTTTAACTAATAGTAAATTTAGAATTAAGAGAGATCATGCAGATAGAGTTTAGCTTAAACTTTTTCTTCTAATCTATAAATTAAGAGTTATGGGTTATAAAAAATGATATTATTTTAATGAATAAATATTATCATAAATTAACATTTTCATTAGAATTTGAAATTTAAAAAAATGAATTTAAGCATCAAAATAGTGTATACTTGTGTAAATACATGAAACATATTTTGTTTGATAAAATGCGTGTAAATTAACTCACATTCATTTTCCCCAATCATTTTCTAAAAATTATAAATCATTTTGTATATTTATTTACAAATTTTATCTCAAGCGTATACGTGTAAAAATTATAAGTATAGAATATAAATATTTGTTTAAAAATAATATACAATAGATAATGAGGGTTTTTTATCCAAATATTACAAAAAAAATAATAATTAATAACTAAAATAGTACCCTCAAATTATTATTTATCAAAATGATATGTTTAGTTAAGTGGACGGACTCTAAGTGGCGGGATTAAAGGGTATTTTTGACACGTATTTTTTTTAATTTTTTTTTATTTTTATATATTTAAAAATAAAAAATATTATTTTATTAGTTGAGAGACTTAAAGTGGCGACACTCAGGATTTTTTTCAGAAAAATACGAGAAAAATAGGACAAAAAAATTCCTGACACCCAGTAGAGGAACACGAAGTGGCAGCACCAATGGAGGGTTATCAAGTGGCGGCACTAAGGGGTGTTTTGCCACTTGGCAGCACCCCATTGTGTCTCGTGTGTGTGTTTATTTTATTTTATTTGTGAAAATAAATTTGAGTGGTTGAGAATTTTTAGGGTTTGTGATAAAAATTAAATGAAATAAAATTTTTGTTATAAAATAGGAAAGGGTTCGTGTTCTTCCACTGGGTGTCAGATATTTTTTTGTCATATTTTTCTGAAAAAAAACCCCTGAGTGCCGCCACTTTTAAGTCCCTCCACTAATAAAATAATATTTTTTTATTTTTAAATATAAAAAATAATAAAAAAATTAAAAAAAAACACGTGTCAAAAATACCCCTTAATGCTGCTACTTAGAGTTCTTCCACTTAACTAAACATACCATTTTGGTAAATAATAATTTGGGGATACCATTTTGGTTATTAATTATTTTTTTTGTAATATTTGGGTAAAAAACCCAGATAATGAAAAGTATGATTTGAAATTAATTAAAAATAGCATATGAAACATGTACGTTATTAAAATTAAAAAATTAGATTAAATTATTTATCATGGTATTGTCATCAGTTTTGAATCGATGTCGAATTAATTTGTGACACTAATTCGATCAAATACATTTTTAATATATACAACTAATTGATGTAATAAAATTTGCATAATAAAATTAAAATATATAAAAATATCAAAATCAAAATTTAATTGAGTGATAAATTAAAAGTTTTACTAATGCAATTGACATGAGTTTAAATCTCACAATATACATATAATTTTCCTTTTTTTTTTTGCAATTTTAAAGTAAAAAAATTAAAATACCTTCGAGAAATATTAATTATTTTAATTATGAAAGGATATATTTGTAATTTGATTGAAAATAACTCCAATTCAACAAGAAATTTTTTTTGTGAATTATAATAACAGGATAAAACCCAAACAACAAACACGATTAGTGCGATTCGAATCCAAACCACACTTGAAAAGGTAAACACTTTTAACCATCAAACCATCATATAGGGTTGAATTCAATCAAAAATTTTTTTTTGGTGAATTACAATAACAGAACAATATCCAAACAATAAATATAATTAACGCAACTAAAATTTAAATCATATCTGAAACAATAAAATCACATGGGTTTCAATTCAATCAGATATTTTATTTATTGTATATACGTATAATTATACTTTTAGTCAAATTCATATGTAAAATTATATTGAAGCTTAATTAATATGAGTGGGGAGTAAATGAGAAAGTGGAAGGAGTGACAGGTGGAACAGAGTTAAAGACGAAAGAGCTGACCAGAGTAGGGATAGGGTTGGGGTTAGGTTAGGTGGGGGGTTAAGAAGCAAATGGTTTTGGCAAATTGGAATTCCAATTCAACCGACGGATTGAGAGAAAGCTATGGGCACTGTCCGAGTGTGTCTTCACTCACCACCAACACTACCATTATTACAATTTAATTTCAAATAGAATAAACGGAAACAGACCGTTTTCATCGGTAAAACCTGACAGCTTTATGAAATTGATGCATTAGCTGTAATAATGTGAGTCTTAAATCATGTCTTAGTTCACGATTGGGGTTTTTCTCGTAGCAAGTGAACAGGAAATCTCTATTGATTTGGGGATCCAAATTGTTTCTTTGAAACAGTGATTTGGTGAAAAATTATATAAAAATATGATTTTAAATTTTTTATTTTTTTATAATAAAATAATAAATCAGATTTTGCCTCCTTATTTTTAATTTTTTCAGGAAGAAAAAACTGAAAATCAAAAAAAAAATCTGATTTATTATTTTTCTATTGAAAAAAAATAGAGATAATATGAAATTATAATTTTATATAATTTTTTTTTAGTGATTTGGTGTAAAAATTATCTGTTCCCTACCATACTTAATACTAATCATTTTGAGAGAAATTTGGATTTAACATTATTTTTTGTACAAAAAGAATGGGAGAAGTGATTCAAACAACATTAAAAAAAAACCCACATTTTAACCAAAAACATTTAAAACAAAAAAAATCACACTTTGTAAAAAAAAAATCACCATTTGTGAAGAATTGTTGGGTGAAATAAAATTCTAGAGAAAAAGCTTAAATTAATTATCAACTCTAAGTAAGTAAACAATTTTTATGATTGTAAATTTTATTTTGAATATTTTTTAATAAATTATAATAATAGGGCAAAATTCGAACAATAAACGTGACTAACGCAACTTGAACTTAGGTCACACTTAGAAAGATGAATATCGTTGACTATTAAGCCATCACATGAGGTTCTTAGTTTGAATTTATTATATTTCAAATGTTTGACAATATTTTTTTAAGATTTGAATAGCAGATAAGAAAGCATTGGAAAAAAATGTAAGTTAAACTGTCACGTAAATTTAGCTGGTATAAGAATGATTATAAATTTTTGAAAATGTTAAGTGTGTTAGATATATTCCTGATAATATTTAGCATAAATTTCTATTGTGTAGTATTGTTTGGTTTAGTACATGATAGGTGTTATAAATTTTTGTATATGTTTCGTAAAAAAATTACAATGTCTAATAAATAGTTGCAGTAATCTTTTGAATATTTCATGTAGAATAATGGTTAGGTTAATTCATACTCCAAAATGAATTAGAAATCAACCTCAAAGAGAAATTGATAGAGAAATTAAGAAATTATAGAATGAACCCAAACAATGATTATGTTGTTTCTCATACATCACAATGAACCTTATCATGCAAAAGTTAATTTGGTTGTTTGTCTTGGTATTAGGGATGATGTTCAAAAATATCATTTTTAAGGGAAATATATAAAATATATAGTTAGGCTCGATAGATGTTTGATATTAATAACTAGGAAGTAGAAGAAAGAAATTTATATGAAATGTTAATCAAGGAGTTTGTTAAGGGAATTGCAAAAGATGGTGCTAAGAGAACAATCCAACTTTTTACGGGTAACCATATCCATAAGAGCATACGAGATACTCCAAGAAAAATGTAAATGCCTAGTATATACAACCTATTTTTGCATAGAGAACAATCCATATCTATTTTTGCACATTGAAAGGAGATACAACCTAAGAAAAATGTAAATGCCTAGTATATACAGTTTTATGCAGTTGTTGTAACACACTTTGCTCGACCCAATCGTTGGGTTCAAGCTACATGATGCTGCATTCGTTGTTGAAGCAATTACAATAAATTTCAATACATTTCAATAGATACAACATGCTTACTTGTATTAAACACATTCAAATTTGACGTAAAATCATTTTTGAGTCTCATACGAGCCTACGAAAGCTCTATTGCTAACCTAATGCTGAATTAAGACTAAATTGTAAAGTTTTCAAACTTGTGAGCTGATGTTTCGACATCATGACTTCCACATTGCGACATAATCAATCAGTAAGTGATGTTGCGACTTCAAACATCTCAACATCGTAATCACTCATTATCGATCTATGTCACAACTTTGAGGACTTGAGGTTGCAACGTAATACCCAAAACCCGAAACTATAGCCGGTTAGGGTCCCGATGTCCTTTCGATAATCTATCATAGTTTATCTCATGCTACGGTTCCATTTGACCATACTTTAATATAGTAATGCAATAAGCACGACATGAATCATCAATTGAAAATTTACATAACTTGGAAAGGGCAAAAATGTCATTTTCCATGATTTTTGGAGACTTCTACCAATACTTGTTAGACAAGTATTGATAATAGTTAAGTCAGTAAGCAATTTAGTAATAGTGCAGACTTCTACCGATACTTGTGATAGTTCTACCGATACAAGTGTAACTTCTACCGAAACAAGTCCTGCTTCTATTGATACCAAAAACCCCAAAGAGCTAGGAAGTCTTACCCTTGCAACTTCAACAGATACAAGCTTCCTAACTACCGATACAATCATACAAAGAACTACCGATACAGCCAAAGTCAATAAACAACCTCTCTCCTACCCTGTACTTGTATCAATACATGCAAGAGTTCTACCGAAACAAGTATGCAAAATTCTAATATTCACACAAGTTTATTCACAGAACTTTATTTCATAGAGATAAGGTGTAAAATGGACAACACATTGTGTTCGAGGACAACACCTAGCATTACATTTAAGTACTAGATGCCCACTTACAACATTAATCAAGCATTCAATAGTTCAACATTTAACCAAGGTATTACAAGAATCATTCCATCTCGAAGTAAGCATTTACAAAAAATAACATCATCCTAGTTCATGCCTTATAAACCAAGTGATGTAAGAACTACCAAACCAGCTCCCAAATAGTGTAATGTCTTCGAGAAAATCCGATCTTCAACTAGCCAAAACGAAATCTACAAAATAACAACAATATACAGGTAAGCTTTCTAGCTTAGTAAGTTCGCAAGCAGTGTATCATAGCTCAATATTAAGCATTATAACGACAATTAACATCAGAGTCGTAAAACTTCCTCTTTAAACGATCTCCTACTTCACAGGTTCATAAGTCTTCCTTTTTAAACAATCTTATGCTCTACCGAGGCATAAGTCTTCCTTTCAAACATAATCGCACGCTTATTTTGAGACGTGAGTCTTCCTTTAAACATAATATCATTCTCATCCTGGGACATGAGTCTTCCTTTTTAAACATATTTTCATGCTCATTTTGAGTCACAAGTCTTCCTTTAAACTTATTCTCATGCTCATTCCGAGACATTAGTCTTCCTTTAAACATACTCTCGTGCTTATCCCGAGTCACGAGTCTTCCATTTATACATCAAGTGTTTCAAGTACTTCTAAAGTAAGTAATAATTAGTAGTTCACATATGAAATCTAACAAACAAACTTACCGGACGAAATTGCAGTTCAGGTGGAACTTCAAGGATTATTCTATGATTTTCCCCTTCCTATGATCTGTGGCTCGATCTCGATCTATCACAACAAATAAATCAATTCTCTCATTAAATCATGTAATTTAAACAATTTACACATATAAATCCTTTTTGGGAAAATTATGAAATTACCCCTAACCTTTGCATTTCTATTCAATTGTGTCCTTTAAGTCAAACATGCCATACAACCTATTTTTTTCATTCAACTAGTACCAACCGAACATCCATGGGTGTTCACCCAGCATTTACATGCAATTATTTCACAACAAATACATATATTTTCACCATTTTCACAATCTAGTCCTCAAACCTTAATTTCATCAAAAATCATTTTGTAAAATCATCAAATCCAACCACCAAGCTTACAATACCTCAATAAACTTTCAAGAACAAGCTTATTCAACAATGAAAAAATTTATAACATTTGACAGATTCACAAATTAGTCTTTGGATTAGCTAGATTAAGTTTATATGAACTCAAAAACATAAAAATTACTAAAAACGATCAAAATATGCTTACTCAAATCAAAGCTCAAAGCTTGGAAGCAAAACCCTAGCTTTTTTCTTATTCTTGCCTAAGAAAAAGGTGAAATTAGAAGAAAAATTGTAAATTTCTTCTTAAATTTCACATTTATAGTCAATGGTAATTTTGTAAATACTAAGACTTTCATAATTAGCTTTATTAATCACTTAGTTAACCTTAATTAATTCTATTTATGGCTAATATGTTTCATAATAATCCACCCACTAAAATAATTTAGGTTAATTTATTCATTTGGTCCTCCTAATTACTCAACTCAACTTTTACACCTTTACGATTTAGTCCTTTCTTCTTAATTGACTATCCAAACGTTAAAATTTCATAACCTAATTTTAATGCAAAGCTAACAAGGCTATAAATATTAAAATGTATAATTTTATGACTCGACTCGCTGGAGTTGTGGTCCTGAAACCACTATTTTTGACACCATTAAAAATCTAACTGTTACAACTCTTCCTTCTTAGGGAAATTTCGTCTCGTAATTTCTTACTAGTAAATAGATGGGGATACTGTGATTTCATTGATGCTTCTGTTTCCCAAGTTGCTTCTTCCAACCCTAGATGATTCCATAAGACTTTTACTAGTGACACCCTTTTGTTCCTCAACTCTTTTGTCTCACGAGCTAGTATTCTAATCGGTTCTTCTGAATATGATAAATCCGGCTATATCTCAACCTCAAAGGGAGTAATCACATGAGAAGGATTTGATTTATATCGTCTCAGCATCAAAACATGAAACACGTTATGAATCTTCTCAAGTTTTAGAGGTAAACCTAGCTTATAAGCTACTAGGGCAACTCGCTCGATGATCTCATACGGTCTAATAAACCACATACTCAAATTTCCTTTTCTGTCGAACCACAACACCTTTTCCTAAGGTGAAACTCTCAAGAAAACTCGGTCACCTACTGCAAACTTTATATCTTTCCTCTTAAGATCTGCGTACGATTTCTATCGATCAAACGCTGCTTTTAAACAATCACAGATTACCCGAACCTTGTCTTCAATCTCGTGTATCAAATCAATCCCAACCAACTTAGACTCGCTCAAATTAGACCAATACAAGGTGTTCTGCATTTTCTACTCTATAATGCCTCAAACGATGCTATTTTGATACTAAATTGATAGTTGTTATTATAGGCAAACTCTACCAACGGTAGGTATTTCTCCCATCTACCCTCAAACTCAAGTATACAACATCGCAACATATCTTCCAAAATTTGTATCACCCACTCTGACTGGCCATCTGTCTGCGGATGGTATGCAGTGTTGAAATTCAACCTGGTTCCCAAAGCTTCATGCAACTTACTGATGGTATTACCAATGACATATATTTTCTCCCTAATTTAGTGCTTTTATTGTCTCTTTTGTATCTCATTTAGCATGCATCATAAGCATTTTATAATTAGTTTTTATATTTTCTAATACTTTGCTAGTTAGTTTAAACTCTCGTTATTTCTATATATTTTGTACTAATGTCGACGCAAGCAGTTGGTATATTGCATATTAAGATTGGTAGCACAGGGACTCAGTTCAGAAGATCAACATTGATAGAATGCAGCCACAAAACTAGCTTAGAATTGCGACCAGAGATGTCGCTGCATTGAAGTTGAACCTCAAATGAGTAGAGTTAAGCTGAGTTTACACTAGAAGCACCATCGTAGGAATATCACAGATGTCACTGTAATTACAACATCAGAATGTGTCTAATAGTACAGCGACAATCTACAGATCTTTAAAGAAAACATGAAATTTGCGTGAAGACATAACTGTACTCTAACTAACTTTGACAACTGTAAAAATTCAGATCTGAATCTGAGAATTAAGGATAAAATTTGCAAATATTTAGGGGTTATAAATAGACGAAAAAATGAGGAAAAACATCATCAAGAACAAAGGGATTCTGAAAATTCATTGTGAATAAAAAATTTGAGCTAGAATCGAGAAGCTGATGAACCACGTCTGTAACTGCTTCTGACGAGAGGTGCTTGATGTCGAGAAAGAGGAACAAGTAAAGAGTAGGCCTAGTAGTTTAGAGATAGTAAGCTTCATTGTACTCTTTATTTCTTCTAAAAAGATGATGGATTCTGTTGATGTTAAATGAATATGAGAGTATCTTTTAATATTATACCATTTTGATTCTTACTTTACATTACTTGTCCGCTTATTCTTGGATTTAACTTCTCTAAACACAAAAGTGAAATTGTAGTACATCGACATTGAAAGATGTGATGACAGGTTATATTAACAAGTGGGTTAGGCGAGAGCTGCTCGGGACTGGGATGACTCTAATTACTTGTTCTTAGATACATATCATTGCTCGCATCGAGAGGTGAAGTAGTGTATCTGAGTCAGGATTAAGTAGGGAGTTATCGTGAGTAAGAACTCGAAAGGACTTTATTGTAGCGACAATTCGTCTACATTTTACCTTATTGACGCATCCAGCGTTGCAACTTGTAGAATCAGTGAATCATTTTCACCCTTTACACTTGATCACTTTTATATTTCCTACATTTAAATTTCCATTACTCACACTCAACACTTTTGGATTTATTTTCAGTACATTGACATCTAACTTTTGAGATTTGACTTTAATACAATGATAGTAATGATTAATTTAGTGTGCATAACTACGCTGACAACCCTATTCGCATTATACTGATTTTTCTTCTATTAATTGCTTTAACATTAAGACATCAAAAACCATTTCCTCGTGAGATTGATATCCGATAGCTCTGTCTATTAACTATACTTGCATCGACGTGTGTACGCTTGCATAATCGTGTGTCATCAAAACATCGATCAAGTTTTGGCGCCGTTGCTAGGGATCTTGGCGTTTGTTCGACGTTTATTTTTGTTATTGCAATTAATTTTACTTACTTAATTTTTAACTTTTAATTAATTTGTTTATCGTTCTTTTTTGATTGTGAAGGTATTATATGTTCACAAGGAGAAATTCTAAGGACATTGTAAGCTTTGATCCAGAGCTTGAGAGAACACTTAGGAGGAGAAGGCAACAACAAAGGAATATGGTTGGTAATAACAACAATAATAATCTACCACCATTGCTGCCACAGGATAACAATCCTCCAGTGTTACCACAAGATTTACCGCTGCCACTTTCATAAGAAGAGAAAATACAGAATAGGCCAATAAGAGATTTTTGTGTGTCTATACTCGATGATTTACAACCAGGGGTTGTGCGACAAACAATTTAGGCTGATAACTTTGAATTGAAACCGGTGATGTTTCAAATGTTTAATTCTAATAGACAGTATTCAGGTTTTCCATATGAGGATGCACGAGAACATTTGAAATAATTTTTACTTATGCTTCCTTTAGTCAACATGGTGTCTCTGATTATGCTTTGAAAATGCAATTATTTCCTTATCCATTGCAGGGAAAAGCTCGAACATGGTTTTTAGGATTGTCGGCTGGATCTATTACATCATGGAATGCTTTAGTAACACAGTTTGTCATACGATTTAATCTGCCGGCAATGAATGCAAGGTTGCGAAATGACATTACTGCATATCATCAACTCGATGATGAAAATTTACACACAACGTGGGAGCGCTACAAAGCATTGCTTCGACGCTACCCAATGAATGGGATTCAACAAGAAACTTAGATTGAAATTTTTTATAATGGTTTGAATGCTCAGACAAGGAATCTTGTCGACGTATTTGCAAACGGTCCATTGTTGGATTGCACATATGATGAAGCAGTTCAATTTTGGAGAGGATAGCTCAAAATGATTACCAATATCTGATTTCTAGTTCTGCACAAGTGAAAACTAACCCTGGAGTTCTTAAATTAGATGCTATTTCTGCATTGTCAACGCAGCTATCTTCTTTGGCCAACATCATTAAGAACATGAATGGAACAAGCACCATTTCTCCGATTCAAATGGCCCAGCAAACAGATATGTTGATATTTTCATGGGAGATTTGCGGCGACAATCATAACTATGAAGATTGCCCACAGCATGCAGAAAATGCATATTATGTCAATAACATCCGAGGGGGTTCGTTTGGTAACTCCTATAATAGTCGTTCGCAACAAACTTGGGGAAATCAAAATACATCCACATTTTGGTATGGAAATTCTTCGAACCAAGGAAGTTATAGACAAGGAGATTACAACAACAACCAATCGCAGAATTATAATCAAAATTCACAAGTAAATTCTCGTACAAAACCAATGTAGTCACATATTCAAACGCAACCACAATCACGACTACAATCACAACCATCTATTTTGCCACAAATGCAAGGACAACATCATCAACATCAACAGTAGTAATTTAATAAATCTAAGGCAGATCCTATGGCTGCTCTTGAAGCAATGATGCGTGAGCATATTACCCGAACCGAAGCGATAGTACAAGGAAATTCTTTTTTAATACGAGCATTGGAACCGCAACTTGGATAGTTGGCCTCTAATGTCAACACTAGATCACCAAGTACTCTACCTAGTGATATTGAAGATCCAACGCAATAAGGGAAGGAGCATTGCAAAGCAATCACATTAAGAAGTGGAAAACAGATGGTAGAAATAAGTAGTTCTGGTCAAGACCATGTCGAAGCATCCACTTCACAGCAGCAAGAAAAGGTTATAATTGAAGAAAGTCAAGCATAAAAGAATGTGGAAAAACCAACGGTAGAACCATCTCTGCCTACAGTTTGTCTAAATAAGCTGTCGACACAACCATTACTGTTTAAGCAACAGAATCATCCACACCACCCAACTGTAACCATACCTTTTCCATTTTCACAACGTTTCAAGGAAAAACTCCATGATGAAGAATACCATAAATTTGTTTCTACTTTGAAATAATTGAAACAATTTCATATTAATCTACCTCTAATAGATGCTCTTGTACAGATACCTAGTTGTGGGAAATACTTGAAGGAGCTATTATCAAAGAAAAAGAAACTATCTGACATCGAGACGATTGCGCTCGCAAAGGGGTGCAACGCTGTACTCACAAACAAATTGCCAACAAAGATGAAAGATCCTGACAGTTTCATAATCCCATGCTCTATTGGAGATCATTACTTAGGTAAAGCATTATGTGATTTAGGAGCTAGCATAACTTAATGCTTTTGTTTACTTTCAAGAAACTAGGAATCGGATCAATGAAGGCCACTACGGTGACATTGTAATTAGCAGATAGATCTTTAGCACAATCGGAGGGACAAATCAAAGACGTTCTTGTTCAAGTTGATAAGTTGGTGTTTCCTGCTGATTTATCATCCTAGATTGCGAAGCTGATAAGGAGGTACCTATTATTTTGGGAAGGCCATTTTTGGAAACGGGACGAACACTTATCGACGTGTTTAAGGGAGAATTAGTAATACGTCATAATAATGACCAAGTAACCTTCAATGTGTTTGAAGCAGCACTAACAGGGCCCAAAGAACAATGTTACCATGTTAATATTTTGGACGAAATTATTTCAGAAGAGTTTCGTATCAGCAATTCAACTTTGGCTAATATTGATGCAGTGACATCTACTGATGATATCTTAGGGGACTGTATTGACAAAGAGGAAGTGAACAACTATGAGTTACGAAGATATTGGCAATTGGAATCGTTGGATTTATCCAACAGGACAATTCTAATTTTTAAACTATATGTAGAGCAAGCGCCTACCTAGGAGTTAAAACAATTGCCAACACATTTGAAATATGTATTCTTTGGTGACAATGAGACACTGCCTATCATCGTCAACGCAAACCTCAATGCCACACAAGAAGAGAAGCTTATCACAATCTTGAAAGAGCACAAGAAAGCCATAGCTTGGAGTATAGCAGTCATCAAAGGCATCAATCCTTCTTTTTGCATGCATAAGATAAGGTTAGAAGAAAAAGGGAAGCAATCAATTGAGCAACAAAGACGACTCAATAAGAAAATGAAAGAAGTGTTAAAGAAGGAAATCATCAAATGGTTTGGATGCGGGCATAATATATCCTATTTCTTACAGTAATTGGGTAAGCCCCGTTCAATGTGTTTTAAAAAAAGTGGTTTTACTATTGTAACCAATGATAAAAATGAGTTAATACCTACTTGCATCGCAACAGGATGACGTGTGTGCATGGATTACCGACGATTGAATGCGGCTACAAAGAAGGACCATTTTCCACTTCCTTTCATCGATCAAATGTTAGATAGACTAGTTGGTAAAGCCTATTATTGCTTCTTGGATGGCTACTTTAGATATAACCAACCAAATAGCTATTGCACCGGAAGATCAAGTGAAAACCACATTTACATGTCTTTTTGGAACTTTTGCTTTTCGACGGACGCCGTTTGGTTTGTGTAATGCACCAGCAACGTTCTAGAGATGTATGACTTATGATGATGATATTCTCGGATATGATTGAAGACTCACTCGAGGTATTTATGGATGATTTTTCAGTCTATGAACAGAGTTTCGACCAATGCGCTAACTACTTGGCAAATGTTTTGAGAAGATGTGAGGAAACAAACTTGGTTCTAAATTGGGAAAAATGCCACTTCATGGAAACAGAGGGAATTGTCCTTGGCCATCGAATCTCATGTTAAGGCATTAAGGTCGATAAAGCAAAGGTAGAAATCATCGAAAAACTACCACCACCTACCACTGTTAAAGCAATAAGAAGCTTTCTTGGACACGTAGGTTTTTATAGGAGATTTATCAAAGATTTCTCCAATATAGCTAAACCTTTATGTTCTTTATTAGAGCAAAGTAAAAAGTTTGTATTTGATGACATTTGTCTGGATGCATTCACAACAATAAAGACAAAGTTGGTGCAAGCTCCTATTGTCATAGCACCGAATTGGACTTAACCATTCGAATTAATGTGCGATGCTAGTGGCTTCGCTGTAGGAGCTGTTCTTAGAAAAAGGAAAGAAAAGGTATTTCATGCTATTTATTATGCTAGTAAAACACTAACTAAAACGTAGGTTCATTACACTACAACTGAAAAAGAGTTACTAGCAGTGGTCTTCGCATTTGACAAGTTCCGTTCTTATCTTGTCAGCGCAAAGACTACAATATATACGGATCACTCAGCTTTGAGACACCTTTTCAACAAAAAAGACGCTAAGCCTAGACTTATTAGATGGATCTTACTCCTTCAAGAATTTGATGTTGAAATCAAGGATAGGAAGAGATCTGAGAATCAGGTAGCTGACCATTTATCTAGGCTGGAAAGTTGAAGTGAAGATGGACAAAAGACTCAAATTGTCGAAGCATTTCCTGATGAGCAATTATTCACTATTAACACATCACCATGGTATGCTGATGTAGTCAATTATCTTGTATGTGGAAAGTTACGGATGAGTGTAACTGGTCATAAAAAAATCAGGTTCATACGCGATGCTACTAAATATTATTGGAATGAGCCATACTTATTCCAGGTATATGCTGACAATATAATTCATCGATGTGTTCCCAAAGAAGAAATGATGTCAATACTGTAACATTGACACGACGCTCCTTATGAAGGTCATTTTGGTGGAACAAGGATTGCTGCAAAAGTCCTGTAATTCAGATTCTATTGGTCCAATTTATTTCCAGATGCCCATAATTTTGTGCAACAGTGTGATCGTTGTCAACGTACTGGTTCTATTTCTAGACGTAATGAGATGCTCCAACAACCTATCATAGAGGTGAAACTCTTCAATGTTTGGGGTATTGATTTTATGAGACCATTTCCAAACTCTTTTGGAAATATGTATATCCTAGTAGTTGTTAATTACGTATCCTAGTGGATTGAAGCTATTGTGGTACCAAAAGATGACGCTTGGACAGTGTTGGAATTCTTTCATACATACATCCTCATAAGGTTTGGAACCCCAAGAGCGTTGGTAAGTGACCAAGGCACTCATTTCTACAATACTTCAATGGCGATTGCATTGAAACGATATGGTGTGAAGCATCGTATGGCTACCATGTATCACCCACAAACTAATGGTCAAGCCAAAGTAACAAATCATCAAATTAAAGGTATACTGGAATAGGTGGTTAATCCATCTAGAAATGATTAGTCAATGCGGTTACATGATGCATTGTGGGCGCTTCGCATTGCCTACAAAACACCTCTAGGAATGTCACCGTATTAGTTGGTATTTGGAAAATCCTGTTACCTACTTGTCGAACTTGAACATAAAGCTATGTGGGCAATTAAACAACTAAACTTGGATTATGAAGCAGCTGGTAAAAAAAGAATGTTGGACATCACCGAATTAAAAGAAATCCGACGCCATGCTTATGAGAATGCAGCGATATACAACGAAAAGACAAAGAGATGGCATGACAACATCATTTTGCGTCGACAATTTCATCTTGGTTAGTAGGTACTTTTATTTAATTCACGTTTAAAACTACATCCAGGGAAATTTTGATTAGGGTGGTCAGGTCCTTTTAAGGTTGTCGAAGCATTTCAAAGCGGTGCGGTAACAACTGAAAATTTGCAAGATGGACAATAATTTAAAGTGAACGACCAACGTCTTAAACACTATGTGAGCCCAAACGTTCAAGAACCAGACGAAGTCATCAACCTGATAAAATTTAATTAATGTCGACGCATTTGATTTTAATTTTTTCTATTTACTTTTCAGTTATTTCACTTTTCGTTGTGTTGTTTCATATTCTTAGCAAAAATAAAGGTTGTATTTTTGTCGATGCATTGGAGCATATATTGTCGGCACATTCAACGATGAGTCAGCATTACCTTTTCTGTAAAAATCGCGCTGATTGATTCTTTCTTATCTCAGTCGTTGGATCAAAACAAACTTGGTACGATTTACAGCCTGGCAATTAATGGCTGCAAGCGCATCGTTTCCCCATACGTTTTCACTCATTACACCTAGGTTATAAAACTCTCACTATAATTTTCTTTTTCTTCACAATCGCCATTGTTACTGAGAATGAACCTTCTCTACCAATTTTCTTTTCTCACTTCAAAGCAATATTTTTTCTTTTTCTTTATTCTCTGATAGTTGCACCATGGCAAAAACTAGTGCATCCAAAAACACTCCCAAAAACACTTAAAAACTTTCATCTCGAAATACCACAAACAACCCTATTGCGATTTTGTCCACAACACCACCATCCTCCTCCACAGGCCCAATTTTATTTTTAACGACTGTGGCCAAAGATAGATATCACAACATAATGATGAAACACAATATACAACCTGAGCAGGGCATCCAACTTTCATCAAACTTAACCCTAGGAAAACAAGTCCACCGCACCATCAATCGCAGGGGGTGGGAATTTCTTTACGACCATCCATCTGGTTATTCCTCTACTTTGGTTCAAGAGTTTTATGCTAACTTGGTAGACAAGGAACAAGAGTTTGTTTTTGTTTAAGAAGGGTTAATAGCATGGAGTGCGGCGTATTTCAATGTTTTGCTACGTATACCGGAAAAGGCAGACAGTCACTAACCCTTCATGCATAGCATGACTGAAGATACTCTGGCTGTAATGATTAAAGATCTTTGCATCGACAAGGTTGCATGGACAGGCAGTGATTTTCACAATTTTACAATGCATCAACATTATCTGATGACTTTCTGTAAGGTATGGTTTCACTTTATTAACCGTCGTGTGATGCCTTCTACACATAGTAGTACAACCACTCTAAACAATATGTGCTTGTTGCATTCAATATCACACCATCGTCACATCGACATTGGGGAAATCATACATGCTCAGATTGTGGAAGCTGCTGGCAAACAAAATGGTATTCTCCCTTTTCCATCTCTTATTATGTTAATGTGTCAACATAAGGGCATTGTGCCAAAAGAGGATGAAGAGTTTGTGGAAAATAAGGGTCCGATCAATGATATATCTGTTGAATGAATGATGAGAGGCCAAGATACACCTGTGGCTAAAGAAGCTTTGATAAAGAAAGACAAAGAAAAAAGGAAAGAGAAAGAAGAACAGACTCATGCACCCTCTGATCCAAAAGTATTACGATGAATGGCTAGTTTGGAAATTCTTCTTGACCGTGTTGATGTGCAAATAATCCGTCTTTTAAGTGTGTTAGAAGATTTGGATTACAGGCAACATATATTTTATGCATATACAAAGGATTGGAATGAGGCCATTGTCGCTACACTGCATCTTATCAGCACCAGACCACTGTCAGAATTTCCAAAATTTCTTGATAACTTCTTTCACATGCAATAATCTTCATCTGATAAGCCTACTACTGATGGTAGGTCCAATCAAATGCCAACAGGAGTTCACATCTCTAATGATAACAATAATGAAGGGCAGTCAAACGTTGAGGAAGACTGTTGTCGTAATATAGCTGATCTATTTGAGGAAGAATTCTCAAACAGTTTAGGCGCAAATACGGCTAAAAGAGCAGATATTACAGGAGATGTTGATACAATCAACAGCGATAATAAGGGCCCAATTAAGGATGAACATCATGTGGAAGAGGAAGCTAATCAAGTAGATAAGCAAGTGAAGGAGGAAGAAAATGAGACTGAGAAGGAAGAAATAGAGCCTGCAGAAATATAGGAAAAGAAGGAATCTAATGATGCTCCGGCATTGATCGTGGAGGATGATGTGAGAGCATCTAGCCCAAAAGTGACTCGACCTGCTGCGAGTCAGGTTGAAATTGTCACAGACGAAGAAGAGGAACTGAATCATCTAGCTATTATACCGTACATAACACCACTCGTTGAAATCCATCCATCTGATGTGACAATTGATGAGGTCGTCATCCAACCTGTTGAGGGAGAGCAATCTATCAAGCCGGTTGGTTTGAGGGACATGAAAAGAAAGAGGCGCAAGGGAAACAAAGTGAAGAAGAACCATGACGATGGGGAGCGCCTAAAGAAGAAAAAGAAGAAAGCAAAGATAGCCACTACATCAGCTACTGATGAATAACTTGGTACAAAATTTTTAGTTTTAATGCATTTTTATTATCATTGCATTTTATTTTGTCATCGCATCATTTTGTTAACTTAGTTGCATTTCCATTATTTCTATATAATATTGTCAGTATATTGGGGACAATGTAGACATTAAGTTTGGGGGGAGATAATGTGAAATGGAATGCAATTACACCCACATATTTAAATTCTATTTGTTTCTTTGGTCAATGAAAATTCACAAAATTTCAACTTGAATGTGCTTACAATTTTTATCTTAATGCGTAATTCTTGAATTATTTAGATGCTGATGTATACATTGGAAGAATGTGAATGAATGATGAATCTACTATTTTTGAATGAATGATTTGAATTGTTTCAGTAATGAATGATTAGTGTTTATGTTTGAATCTTGAACTAATTGACCCACTGCAGCTACATTTTATAAAAGACACTCCAATGTGCGGGCATTATGACTTTTCAAGGGAGAACACTTCGCTGCGAGATTAGAAAAATCATCTAGCAAAAGGCTATCACTACAAGAGTGTGTGTCGACGCAATTACATACCTCCGGGGGTTTGGTGTGTGTCGACGCAATTACATACCTCCGGGGATTTGTTGCACCTCATCGATACTGCCCAAGAACAAAGGTAGAGTAATGCAATGACATCTCTTAGTCATTAATAAAAAAATATATATGTTGTATTAGTTTAAGGAAAATTAGGATTCAATGCATATCACTAACATTTATGAAGTTGCAATTTTTGAACATTCATTTCTATAAATTATCGGTACATTCTTCTTTCATATGAATACAATTTGTACATTAGGAATTTAGAGAGTTCAAGTTGTATGGATAATAATTGTGGTAACATTTTTTGCTTGTGACTTTGTTAATTTTTGTTTACTTGAGGAAAAGTAAAAACTTAAGTTTGGGGGTGTGATGGTATTATAAATAACATATGTTCTCCCTAATTTAGTGCTTTTATTTTCTCTTTTGTATCTCATTTAGCATGCATCATAAGCATTTTATAATTAGTTTTTATATTTTCTAATACATTGATAGTTAGTTTAAACCCTCGTTATTTCTATATATTTTGTACTAATATCGACGCAAGCAGTTGGTATATTGCATATTAAGATTGGTAGCACAGGAACTCAGTTCAGAAGATCAACATTGACAGAATGCAGCCACAAAACTAGCTTGGAATTACGACTAGAGATGTCCCTGCATTGAAGTTGAACCTCAAATGAGTAGAGTTAAGTTGAGTTTATACTAGAAGAACCAGTGTAGGAATATCACAAATGTCACTATAATTACAACATCAAAATGCGTCTAATAGTACAACGATAATATGAAGATCTTTAAAGAAAACATGTAATCTGCGTGAGTGCACAACTGTACTCTAACTAACTTTGACAGCTACAAAAATTCAGATCTAAATCTGAGAATGAAGGATGAAATCTGCAAATATTTAGGGGTTATAAATAGACGAAAAAATAAGGAAAAACATCATCAAGAACAAGGGAATTAAATTCTGAAAATTCTTTGTGAATCAAAAATTTGAGTTGGAATCGGGCAGCTGATGAACCACGTCTGCAACTGCTTCTAACGAGAGGTGCTTGATGTCGAGCAAAAGGAACAAGTAAAGAGTAGGCCTAGTAGTCTAGAGATAGTAAGCTTCGTTTTACTCTTTATTTCTTCTAAAACGATGATGGATTCTATTGATGTTAAATGAATACGAGAGTATCTTTTAATGTTATATCATTTTGATTCTTATTTTACATTATTTGTCCGCTTATTCTTGGATTTAACCGCTCTAAACACAAAAGTGAAATTATAGTACATCGACTTCGAGAGATGCAATGACAGTTATATTAACAAGTGGGTTAGGCGAGAGTTGCTCGGGACTAGGACAGACTCCAGTTACTTGTTCTTATATACACATCATTGCTCGCATCGAGAGGTGGAGTAGTGTATCTGAGTCAGGATTAAGTAGGGAGTTATTGTGTGTAAGAACTCAAAAGGACTTCATTGTTGCGACAATTCGTCTACATTTTACCTTGTTGATGCATCCAGCGTTGCAACTTGTAGAATCAGTGAACCATTTCCACCCTTTACACTTGATCACTTTTATATTTCCTGCATTTAAATTTCCATTACTCACAGTTAACACTTTTGGATTTATTTTCAGTACATTGACATCTAACTTTTGACATTTGACTTTAATACAATAACAGTAATGATTAATTTACTGTGCATAACTGACATAACTGGCACTGACAACCCTATTCACATTATACTGATTTTTCTTCTATTAATTGCTTTAACATTAACATATCGAAAACTATTTCCTCGTGGGATCGATATCCGATAGTTCTGTCTATCAACTATACTTGCATCGATGTGTGTACGCTTGCACAATCATGTGTCGTAAAAACATCGATCACTTACCCCAAAACCTCGGGGTAAAATGTGAGTCCCTATTAGATATGATAGATGCTGGCACTCCGTGCATTCACACAATCTTAGATACATACAACTCAGCTGACTTCTCTAGTCGGTAATCCACCTGAATAGAAATGAAGTGAGTTGAGTTGGTTAACCTGTCAACTATAACCCAGATTGAACCTTTCTTTCTCGCTGTCAATGGTAACCTTGTAACAAAGTCCATGGTAACTCGCTCTCATTTCCACTCTGGAATGGTAAATTGGTTGCAGTAACCCTGACGGTACCTGATGCTCAGCTTTTACTTGCATACACACCAAACATCTAGTCACAAATTCGAAAATTTCTCGTTTCATACCTGGCCACCAATACATCTTCAGGTCGTTATACATCTTCACACTACCCAAATGAATAGAGTATGTATTGTTATGAGCTTCTGTCAAAATGTCCCATCTCAAATCTAGATCATTAGGAACACAAACTCTACCTTGGAAGTACAACATACCTTCAGCATCAACAGTAAACTCAATAACGACATCATCCTGCATTTGTTCTTTCTTATCTACAAGGTTTAAATAATTTTTCTGTAACTCTCGAATTCACTGTAGAAATAACGGTCTTGTTTTGAGTTCGACAGTGACAAAACCATCACTCTTTAGCGACAGGTGGGCATTCATCGCCCTCTATACAAACAATGATTTTTCAGCTCAAGGCAGTAGCAACATTAGCCTTCCTCGAATGATAATCAATCAAAAGGTCATAATCCTTTAGTAGTTTCAACCATCGAAGCTGTCACAAATTTAACTCCTTCTGAGTCATCAGATATTTCAAACTCTTATGGTCGGTGAAAACGTGACATCTCTCACCATATAAATAATGACACCAAATCTTTAATGCGTAAACTATGGCAGCCAATTCTAAATCATGAGTAGGGTAATTCTTTTCATGCAGTTTTAACTGTCATGAGGCATATACTATCACTTCTCCAGATTGCATCAAAATGTAACTCAAACCATTCAAAGACGTGTCACTGTAAAAAAAATTCTTTTCCTATCTCAGGTTGAGTTAAAACTGGAGCTTCTGTTAACATTTTCTTCAACTAATCAAAACTCTATTGGCATTTTTCTGACCAAACAAATTGAAAATTCTTTTGAAGTAACTTTTTCATCAAAGCTATGATGGAACAATCTTTAACAAATCGACGATAATAACCCGCCAATCCCAAAAAACTACGTACCTCAGAAACATTCTTCAAAACTTTCTAGTTAAGGATAGTAGAAACCTTACTCAAATCAACTCGAATTCCTTTCAAAGATACAACATGCCCTGGAAAGCCAATTTTTATGAGTTAGAATTCACACTTACTGAATTTTGCATACAACTATTTCTCTTGTAGAATCTGTAACACTTCTTTAAAATGCTGTGTAAGATCATTTTTCGTTTTAAAATAGATTAGTATATCATTAATAAATGCTACCAAATATCTATCCAACTAGGGCTGAAAGACTCTGTTCATTAGATCCATGAATGCTGCCGTAGCATTAGTCAACCTAAACGACATCACCAGAAATTCATCATGCCCGTATCGAGTCCTAAATGTAGTCTTTGGCACATCACTATATCTAACTTGCATATGATAATAACTTGACCTGAGATCTATTTTGGAAAATACTATTGCACCTTTCAACTGGTCAAATAACTCATTAATACGAGGCAACAGATACTTATTCTTTACTGTGACTTTGTTTAGCTATTGATAGTCAATGCCCATTCTCAGCGAACCATCCTTTTTCTTTACGAACAACAATAGTGCATTCTAATGTGATACACTCGGACGAATGAAACCTGTTTAGTAATTCTTGCAACTGTGCCTTTAATTCTTTCAACTCAATCGGTGTCATTTTGTATGGTGGAATAAATATTGATGCAGTACCCGATACCAAATCAATACCAAACTCAACTTCTCTGATCGAAGGTAAGCCCGTTAACTTCTTTGAAAACACATCTGTAAACTCATTAACAACTAGAACCTGGTTCACCTCTGTTCCCGACTCCCGAGTGTCCAATATGTAAGCCAAGAATGCTTCACAGCCTTTACGAACCATCTTCTATGCAATCATAGCTGAAATCACATTACCATCACTATTCAGCTTACCAAACTCTATTGTGATCATCTCACCTGTTGGACAATTCAAACCAATCTATCTTTGTTTACAATTAACCACTGTATCATGCTCACTCAGCCAATCGATACCAAGAATCACATCAAACTCGTAAAAAGGAAGTACCAGAAAATCAATAAGAAATTCACAGTCTTGGACTTTCAGTGGACATTTACAATACACTTGCCCCAAAGGGTTGATAACTTGTATTTTAAATTCAGTTGACTCAACAAACACATTTTTGTCTTTAGCTAATGCAGTACAAATATAAGAATGAGTCGACTTTGGATCAATCAATGCATATACAATATCATTAAAAACATAAAATATACCAATAGCAACATCAGACACCATCAGACCCTCTGATCTATTCACACCTTCTTTAATTCCACTTTAACCTCCCATTATACCACAGTTCTGACCCAGAGGTCTATTTTTCTAGGGTGTAATCGGAGGTTTCACACTTCTTTCTTCCTTTGCTTTAGATTCCATCCGACAGAACCAGATAAAATGATTCGTTGCTCAACATCTGAAACACGCATTTTTCCTTAGCCTGCATTCTTCGAAATGAAATTTTCCACAGTGATCACAGGCAAGTTTTGGTACATTTTACTGATGTATTTCTTTTTGAATTCATTCTGAAAGAAATCCCAACTGATCTCGTTTTTAGGTACTACTGTCAGCATGGTCGTCCACCAACTGTAAGCTTCATCTTTTAGCAGTGATACGACACATCTCAGATAGTCTTTAGGTGAACAGGTCATCTAATTCAGGACCCTTAGCATGTTTTCTAGCCAATATTGAACCCTAGAAGGATCGTCTTCGACACTACCTCGAAATTCCTCTACACTATACTTCCTTACCTTTTCGGTTGGAATACGTCGCCTTTGTTCAACCACTTACAACATTAATCAAGAATTCAAGAGTTCAACATTTAACCAAGGTATTACAAGTATCATTCCGTCCCGAAGTAAACATTTACAAAAAATAACATCATCCTAGTACATGCCTTATAACCAAGGGATGTAAAAACTATCGAACCAGCTCCTGGATAGTGTGATGTCTTTGTGGTAATCCGATCTTCAACCAGTCAAAATGAAATCTACAAAACAACAACAATATACAGGTAAGCTTTCTAGCTTAGTAAGTTCACAAGCAGTGTATCATAGCTTAACATTAAGCATTATAATGACAATTAACATTAGAGTTGTAAAACTTCCTTTTTAAACGATCTCATACTTCACAGGTTCATAAGTCTTCCTTTTTAAACAATCTTATGCTCTACCGAGGCATAAGCCTTCTTTCAAACATAATCTCATGCTCATCCGAGACATGAGTCTCCCTTTAGACATAATCTCATTCTCATCCCGAAACATGAGTCTTCCTTTTTAAACATATTCTCATGCTCATTTCGAGACATGAGTCTTCTTATAAACATGCTCTCGTGCTCATCCCGAGTCACGAGTCTTCCTTTAAACTTATTCTTATGTTCATTCTGAGACATGAGTCTTCCTATAAACATGCTCTTGTGCTCATCCCGAGTCACAAGTCTTCCATTTATACATCAAGTGTTTCAAGTACTTCCATAGTAGGTAATAATTAGCAATTCACATATTAAATCTAACAAATGAACTTACCGGACAAAATTGCATTTTTGGTGAACTTCAGGGACTATTCTATGATTTTCCCCTTTCCATGAACTGTGGCTCGATCTCGATCTCGATCTCGATCTATCACAACAAATAAATTGATTCTCTCATTAAGTTATGTAATTTAATCAATTTACACATATAAATCCTTTTTGGAAAATTTACGAAATTAGTCCTTTAAGACAAACATGCAATACATCCTATTTTTTTCATTCAACTAGTACCAGTTGAATATCCATGGGTGTTCACCCAACAATTACATGCAATTATTTCATAACAAGTACATGTATTTTCACCATTTTCACAATTTAGTCCTCAAACCCTAATTTTATCATAAATCACCTTATAAAATTATCAAATCTAACCATAAAACTTACAATACCTCAATAAAATTTAAAAAATAAGCTTATTCAATAATGGAAAAATTTAGGCATAATGACAAAATTAGCCCTTAATGTTTGGGTGTTTTGTCACTTTGGTGTTTATCGTTTTTTTTTTGTCACTTTCACACATAACCTTTTTTTGTCAAATTGATCATTTTCTAACGGTCTTGCTGACGTGGTTGTTAAAGGATAAACGGCGCTTACGTGACAATTTTTTTTCCAACTGGGCTAGTCGACGTAAGAATCTGCTGACGTGGCATATAAGGTAAAAATATGCCACGTCAATAAAAAAAATTTAAAGTTAAAACATAAATTAAATTAAAAAACAATAAAATATTTACCCACAATTAAAAGAATAAAGAAAAGAAAAAAAAGTAAACGGTTAACTCTAACCTAAACCCAATGAAATTAAATAAAAATAAATAAATAAAAAAAAAAAATATTTACCCACAATTAAAAGAATAAAGAAAAGAAAAAAAAGTAAACGGTTAACTCTAACCTAAACCCAAATGAAAGTAAAAAAAGCAATCGATCAGATCAAAGAACCTCGAAACTTTATTTAGATCCCTAACCTAAAGTGAGAAAGGAAATTTTGGGGGTATGTTTCTATAATTTTCACTTTTGGTTAAGTTTTAGGGTTATTGGGTTTGGGGATTTCGGTTTTGGTTTAAAATTTTTGGGGATTTTTGGGGTTTAGATTTTAAAATTTTAGGGATTTAGGTTTTGGTTTAAAAATTTTGGGGATTTTTGGGGTTTAGATTTTAAAATTTTGGGGATTTAGGTTTTAAAAAATTGGGGATTTTCGAGATTTTTAGGGTTCTTAGGTTTGGGGATTTTTGTTTAGGTTTAAAAAATTTGGGAATTTTGGGATTTTTAGGGTTCTTGGGTTTGTGGATTTTGGTTTAGGTTTCAAAAATTTTGGGGCCTGTTGTGTTCTTCTTTTCTAATGTGTTTTCTCCATTTTGCAGTGAAGATTGGTGAAGATTGATGCTCAAAATCATAGAGAAGAAAAGGTACAAACTGTTCGGAATTCGAATTTGCTTTGTTCTGTATGATTCTTTCTTTTTTTATTTGTTGGAATTTGTTTTGGTTTTTTACTTTGCTGTAACTTTTTCATGTATTTGAAGTTAAATAAAGGAAGATTTCCCTCGATAATTTGTTTATGTAAGCTTTCCAACCCCCAAAAATCTTGTCTGTGTTTTGACTTTTTCTATCTATTAAGGATTGACTAAAGGCAACAATACTTTAATATCAACCTAACATTTTTGTCATGAAATAGATTAATTTATACTTTAATATGACTTTTAGAAAAGAAGACATAATTTATTCGAACAGAAATTTTAGTTACATACCACCTTTTAGTTTCTTCTAATCACCCACTACAAATACCACCTTCCCCTGGTATAGATTTGGTGGGATAGAACCCACCAATGCACAATTTGGTTGAAATTGTCTTCAAAACAGACATTATAAAAGACACGCACCGTGCTGTTATATATAAAATAGCCTTGAAGAAAAACATCTGTCAAATTTGAAACTTACTTTTACCTCATGGATTAATTAGGCAACTAGGCAATTGTAGCAATATATAGAGTAAACAGGGAATATTTATCAGTAACTATAAGATTACATTAAAGTTTAGCACGTGATACAAAAAAGAAAAATATTATAAAACAATGGCATTTTGTAGTAGAAAATATTAATTTACAAAGAGAAACTAATTAAATGAAGACTTGCATGATACTGTTGCTAACGTACATAAGGAATATATAAAATCGTTTATGGAAAAGTTAAATGAGGTTTGTATGAGATGTTTATCTATCTGTTGAAAAATATGGAATTAATAATTGAATGGTAATTTATATATTTGACATGTTGATAATTTATTTAATTGTGTTAATTTAAAACTTGGTAATTTATATATTTGACATGTTTGCTGGTTGTTGTTTTTGTTTGTTGTTGTTGATACTTTTGGTGGGGGCAATAATTTTAAATGTTTGCTAGTTCAATTACTGCAGGAGGAATGGAAGTGGTCCCTTCATGTTTTATTGTTGTGCTGTTTCTATTTGCTTATTTGTCTGCACATTGTTTGTCATTATGCTTATGACATATATATGTTTTTTTTATTCTTTAAACTACAGATGTCTGAGGAGGAACACTACATCAATTTGCATGTTGGGGGTAAATTTGTATGTGATCCTTATGTTAGGTATTTAGGTGGTGAGATTGTGAGGCTTAAAAAGGATCCAGATATGATATCGTATTTTAAGTTGTGTAAAATAGTTAAAGATGGGTTAAGGTTTAATACCGTGCAACTAATTTATTTCCTTGTACCTGGCAGTAGCACTTTGCAGGATAACCTTAGGGTTTTGTGGAATGATAGTAGCACTATTGACATGATAAACTACTGAGTTAAGCATAAGGAGATAGACTTATATGTAGAACATGAGATTGACATTACTGTTTTTGTCGATGATGAAACAATATTAGCTACAACATGTTTGGAATATTATGCTAATCGTAAAAAAGGTGATGAGGGTGAGGGTTTGGATGATAGCAGTTAGGGTGGTGAGGGTTTGGATAATGGCAGTAAGGGTGGTGAAGGTTTGGGAGGTGGTGAGGATTCGGGTAAGGGTGAGGGTGTTGAGAGTGAGGGAGGTGGTGAGGGTTCGAGTAAGGGTGCTGATAGTAAGGGTGTTGAGTGTTGTGAGGGTGAGGGTTCGAGTATGGATGCTATTAGTGAAGGTGTTAAGGGTCAGGGTGAGGTTGATGTTGCTATTAGTGATGGAGGTGGTGGTGGTGATGTTAAGGAGGAGCTTCAAGATGATATTTACTTATCAGATGGTGATGATGATGATGACCTTCAAGAAGCTAGGCAAAAGATGAGGGATGTGAAGGGGAAAACCAGTGGGAAAGGTAAAGAAAAAGTGCTTGATGAGACTAAATATTTTAATAGTGATGATCACGGGAGCATACTTGGGTTAGAAGATGACGATGATGAAAATACTGATGTTTGTAGAAGAAGAAGTACGTTCCTAACATAGAGTCCAAAGTCAGCAACTCCACACTTTTATATTGGGATGCTGTTTAAAGATGCTCAGCAATTCAAGTCCGCAATTCATAGTACTCAATTTGTTGTAGAAGGGAACTTAAGATAATTAGGAATGAACCAAATAGGGTTAGAGTTAAGTGTATTGCATCAAAAAAGTGCCAATGGGGAATATTTGCTAGTTATAGTAACATGGCCAGATGCATGCAAGTGAAAAGTTTTCATGATGAGCACAACTGTTGTGTTAGTTTTAGAAACAAAATGGTTAATGTGAAAGTTATTGCCGAACATTTTGAAGCTACTATTAAGGACCACCCAAAAATGAAGATAAGGTAGATACAAAGAAGGATAGCTTCAGAAATGCATGTTAATGCTAATATGACAAGGTGTAGAAGGGTTAAGAAAATCGTGAAGGATAAGTTGGTAGGGAACTTTGTAGATGAATTTGCTATGTTGTGGGATTATGCTAATAAGTTGAGAGTAAAGAATCCTAGAAGTACTATAAATATGGCAATGAATAGAGTCACACCTAAATCTCCACCACATTTCAAGATATTTAATGTATGTTTTGAAGCATTGAAAAGAGGTTGGAAAGAAGGGTGCAGACCTATACTAGGTTTGGATGGTTGCTTTTTAAAAGGTCCATTTAAGGGTGAGCTGTTGGCTGTTGTTGGGAGTGATGGAAACAATCAAATGAACCCAGTTGCCTTGGTAATTGTTGTGGGGGAATGCATTGATTTGGGTATGGTTTCTTAGTTTACTGATAGGAGAGTTAGGAATGAAATATGGTCTTAGGTATACCATCATCAGAGACCAACAAAAGGTAAAAATTTTATTTTGCATTTATTTATTACTAATATTGTTAATTTAAATTATGGCAGCTGCTTATACCCCTCTATGTTGCGTCATCTGATCAAGTGTGAGAGAAAAACAATAATTCATATCGAGTCTGACTTCTTGCCCTGGGTTATAATAGCAATATATATACATACATATGTTTTATAGGAATCCTTGGACTTTCTAGCTAATTATGCAAGAGGAATTTCTATTCTTAACTTTGTTTTAAAAATATATTGTTGTTTTTCTTCTTTGGGTGTGTATTGTTTGTGTGGTTGTAGGACAAATGGCAATCATAGTTCATAGATGCCTTTGATCTAAGAAAGCATTGATAACTTCTACTTTTGTATTTAGATTGATAATTGAGTTTGCTCTTGTTTAAATTGTTTGTTCCTTTTAAATATTTTTCCTTGTTATAAAAAAAGAAAAAGAAATATGACCATTTAATGGACATGTGTATGTTGGTGATGTGTTTGTCTTCATGTTTGTATTCATATCTCTGCTACTATGTCATCATACTCATGTTGCAAATGGCATTTAGTCAACATAATCAATTACCAGCGTCTTACTTGTCGTAAAATAATCGGTATAATGTTGTGGGGGTTACGATACTACTGCTGTTCGGCACTTGATTGTGAGAGAAATGTTGCAATCTAGGAGCATATAATCAGTGTCTTTACTTGATGTTATTTTAAAACTCAAATATTATTTTAAAAAGAGGTTTGATTGAAATATAAAAGCATGGAGTGAAGGAAAAGGAGATGATGAGATATGAAAGTGACTGTGTAACAATTATAACTGGTTTTCTTATTTCAGGAACTGCTTCAAACCTTCACTTCTCCAAACAAATCTATGTCTACCTTTTAATAAATACTACCCTAAAGGAGATGCCTTCATTTTCCAATATTCTTTACTTGCCTCTCTCTCTCTCTCTCTCTCTCTCTCTATATATATATATATATATATATATATATATATATATAAAACTCATCATGAATTTTGACTTAATTCCAATATTTTTACCTTTTAAATCCTTTCATGCCTCATAGTGAAAAGAATATACATGTGAAAAGGTAAGTGTTCAATATTCTTTGGTTGTTGGGATTTAATTATCATGTGATTAGGGTTTAATGTTTAGTGCAAGGAGTGAAGGTCGTTTAATGTTTCTCAATTTTTTGTTTAGTTGTGTAATATTTTTAAACTAAAATTCTAGTGTTCTGTTCATAACAACTTGCTTCCTTGGAATTTTGGTTGGATATTTTTGTATTGCAGTATAGCTATTAAATTAGAATGAGTGATTTGTTGACAATTTGATAAGCATATGAGATGTTTTTTAATTTAAATTTAACAATAGACTTACTTATGTTTTTTAATTTAAATTTGACAGCAGACTTACTTATGTTTTTTAATTTAAATTACAGGATCTTGAAATAGCCATTAATGACGTTCTGCCTAGAGTTGAACATAGAAATTGTGCGAGGCATGTCTTTTCAAACTGTTCTAGTAGGAAGAAAGCAAAGACATTCAAATTTGCTTTTTGGAAAGTTGTGAAGTCTACAACAAAGGAGTGGCAACAAAACAAAGAAGACTTGTATAAGCTTGATGAAGGTGTTGCAAAGGAGTTGTTCTCTAAGAATTTGAAAGCTTGGACCAAGGCCTTCCAAGGGTTACACTTAGTGTCAGCTATTGTAGACAATAACCTCTGTGAAGCATTTAACTCCAGCATCGTGGAGTCTAGATTTAAGAGCATAATAACCATGTTGGAGGAAATTAGAGTTAATATGATGACTAGAATAGTGGCTAAGAGGAAGCAATGCAGTTCATGGAATTACAATTATAGTCCACTAATAAAGAAGAAATTTGATGAGAGCAAGAAAGAAGGTGTTGATTGGAAGATGATCTGGAATGGGGAAAATGGGTGTGAAGTCAAGAAAGGTAGAAAACAGTATGTAGTAAATATAGAGCATAAAACCTGTAGTTGTCGAAGTTGGCAATTATCTGGGATCCCTTGTCCCCATGCCTACTGTGCTATATGGCATCTTGAAAAAGATCCTGATGACTACTTGCATAGGTACTACAAAAAGGACACATATTTGAAAGCATATTCATACGCTTTGCAACCCATAAATGGGTCACATGAATGGGGAAAATCTGGTATTGAGCCCGTGCTTCCACCAGTTGAGAAAATAATGCCCGGTAGGCTAAAGAAGAATAGAAGAAAGAAAAATAATAAACCGAAAAAAGTGAAGCCTAGACACCTCAGTAGGGTTGGTCTAATTATGAGATGCAGGAAATGTAGTGGTGAGGGTCACAACAAAAGATCATGCAAACAAGATCCTAACACAACGAGAACAAAGGTATATTGTAAACACTTTCTCATTGTAAATTCCAAATTATAATAATCTAGTTTCGGTTTTGATTTTTTGTGTCTTAGTCTGGTACGAGTAAGAGAACTACAACCCAAAAAAAAACTGTTAGGCTTGATGGATCAACTCGATAATGACGATAACAGAGGTTGAATCAACCTTAACGATGTTGTGGCGGAAGCGAATAAATTTTGAAACAAAGAACACAAAGATTTATAGTAGTTTAACCTCAAACACCTACTCCACTACCTTAGCTTTCCACAACTAAGGATTTTCCCAAATCCACTCAATTTGTACAACCTTTGAGGATAAGGTTTAACCTTACACCAAAATAAAACTTATACCATAAAGTCTAAATGGACAACTCCTTAGAACTTATACCCCAAAGTTCTAAGAAACAACACCTTAAGGTTTCTACCTAAACCTTAAGTATAAACCCTCTCTCAAAAGAGAAACAAACAAACAAACAAAGAAACAATCCTTACAAGATCAGGATGTTTGCCAATTAAGCACAAATACAAAGAAGAACACTTGAGCTAGTTGAATACAATGAAAGCTCACAAGTGTTTACAAGAAAAGGTATGAAAGAATTAAGCCCTAAGTTGATTTTGATTGATCTTTAGGCTTTGCTCTCTCTCTTCTTCTTGCTAGACGATTAAAGGATGATATTTATAACCATTTTGAGCTTTCCAACCATTGCAATTGATATGGTGGAGAATAATCTCATTGGAAGTGAAATACTAGCTCATAAAAGTGTCCTGCAACTAAAAGTATCAATACCTTTTAAAAGGGTATCGATATTTTCTGCCTTTAATTCAAATTTAGTGATCGTTAGACCAATATTATTGATACCATGGAGCAAATTATCGATACCTTATCGAAAGTATTGATACCATATCGATACCTGCAAGTCAGAAAACTCTCTTGATCTTGATTAAAAACAGGGGTATCGATATTTTACAAAATATTGATACTTAGACAAAAAGTACCGATACTTTTTGTCTTGGAGAAGTTTTAACTTGTTTGAAAATGGTTTTAACATATTTGAAAATGTTTGACTCAATTAAAACCATTTCAAATTGATTTTATCAATTTGTTCAACTTTACTTCTATTAAAAAACACTTTAGTTTGTTATATCAAAATATATTATTTAATAAGGCTATGTTCAACAATCTCCCCCTTTTTGGTATAAGAAAACTTTAGTAAATTTGTTTTTGAATAATTGCTCCCCCTTAATAAATGACATCTTGAATTTAAGCTCCCCCTATATAAAAATCATTTTCAATTTAAGACATAAAGATTTTGGAGCATAAATTTGACATTTTGTAAAAATGGTCACTTAAGCAATCAATCAACCATAAAAATTTACCTTACTCTTCTCCCCCTTTTTGTTATATAAAAAATAAACAAATAAATAAACTTAAGAGGAAAAGAAAGTGGTTAGTTCAAAAATAGATATTAAATATAAAGAATTAATAAACTACCATACCGATTAATCTTAAGGTGCAATCACATAGAATTTGCATTTGTTTACCTTGAAGCAATGCACCTTACCTACAAACATAGAATTAAGTTTTTTTTGGTACCCAATGTCTTTTGTGTCCATAATCGTTAGTCTTAAAATCTTAGTCCCTTTAGGTAACCATTTTGAAAGAGCTTCCTTGTCTTGAGTAGCACTTAGTCCTTAAGGAACCTATACACTCTTAAAAAATTTTCCTTTGTAAAATCTTAAGGGACCTCTATGTTTATAGAAGTTAAAGCTGTTTTTGACAAAGTTTTGTTTTGAATTTTCTCCTTTTTAAAAAACTTTGTTAGAGTGAGCTTTTTCACTCTTAAGCAACTCAAGTTGCTTTTGATGATCCTCATGAACTTTTGAAAGTAAATTATGGAAGTCTGAATTTTTTTTTTCAAAATCATTAATGCTTTCTTGAATTTTGTTTACTTTATTTTCAAGTTCATGATTAATTTTGGAAAGTAAGTCAATTTCATTTTTCAATTTTGAAACACTTTTCTTTTGTTTTGACATCATAACTTTTAATTCCAAAATTAATTCATCATAGACTTGTTGTAACTAATCAAAAAATAATTATTTAAAGTAGATGAGTTATAAGTTACCTTAAGATCATCAATGGCCATAACGACTAGGTTGGCTTCTTCATCGCTCCAATCAACATAATCCTTTTGTTTGCTAGACCCCTTCTTTTTAAATTTAAGACAATCATACTTGAAGTGTCCCAGTTTTTTGCACTCATAGCATTTAATAGGATCTTTCTCTTTGGTCGATTCAAGTTTGAGTCCTTCCTTCTTCCGAAATTCTCCTCCTTTGTTAAACTTCATGAATCTCTTGAATCTCCTAGCAAGCCTTTCTATTTCCTCATCTTCATCCACCTCTTCACTTGACTCACTTTCTACAATGGTGATGGATTTAAGAGCTTTACCAACGTTTTTCTTAATGAGTCTTTCTTCTTCACTCCCTTTATTAAGCTTCATCTAATATGTAAGCAAGGAGTCAATAAGCTCATCAAGAGAGAGTAAGTTGAGATCCTTTGATTCTTCGATAGCCGTCACTTTTGGTTCCCAAGATGTTAGGAGACTATTCAACATCTTTTTAACCAACTCCTTTTTGGGATAATCCTTCCTAAGAGCTTTAAAGCCATTGACATTGTTGGTGAATCGATCATACATCTCTTTGATTCCTTCCTTCGGTTTTGCTTTAAATAATTCATAGTCAAGGGTAAGAAGACTTAGCTTTGATTCCTTGACTTTATTTGTTCCTTTGTGGGTAACCTCAAGTTTGTCCCATATTTCTTTGGCATCATTGCAAGAGTAGACTCTATTATACTATTTTTCACTAGAAGCACAAAATAGGGTATGCATAGCTTTTGCATTGAGTTGTACCTTCTTGATGTCATTTACATCCCATTCATCTTCCTCTTTTGGAACACTAACACCTTCAACTATCTTTGTTGGAATGAATGGCCCGTTGGTGATTACCTCCATACTCCATCATCGTTGGCTTAGATAAATAATCTCATTCTTGTTCTCCAATAAGGATAGTCGATGCCAATGAATAGAGGAGGTCTTATGGTGGAAAAACCTTCTCCCACGAATGTTGACCCAGAAGTTGACATCATTGTTGTTAGATGAATTGTTGATCATTTGAGCTTCTTCGAGGATCTTCTCTTGGTTGTTAAACCGTCTCTAGAGTTTTAGCTCTGATACCAATTATTAGGCTCAATGGATCAACTTGATAATGACAGTAACAGAGGTTGAATCGACCTTTGCGATGTTGAGGCGAAAGCGAATTAATTTTGCAACAAAGAACACAAGGATTTATAGTGGTTCGACCCCAAACACCTACTCCACTACCTTAGCTTTCCACAACTAAGGATTTTCCCAAATCCACTCGATTTGTACAATCTTTGAGGACAAGGTTTAATCTTACACCCAAATAAAACTTATACCACAAGGTCTTAATGGACAACTCCTTAAAACTTATACCTCAAAGTCTTAAGAAGCAACACCTTAAGGTTTCTAGCTAAACCTTAAGTATAAACCCTCTCTCAAAATAGAAACAAACAAGCAAACAAAGAAGCAATCCTTAAAAGATTAGGATGTTTGTCAATTAAGCACAAATACAAAGAAGAACACTTGAGCTAAATGAATACAATGAAAGCTCACAAGTGTTTACAAGAAAAGGTATGAAAGAATTAAGCTCTAAGTTGATTTTGATTGATCTTTAGGCTTTGCTCTCTCTCTTCTTCTTACTAGACTATTGAAGGATGGTATTTATGGCCATTTTGAGCTTTCCAACCATTGCAATTGATATGGTGGAGAATAATCCTGTTGGAAGTGAAATACTAGCTCATAAAATTGTCCTACAATTAAAAGTATCGATACCTTTAAAAGGGTATCGATATTTTTTGCCTTTAATTCAAATTTGGTGATCGTTGGACCAATATTATTGATACCATGGAGCAAATTATCGATACCTTATGGAAAGTATCGATACCTGCAAGTCAGAATACTCTCTTGGTCTTGATTAAAAAATAAGGGTATCGATATTTTACAAAATATCAATACTTAGACAAAAAGTACCGATACTTTTTGTCCTGGAGCAGTTTTAACTTGTATGAAAATGGTTTTAACATGTTTGAAAATGTTTGACTCAATTGAAACCATTTCAAATTGATTTTATAAATTTGTTGAACTTTACTTCTATTCAAAAACACTTTAATTTGTTATATCAAAATATATTATTCAATAAGGATATGTTCAACAAGAACGATAGAACACCACCATGCATTCAGCCTAACACAACTGGATCACAGGTATATCGTAAACATTTTCTCATTGTCAATTCCAAATTATAATAATCTAATTTCAGTTTTGATTTTTTGTGTCTTAATCTGGTATGAGTACGAGAACTATAACCCAAAAACAGAACGACAGAACACCACCATGCATTCAGCCTAACACAACTGGATCACAAGTATTTCGTAAACACTTTCTCATTATCAATTCCAAATTATTTAAATCTAATTTGGGTTTTGATTGTTATTCTCAATCTGGTATGAGTATGAGAACTAGAAGCCAAAAAAGGATGGCATTTCAGGAATCTATCAGCACACAAGAATCCACTGCAACTAAGAAGCTGAAGAAATGATTTGAGATCGTTCTAATTTTTTTTGTTAGTTTTTTGAAATGGTTGGTATACATCTTACAACTATAGGATAATTTTGTTAATTGAAATAATTGAAGATGACCATTAATGCAATGAAGTTGTTTTTTGATGTTTGCATGTAAATATCTTACTGCTAATTGTTGAAATTGTTGAAATGGTTGAAATGATAACTTTCTTATTGCTAAATGTTGTAATGGTTGAAATAGTTTATTTGGTTTGTGGATGATTTCTTTGTATACTGCAAGTTATATTTTTCTATTCTCAATGTACAGGTGAATTTGATAGCAAGCTACTACACAATTAATATTATGTTTTACTATTTTTAATTTTTAAAGACTTACCAAAAGTGGGTATTCTAAAAGATTATGTTACTATTTGGTTTTTGGTTGAAATTGTTGTAATTTTTGAATTTTTTTTATGGTTGATATTGTTTACAAGTTTCTATGCTCAATTGAAAGTTAAGCAAAGTGTACCATTTTATTATGTTTTTATACATTTTTAGTTCTTCATCAATCTCAAATTACAATAAGGCTGTAAGGGTAAACCATCAACAGACAAGTAGAATTTCAAGGAAAAAATGTTTATGCTCAAGCACAAGCTCTGGTGGCATCTATGGCAATCCAAATGCCTTATATGTGGTAAGGTTAAGACAAATTGGCAATACACTGTTAATTCTTATGTTCTGTCATTGTCAGATCCCTAATTGTTCTTACTGATTACCAGTTGCCAAAGAAGACAACAAGTTTTCTATTGGTGTAATTATTATGGAACAAAATGCAAGCAATTTCGTTTTAAAGAGCCTTAAAGCTTTGCTAATTACGAAGATATCAAAATTACATTGATAGGGAATATTTCTTATACAAATCATCCACAAGCCTAAAATATTACTACTTAAGGCTACCAAAGCCTAAAAAACATTAAAAATGTTTGCAATCCCCGAACATTTAGTACATAAAAATGGGTCAAATTATAACATTCCTAAATAATGTGACAAATAAGATAAGCAATATACTGCAAATAAACATTTTCTTATAAAACTCTTTCTCATTCTTGAGTGATTTACATTTTTTCTTCAACCTCTTAATATTTGTGTTTAATTCAATGTGATCCACCTCTTTTGTTTGGTTGTCCTTGCCCACATTTTGCACACTGCCACTCTCAGACATCTCAACATTACTACTTTCAGTGTCAATCTTAAACATCTCACCACTTCCATACTTCATTATTTCCTTCCTAAGTCTCATATTCTCTTTTGCAAGTTTTCTTTCACTATCACGTAATTTACATATTAGTTCATTCACCCTATTGCATAGCTTATCATCATACCACTTAAAAAATCCGCATCCACCAACCTACATTTCACACAAAAAAGTTGAGTCTTTATTATATAAACTATAGAATCTACATTCCACAACTGAGTTCATATACAATTAATACTCACGGTAAAACAACAACATCAATTAAATAAAATAGTAAAATCGATTAAACATTATTAAACAATCGAAATAAGCTTCTTTAAAACTTTTTGACCTAACAGTGGAGTGCATGGTTTGGTGATCAAAATAAGCTTATCTTTCTAGTCTGTTTTTTTCTTGTTTGGCTATCGAGAAAAAATTGTTCTTTTTTTCTTGTTTTTGTTTCTGGGTCTTTTGGTTTTAGTGAAGAAGTAGAAAGAATAAAAAAACAAAACAACGATATTGATTAAACAAAACAACAACATTGATTAAACATTATTAAACAATCAAAATAAGCAAAAAAAATCTATTCAACTGATCAATTATACAAAAGAGATCTAAGACACATTAAGTGAAAAAATAAAAATCCTCAATTTCTTATGAACCCTAAAACAAATAAGCTAAATATATGCTTACCCGAAAATTTGAACAACCATAATACCTTCTGCCTGGGTTTAAATCGCTTCATGATGTTTCTCTAGGAGCTAACTTGTTACAAAAACATCTTATTTTCTCTTCATCATAAACGAACTCCGCTCGTGATAATGAAACTAACTTCGAATAAGCTAACTTCTCCATTGATGGCTTCCAATCAATATTTTCAAACAATATTTTCGAAGAAGATAGAAACCCACTAAATTTCAAGCTTCAATTTCTAAAGAATTTGAATGGAGAAGGAGAGAATTTGGGATTTAGGGTTTTTCAAGGGGAGTTGTTAATTTTGTTTACTTTTGTTGCCCGTGTGTGAGCGTTAAATTAGTTTTTACTTTTGTTTTGTTTTGTTTTGTTTTAATTTAATTTTTGTTTTAACTTTAATTTTTTTTGCTGATGTGACATTTTTTATTATTATATGCCACATCAGTAGATGCTCACGTGGACTAGCCCAGCTGAAAAAAATTGCCACATCAGCGTCATTAGCCCCTTAACGGCAACGTCAGCAAGATTGTTAAAAAATGATCAATTTGACAAAAAAAAGGTTATGTATGAAAGTGACCTAAAAAAACGATAAGGGCCAAAGTGACAAAACATCCAAATGTTAGGGGCTAATTTTGTCATTATGCCAAAAATTTATAACATTTGAAAGATTCACAAATTAGTCCTTGGATTAGCTGGATTAAGTTGATACGAACTCAAAAACATAAAAATTACTAAAAACGATCAAGATATGCTTACTCAAATCAAAGCTCAAAGCTTGGAGGTAAAACCTAGCTTTTCTCTTGTTCTTGTCGAAGAAGAAGGTGAAACTAGAAGAAAAATCGTAAATTTCTTAAATTTCACATTTATAGTCAATGGTAATTTTGTAAATACTTATTTTCATAATTAGCTTTATTAATCACTTAGTTAACCTTAATTAATTCTATTTATGGCTAATATATTTCATAATAATCCACCCAGCACTTTAGGTCAATTTGTTCATTTGGTCCTTTTAATTACTCAACTCAACTTTTGCATCCTTTACGATTTAGTTCTTTCTTCTCAATGAACTATCCAAACATTAAAATTCGTAACCTAATTTTAATGCAAAGCTAACAAGGCCGTAAATATTAAAATGTCTAATTTTATGACTCGACTTGTCGGAGTTGTGGTTCCGAAACCACTATTTCTGAAACAATTGAAAACCGAGTTGTTACACGCAACATTACCCCTGCTATGAAAAAACCCATTCTGGTACACTTTAGATGCTTTCAATCAAGCACCTTATATTTTCATAATATCTTTCCACAATCAAAACAACATAATTCCATACAAATATTTACCAATTCAAGTATATGAACATTTGAAACCAAGCATTCAACCTATATGTACAGTGATTTTGGGCATTAAGGCCCTGAGACACGTTTGGAGATATTAGGGAATGTGAGCTAAGCTCCATTCAACGGGACATGTGAGGGGAAATAAGGAGAGCGTTATTTTTATGCTTTACTTTTGGGACATGTTTGACTCTATGAGTCTATGTGGTGTAAGTGGAGATTCATGCCGATGTGTGATGGTAGAGCTCACTTTAATGTTTCATAGCTCAAGTGCCAATTTATCTATTAATTATGTTGTTTATGATGTGTTAAATGCCTATAAGTATATGTGTTTATTATGTAAATAGACTATTAAATATTGCATGAATAAGTATGACATGAACATGAAATTGAGATGATTATGTTATATGATTGTTTGTTAATTCTTGATGAAATGTTTGCATGGTAGACGTTCTACGCATTCACTGAGCTTGCTAAGCTCACCCCCTCCTTTTAATTTCATTGCAGATCAATAATGCTGGTGTGAGGGTGTGACCTTCAAGGGGTGATCCAAGTATATTTTTAGGAGCTTTTAGTAGGTGTTATTTGTTTATTTACTATATGGGGATTAAGACAATGTGGTAGATTATATATTGGTTTTGATAAGTGATTTTTAGCTATTTGCATGCCTATTATGCATGAAAATTTGTGGACTTAAAATGTGACATTTGGATTGTTATTTCGTATATTTTGATGTTTATTTGATTAGGTGAATAATGCATGTTTTAGGATTAAGTTTTAAATGGTCTTGTTGCTAATATATTTTGTATTTTTGTGGTTGGAGTAGAGGTATCGATATTTGGGTTTCAAAAACAATACCTCTGCAATATTTGAAGTGCAGGAAGTCAGTTTTGCGATTTGATATCGATATTTTATCATGAGTATTGATACTCAGGGTGAAATTATCGATACTTTTTCAATGGTATCGATATTTTTCGATAATTGGATTTTTAAATGAGAAAAAATAAGCTAATTTGGTACCGATTTTCCAAGCGGTATTGATACCACTTGTGAGAATTATCGATATCACTCTACTAGTGTTGATACCTACTATCGAAACCATTATTTTGAAAAAAGTCCTGACTTATATTTTGGAAAACAAAAATGTAGTCGCCACCAATATTTTAAAATATGTGTGATTGGATCACCTTGTAAAATTTTAAAAACCATTAAAACCATAATTTTGGTCTTTAAAACCATAAACAAGTTTGAGAGTCGGTTATGCATGAGGAAATATTAGCATCCTTACACATCCAAAACCGGTACCTAGTTGATTATTTAATGTCTTAGTTGTTGAAAATAAAAAACTCGAGAAAATTTTAAATTGCAATCCTTAAATGCATGAATGACATATTTCAATATAATTTGAAAATTAAATTTTACGAAAAAGCTCATTATTTCAAGTTAATAGTGAAGAAAATTCATGTTTAGTAAGTTAGGGCACAACATATCGAATCCTCGAAAGTAACGAGCAATTTTAATTATTATCCCAAAATCTCGTATATTGTAATTTTAAATAGGGTATTCAATTATCTCGATACAAAGAGAAAATCACACCTAGTGAGTTAGGGCATAATCCTCTCGAATTCTCGAAATAAAGAATATTACCTTGAATTTTTTAAAACAATTTATGTATTTTTAAAAACAATTAACATGTCATGCAAAAAAAATGAATATGTACATAATTTACAATTATAATGGAAAAATAAAAAACATATATGAATAGAATAAATTAAATGAATACAATTAATAAGACAATAAAATAATAAATAATAATAAATAAAATAATAATATAATCATGGTAATAATGGAAATAAATATCAATTAATTAAGAATATAAATAACCATAAATATAGGAAATAAAATCATGGAAAATAAAAATTGAATCAATATAATTAAATAAAAAGGAAAAAAACAAGTAATGAACAAATAAAATTAAATAAAGGCAAAGATATAAATAGCATAAAAAATAAGAAATATATAAAATACATAAAAAATAAAGTTAAATGAATGCAAGAATATAAAATACATGAATATAATAAATAAAAAATTAAATGCTAAATAAAATAAATAATATGAAGAATAACAAATGGACCAAATCAAATAAAAATTAAAACAGTAGGGTCAAAATTATAAAAAATCATAAATAAATGGGGAAAATTAAATAAAATACCAAATTGTAAGTGCGAATAATTGAATTGGCAAAAGTAAAATAAATAAAAAATGTCAAAGGACCTAATTGAAACACCTTAAAATTGTGGAAGGACCAGGGTAGTAAATTACCCAAAAATTAAAAAAAATGCGAATCCCAGGGTTTAATCGGGTCGGATCTTCGGATTACGCCGAAACGACGTTATTTTGGGATCTATTGGGTTAGGCCAAAACAACGTCGTTTCACTATGATTATATAAGCCAAAATTCTTTTAAAAATTTCATTTTCATTTCCCTTTTTTTTAAAAAAAAACTCTTTTGTTTTCTCTTTTTTCTCTCAAATAGGGTTATGGCCGATCGTAGGTCCGATAACCCTCCGTCGTGGGTCCATCATGGTTCGACGCCAGATGACCACCACCCATGGTGGTCGGATTCTTTTTTTTAAAAAAACTTTTTTTTTCAACTTGAACCTAGATCTGGGTTTATACTCTTTAAAAACTCCACCAACGCGGCGACGAAATATCAAACATCACAAGGTAAAAACATAAACCCTAGATCTATTTGTTTAGTTTCGAAATAAAATAGAAAATCAATTTTTAGCTTCGAAAATTGGCTTTTGATTGCTTTGCTTACGTATTCGAATATCAGATTGCTAAAAAATTTCTCTGAACTTTATATCAAAATTTTTGTATGTTATTAAAAAAATATCATAGCATTACGTTCGTTTTCGTGTATTTTTATACACAAATTTATAATCTTTTTTTTATTCGATTTCTTTTCCTTTTTTCTACCGATTTTGTAGAGATTAGGATCTTGGAAGATTTTGGTAGCTGAATAGTGGTAGTGACGATAAGGCAAAGATGACTAGGGTTTCGTTTTTTTAGTTTAGGGTTTTTTTATTCTTTTTTTTTTTGGCTTGTAAATGGACATTGGGCTTGGGTAAAAACAATTGGGTTTTATTTTTAATTTTGGGTTTATTTTGTTTTATTTATTAGGTTTAAAACTATAGGAGCCTAAACAAAAATGGACTCCTACAGCTGCCCTACTTTGCTCATTGTCGAGTAACGGAATGGAGCAAAGACTTAAAGGAAGATGAATTTTATCCGGTCTTTTGACCTCCAGTGTTTCTCTATTCTTTCGCCTCGTTGGTGATTTTACTCCACTGTATCTGTTTCACTACCATTTTAGGAAAATAAGATCTAGTGACAAAGCTTCAACTTGCTCCATTGCGACTTCAAAGAGATAAGGTTTGCTGTTGTAGTTTCATCCTGAAGCGCTGAAACTTCAGAGTGATTGCTGTTTGATCTACTTCACTGCAACTTCAAGAAGATAGGATTTGCTTTCTGTAGCTTTAATCTATCCCTCTAAAGCTTTAGGGTATAAGATTCACTTTTAGAACTTTAATTTGCCTTTCTATAGCTTTAGGGGTATAAGATTCGCTTTTGCAGCTTCAATCTGTCCCTCTACAGCTTTAAGGGTATAACATTCTCTTTCTTGACTTCAATCTTCCCTTTTACAGCTGTTGGGATATAAGATTCGCTTTTGTAGCTTCAATCTATCCCTTTACAGCTTTAGGGGTATAAGATTCACCTTCGTGGTTTCAATCTTTCCCCTTAATAATTTTAAGGGTATAGATTTGCCTTTGTGGTTTCAATTTGCCCCTTTATAACTTTAGGGGTATAAGATTCACCTTCACGATTTTAATTTGCCCCTCTATAGCTTTAGGGTTATAAGATTCACCTTTACAGCTCAATCTGCCTCTCTACAACTTTAGAGGTATAAGATTTGCCTTCGTGGCTTCAGTCTGCCTCTCTACAGCTTTAGGGGTATAAGATTCGCCTTCACAGCTTCAATCTACCCCTCCATAATTTTAGGGGTATAGGATTCACCTTCGCGGTTTCAATTTGCCTCTCTACAGCTTTAAGAGTATAAGATTCATCTTCGTGACTTCAATCTTCCCTTCTATAGCTTTAAAGGTATAATATTCGCTTTTGCAGCTTCAATCTACCTCTACACAATTTTAGGGGGGTAAGATTTGCCTTTGCAACTTCAATTTGCCTCTATACAGCTTTAGGGGTATAAGATTCACCTTCACGATTGTAATTTCCCCTTTTAAAGCTTTAGGGGTATAAGATTCACTTTTGTAGCTTCAATCTGCCCCTTTATAGCTTTAAGGGTATAAGATTCACCTTTGCGACTTTAATCTGTCCCTCTACAACTTTAGGGGTATAAGATTCGCCTTTGTGGCTTCAATTTGCCCCTTTAAAGCTTTAAGGGTATAAGATTTGCCTTTGCAGCTTCAATCTGCCCCTTTACAATTATAAGATTTAGTATGGCTACACTCCATTTCACTGTAACTTCAATGTAGATTGAGATCTGCTACTTGTTTTACTCTACCCTTCTGCAATTTTAAGGGCATAGGAATTGTTGTTTTGTCACGCCATTCTCTGAGGATATGATCTGTATAATCTGTCTTGTGGGCCTCTATCTAGGCCATGCAATTAGGATGACATGATTTGAATAAATCAAATGCTCCTATCTAAATGGGCATGAATGATGTTTATATGCATGCAAAGATGTCATATTTTAGAATGATTTTCTGTTTTGGTCCTGAGATTTACATTGTTCATCATTCGCCTAAGTTCCATCACTGATATGTCATCATGCCTTCTTTTCAAGTCTGGTGTCTTTAATAAGAAATCCAAAAGGTAGTCATACTCTGAGCTACTAGTTTCAGAATCCTTTCGACCCTCGGATTCGGTTATTTCCAACTGGTAGTCTTGTTTTAGGTCTGAGTACTTTTTAGAAATTTTTCAATGCAATATGCAGAAATCCTTTTGTACCTTATATTATCTAGTGCAGTAACTGTTATTTCAATGAAAAGAATGCATTGAACAAAGTTATGAAACATGGATAAAATTTAAGTTATTGAAGACAAGGCTTAAATGAGAATGAATTATATCAACATTGATTAAAAAGTGGGTTTGATTAAATAATGGCCAAAGATAACAAACATTGGTAAAAAATAGAAAATGTCGGTAAAGAAATGGCAAACATTAATCAAAAGTTGCTAAAGTGAGCAAAAAGGAATATAACCAGATGCCCTAGATATCTACATATAACTTTATTCGAGCAAACTTGATGAGGACCATTTTGAGCCTGATGTGTACCCATGGAAACTATTGTAATTCGTCGATGCCTAAGATGTAACATCTCTCCATCCTGTTACTTTTGAGAGAGAAGACCAGTTCGTGGCCAATCTTTGATCCAACTTTGAGCCGCTTTTTGAGGGTTTTCGACTCAAATCTCCTTAGGCTTCAAAATTTCATTTGCGAGTTTTCATCTTGGCCCTTCCCTTTTCTTTTCCTTTTCTTTAAGCTAGTTTAAGCCAACCTTTCAAGTTTCCAACTCAAACTTTTGGGTTTTGAGATTTTTTTTCCTTTTTATTAGGCGAAGTATTTCTTCACCGAATATGAGTTCACGAGGTTTGAAAAATCCTTGTCATCCATCTCAGCTAGAATTAAAGCACCCAAGAACATTTTTCTCAAAACCTTTACATGTTCTGCTCTTGTTCGAGACTTTGCGATCATATTGTCGACATAAACTTCTATCTCCTTGTGCATCATATCATGGAACAAAGTTATCATAGCCCTTTGATATGTTGCCCTTGCATTCTTTAGTCTAAATGGCATGACTTTGTAGGAAAAGGTTTCATCACATGGTAACGAATGTGGTTTTATCCATATCCTCAAAATGCATCTTTATCTGATTATATTTGGAAAAACCATCCATAACGAAGAACGAAAAACAACCTGCTATGTTGTCCAACAATGTGTCGAGATGAGGTAGAGAGAAATTATCCTTCGGGCTACCTTTGTTTAAATCCCAATAATCATGCATATTCGTACCCATCTTTTTTAAGAACTGACACTATGTTGGTTACCCATTCTGAGTATTTAACTACTTGTAGGAAACCAACATCGAATTCTTTTCTAACCTCTTCTTTTATTTTCAACAGTACATTAGGCCTCATTCTTCGAAGTTTCTATTGGACTAGTTTGAATTCTTCACTTATTAGGAGTTTGTGTACCACAATATCAATACTTAGACCGGGCATGTCTCGATAGGACCATGCAAATATGTCTTGATAAGATCTCGCCTTGTTTCTACAAAGATACAGGTCCTATTCTTCACCTCTCTTTTTTCAATTTCATCCCTTAAACTCATAATTTCTATTGATTCTTTGTGAGGTATGATATGTTTCTCTTCTTGATCAACCATTCATAACAGATCTTGAGATAAATTACAATCTTGAGCATCTTCTAAATCCTAAGATTCTTCTGAACACACATCCTGCTCAAAATGAGGCTCTTGGTCGTCAACAACATTACTCATATCATTGATATCAAAGGACCTATCATATGGAAAAAAAGGGATCCAAAGAATAAATGAATTTAAGAATTGTTTATTGTGATATGAAACAAATGAAAAGAATAATAAGAATGTTTGCTAATTGGGGTGAAAGAAAATGCAGCATTTTTATTGAAATAAAAGGTAGTAGTTATGTGCCCTTTACAAAAAGATCCCTATTGCTATCGGGCTTAAAGTAACAAGGGTGTTTCGAACATTACTCTAGAAAAGTCCTAAAAACTAGAGAAAGCTCTTTCGTAGTCCAGTTGTCCAAAACACTTCCGAGGGTGTAAGGACGAATTCCTAATAAGTTTCCTTTCTCACTCTTCTCGAAAATAGCGTTAATGCTCAAGTTTCCCATTATTCCCATAATCTCATTCTCTGTCAGCTTTCATTCAGGGTTGATAACACCCCCTGACATCAATGTTTCCAATATGTGAGGAAAAACTATTGGTTCCCATTTGATCTCTTCTTCATTTATTTGTGCTCTTCTTTTTTCCTGCCTTTTTTCCACTCTTTTCTCTTTTCTCTTGCATCTGGCTCGAATCTTAAGCCAAAGTGGTCTTGTTTTTTTGCTAATACCGACATACTAATCTTTCCCTAAAGATATTTTCCCAATCCTTTTCCAGGTAGAGCTCCTTTTCCAACTATCATCTTTAGACCCATTGAGGTAGTTGCAGACATCTTTGATGTAGGGATCTTATCTCCTTCAGCAATGAAGGTAGCATTTACAAATTTCAAGGAACTGAAAGAGCATTCCATGGCTTCCTTATCTATCCCAATGTAAGGTGCATCTTTTGTTACTGATGCAATAATGACCTCCTCAGCATTTATTGTGATTAATCGGTCCTCTATTACCAATTTAAACTTCTAATGAAATGATGACGACACTACCCCTGACGAATGGATCCACGGTCTTCCCAATAGACAATTGTAAGTGGGCTTGATGTCCATCACTAAAAAGTCCACTTCATATGCGCTTGGCCCAATTTAGAGTGGTATCTCAATTCTCTCATCACTCCTCTTTCGATTCCATCAAATGCCCTCACTATGTTGTGACACGTCTTCATGTGGGAATTGTTGATTGGCAGCCTGTTTAATATCATCAATGGTAGCACATTCAAGGCAGAGCCATTGTCTATCAATACTTCCGATAACATATATCTTTTGTATCGACTTATGATGTGTAGAGCTTTTGTTGAGCCCATGCCTCTCAAATGTATTTCATTATCGTTGAAGAAGCTCTAGTTTATTAGTTTTCTCTCTTCAATCTCAACTATCAAGGGTTTTCCTTTGTTGACATCATTTTCTACCTCTGCTTAGTTATAACATCTCCCACTACGTGTGACGAGACTTACATATCTCATTGATACTTCCCCTTTTGACACTATCACATTGCAGTCATAGCTCCATGGGACCTTTTTACTGTCCTTATAACGGAATGTCATAGGTTTCTGAATGATGACTCGTGGTGTCATTCGTTCCCCAACCTTATTATTCTTGGTCTTAGATATGATTACCATTGACAGATTGGCCTTGCTTTTTCCAATGCCCTTTTCTCAAAAGCCCAAATATCTTTTCCTTTTGTATCTTTTATCTCCTCAAAAAACTCGAACTCTTTATTATCCATCATTTTTTTGTATCAAGACTCTAAATTCGACACACTCTTGGATTCTATGCCCTTTAGTGGCATGAAACTAATTGTAATTTTTAACTTTTAGTGTGTCTTCGACATCTTACATGTTGACCATGTTGACCATCTACTGTCAGACCCATTTTAATGAAGATTTGACCTCCCTAATAAGAATTTTAATCTTCTTACTATTTTCCTCTATTATGGCATTTACCCCTTGATCAGGATGATTGGACAAAGGATTTCCAACTACATTAGGTCTCGCTAGCTCGTCAAACCTCATGATTCCCAAATTAATGTACTTCTCAATTAGCTTTTTGAAGGCGATGCAATTCTCAATTGAGTCGAATTCTAATAGAATAACTTTACTAGAAAAAGAATGTATTTACATAAGATAAATACAAATCACATATAAAGCCTTGCCTTAATGCTCCGAGTCTTAGTCTTCCGAAGAAGACATGCTAACTTTTAGCCATTATCAGACTCTGATTTGTACTTTAAGCTCAAAACATCGACTTGAACAGCTAACGTTTGCAAGTATTTTGCAACTTCTCCTACTTGAGTCAATGCTTCATCCTTGACATAGTCTCGATCTCTGACTTGCCTTTGAAAGTGTTGAAGTTACCTATCACTTGTCTCTAAGGTTCTTTCGAGGAACTCAATCCAAATCTTACAATTTTGTAAATTAGCTTCAAGTTTTTCTACTCTCTTCTTCAACTCCTCATTCTAGCTTGACTTGCCCTCAATTCTATCACAGAGTTACGACTGCGATGCCTATGTAAAGATTCCTCTAACTCAACTATTTAGGCCCTCAACTCAGCTTTCTCTAACTGACTTTCCAACAACTTCCTCTTTATGGCATCGTCTTGGACTTGATCATCTTGAAACTTTCTCTTCCACTATTCCACTCGAATCCTTTCCTCTTGGATTTCTTGTTGCCACTGTTCTGATGCCTTACCTAACCCAACGATTCTCATAGACGGAGCTTCTTATAGTCTTTCTTCAAACTATCCAAGTCCTCTTGAGCCTTATTCTTTCCTTTCCTCAACTTCTCTGTCTCTAACCATTGGATATCAATATCCAATTCCAATTGCATCTTTTCTTCTTCTAGCATCTCTATCTTCTTTCCCAACTACCTACAAATGCTCCTAAACTAGGCAGACATTTTTTGGATATTGCATGGGGATGTTGTCATTGATTCTCCTATTCCTCCACTCATCATACTTCGAGGTTACCATGAGATTTGTAACAAATGTCTTCATTCTGCGAACTTGATTCCAAACATTCGATATCTCTGGAACCTTCTTGTTATTCTCACCCTTGTACGCAAACTCGCACTGAACCAAACCATTCGTCCCTGGGATGAACTACATTGATCTATATTGTCTCATCACTAGCAAAGAGGCATATCCTACAACTTCTCATATCCCAAGTAATGGTACCCAATCGAAATCTCCGCATTAATAAAGTATTTCATCAAGAATGAACCATAGTGCTCATTATTCGATGTCTTCGTCTCGGAGACAATGGAGTATCACCATCTACTTCTCATCAGAGATGTTCTCTTGCCTTTGCGTAGTCATAAATTCTCTCGAAGGAGAATCAGAGATGTTCTCTTGCCTTTGCGTAGTCATAAATTCTCTCGAAGGAGAATAACTCTAAAAAACACCCGATAAGAGACCTTCTCCATCTTCCAGAAGTGACTATGGAACCATACCATTAGTAGTGGTGCACAACCTATGAATCTCCCTTCTCCTTCTTTTCGACACACATTTAATGATTTAAAGGTCTCGGTAAAAATTACTGGAATAGGTGTGACCCTCATATCAAGTCGATCAAATAGATTAGTAACCACATCCTCTATGTGCCTTGTAACGCCCCAAAAATTTAATTTTCTTAAGTCGAGTTGTGTCAATGATAAGCCTAGTGGCTCAATGGTCCAGCATCTGTCTACTCGTCCTTGACAACGGGTGTTTGAATCTCTGCTTGTGCAATCACGGACAAATCTTTTGGGACCTTCCGAAAATTGAGTTCTTTTACTCCCTTTACCTTACTGTTATTTTATTTTTAATTTTTGGGAAAACTAAAAGAAATCTAGCGGGAGTCTTCTTCTCCAAGGAAAACAAAGAGTAAGAACTAAAAATTTGAACAATCATTCCTTTTATTTTTTCTTTTAGTTGATGCTACCGTATTGTGGGTTGTTGATATTGCTCGTAAGTTTTAGTGTTGCTAGACGCTCACTGTAGGACTTAAAAATGGGTTAAGTTGGGGAAAATGATGAGTTAATATTTAATTGTAGAATTCTTGTAAATTACGTGGAAACTGAGTTTGGTTTTAATTGCATTGCCTTAGGGGATCATTTGGTTTATCACAACCTCACGAGCGTGCGTAAACCGTGAAGCTTCACTCATATGAAGGTATTGTAATGTTTCCTTAAGAATGATGTTAAACAAGTTGAAGATTAGCATGGAATTTGTTGTGTGATTGAGTAATTGACTGTATAGTTTTGTATTATTACGTTATTGTAGGTCGCTGGGCTCTGTTGTTTCGTTGTTAGCATCGTTACAGGTAGGGTATGAATCCCTTTGCTGATTTCTACATATTTTGGCCTTGCCTTCTGCAAAAATACCCAGATTTATTTCTGTTCAAAGGTACACGGGCTGGCACACGGGCGTGTGGCTAGGATGTGTGCCATATAAATTGATTATAGGGAACACATGAGCTACGCTTACGAGCTTGTGCTAGACCGTGTGAATGTATTCGCTTGGGAATACAAAAACAGTGAGTTACATGGTCTGGATCCACGAGCGTGTGCCAAACCGTGTGGTTGTGTTGTTGTTGGAAATGAGAAATAGTGAGTTACACGGTCTAGACCCACGGACGTGTGCCAGACCTTGTGATCATGTTATATCTTGGAATTGGAAATAACGAGTTACTCGGCCTAGACAGACGGGCTTCAGTCAGACCGTGTGACACCCACGGCCTAACACATGGCCATGTGTCAGGTTGTGTGCAATGTGTTTCCACACGTATGTTTGTGATCTACCGAACGTTGTCAAACTACTGAATCGACAATGACTGTGAACATTGTGAAATAATACTTAGTTAACGGTAACACTGTAAATACCGTACTGAATACTGAATTGATGGTGACACTGTAAACACCGTAAAGCTGAACCGAGAGGGTGGTGACACTGTAAACACTACCAGGTTGATATTGAGCATTGTATAACTCTTCTATAAGTGTAGTGTGTAAAGTTATAATGATTATGGTCAAAAGTGTTATGCTAGTCTATTGTCTTTCCATAAACCATATTATTGTAATGTGTACTAATGTCTTATTTTTGTTGTTCAGGGACTTTTCTAACCTGATGGCTGGTGGACGAGGAGCTTGGTCATTACTAGGACTTATAGTGTTTAAGGTTGTTTATCTTGAAACTAAGTTAGGGACTTATCTAACAAGTTTTAATATGCTATAAAATTTTTTTAAGACAATGTTGAACATGTTATGTTACTTTAGTTTATGAATGAATGTTGTTTCTCCTATTTGTTATTGTTGTGGTGATGATCTTTAATTAGCTTTGTCTTCTAGGTCGAGTATTGGGTGTTATATTCCCCAACGCCTTAGAAAAGATAACCAATCCATATAAACTAAGAGCATAGATATCAACCTTTTTCCTTGCATCTAGATGTACTAAGATCAAATCTCGCAAGCTCTTCCAAGTGGTGCATTTTTTGTCGTCTTTTACCTTAATTCAAGCTGTAACCCATTGCTCACTCATTCCTGTAATATTTATCAGTTTCTCGATAAAGGTTAGAACACTAGCAGCTCTCAAGAAGGCCTTATTTACCTTAATCTTTGGGCAACGAAGCAAAGTAGTATTCTCCTCAATCGTAGGCATTATGTCCACGTTCCCGAAGGTGAAACAACTATAAGTCGAGTTCCAGTACTGTGCAAGGGCTCGAAAAAGATGCTTGTCCACCTTAACTTCGAGTAAATACGGTAGATCCCCATACTCACGGTAGAAAGTTTGTTTCATTCCATCGTCCCATTGATCCCATATCTCCTTTAGCTTTTGCTGACTGTTTTGAGTCACACTAATCTGAGTAAAATCCCAGTAATCTGATACATATCCTTCAACTAGGCTATCACCCTTCTCGCGTTACTTATCCTCTGACCACATGCACACGGCCACATTGTCCTCTACCTTATCAAGATACCCCTTTTTAATGACCAGTTTTCTACTAGTAATCAAGCTTAAATCAATATCTTTCCTAATATGAGGATGTAATGCAAATAAGACAAAAATAAAACAAGTCAGTACAAACACTATAAAATTTAACAAATTAAAAACATAAAACAAAGAACTTACGCATCTCTTTTGGGTAATCATTAAAAGTTCGACATGGATATACCTAGGATGGGCACTTAGGGTTCATTATATGTGGTTTGAGTTCTTGAGTAAGGGTACTCGAACTAGCAGATTCCTCAATCCTCATCCATTATAGGCTCATACGAACGAGTTCAGCTCAGGAGGATGCATTTCCCATATGTTTGCACGGGAGTGAAAACTTCACGAAAACATAGGTACAATTGTATCCCGAAAGCGACCTACTATCCTGCACGGAGGTGAAAGCTTCACGATGAAGTAAATTCTCACTTCTACTTAAAAGGTGTAGTAACAAATATAATGTATGCGAAAATGTAAATACATATTTAGCAATATCAACATATTATTATCAAAGCAACATATATATGAAACAAAAATGAAATGCAAAGAATCGCAAATTAAATTAAACCAAATTTTAAATTTTTAACAAAAAGATCGAAAATAATCAACTTGTGGCTTGACTCTCTTATTTATCCCCAGCGGAGTCGCCAAGCTATCGAAATTATTTTTTTGAAAAAATTCTCGACTTATATTTTGGAAAATAAAAATGGAGTGGCCACCAATCTTTTAAAATAGGTGTGATTGGATCACCTTATAAAATTTTAAAAACCATTAAAACCATAATTTTGGTCTTTGAAACCATAAAATAATTTTGAGATTCGGTTACGCATGAGAAAGGATTAACACCCTCACACATCCAAAATTGGTACCTAGTCGATTATTTAATATCTTAGTTGTTGAAAATAAAAAACTCGAGAAAAATTTAAATTGCGATGCTTAAATGCTTGAATGGCATATTTCAATATTATTTGAAAAATAAATTTTGCGAAGAAAGCTTGTTATTTCCAGTTAATCGTGAAGAAAAATCATGTCTAATAAGTTAGGGCATAGCATCTCGAATCCTCGAAAATAACGAGTGTTTCTAATTATTATCCCAAAATCTCGTATATTGTAATTTTAAATAGGGTATTCAATTATCTCGGTTCAAAGAGAAAACCATACCCAGTGAGTTAGGGCATAATCCTCTCGAATTCTCGAGATAAAGAATATTACCTTGATTTTTTTAAAACAGTTTATGTATTTTTAAAAAGAATTAAAATGTCATGCAAAAATAAATGAATATGTACATAATTTACAATTATAATGACAAAATAAAAAACATGCATGAATAGAATAAATTAAATAAATACAATTAATAACACAATAAAATAATAAATAGTAATAAATAAAATAATAATATAATCATGGTAATAATGGCAATAAATATAAATTAATTAAGAATATAAATAATCATAAATATAGGAAATATAATCATGAAAAATAATAATTGAATCAATATAATTAAATAAAAAGGAAATAAACAAATAATGAACCAATAAAATTAAATAAAGGAAAAAAAATATAAATACCATAAAAAATAACAAATATATAAAATACATAAAAAAGATAAAGTTAAATGAAAGCAAGAATATAAAATCATGAATATAATAAATACAATAAATAAAAAATTAAATAAAAATTAAATGTTAAATAAAATAAATAATATGAAAAATAAAAAATGGGACCAAATCAAATAAAAATTAAAACAATAGAGGTCAAAATTATAAAGAAACAAAAATAAATAGATAAAATTAAATAAAGGATCAAATTGTAAGTGCGAATAAATTTCTGAGTAAAATTAAAATAAATAAAAATGTCAAAGGACCTAATTGAAACACCTTAAAATTATTATTATTATAGTAGTGGATGAATGTGACAGATGAAAGAGCCGACCAGCAGAATTTGGTGTGTCGTCTTACACCGAAAGCAGGTGCATGCGAGATCCAAATTTAGGTTAATTTTCAATAACTGAGTCATTTCCTACTCACAACATTCGCAAATTTTCTTTTTTCTACAAAAGACACGTTACGCCATTGTGGTGCTGATTTCAATTTGAAGAAGCCAACCACAAAGTCAGTGTCAAACTAATCAATAACCCCTTTTAGTTTTAGTTATTTTTAGGGAAGAAATTAGAAAATTTTTGAAAAATCGAAATTAAATTATATATTTTTACTATAATAAAATATTATTTTATTATTTTAATAATTTATATCTTTATAATTTTAAAAGATTAAATCAAATTTTTATTAATTTTAAAAGCCAAAATACAATTTTATTCTTAAAATTTTAAAAATTTAAAAAATCTAAATAAAAAATTTTCATTTTAGGAGATTGATTAAAATTTTTCATTTTAAATAATAATTTATCACACGCTATTCCTACTTTTAATCAGTCTCCAATTTTAATATAAAGGTGGAAAGTGCACTTTATCTAAACTTATTTCATCTCTTCTTTCCAATTTATGTATTATATTTAAAATATAGATTAAGATAGATTATTCATTATTAAAAACTTTTTATTTTAATAAATCAATAAATTTTATTTTAAAGTTTTTGTTTTTTATATTAAAAATTTAGAAAATAAATATTTGCTTGTGATATATTTTAAATAAAAACATTATAATTTTTAATATATTAATTTATCATTTTAATTAAAATCATATTTCATTCATATCACAAGTTAGTCATAATCTAATATATATTACGTCTTTTTTTTTAAAGTTTTATTTATATCTTATAGGGAGCACATTTCTTTGCTAATCGTTTATTTTTTCGGATAACACTCGCGGTGAAAGGATTAATCATTATTGATACCAATGAATACTATGTTACGACAAAAAAATAAAAACAAAATAGAGCTATTCATGGATTGAGCCACGACTCTATTCCAAAAATGTTTTCAAGTCCATGATCATTTTCGAGCCAATTTGACTCCCATAAGATTATTTTATTTTTCACAATATTAAAAAAATTAAAAATGAATATTTTTATATTGATATTTAAATATTTTTATAATTGATATTTAAATTTTAAAACATTTAATTATTTAAATAGAATTTATGGTAGCCCGAGACAAAGCATATAATTTTTTCAAGTTGCGGTTTGTTTTCTAAATTATATACATATATGTTTAAATTGCACGTATTTTTATATTTGAATAATCATTTTCATCCATTTTATTCAAAAACCATTTACTCTAATAAGAATGTACTATGTTTGATGTTTTTATTGACTACATTTTGTATATAAAAATTTAAGGATAAATTACATCATAAGTCATCCGATTATGGGTTGTTCTCTTTTCTGGTCATTTAATTATGAATTTTTTTTAAAATTGGTCATCCAACTATGGATCTGTTTAAATTGGTCACCCAATTAATTGAGATTGTTTTTTGTCCATTTTCGTTAATTCCACTAACTAAAGGGTGATATGATAGTTGAAAAATCGGTATAATAACAAATTTAGCTCTCAACATTTACATATTATTAGATTTAGTTATAATTTAAAAAAATTAACCTTCAAAATTTACAAATGGTCTCAATTTGATCCTAATTATAAAAAATTCAAAAAATATATAAAATACATAAATATTTTAAAAAATATAATAATAAAATTAATTTTTTTAATATTAATATTAAATAAAAATAATTATATTAATATTAAAAAAAATCTCCCCCACCCTGCTCTCTCCCTCTTTGTTGTTGTTGTTGTTGTTGTTGTTGATGATTTAAAGTTAATTTAGCATTACTTTTGAAAAATGATTTTGGAAAGCATTTTTAAAAAAATTTGGTTTAAGATTTAAGTGTTTAATATTACTGTTAAAAAGTGCTTTTGAAAAATAAAATATTCATTCTAGACATGATATTATAAAGTAACAAATATGCATTTAAATAATGTTTAAATTAATTCATATTATGATATTTTAGCAAGAACATAAAAAATAATTTATTATAAGTTGTTGATAATATTTTAATATATGAAATATAAATTTTAAATATTTTAAGAAATTAATATTAATTATTTATCAAATTTAATTATAATTTATAAACTATATACCAAATATAAATATTAAAAGTTTTACATTAGCATTTGCAATTTAAAGTGAATGAAAAGTGGGAGAAGAAAAATGGAGGGATAAAAAAATAATAATGCTTCCAGCAATGTTTATGACGTAAAAAAAATTAAAAATTTTAATTTCTGAGTAAAAGTGTTTTTGAAAAATCATTCCATTCAATTAAAAATTTCTTGTTTAACATAATTTTTTTTTCAAAAATACTTTTAAGTTAAAAGTATTTTTTTAAATATTGCTAAACACAACTTTAATGATTCACGATATTTTAAAAAATCATAAGCATGGTGACTGTTGATATATAAGACTTATCACTATATCCATGGAATCATATGAGATGTATTGTAAGTTAAGGAATCCAGATTTTTTGTTTTAGTAACCATTGTTGCTTTGCTTGGTTGGGCAAATTTCAAAAATAAGTTCAAGTATTAGAGCAAGATAAAAAAATTAATAAGTGGATGACAGAAGTAGAAGTTGACTTCTTCTCCATATATTTGTAATGAGTTTAAATTTTGGAGTCAATATTATTTGAATATTAAATTTGATTTGAACAGGATTAAACTGTAAAATATTAAGAACACTTGTAATTATTAAAAATATAAATAAAAAAGTTAAATCATTAAACTAAAAAAATTAAATATTATTTAGAGATGACTTGATTATTTTTGTCCACATTCATGACATAACGAAAACGTGCAAGTAAGAAATTTCAAAATTAAATCCCTTTTCACAAAGCATATTATCAATAATTGTTCATTCTTTTTTAGAAAATGGAATTATTTGTAGAGAACAAATGCAATCCTTTGTTCTTTTTTTAATGGAGCAATCCATTACTTTAAGACTCCCTTACAACATACATATGCACCACTACCACTTACAACAAACTACTCGCCTCTCCCTAGCCTTCTTTTTAGGTTCCCCCAAAGCCTTCCATATGTGCTCCAAAGCTAGGCTCGGCCTTGGGTTGTTTGGAAGTATAGTGGTCCAGGACCTAAGGTTGAAAGAGATTCAAAATATTATTTTTCAATTTTTAGTAGGTTTAAATTCTTTTTAATTTTTAAAGGCTAAAAAAGTTTTATCAACTTTTAAGGGGTTTCAAAAAAAAATTTTAACTTTTAAGGGTCAAAATTCTTTTTACCAACTTTTAAGGAATATAAAAAAAATTTTCTTCAACCTAAAATCTCGTTTTATTATTTTACCTAGAGTCTCAAAATATCAAGAACGAACCTGTGGATCGAAATATCAAAGTATTAAAAAAAGAAAAAGAAAAAGATATGACCTAAAAGGATATCTAATTAAAGGCAAATCAATTAAGTAATAACTATTATCTTGGTTGCCCTAACCCAACACCAAATGGTATAATTTAATCAGCAATTATTGGAAAGCATCTAAATAAACAACATTTTATTTTGCTTGGTCTCCTATTGGGAACATCTATTTAACTTCAATAATATTACTTAATATGTTTTATTCCAAATTTAATTAAAATCCTTGGAATTTAATATTTGTATTTTTAATTGCAAAGATGAGAATAACTAATTTGGATTTGTTTTAGTGGTGGACAGAATTAGTTGGATTTAGGTCCAACTTCTCAACTCCCAATAACCTAAAACAAATTAGTTCAGTTGTGAATAACTAACAAAATAAAACAATAATCATATTACACGTCTAGATTTGATTCAACGGAAAACATTTTTACAAGTGGAAAAAAAATGAAATAAATTGATAGTATTATTGGTGTAGAAGGGAAGATCCGAGGGGGGAAACATCTACCATAGGGACAATCATTGTCCTATGGTTCTCTGAATGCTTAATCTTGGCATAGCAAATCTTGTCTGCTTCTTATAGTGACTGATCCTGTTTCATTGTTTTATTATATAGCCATTGATTGCCACTTTATGTTTCAGTTTTTTAATTTATTTTTTAGAAAAATACTTAGTTTTATTAATTTTTACACTTACCGATTATATATATGATAGAAGTTTTAAATTAATTAGAGAAAGTATTTCAAATTGTAATGGAGATTATTGCGTAGCGTCTATGTTGCGCTTGAAGGAACCACAATTCACTAAACCCTACTTGATAAGATTTGTATAATTATTTTATTGATCAAGCATGTTGCATTTGCTAAATAATTAAATAATGATATAATTGCTTACGGTTTTGAATTGTTTAGTTCAAGTGTATGAATAGGGTTCAAAGTTAGCAATGGATTCTCTCTGTGTTAGCAGCGACAATGGGGATAATCTCCTTGGAGACCCGAGCACCAAGAAGGTGCGTTTCAAGGATAAGGACAATATCTCGGATGTTGAGATGATTGTTGAATCATCGTCGGCTCCAACCCCGTCATGGAAAGATATGGAATCACACTTCAAAATTGGACTTAAAAGTTTCAAGGGTAAATAAGAATTTTAACTCAAATGTGTTCGGAATTTCATAAGTTTGGTAATCGATAGTATTTTTTACAATGGCTATTAGGATATTAAATCAATTTTGAAAAATGAGTTTTAAATAGCTTTAATTTTGAAAATAGGATTAATTTGTAAAAGAGTCAAAATTAAGAGTTTTTATGAAGTAATTTGACCAAATATCGAAAATTAACTTAAAACCCCATTTTTCAATTGAATTTCACGTCAACTTCTCCCCATATTTTGTGTCATCCTTTACTCTCCCAATCTTTTTCAATCTCTTTTAAACACCAACTTCTAATTTCATTTGATTTCTAATAACCTAAAACCTTAAATACCTATTACAGCCAAAAGAAACACCCAAAAACCTTCATCACCTTCATCTTCTTCATCATCTTCTCCAAGCATGGGTTTTTTTGGGTTCGTGTCAAAGCTCATTTTTTTTTCAAGCAAATGTAACCAATCGATTTTCTATGAGTTTTAAACGACATCTAGTCCTTTAAACTAATTCTTTAGCCATTAAAATGCAAGTTTTGAATAAAAGTCGAAAATAAAGTTTTTAATGATAAAATTTGGGTTTGTGTATGAAAACTTGATATTAAAGTGTTTTTCAACCTGTTTTAACATTATTAGAAGGTTTGTAAAATTACTTTGAAGTTTCATTAAATATTTCTTGAGTTTTAATGAATTTTCGTCATTATAGCCATTGTATGTCGAAAATATTCAGTATTTTAAAATGTGTAGTTTTGAGTGGTTTAAAGGTTGGGAATCAATTGTAGGTAAATATGTAGATGAACAAATTTTGTTTTATGCGAAAAGATTAAGTGTAGATAGAGATATTAGAGTTTACAGTTTACTAGGTTAAAGGTTTCGATTTAAGTGAACATAGCTTAGGCTATTGTTTATAACTGTATAAGATGTGTGGATGATTGATTTTTGCTTGCGTATTTGTGTGATATGTGTGGTTGAAGTGTCAGAATCAATAGGACCTTCAACAAGCAAATATAAAGGCAAAGGAAAACTTGTCTAAGCTTTCGGGTTTTTAAAGAGAGCGTATATTTGGTGAGTGTTTTGGAATCGCTGCTCGTAAACGATTCATATTGTATTTGGAAATTTAGAGATAGCCTAAACCCCTACTCTAAATTCTGAGTGTGAGTATTCTGATACCTATGCTTAATATGTGAAACATGTGCTTGTGTAATTGTGAAAAATATGTGATATTGTGAATAAACATGAGATGTTGCGACATATGCTATAAGCTTATGATGACCGTTGTGAAAGTGAATATGTGGGCATGTTATTCATACCATGTGACAAAAAATATTTGGCTATGTTCTTCATGCCATGAGACTGATTATTTTGTGATAGTAAAGTGAATATGTGTAAGAAAATATGTTATAATAATGTGAATATTTTGGCTTTATTGTAACACCCAAAAACCGTAACCATCTCCGGTCTAAGGTCTTAGGGTTTACAGAACTTTACGAGTTTTTTTTACAAACAAATCAATCACAATTTATACATTTACCAACTTGCAACTTAGAATACTAATTCCATTTAATCGTACACATTCATTTACAACATTTCAATTAATTAGGAATCAATATTCATATCACATATCAAGACATCCATTTTTCATGTCTGTAAAACCCAAAACTCGGAAACCGTTGTCAGTCAGGGTCCTGGTGTCTTTTTATTCATTTATCACTGTCCATCTTTTAATATCATGTCATAAATCATCAATTAATTATAAGCATAACTCAACAAGGGCAAAAAGGTCATTTCCATGATTTTTGAATACTTCTACCGGTACTTGTTGGACAAGCATCAGTAGTTGTCAAGTCGGCAAACAATTCATGAAACAGTGTAGACTTCTACAGATACAAGTGAAGCTTCTACCGAAACAAATCATGCTTCTACCGGTACTAAAAACTCCACAGAGCTAAGATGTCCTACCCTGTAGCTTCTACCGATACAAGTACATAAACTACCGATACTCCTATGGGCAGAACTACTGATACTTATAATGCAACTGCAGATACAACTCAAGTCAGTGAACAACCTCTCTCCTACCCTGTACTTCTACTGATACATGAAGGGGTTCTACCAAAACAAGTATGCAGAATTCAATTAATTACACAATTCCTCAAGTTTATCTACTGTCATTCAACGCAAGACTCTTAAATTCACATGTCAATTCATTACAAACACATTTGCTTAGTTATAACATCAAGCGAGCATGCAAGTTTAGTTCAACAAAGAACTAACGATCCAAAATCAAGCATTTCAAAGGTAACATCATCCTAGTGCATGACATATAACCAAGTGATGTAAATACTAACGAATGAGCTCCTGAGATAGTGTGATTGCTTTGAGGTGATCCGATCTTCAAGTAGCAAAATATAATCTACAAGACAACAACAAATTCACTGGTAAGTTTTCATAGCTTAATAAGTTAGCAAGGCTTATCAATTTACCAAATAACAAGTGTTGAACAAATCCATAAATCAGTTGAGCCAAATCAGAACTGTACTTCAGTGATCAATATCCGATTTACTCCCTGTTGACCCAAAGGTCATGATGCTCATTTTACTCTCTATTCACCTAAAGGTCATGATGCTCATTTTACTCCCTGTTGACCCAAAGGTCATGCCTGTTACCAGTATACGATGCTAGTCTTAGCCATTGATACGGTATATCTGTTCCCTACGATGCTGCTCACATTAAACTGATGTGAATATGCAAACAAGCATAAATCTCAGACATCGTAGGGCCTGTAATCCATTCTTGGATTCTATTCACCTTACGTTGACTTACGATACTGTAGAGGATTCGCAACAAATGCAGGATCTCAGCCATTGAACCATTTTCTATCTTTGGCACAAGGCCGAGAAATTCTCATCTCGTCGTTTCTATCATTCATGTTTCCAATCATCGTTTCTCATTTCCAACAATCATTAGAAAGACAGTTATAAGCAGTTATTAATAAGAATTTAATATTACGAACTTACCGAATGAAATTGAAGTTAAAGTGAACTCCAAGGGTAAATTTGTAATTTTTCTTTTTCCACGATTGGGACACGATCTTAATCTATTCCAAATAATTTCATTCAATTATTTAAATCAACATAAATTTGTAATCATTTTATGCAAATAAGCCTTTTTGATATTTTTACAAAATTACCCTTAAGTTTTTAGTTTTATTCAATTTAGTCCTTTAGCTCAAAACTTGCAAATTAACCATTTTTCCTTAAAAATTAGTTCAGCTGAATGTTATAGCAATTTAATACTTCCCATATTTGTTTTATTTAATAACAAGTCCTTGTACTTTTACTACTTTTATAGTTTAGTCCTTTAACATGAAAATTACTAAAAACTACTTACAAAATAATCATATTTAACAACCAAGCATAATATTTTATCACTAAAATTAAAAAACACACTAAAATCATCAATGGCATAAACCAAAATGTTTAACAGTTTTACAAATTAGTACCCAGGTTAGCTAGATCAAGCTAATACGGACTTAAAAACATAAAAATCACTAAAAAGGGGCAAGATTTACTTACCTGTTTGATGAACCCTAACTAAGCAAAGCTTTTTCCTTCCAAAAAATGGCTATTCGGCTTGTTGAAGAAGAAGAAAGAAAGAAAAATGATGAAATTTAACTTTTGTTTTAATTTAATTACTTAACTTACAAAATTACCTATTTGCCCCTTTTAAATTACATGAAATTTGGCCATATAAGAAGTTAAAACCATCCACATACCTTATAAATGGTTTAATTACCAACTAAGTGCCTTAACTAAACCTCCAATTGATACCTAATACTTTTAATTAGAAAAAATTCAACTTTTGCACCTTTTACGATTTAATCCTTTTCGTTTAATTAACTATCTAAATGATTAAATTTCATAACCAAATTTTAATACAATATTAATGATCTCATAAATATTAAATATTTAATATTTACAGTTTGACATGTCGAAGTCATGACCTCAAAATCACCATTTTCGATCATACTAAAAATAAACTAATTAGTAAATCCCCATTTTATTAGGATTTAATTGCAATTTACCAAAATCTAAAGAGTCCATCATTTATATATAATTAGGCCATTTAAATATGGTCCAATTTCATAATTGGTCCTTCAATTATATTAAATTTGGATTAAACAAACTTATTTTCAATTTAGTCCTAAACTAATTAGGACTAAATGAATAAATAATCCAAAAGTTAGTGGATGGTAATCATGTCACCAACGCTTGGACTTTTTGACCATGGTTTAATTACCATTTTGGTTCCTTTACTATTTTTTAATCTATAGCAATTAACTTTTACCTCTTTTACAATTTACTCATTTTTCCTTAATTAAGCAATTAATCATCAAAATTACTCAATCAAACTTTAATTCACATATAACAAGACTCTGTAAATATTTAATAAAAAATATTTACAGCCTTTAATTTCAGAAACGAGGTCTTGATACCTCATTTTCTAAAACCACTTGACTTTTGAACCAAACCACTTATACTAACTTTTAATTCAATAATTAAATTTTCTTAATTCAAAATTCCATATAAAATTAATATCGACTTATTTAATTTAATCACTCATTATAAAAATTTTATTGTCGGGTTTGTGATCCCGAAATCACTGTTTCTGATAGCACTGACAAACAGACTGTTACATTTATGATATTTTGAGGCCATTGGATATAGTTGGCATGTCATAGGATTGTGAGTATTCAAGTTTGTGTTGTTATATATGCGGGACGCTGAGGACCAAGGACAGTTTGGAGAGATAAGGGAATGCGAGCTATGCTCCATTCAACAGGATATGTTTGGTGTGTTGGAGAGTGTTAGCTATATGCTTCACTTATGAGATATGTTTCGACTCTTTGAGTCCAGTGTTTGGTGTGTTGGAGATCCTCGTATCTGATGTGTGATGATAGAGTTCACTATACGTTTCATAGTCTCAATAGCCATATTATCATAAATTGTGTTTGATTGTGATTATATTTATATATGACTAAATACACTTCTCTGTGAATAAAATATGCTGAGAACTAAATGTGTAAATAAACACAAGTGAGATGATATGAATGTGATGTATGATTGTTGAGTTGATGCATGATGATTGTGTATGTAGTGGTTATTCTAAGCACTCACTGAGCTTGTTAAGCTCATCCACTACCTTCTTAACCATTGCAGATTCTTAGTGCTGGTGTGAGCAGTGTGGTCTCGAGGGTGATCCAATCCAAGTCGACCTTTTCACTTTTATTAGTAGGTTTAATAAGTTATTTATGTTTGGGAACCAAAGGCAATCTATTAAGCAACATTGTGGATTTATATTGCTTTTCATTATATTCCTTTAGTTATTTGGATGCCATTATAGACTTAAAAAAATAATATTTGAGACGTTTTGAGGTTTATTTTATGAGTAAATATTGCATAATGTTTAAGGATTTGTTTGAATGATTTATATGCTAATATATATTATATTTTTCAAGTTTGGAATAGAGGTATCGATAATCAAATTTTAAAATATGATACCTTTAAAATTTTTGAAGCGCAGGAAGTCAGTTCTGCTTGTCGATATCGATACCTTAATACGAGAATTAATATTTAAGGGGAAATTATCGATACTTGTATTAAAGTACCAATAGTTTTCGATAATTAGGTTTTTTAATCTAAAAATAGTAAGCTATTTTGGTATCGATTTCCCAAACAGTATCGATACCCCTTATGAAATTATCAATACCTTCTTCAAAATATCAATACCTACGTAACAGTTTTGGGAAAATTCACTAAATGGTCTTAATGCATGATAAATGTTTGATAGATGATAAATCGATGTATGATGGTATGATTTAACATAATTCTGGTTATGTATGGCACATAATGTGTATGAATTTTGTGAAAAATTGAACACTACTATAAGAAAATTAAAAAGAAAAATTTACATGTAAAGTAAAACATTAATATGAGGTAAGCATGATGTGAGACGATGGTGTGACATCCTAGTATTCGAACTCGACAACCGAGCCGGGTATAAGGTGTTACATATGGTTTTGAGGAAGGATCCTTCTAAATCAATAAAGTTGGATGCTAACCGTTCTACTAATGGGGATTTCTCCTTCCTTAAAGGGGATGTCAAAAAGTTTGTGGTCAATGGCATTCCAACTATTGACTTTTCAGACATAGTTCAAAAACTCTTAGTCAAGGACATGTCTACATTTGTGATTCTCAAGCTATTAGGTAGGAACATTGGTGTTATGGCTTTACAGAATAAGGTGTATGGATTATGGAGGTCGTCTCTACCTTTTCAACTTATGCATATTGAAAACGATTATTCCTTAGCAAAGTTCCATAACTCTGAAGATTATGAGAAGGTTTTGTCACAGCGACCTTGTATAATCTTTGGACAGTATTTAATAGTACAGCCATGGACAGTTAACTTGAAACTTTTGAACCTATACCATACCACTGTTTTTGCTTGGATCAGATTTCCAGGACTCCCTAGTCATCTCTATAAGAAGAAGGTGTTATGGGAAATCGGAGGAATGGTTGGAAATGTAACAAAATTGGATTTCAACATGGATAGTGGATCGAGAGGTCGATATGCTCATATGGCAATGTTCATCAACTTGGAGAAACCGTTGGTTTCTCAAGTTCTAATTAATGGGAGACTCCAACATATAGAATACGAATGCTTACCAATGGTGTGTTTCTCATGTTGTAGGTATGGTCATTTCAAGGAAGTTTGTTCGTAGACTCCCACAATGTTAATCGTTGCAAGGAGAGAAAAATTTGGTGTCGAAAAACCCCTGCGCGACTAGTGGTTCAAAGAATGACGAGTAGTATGACCCTTGGATGCTTGTGGAAAAAAGGACCAGACATAATCCACTGACCATAATAGCTTTGGAAAGTTAGGATTTGGGGAGAGAATTAAGGGATCTAGATGACATGCTTTAAATTCTATCGATCCTCTAGATATGGGGAGTGATTTGGGGAAGGATAAAGGATTATTGCCTTTGAAAAGAAACTTAAACGGCTGACTCGGGGAAGGAATTAATGGGGGTTTTAATTTGATTATTGGGGCTCACAAAAGTAATGGGGGAGTTGTTATTAATGAAGAGTGATCGTGTCTGAAACGTCATAGCAATGTGCAAGTGAACACACATCGATACAAGTATAGTTGATAGACAAATTCATCGGATATCGATCCCATAGAGAATGGGTTCTTGATGTTTAGATGTCAAAGCAACTAATACTAAAATTAGATGAAACATGAGTAAAGATGTTAGTGCAATTAAGTCAGATCTACACACTAAAATTGTTAATATTGTCAATGCAATCAGAGTTAAATGCCAAAGGTTAAATGTCAGAGAATCAAAAGGTAAATCAAAATGTGTTGAGTGTGAGTGTTGAATATTAAATGCAAAGAATGTAAATGTGATAAAGTGCAAAGATCTGGAGTGAATCATTGATTTTGCTAAGTTGCAACTCAAGATGCATCGACAAGGTTTTTAATAGATAAATTGTCACAGCAATGAAGCTCCAATGAATTCTTACCAATAACAATTCCCTGTTTAATTACGACTCAAATACCCACAATTATTCTACCTCTCGGTGTGAACAACGTTATGTACCCAAGAACAAGTGATCAGAATTTCTTCTAATCCTAAGCTGCTCTCGCCTAACTTACTTGTTAACCTAACTTGTCACCACATCTCTCGATGTCGGTAGACTGCAAAGCCACTCTCGTGATTGATGCAGTTAGATTCGAGAATAAACAAATAAAAAGCATTAAATAAGAATCAAAGTGATCAAATATTGAAAGATACTCTCGTATTCATTCAAATATTAATAATATTTCATCATCAATAAGAAAGGAGTTAACGGATACATCGGAATATACTATCTCTAGAAATATACTATCTCTAGACTACTCGGATTACCCGCTAACTGCTTCTCTTGCTCATCATCAAGCACTCCTCGTTAGGAGTTGTTGCTCATCGACACTGTTAGCTCACCATTCTCCAACAATAAACTCCAAAAACACAAAGTAATTTGCAAATTTAATTCTTCAACTCTTGATGATTTTTCCTCCTCTTCTTTCCTCTATTTAAAGCCTTCAAAAGTTGCATGTTTCATCCTCCTCTATTTTCAGATTCAGATCCAGATCTAAATTTTGCAACTGTCAAAGTTAGTTACAGTACAGCTGTGCACTCACGCATATTTGATGTTTTCTTCAAAGATCTGCAGGTTGTCGTTGCATTACTTGGCATAATCTGAGATCATTAATTGCGGTGACAACTTGTGATTTTCATGCGCTGGTGCTTCCAGGTGTGAATTCAGCTTGAGTTTATTCATTCGAGGTTCAAGTTCTGTGCGTCGACAGCTTTAGTCACAATTCCAAGCTAATCTTGTGGCTGCATTCTTTTTCCAGCATTGATCTTTTGGCTAAGTTTCTACGCTAACAATTCTAAGGTGCAATATATTGACTGTTTGCAGTGACATTAGTACAAAAAGAGATAAAAATAACAAGAATTTAAACTAAACTACAATGAGTTAGAAAATATAAAAGCTAAGTATGAAATGTGTATGATGCATGCTAAATGAGGTACAAAAGAGACAATAAAAACACCAATTTAGGGAGAAAATATATGTTATTTGTAATGTCATCACACCCCCAAACTTAAGTTTTTATTTGTCCTCAAGCAATCAAAAATTAGCAAAGTCACAAGCAAAAATGTCACCGCAATCTTTATTCTCACAACTTGAATTTTCTCAAATCCTAATGCATAAATTGTATTCACATGATAGACTAATGTGCCGACAATTTGTAGGCATGAATAATTAAGACTACAACTTCATCAATGTAAATATTATGCAATGAATCTTAATATTTCTTGAACCAATTCAGCATTTATAACAATTTTTTTTTCTTCTTTTCTTTTCTTTCTTTTTCTCATTTTTTTTTCTTTTTCAAGTGATTGAGAGATATCATTGCATTACTCTACCTTTGTTCCTAGGTAGTAACGATGGGGTGTAACAAACCCTAAAGAGGTATGTAATTACGTCGACACATACTCTTGTGGTAACAACCTTTGGCTAGATGATTTTTCTAAACCTGCAGTGGAGTGTTCTCCCTTAAAAGTCACATTGTACTCACATTGGAGTGTCCCTTATTAATAAAATGTCACTACAACTGGTTAGTTAGTTCAAGATTCAAACATCAAAACTATCCATTTATTACTGAAGCAATTTTAATCATTCATTCAAAAATAGCAGACTCACCATTCATTCATGTTCATCCAATTTACACATAATCATCCAAACAATTCAAAAATTACGCATCAAAATAAAAATTGTGGGCACATTTCTGTTGAAATTTTGCATATTCTCATTAACAAAAGGAACAAGTAGAATTCAAATATGTAGGTATAATTGCATTTTCATTTCACATTATCTCCCCCTAAACTTAATGTCTGCATTGTCCCTAATGTACTGACAATGTTATACAGATATAATTGAAAAGCAATGACAATGCAACTAAGTTAGAAAAATGAATGCAATGGCAAAAGAAAATGTAGTAACAATAAAAATGCATGAAAAACTATCTATAAAGAAGTGTACCAATTTACTCCTCAGTAGCCGATGCAGATGCTGCCTTTGTTTTCTTTTTCTTTTTCTTTGGGCACTCACCCTCTTCCTTGTGCTTCTTCTTCTTTTTATCTTTGTGCCTCTTCCTCTTTTTATCCCTCGAACCAACCAGATTGGTGGATTGCTCCTCCTCAGCAAGTTAGGTGGTGGCCTCATCGGTTGTTACTTCAGATGGGTGAATTTAAGCGAATGGTGCCATATAAGGCACAATTGCTACAAGATTCAGTTCCTCGATGCTGCTAGTAACAATCTCAGCCCAGCTCGAATCAAGTTGAGCTTCATCAGTGCTTGATGCCCTCACACTCTCAAGTGTGCCAATAATATCCTCAGCGATCGTTATCGAGGCATCTTCTTTCTTCTCCTCATGCACCCCGACAGGTTCCTTCATTTCATTCTCTTCTTCTTTTTCTTCCTCTTCTTCTTCTTCTTCCTTCTCCTTCATGTGGTCATCTTTTTGCTCGACACCTTCATCTGCATGCTGCTCTGGTTCGGTTGTAGCTATGTTAGCACCATCCACTGCGTCTACACCCATTGAGCTATGCAGCTCCTCAATGACAACTCCTCTACCTACCATGGTCGCCTTAAGGCTATTAAAAAATTCTTTGAATAAGCTGGCAATTGTTTAGTAGCAGTCTTCCATGGAATTAAAATGTTCCTCGCTCTCCTTGTCATCGGAGATGTGAATTCTTGTTGGGGATGGAACATTCTGAGGCCTACCATCAGGAGTAGGCTGATCAGAGGAAGAAGCTTGTATCGGGTAGAAAATATCAAGAAAGGCTGGGAAGTCTGGTAATGGTCCGGTGTTGATTCTGCACAGTGAGGCGACAATGGCTTCATTCCATGCCTTTGTATATGCATAGAAGATATGTTGTCTGTAATCCAAATCTTCTAATACGCTCAGAGTACGAATTGTACACTTATCAATGCGGTCAGTGTGAACTTCCAAACTAGCCAGTCACTTTGCTACTTGGTGATCTGTGGGCGTATCAGTTTGTGCTTCCTTCTTTTTCTTTCCCTTATCCTTCTTTGTTGAAGCTTCTTTTGCCACTAGCGTCTACTAGCTGCAAATCATCCTTCCAACGGAGATGTCGCTGATGGGACTCTTGTTCTCTAACACCTCCTCACCATCCCCGAGCACAATGCTCTTCTGTTTTCAAAGTAACATAATTAGAGAAGGGAATGAGAGTATACTAGTCTGTTTGGCGGTGGCTTTCGCAATTTGATCGTGGATGATTTCTCTAATGTCGATATGTCTACAGTGTAGGATGGAAAGGAGAAAACATATACGGTCCAATGTGGCCATAGTGCTATGAGTGGACGAAAGAATATGGCTGTTAATGAAGTGAAACCACACTTTGCCAAAGGTTGTGAGATACCTCCTTTGCATAGTATAGTTGTGAAACCCATTACTGGTCCAGGTGGCACCATCAACACAGAGATCCTTCATAATCTAAGTAGTGACGATGGATAAATGGAGAATGGTCGTCTACCCTCTCATGGATTCGTAGAAGCACATTGATTTGGGCATCACTCCACGGAATAAGCCCCTCTCTTTCAAATACAAATTCTTGTTTAGCATCAACAAGTTTTACGTAGAACTCCCTTACCAGTGTGAGAGCGTAGTTACAAGGATGTTGGCAGAAGAACTCCCATCCTAAGTGGCTGATGGTTCGGGCAACTTGTTTTCCCAAGGTCTGATGTGTGGATAATTGTAGACCTTGCTCTGGGTGAAGATTCCGCTTTAACATGACATTCTGGTAACAGTTCTTGACTACAGTCGTAAAAAATAAGACCGGACCTGAAGATGGTTGTGGTATTGTAGTTGGAGCCACAGTATTTAAAGTTGAAGGAGTTTTTGAAGAGTTCTTTGATGCTCTAGTTTTCGCCATGGTGTCTGAAAAAGAAAGTGAGAAAAACTTGCAGAAAGAAGTTAACTTGTGAACGTAAGGAAAAATCATAGCAATGGAAGAGACGAGATGTAGTAACAATGGAGACTATGAGTAAAATAAATTTGCAGAGGAAGGGATTTTATAACCTAGGCTTTGTAAAATCGTGATGATTGCAAAGGTTATAGGGAAACGTTGTATCTGTAGCCGTTAATTGCTAGGCTGCAGATCGTACGTTTTCATTTGATCTAACAATTGGGGTAGAAAAAAGATCAACCAGCGCAATTCTTGTTGAAAAAGTTTTGCTGACTCATCGTAGAATGCATTTATAATTTGTGCTTCGATGCATAGACAAAAAGATGATTTTTATTTCTGAAAAGAATATAAAACAAAACAAGTAAAAGTGAAACAAATAAAGGAAAATGTAAAAATGTATCGACATTATTTAAATGTGACCAGATCTATGGCCTCGCTTTGTTCTTTGACATCTAGGCTCACATAGCGCTTCAGTCGTTGACCACTCACTTTAAATTGTTGTACATCATTTAAATTCTCAATTGTCACCGCACCACTTTGGAATGCTTCGACAACTTTGAAAGGGTATGACCATCTTGATCGCAATTTACCTGGATGCAATTTTAAACAGGAATTAAATAAAAGCACTAACTGACCAGAGCTAAATTGTCGATGTAAGATGATATTGTTGTGCCATCTCTTGGTATTTTCCTTGTATATTGCGGCATTATCATAAGCATGTCGGCATATCTCTTCTAGTTCAGTGATGTCCAACAATATTTTTCTTTTGACAGCATCATAATCCTATTCACCTGCTTGATTGGCCTCATGACTTTATGTTCAAGCTCAACTGACAGGTGACAAGCTTACCAAAAACTAACCGATAGGGTAACATTTCTAGTGGGGTTTTATAAGCAGTGTGAAGTGCCCACAACACATCATGTAGCCACGAAGACCAATCCTTCCTAGATGGGCTAACCACCTTCTCAAGAATGCCTTTGATTTGACGATTAGATACCTCGACTTGACCATTAGTTTGTGGGTGGTATGTAGTAATCATACGATGCTTCACACCATATCTCTTTAATGCTGTCGCCACTTGGTTGTTATGAAAATGAGTTCCTTGGTCACTTATTAATGCTCTTAGTGTTCCAAACCTTGTAAGAATGTAAGTATGAAAGAATTTTAACATCATCCGAGCATCATCTTTTGGCACTGCAATTACCTCGATCCATTTCGAGACAAAGTCAACAGCAACTAAGATGTACACATTTCCAAAAGAGTTTGGAAATAGTCCCATGAAATCTATACCCCAAACATCGAAGAGCTCTACTTCCATAATCAGTTGTTGGAGCATCTAATTACGTCAAGATATCGATCCAGTGCATTGACATTTATCACATTATTGAGCGAAGTTGTGAGCGTCTCGAAATAATGTGGGCCAATAGAATCCCAACTATAGGACCTTTGTAGCAGTCCTTGTACAACCAAAATGTCCTTCATAAAGGGCATCATGGCAATGTCGTAGGATTGAAATCATTTCTTCTTCAGGTACGCAACGGTGGATAATATTGTCGACGCATGCCTTGAATAGGTATGGCTCATTCCAGTGATATTTTGTAACGTCGCATAAGGACCTGATCTTTTTGTGACCAGTGACACTCAATGGTAGCTTCCCACACATGAGGTAATTGACAACATCGGCATACCAGGGCGATGCGTTGACAAAGAATAACTGCTCATCTGGAAATGCTTCGGCAATTTGGGACATCTGTCCATCTTCACTTCCAACTTCCAATCGAGACAAGTGGTCAGCTACTTGATTTTCAGATCCCTTCCTATCCTTGGCGTCTTTCTTTGTAAGAAGATATTTTAATGCGGAGTGGTCTGTGTACACTGTAATCTTTGCGCTTACAAGATATGAACGAAACTTTTCAAATGCAAAAACCACTGCTAGCAACTCCTTTTTAGTAGTTGTATAATTAACCTGCGCTTGAGTTCGAGTTTTACTAGCATAATAAATAGAATGAAATACCTTCTCTTTTCGTTGGCCTAGTACATCTCCCACAACAAAGTCATTTGCGTCGCATATTAATTCAAACGGTTGCGGCCAGTCCGGTACGATGATAATTAGAGCTTGTACCAGTTACTTCTTTATTGACATGAATGTGTTCAGACAATCTTCATTAAACACAATTTTTTTATTTTGCTCAAACAGCGAGCATAATGGTTTAGAAATCTTGAAAAAATCTCAGATGAATCTCCTATAAAAACCAGCATGTCCAAGAAAGCTTCTTATTCCTTTCACATTGGTGGGCGGTGTTAATTTCTCGATGATTTCGACCTTTACTTTATCAACTTTAATGCCTTGACAAGATATTCGGTGGTTAAGGAAAATGCCTTCAATTGCCATGAAGTGGCATTTCTCCCAATTTAGAACTAGATTTGTGTCCTCGCATCTCTTCAAAACTTTTGCCAAGTTGTCAGCACATTGGTCAAAATTTTGTCCATAAACAAAGAAATCATCCTTGAATACCTCAAGAGATTCTTCGATCATATCCGAGAAGTTCGCCATCATACACCTCTGGAATATTGCTGGCGCATTGCACAACCCAAATAGCATACGTTGAAAAGCAAAAGTTCCAAAAGGGCATGTGAACGTAGTCTTTACTTGATCTTTCAGTGCAATAGCAATTTGGTTGTACCTAGAGTAGCTTTTTAAGAAGCAATAATAGGCTTTATCGGCCAGCCTATCCAGTATCTAGTCAATGAAAGGTAGTGGGAAATGATCTTTCTTTGTGGCCACATTCAATCGACGATAATCCATGCATACTCGCCAGCCAGTCGCAATGCGAGTAGGATCAACTCATTCTTATCGTTGTTTACGACTGTGAAACCACCCTTCTTTGGCACACATTTGACGGGGCTCACCCAATTATTGTCAGAAATGAGAAATATTATTGATCAGTGGTTTTACGTCACAACGAATGTGCAAGAAAACACACGTTGATGCAAGTATAATTGATAGACAATTCTATCGGATATCGATCCCACAAGGAATGAGTTCTTGATGTTAACTGTCGAAGCAATTAATACTGAAACTAAGGCAATTGTGAGTAATGTTGTCAACGCAATTATGTCAGGTCTGCACACTAAAATAGTTATTAACTGTCGATGTTAAATGTCAATGTACTGGAAGTAAATCAAATATGTTGAGTGTTGAGTGCTGAATATTTAAATGCATGAAATGTAAAAGTGATCAAGTGTAAAGGGTAGAAATGGTTCACTGATTCTGCTAAGTTGCAACGTTGGATGGATCGACAAGGTAAGGTATAGATGGATTGTTGTAGCAACAAAGTTCTTTTGATTTCTTACCAATAACAGCTCTCTATTTAATCTAGACTTAAATATCCATAATCACTCCACCTCTCGGTGTGAGCAATGTTGTGCATTCAAGAACAAGTAACTGGAATCCAGTCTCAAGCAGCTCTCACCTAACCCACTTGTTAACCTAACCTGTCATTGCATCTCTTGATGTCTGTAGACTACAATTTCACTCTCGTGCTTAAAGCAGTTAGATCTAGGAATAAACAAATAAGCAGTGTAAAATAAGAATCAAAGTGATCTAGCATTAAAAGACACTCTCCTATTCATTTAATGTTATCAAAATCCATCATCGTTAAAGAAGAATTAAAGAGTACAATTGAAGCTTTCCATCTCTAGACTACTAAGACTACTCCCTAATTATTCCTCTTACCTTGCATCAAGCACCTTCTCGTTAGAAGTGACTACAGACTTGGTTCATCAGCTTCCCAATTTCCAGCTCAAATCTCCAAAATCACACAGAATTTGTAGAATTTAATCCTTTGGCTCTTGATGATTTCTTCATTCTTTTTCGTCTATTTATAGCCTTCAAAATGTAATAGGTTTCAACCTCCATTCTCAGATCTAGATCTAGATTTTGTAGTTGTCCAAGTTAGTTAGAGTACAGTTGTGCACTCACGTAGATTACATGTTTTTTTCGGAGATCTACAAGTTGTCACTGCACTGCTAGGCGCTATTTGATATTGTAATTGCGACGACACCTGTGATATTCCTGTGTTGGTGCTTCCAGATGTAAATTCAAATTGAGTCTACTCAGTTGAGGTTCAAATTCAATGCGACGACATCTCTTGGCAGTAATTCCAAGCTAATCTTATGGTTGCATTCTATCAATATTGATCTTCTGAGCTGCTCCTGCGCTGACAATTCTAAGACGCAATATATTGGTTGCTTACGTAGACATTAGTACAAAAATAGATAAAAATAACAAGAATTTAAACTAACTAGCAATGAATTAGAAAATATGAAAACTGAGTATAAAATGCTTATGATGCATGCTAAATGAGATACAAAAGAGACAATTGAAACACTAAATTAGGGAGAAAATATATATAATTTGTAATATCATCAATTATGCCCTCGTCTAACCACTTTATAATTTCCTTCTTCACTACTTCTTTCATCTTTTCATTAAGTCTTCTCTTTTACTTAATTGATTGCTTCCCTTCGTCTTTTAGCCTTATTTTATGCATGCAAAAAGAGGGACTAATGCCTCTGATATCTGCAATGCTTCAGGCTATGGCTCTTTTATCCTGTTTCAAAATTACGATGAGCTTATCTTCTTGCGTAGAGTCGAGGGATGCATTAACAATAATTGGTAATGTAATGTATCATTGTCACCAAGAAAGACATATTTTAAATGCATCGATAACGATTTTAACTCTAAGGTAAGAGCTTGCTTAATATATGGTTTAAACACCTAGATTGTCTTGTTCGAAAAACCCAAAGATAGTTGTCTATTCTGTCTCAGCTCACAATTATTAAGCTCTTCTTTGTCGCTACATTCAACTAGGGTTTCATCGGTAGATGTCGCCGCATCCTCATCTAACACTATTGAACTTCTTGTATTGAATTCTTCCATAATGATTTCGTCCAACAAGTCAATGTGATGACATTGCTCTTTAGATCTAGATGGGGATGCCTCAAACACGCTGAAGGTTACATGCTCATCAGTATGTTACATGATAAGTTCTCCTTTGAATACATCGATAAGTGTGCGTCCATTGCTAGAAATGGTCGCCCTAAGATAATGAGCACCTCTTTATCTGCTTCGCGATTTAGGATTATGAAATCAGCAGGGAACACGAACTTACCAACTTGGACAAGGACATCTTTAATTTGGCCTTTTTAGGTTGTGCTAAGGATCTGTCCGCAAGTTTTAATGTCACCGCTGTGGGCTTCATCGAACCTATTCCTAACTTCTTGAAAGTAGATAAAGGCATAAGGTTAATACTTGCTCCTAAATCACATAAAGCTTTACCTAGATAATGATTCCTAATGGAGCATGGGATTGTGAAGCTGTCAGGGTCTTTCATCTTGGTTAGCAACTTATTCGTAAGCACAGCGCTACACCCCTCTGTAAGCATAATCGTCTCGATTTCAGATATTTCTTCTTCTTTGACAATAGCTCCTTCATAAATTTCCCATAGTTGAGTATCTGCACAAGAGCGTCAATAAGAGGTATATTAATGTGTAATTGTTTCAAAGTAGAAACAAACTTTTGATACTCTTTATCATGGACTTTCTCTTTAAATCTTTGCGGAAATGGAAAATGTATTGTAGCAGTGGGTTGTTCTGAAGAACTTGGTAGTGTCGACATTGGCAGTTGTGTTGACAACTTTGTTGGGCAAACTGTAGGCATAGATGGAACTATAGTTGATTCCTCTTCATTTACTTCTACTTGGCTTCCTTCAACTGCGTTCTCTTCTTATTGCTGTGGTTCAGATGCGTTGATATGTTCTTGATTAGAACTGCTTGGTTCAGTCATCTTCTTCAAACTCCTCAACGTGATAGCTTTGTAATGCTTCTTCCCTCTCGTTAGGTTTTTAGTTTCACTAGGTAGATTACCCAGTGACCTTGCACTCATATTAGAAGCCAAATGTCCTCGCTGGGCTTCCAATACTCGGATGGAAGAAGAGTTGCCTTGCAATATTGTTTCAGTCCTCGTAATATGCTTGAGTATTAATGCCTCAAGAGCAGCCATCAAATCTGACTTAGGTTGAGAAATTGCTGTTGTTGATGCTGATAATGCTGTCCTTGTATATGTGGTAGCACAGACTATTATGGCTGTAATCGAGATTCTAGATGCATCTAGTTATGTGCTTGCATCTGTTCAGAATGAGAATTTACCTGAGAATTCTGATTATAATTCTGCTGCTGTCTACTATTGTAACTCCCTTGTCTATAACCCCCTTGATTTGAAAATTTTTCATATCTGAATGTGAAAGCATTTTGATTCCCCCGAGGTTTTGAACTCGGTTGTATGAGTTACCAAACGAATTTCCTTGAATGTTGTTGATGTAGAATGCATTTTTCACGTGTTGTGGACAGTTCTCATAGCTATGGTTGTTACCGTAAATTTCACAGGAAAATGTCGGAGCATCCAATTGCTGGGCCACTTGAATAGGAGCAACGTCACTTGTCCCTTTCATATTCTTTATGATATTGGCCAATGAGGATACCTATGCACTCAAAGCAGAAATAGCATCTAATTCAAGAACACCAGGTTTAGTCTTTACTAGTGCAGAACGAGTGATTGGATATTGATAATCATTTTGAGCAATCCTCTTTAGAATTCTTATAGCTTCATTGTATGTGCAGTCCAACAAGGGACCATTAGCAGATGCGTCGACAAGATTCCTTGTCTGAGCATTCAAACCATTGTAAAATATTTCAATTTGGGTCTCTTGCTGAATACCATGCATTGGACAAAGTCGAAGCAATGTCTTGTAACGCTCTCAGGTTGTATGTAAGTTCTCATCATCCATTTGATGATATGCAGTAATGTCATTTCGTAACCTTGCATTCATTGTCGACAGATTAAAATGCAAAACAAATTGCATTACTAGCGCGTTCCAAGATGTAATTGATCCAATCGGCAATCCCAAGAACCATGTTCTCGCTTTACCCTACAACGAATAAGGAAATAATTGCATTTTCAAAGCATCATCAAGACACCATGTTGACTAAAGGATGCATAAATAAGCAGAAATGATTTTAAATGTTCTCTTGCATCTTCATGAGGTAACCCAAAATATTGCCCATTTGAATTAAGCATCTGAAACATCACCGGTTTCAACTCGAAATTACCAGCTTGAATAGCTGGTCTCACAACCCTTGGTTGTAAATCATCAAGGATAGGCACAAGAAAATCTCTTATTGTACTCTTTTTCACTTGTTCAGCTTGTGGTGGCGGTGGTGGTATATCATTAACAATTTGTGTCAGAACTGGAGGAACTCCATCTTGTGGCAGCAATGGTGGCAAATTATTGTTGTTGTTGTTACCATCCATTTTCCTTTGTTCTTGTCTTCTCCTCCTAAGTGTTCTCTCAAGTTCAGGATCAAAGCTTGCAATATCATTAGGATTTCTCCTTGTGGACAGGCAAAACCTAAAATAAAACGATAGAAAAGTAAATTAATTAGCAACGATTAAAAAATTAAGTAAAATTAATTGCAAATACAAAATCAAACATCAAATAAACGCCAAATCCCCGGCAATGGCTCCAAAACTTGATCGCGTTTGAAACGTCACAGCAATGTGCAAGTGAACACACGTCGATACAAGTATAGTTGATAGACAATTCTATCGGATATCGATCCAACAGGGAATGGGTTCTTGATGTTTAGATGTCAAAGCAACTAATACTAAAATTAGATGAAATGTGAGTAAGATGTCAGTGTAATCAAGTCAGATTTGCATACTAAAATTGTTAATATTGTCAATGAAATTAGAGTTAAATACCAAAGGTTAAATGTCAGAGCATCAAAAGGTAAATCAAAATGTGTTGAGTGTGAGTGTTGAATATTAAATGCAGAGAATGTAAATGTGATCAAGTGCGAAGATCTAGAATGGATCACTAATTTTGCTAAGTTGCAATGCAGGCGGCGTCGACAAGTTTTTTAATAGATAAACTATCGCAGCAATGAAGCTTCAATGAATTCTTACCAATAACAATTCCTTATTTAATCATGACTCAAGTACCCACAGTTACTCCACCTCTCGGTGTGAACAATGTTGTGTACCCAAGAACAAGTGATCAGAATTTCTTCTAATCCCAAGCAGCTCTATCCTAACTTACTTGTTAACCTAACTTGTCATGGCATCTCTCAATGTCGGTAGATTGCAAAGCCACTCTTGTGTTTAATGCAGTTAGATCTAAGAATAAATAGATAAAAAGCATTAAATAAGAATCAAAGTGATCAAATACTGAAAGATACTCTCGTATTCATTCAACTATTAATAATAGTTTATCATCAATAGGAAAGGAGTTAACGTATACATCGAAATATACTATCTTTAGGCTACTCAGATTACTCCCTAACTGCTTCTCTTGCTCAGCATCAAGCACTCCTCATCAGGAGTTGTTGCTCGTCGGCTCCATCAGCTCATCGGTCTCCAACAATAAACTCCAAAAACACAAAGTAATTTACAAATTTAATTCTTAAACTCTTGATGATTTGTCCTCCTCTTCTTTCCTCTATTTATAGCCTTCAAAAGTTGCAGGTTTCATCCTCCTCCATTCTCAGGTCCAAATCTAAATTTTGCAACTGTCAAAGTTAGTTACAATACAGCTGTGCACTCACGCATATTTGACGTTTTCTTTCGAGATCTGCAGGTTATCACTGCATTACTGGGCGTAATCTGAGATCGTTAATTGTGATGACAACTTGTGATTTTCATGCGCTGGTGCTTTCAGGTGTGAATTCAACTTGAGTTTATTCATTTGACGTTCAGGTTCTGTGCGACGACATCTTTAGTCGCAATTCTAAGCTGATCTTATGGCTGCATTCTTCTTCTAGCATTGATCTTCTGGCTAAGTTCCTACGCTAACAATTCTAAGGTGCAATACATCGACTGTTTGCGGCGACATTAGTACAAAAGAGATAAAAATAACAAGAACTTAAACTAAACTACAATGAGTTAAAAATATAAAACCTAAGTATAAAATACGTATGATGCATGCTAAATGAGGTATAAAGAGACAATAAAAACACCAATTTAGGGAGAAAATATGTGTCACTTGTAATGCTATCAACAGGGGTGAAACCAAAAAATTTTTTTAGGGGGGCTAAAGTTAAATTGTAATTTGTACAACAGTAAAACTGTAATTTTTAAATGATTAAATTAAAATTTTATCATTTTTAGGGGTAAAAGTGTAATTTTACCATTACTAATTTAAAATTTAAAAAAAAATTAAGGGCCTAAATGAAAATTTTTCCATTTTAGGGGGGGCCAGGGCCCTTGCTAGCCCCCTGGATTCGCCCCTAGCTATCAAGGAGCAATCAAAATTATGTGAAAGGTCAAGTCTCTTTCAATTAATAATGGCTCGAAGCAACTGGTTAGTAAGAATTTCGACAGAACAGTGAGTTCAATGGCCTTTTGAAGCACACAAAGCCTTTTAATGTCTCGTTGGATTCGATGCTTAAGATAACTGGCATTGGGGGTTGATAACTCTTGAAAAGAGTTATCTTTTATACCTTTTTGGCCTTGAGAAACTGGTTAGTAAGAATTTCGACAGAACAGTGAGTTCAATGGCCTTTTGAAGCACACAAAGCCTTTTAATGTCTCGTTGGATTCGATGCTTAAGATAACTGGCATTGGGGGTTGATAACTCTTGAAAAGAGTTATCTTTTATACCTTTTTGGCCTTGAGAAAGTGTTTGGACTTGGGTAAAATTAAGTATTTTAGGATAGAATTTAGTGTTTTTCATACATGCATATAAAAAGCTTGGTTAAACATAAATAGTAGAATTTTTACTCTAATTTTGGAAAGAAAAGGAGGTGCGGTGAACATGTGCAGTGCAGGTGAAGGAGAAAAGAACTCAGGATTGATGATTTTACCTTGACAAAGTTTTAATGTCATGGTAATCTTGGGAGGCTAATTCAACAGACGCAACTCGTTCTAGAAGCAGCCAGCTACATTGTACATGCTTAAGAATATACCAGAAACAAGTGTAGAAGGCGTGCACCTATTAAAAGAATGCACTAGAAGCAGGTATGGAAGGTATGAGCTGTGAAAGTACTAGCTTGGAGAGGCTCTATAAATACTTGTGGAAAAGAGGAGAAAAGTTGTGAATAAAAAGAGAGTGAAGAATTGAGGAGCAATTCACGCAAGAACATTGTGCAAATCACGAGTGGGATCTGAAGCAAGTAGGGGAAAGAGATGAGTTGCATTGAAGGATTGAGCACGAGGAAGAAAGGCGTTTACCCTTCAAATCAAGCAAGAGTTGTAGTGACAAAGGAGGCTGGTGATAGTAGTTCCTACATTTTCATCATTGAATTCAGTCTATTGGTTGTTAATTTTTGTTGGGAAGATGTTGAATGATTTAAACTCAATTTTGAAACCCAGACCCATCAGTTAATTCTCATTGGATTGGGATTATTTGAATGCTATTTTTATAATATTTTATGAATGTTATTTGGTAAAATTTTATAACTGCTCGATTCTTCAATGGTGTCAGAAATAGTAATTTCGGGACCACAACTCCGATGAGTCAAGTCGTAAATTTACTTATTTTAAATATTTCAAGTTACTATCAAATGCGGGTGAAGGATAGTGATATAATGAAGATGACATTTAGGACTCGGTACGAACATTATGAGTTTTTAGTTATGTCATTTGGGTTAACTAACGTCCCCGCAACATTTATGGGCCTGATGAACAGAATATTTCAACCCCAGTTGGACAGGTTTGTGGCTGTGTTTATTAATGACATATTAATTTATTCCAAGATAAAATCAGAGCATACTCATCATTTGAGAGAGGTGTTATGGATTTTGCGAGAAAAGCAGTTGTATGCAAAATTTAGTAAATGTGAATTCTGGTTACGAGAAGTTGGATTCTTAGGTCATGTAGTATCTTCGAATGGAATACGTGTTGATCCAAGCAAAGTTTCAGCTATTCTCGATTGGAAGATACAGAAGAATGTCTCCAAGGTACGTAGCTTCTTAGGATTAGCAAGATATTACCATCGGTTCGTGAAAGACTTTTCCATCATAGCCTTGCCAATGACGAGATTACTACAAAAAAACATTCAATTTGTGTGGTCTGAAAAGTGTCAGCAAAGTTTCGACCAGCTGAAAAAGTTGTTAATTGAAGCTCCAATCTTGATGCAACCAGAGACGGGAAAAGAGTTTATAATGATGCATCTTTAAGCGGATTGAGGTGTGTTTTGATGCAAGATGTTAAAGTGGTAGCTTATACTTCTCGACAATTGAAACCGCATGAAAAGAATTATTCGACTCATGATCTGGAGTTAGCTACAGTAGTTTTTGCATTGAAGATTTGGCGGCACTACCTCTATGGGGAGAGACGCCATATATTTACAGATCACAAAAGTTTAAGATATTTGATGACACAGAAGGAGTTGAATCTGCGACAGCTCTGATGGTTGGAGCTGTTAAAAGACTATGACTTGGTGATCGATTGTCATCTAGGTAAGGCCAATGTTGTAGCTGATGCCCTGAGTCGAAAATCTATGTTTGCATTGAGAGCAATGAATGTCTAACTGTTATTAGAAGGTGATGGTTCTATCACTGTAGAGCTTAGGGTGAGATCGTTATTTCTACAGCGGATTCAAGAATTACAGAGAAAGGATCCAAAGCTTATAGCTAAAGGAGAACAGATACAAGGTGATGCCACTACTGAGTTTACAGTTGATATAGATGGCATGTTGTACTACAAAGGTAGGGTATGTATTCCGAATGATTTAGATCTGAAACGAGACATTCTGATAGAGGCTCATAGTAGCACTTATTCCATACACCCGGCAAGTGTGAAAATGTATAACGACCTGAAGAAATTGTATTGGTGGTCAGGTTTGAAACGAGAGGTTTAGAATTTGTGACTAGATGCCTTATATGTCAACAAGTGAAAGTCGAACACCAGGTGTTATCTGGATTACTATAGCAGATTACCATTCTTAAGTGGAAATGGGAACGAGACACAATGGATTGTCACAGGACTTTTGGTAACACCGAAAAAGAGAGATTCAGTCTGGATAATTGTAGATAGATTGACGAAGTCCGCTCATTTTATCCCCATTCAAATCGATTATCTTATTGAGAAACTGATCGAGTTATATGTGTTTGAGATAGTTCAATTACACGGGGTACCAGGCTCTATCATCTCCGATAGGGATCCACATTTTGCCTCGAGATTTTGGGGTAAGCTAAATGAGGCTTTGGGGATCAGATTGAATTTTAGTACTGGATATCATCCGCAAACAGATGGTCAGTCAGAGCGACTGATACAGATTCTTGAGGATATGCTACAATGCTGTATACTTGAGTTTGAAGGAAGTTGGGAAAGGTACCTGCCGTTGGTGGAGTTTGCATATTTTAACAGCTACCAATCTAGTATTAAAATGGCACCATTTGAAGCATTATATGGTTGGAAGTGCAGGACCCCTCTGTATTGGTCAAAACTAAGCGAGCCTAAGTTGATTGAAATCGATTTAGTTCATGAGACTGAGGATAAAGTACGGGTAATTCGTGATTGTCTGAAAGCAGCGTCTGATCAACAGAAGTAGTACGCAGATCTTAAAAGAAAAGATATAGAATTTTCTATAGGAGACAGAGTTTTCCTGAAAGTCACACCTTGGAAAAAGGTGCTACGTTTCGGCCTAAAGAGAAAGTTGAGTCCACGATTCATTGGGCCGTATGAGATCTTAGAACGGGTCGGTCCTGTAGCATATAAGTTGGCTTTACCACTAGAGCTAGAGAAGATCCATAATGTATTTTATGTTTCGATGTTGAGATGGTATAGATTGGATCCTTCTCATTTAATTGCACCTTGTGAGGTTGAGATACAGACGGTATAGATCTAAACACTTTTTAAAAAAAAGAGAGGCAGAAGAATAGGTTTGATTTCTAGGTTTTAAAACTAAAAGCTTTTTACTAAAAATATAAAAAAAAGTTAAAAAAGTGACCTTTCGAAGTCCCGACCACCGTGTACAGCCGTCACTGACGTTGGAGGATGATGATTGGTGTCAAAACGATAATTGCATGAAGGGGTGGCCATGGGGGTTTGCACAGAGAAAAAGAAGGGAAAGGTTTTCATTTTTTTTAAAAGGGATGATAAAGTGATTTTTTTTTACAGATTTTTTAAATTTATAAGGCCCCTGTACGATGTCGTTTTAGGTCCTGCCTTAATGCCTATGAAACGACGTCGTTTCATCCTTACCCGAGTCGAACCCGACCCATGTGCAGGGGATTCACGTGTTTTGATTTTGAGGGATATTTACGGATTTGGCCCTTCCACATTTTTTGAAATATATAATTTTTTCCTTCTCATATTTTAAATGAATTTTAAAATAGCCCTTAATTTCATGTTCTTTTTAATTTAATCCTTTGGCAGTTTAAATTTTTAGGATGTTGCCACGTGTCCCGAATTTGTGTTTATAACCCATTTTGGTCCCCTTGCTTTTTATATATTTAAATCTTAATCCTAAATTTTATTTTATTCCATTTTTTTTAAAAAAATTTCTTTAAACCTTTTTGAACATAAAAAATTTCATTCAATCTTTTTGATTTCCGAATTTAGGCCATGAATTTTTTTTATTTTTTTATTTCCCTTCAAATTTCTTTAAAATCAATTTCAAATTGTTTCCCTTTTTCGAATTAGCTGCTCACATCTTTTTTTATAAAAAAAAAAGTTCTTCTCATTTGATTTTATCATATTAAACTTCAAGTCTTTATCTCATTATCTATTTGACGTGGCATAATTTTCATTTCTCATTTTACCATGCATTATATTATATTGTTATTTTGCATGCAATCGTTTCATTTATTGCTTTAATTACTTTATGTTTTAACTACTTTTAATTTTAAAACGGGGTGCATACTTATTCGAATTTTTTAAAAAGATAGTTTAGCTAGGTTGTATGTCTCAAAAGTATAGAAATTATCCCTTTAAAGTAAAGTTATTTTATTTTGGAGGATTTGGAGGATAGTGCTCTAACGAATTGGGCATTATTTTCTTTCGAGCCTAAAATATCAGACAACTTCTTTAAGATCGATAATGACTATTCCACTTGCAAATTATACGTTTCTATCCATCTCTTTACGAGATCATTTTTTTTCAAAAAAAATATAAGAATAAAAAATGAAATGTACATCCTTTTCCAAAACTTGTAAATTGTTGCAAATTAAAAATAATAATCTTTTATTTAAGGGAAATTGAGAGATCGTGCCCTAACGTGTTGGGTATAACCTTTCTTTGAACTTAAATAATGGAGCATCAAGATCGATAATTATTCGATATTCTATCGTTTTAGGGGATTTAAAAATTGTGTCCTAATGTGTTGGGTGTGATTTTATTTTGAACCCAAACGATCGAATATCTTATTTTAACGTCTAATTTATGAATGGCATTTTGAACCTCGACTCAAATTTTTTATTTTCAACAATTAAGACGCTAAATAATCGATTAGGTATTGATTTTGGGCGTGTGAGGGCGCTAACCCTTCCTCGCACGTAACGACTCCCGAACCTATTTTTCTGGATTTTGAAGACCAAGTATTTTACAAAACAAATTCAAACATTTTAGGTGATCCAGTCACACCAAATTAAAAGATTGGTGGCGGCTCCCATTTTTTAGTTTTAAAAATAATTTTCGAAACTCGCTTTCAAAAAATGGTTTCGACAGCTTGGTGACTCCATTGGGGACCAATAAGAGAGTCAAGCCGTGAGTTGATTATTTTTGGTCTTTTGATTGAAAATCAAAATTCGAGTTAAATTTAATTTGTGATCTTTGCATTTTATGTTCACATGTTCAGTCTTTTAGTTTAATTTGTTTGCTATTGAAGTAACGGTTTCATGCATTTGCATTGATCGGTTACTTTACCCCTTAAGTGGAAGTGTGAAACTATGCCTTCGTGAGGTCTTCATCTCCGTGCAGGATAGTGGATCGCTTTCGGGAATACATCCGTACCTATGTTTTCGTGAAGTTTTCACTTCTGTGCAAACATAAGGGAAATGTATCCCCCCGAACCGAACTCATCCGTATGAGCCTATAATGGGTGAGGATGGAGGAATCAGCTGGTTCAGGTACCCATACTTTAGGACTCAAATCGCATGTAGTTGACTTTAGGAGACTACCAAAACGTTGTAACAAACCTTAGTAGTCACCTAAATAGGAGAGACGTGTTATTATTTATGCTCTTAGTTGTAATTTCATGATTATATTTTACCTTTGTGATTAATGTACTGACATGTCTTATTTTGTCTTTGCTTTATTTTGTGCATTGCATTTCCATTATAAGAAAAGGTGTTGGTTCATACTCTATTACCAAGTAGAGAGCTTTGACCTAGAAAACGGGTTTCTTGATAGAGTAGAAGACAACATGGCTGTTCGATTATTTTCGAAAGGGAGACAGCACGAGCATGGAGACAGTTTGACAGAAGGTCAATTATCAAAATATTCGGATCACACTCGAGTAAATGTGACTCAAAATAGTGTGCAAGAGCTAAGGGTTATTTGGGGTCAATGGAATGATGAAATGAAGTAAGTGTTTTATAGAGAATATGGAGATTTACCCTATCTGCTCGAGGTAAAAATAGACAAGCACCTTTTTCGGGCTCTCACCCAGCATTGGAATCTCGTGTTTAGTTGCTTTTCCTTTAGGAGTTTCGACATGACGCCCACTGTGGAGGAATACACCATGTTAATCCGTTGCCCGAAGATTCAAGTTGACAAGGTTTACTCAAGAGTTGCGTGTGTCCCGACCCTTCTGAAGAGATTGATAAATATAATCGAGATGAGTGAACAGTGGGTAGCATCTAGAATCAAGGTAAAAGGGGATAATAAATGCATCACTTGGAAGAGTCTAAGGGATCTAATATTAGCGCACCCGGATATGAAGAAAAGTGTCAACCTTTTCGCTTTAAGCATTTATGGACTGGTTATCTTCCCGAAAGCGTTAGGGCAGATAGAGGATGCAGTTGTGGACCTTTTCGACTGTCTTAGTAGGAGTGTTACACCTGTCCCAGCAATCCTTGCTGAGACCTTCAGATCACTAAGTGCTTGTCGGAGAGAAGGCAAGGGAAGATTCATAGGCTGTGCACCGCTGTTGATGGTCTAGTTTCACAGTCATTTTTAGAATAAGGAAATGATTTTGTATAAGGCATACTCAGTGGATTATTCACCTTTGAAGGAATTTGTAGCGACTCAAAAAGAGTTAAATATATCTGAAGAAAAGTGGATGACAATTCTTCAAAATCTTCGAGAGAAGGACATAGAATGGAAGGCATCTTGGCTTATCATCGGTGAGATTCTTTATCGTTGTGGTAGTTTTGACTGGGTTCCCTTACTCGAAGTGTGGGAGCCATAGGATATGCCCCTCTAATTATGTTAAGGCAATACAAGTCAAGGCAATTCATACCGATAACACAAGGTTTGGCCCAATGGAAGTTCACCTACAAAGGTCATAACTACAAAAAGAGGGTCAGAGAAATAACAAATGCATGGAGGCAAGTGCATAGGATGAAGGTATTCGCTGTAAACCCGATGACAACGTCAGAATATGATTGGCAGAGGAGTAAAAGGCTCAATGATAATATTCCAGCATCGAACCCTGATGATACCAGATCTTTAGAAGAATGCTTACAAGTAATTTCATCAGAGTTGGACATCATAAAGCAGGATTTTGAAAGGAAAAGCTTGGAATTTTGGAAGAGGATAGAAGTCTTAGAAGAGGATAAGATGAAGTTAGGGTTGGATGTAGACATTCACAAGTTAGAGGCTGAAAAGCTGAGAAAAGGGAAGAATAAAGTTGAGGAAGACTTGGAAGATTTAAAGAAATATTATAAGAAACTTCGTCAATCTTTGAAAAATGCTGGGATGGGCAAAACCTTTGAACAATGGCAACAAGAGATTCGGGAACGAGAAGATCGAGCAGAGCAGTGGAAAAGAAATTTTCAAGATGGTCAAGCTCGAGAAAATACCACAAAGGGAGAATTGTTGGAAAGCCAAGTCGAAAAGGCTGAGCTAAAAGCCCAAATAATCGAGATGGAAGCTAGAATCATTGAATTGGAGGAATCTCTGCATAGACACAGCAATCGAAATTCTGTCATAGAACTCAAGACAAGTGAAGTTGAAAAAAGAGAGTTGAGGAAAAGAGTGCAAGAGCATGAAGCTTCATTCCATAACAACGAGATAAGGATCAAGGTTCTTGAAAGGAACTTAGAGGCAAGCGAATGGCACACTCAACAGGCTCAAAGGCAAGTGGGAGAGAGGGACTATGTCATAGGTGAAGCACTTACATGAATGCGAGAAGCGGCTGATCAGGTGCAGATGCTAGCCATGGAAGCTGATTAATTAAACATACAGTATGAGTCGAAGTCAACACAAGGACAAAAATTGGCTGAACTTCTTAAGAAAATTAGGGCTTTAAGCGCTAAGGCAAAGCCATTTATGTAACTCATTCTATGTAAAGAAATTTATCTTCAAGTAAAGTTGATCTAATGGAATTGAATTCAGAATCAATGCCTTCTCTTATATTGCATAAATGCATTTATTCGCATTACATTTCACATTTTAACACAATAATTCTAACTAAATAAAAACTTGAAACAGTTAAACCCGAAAACATAGAGAACTCACATCGTTACAGTACCCGAAAGGCAATGGACCAAAAATAGAAATGTTGGAACAATTACAAAGGGAAATGCAAGAACAAATGCAAGCATAGCTGTGGGACCAGTTGGCGAGGGTCTAACAAGATATGAGAGACCAAATCATTAAGTCTCAAGGGAACATAATTAATCGACTGACTCAACTATTCCAAGAAGCAGAGAAAGGAAAGAACCCTGTAGCAAGCCCAAGGGAGGAGAATAAAGACCCCCAATACCCTTCTAGCTTTACCCCCGTACACAATCAAGTTCCACCGGAAACAAACTCGCGAGGAGCTCCCATCTTCATCCGAGCAAAACCACATCCCATTGGTACCTCAGGTCAAGCCAATTATCCGACTGCATCAAGGTCTAATCTAGGTGAAAATGTCGCAAACCCCATCAATATTGATTTTGACAAAATCATGGAGACAGAGAGAACAAAACTGAAAGTTTCCAAATAGATAGAGGAGCGTTACAAGTGGCTGGAAGATAAGGTCAAAGTAATGGAAGGAGCCGACACCTACTGTGGGATGAATGCTAAAGAACTGGGTCTAGTCCCAGACTTAGTATTGCCCCTAAAATTTAAAGCTCCAAAGTTTGAGAAGTACAATGGGACAAGCTGCCCGGAAGCTCACATTACCATGTTTTGCTGCAAAATGACAGGATATGTCCACCATGACCAATTACTGATCCACTGTTTCCAGGACAATTTAGTAGGCTCCGCGGCAAAATGGTACAATCAGTTAAGTCGCGCAAGGATCAATTCATTGGAGGACTTGGCCCAGGCCTTCATGAAACAATATGGCTATGTCACCAACATATCTCCTAATAGAATCACCTTGCAAAACATGGAAAAAAGATCGAGTGAGAGTTTCAGGCAATACGCCCAATGATGGAGGGATATGGTCACTCAGGTGCAACCACCATTAACGAAAAAAGAGACGACTATGCTTTTCATCCACACATTGAAAGCACTTTATCTCAACCACTTATTGGGAAATGCTACGAGGAGTTTCTCGGATATGATTATGTCTAGAGAAAGGATCGAGAGCACAATCAAAAATGGGAAGATTGACACTGGGGAAAGTGTAAAGAGATTTTCCCCTAGAAGGAAAGACGCTGAGATAAATAATGCAGGCATGTATAGGCCAAACTATACAAAATCAATCATGATGATGCAATCCAAAACCCCTACGAACAATTATCAAAATCCTCCGAAGATGGAACCAAGCTCAAGAAAAAACACCGAAAGAATTCAGTTCACCCCCATTCCAGTGACGTACAAAGAGCTTTACCAGTAGTTATATGATCAACATGCAGTGGCTTCATATTACACGGATCCATTACAACCCCTATTCCCAAAATGGTACGATGCAAACGCTCAGTGCGAGTACCATGGAGGAGTTGTCAGACACTCCATCGAAAATTGTTTCGCCTTCAAAAAGATAGTGGAGAGACTGATCAAGGGGGAATGTATAAGATTCGATAAGCTATCTAGACCTAACGTGGCTGGGAACCCTTTACCTGCTTATCTAGATCAGGGGATAAATGCGATCACAAGAGCAAAAGGTAAAAGGGTTAAGACCCATGTCGGAGAGGTTAAATTATCTTTGAAATAGGTGTGACGTCAAATGATTGACAGAGGAATAATCACACGAAACGGTGGAGGTACAATAACGACAATCGAGAACTATTGTGACTTTCATGATACTAAAGGACATGAGATTCAACATTGCATAGAGTTCAAGGCTTTAGTACAGGATCTGATGGACCATAAAGAACTGGAGTTCTTCGAAGAAGAAGGAGAAATGAATGACATTTGTACCTCTGAAGAAAAAGGGACAAACAAGCCTGATCGCCCTATAATAATCATCTCCACACCCAAGGTTACCGAAACAAGAAAGCAAATGACTCCCTGTGTCATTATACAAAAACCTACGCCATTCCCTTATAAGGATAGCAAGAGGGTCCCTTGGAATTACGGGTGTAATATAATAGCATCTAAAGAAGAGCGATCCAAAGAAGACGTAAGCCTTGTTACCCGTAGAGGGAAATTTTACGATCTAAAAGTAGAAAGGAAAGAAGCAGCTAAAGGAAATGCCTTGGTGATTAAGCTAGAAAAGAAAGAAACCAGCAAGCTTGAGCCAGAAAATGAGCCAGTAGTAGAGAATGAGGCGAAAGAATTCTTGAAATTCTTAAAACATAGCAAGTATAATGTGGTTGAGCAGTTGCACAAACAACCAGCATGCATATCAATCTTAGCTCTGTTGCTAAGTTTGGAAGCCCATCGCAATGCACTGATGAGGGTACTCAACGAAATGTATGTGGATAATGACATATCCGTCTGCAAGTTAGATCGTCTAATTAATAACGTCAGCGCTGACAAATTCATTTTCTTTAGCGATGATGAGATCCTATTTGGGGGAATGGGGTCGACAAAAGCTTTGCACATCACTACCTTGCCTTGAGTGCTCATTGATAATGGTTTAGCTTTAAACATATTACCACTGGCCACCCTGGAAAGATTACCAGTTGATAGCTCCTACATGAAAACATGTCGCAATATAGTCAAAGCTTTCGATGGAACGAAAAGAAAAGTGATGGGTCGAATTGAAATACTATTACAGATCGACCCAAATACGTATGAAGTAGACTTTTTGGTAATCGACATTAACCCCTCGTACAATTGTTTGTTGGGAAGACCCTAGATCCATTCAGCGGGGGCGGTGTCATCCTCACTTCATCAAAAGCTTAAACTAGTAACCGAAGAAAGATTGGTTACGATAAATGTAGAGGAGGATATTATCGCATCAGTGACAAGTGACGCCTCATACGTAGAGAGAAATGAAGAGGCTGTGAAATGCTCCTTTCGATCATTAGAATTCGTTAATGCAATGTTCATTATGGAAGGAAGCAAAATCCCCAAACCGAAGTTGTCACGGACTACGAAGATGTGTCTACAATTAACAATTGGAAAGGGGGCATTGCTAGGAAAAAGGCTTGGAAGACATCTACAAGGGGCAATCAATGCACCAACACCACAAGGAAAATGGGATCATTTTGGTCTGGGGTACAAGCCAGATATGAAGGAAAAGAAGAAAGAGATAGAAATGAAGCGAGAAGTGAGAAAAGCACGACTGGCCGAGGAAGAGATCAAGTGGGAGTCGATGATATTTCCCCATATATTAAAGACTTTCGTTTCCGGTAGAATGAGGATTGAAGAAGAGAAGAAGACTGGAAGAGTTGCGACAAACTTGGACGTTAATGCCATCTTTGAAGAAGGCGAAGGAAATAGCTTATCACAAATTTTCCCATACACACCAGGAAGCGTTCTAGACAACTGGACTGAAGAGGAGCTCCCTGTAACCTTTAGGATATTTTTAGAGTAATACTCGACGCATATCTATCGCTCTATGCCCGAGAGCAAAAGAGATCTTTTGTAAAGGGCATTTGACTAGTATCTATTATTTTTAATGAAAATGCATTTTATCCCATTCAGCAAATATCTCTTTATATTCTTTCATTCCATTCAGACAATTTGTTTACACTTAATCTACATAAATAATCATTCTTAAAGTCTGTATACATATACTCATACTCATACCATACAATCATTCTTAAATTTACTTTGTCCTTTGGACCTCTCTTATTCTTTTGACAAATCTTTGGATATCAATGATATGAGCAATGCTGTCACTGACTCTGAGCCTTATTTTGAGCGAGAACTGTGTCTCGAAGAGCCTCAAGACTTTGAAGATAACCAAGCTAGTAACTTGTCTCTCGATTTGCTGCGAATGATGGAACAAGATGAAAAACAGATCTTGCCCCATAAAGAGTTAGTCGAAACTGTGAGCATAGGAGATGAAGATGAAAAGAAAGAGGTGAAGATTGGAACCAGTATTTCGATAGAAACACGAAAAGATCTTATTGAGTTTCTCTGAGAATTCAAGGATGTCTTCACATGGTCTCACCAAGATATGCTTGGGTTAAACACCAACATTATAGTCCATAAGCTCCCTATAAAGGAGGAATGCAAGCCTGTCCAGCAAAAGCTTCGAAGGATGCGTTCGGATGTATTGTTGAAAATAAAAGAAGAAGTCCAAAAGCAGTTTGACGCGGGTTTTCTCTAAGTGGTTAAATATTTAGAATGGGTGGCCAACATAGTCCCTATTCCCAAAAAAGATGGAAAAGTACGAATATGTGTACATTATCAAGACCTGAACAAAACTAGTCCAAAAGACAATCTCCCACTACCTCACATTGACACCTTGGTAGATAACACAGCAAGTCTTTCACTATTCTCTTTCATGGATGGTTTCTCTGGGTATAACCAAATAAAAATTGACCCATAAGATATGGCGAAAACTACATTCGTTACAATGTAGGAGACATTCTGTTATAAGGTGATGTCATTCTGACTTAAAAACACAGAGACAACATATCAAAGAGACATGATGACGTTATTTCATGATATGATGCATAAGGAGATCGAGGTCTACGTCGATGATATGATTGCAAAGTCACGAATAGGGAAAGAACATGTAAAGTCTTGAGAAAGTTGTTCTTAAGGTTAAGAAAGTTTCAATTAAAGTTGAACCCAGCCAAATGTACTTTTGGAGCTACTTCGGGTAAGTTGTTAGGCTTTGTAGTCAGCCAAAGAGGAATTGAGATCGATCTAGACAAGGTCAAAGCAATACAAGACTTACCACCACCCCGCACGTAAAAACAAGTTTGAGGTTTCCCCGAAAGATTGAATTATATCGTTCGGTTCATCTCACAGTTAACTGAGAAATGTGATCTTATCTTTCGTCTTCTTAAAAAACACAATCCAGGTGTGTGGCACAATGAGTGCCAAAGAACTTTCGACAAGGTTAAACATTATTTATCTGATGCTCCAATCTTAGAACCACCAAGTCCCAACAAGCCGTTGATCTTGTACTTAATAGTTTTTAAAAATTCTATTGGGTGTGTACTGAGCCAACACGATGAGATCGAAAAGAAAGAAATAGTCATATACTACCTCAACAAAAAGTTTTCCAATTGTGAAGCAAGGTATTCATCGATTGAAAAGCTATGTTGCGCGTTAGTTTGGACTACTTGAAGATTACGACAGTACATGGTGTATCACACAACTTGGTTAATCTCGAAATTAGATCCTCTTAAATACATGATGGAGTCAACCGCATTGAACGAAAGAATGGCTAGGTGGAAAATTCTACTTTCAAAGTTCGAAATTATCTATGTAAACCAGAAGACAATAAAAGGGAGCGCGATAGCAGATTTCCTAGTCAATGGAGCTCTTGAGGATTATGAGCCAATAAATTTTGATTTCCCAAATAAGGACCTAATGTATATTGCAACCACCGAAGAGGGGATAGCATTAGAGTATCCTTGGCAATTAAATTTTGATAGTGCTTCAAATGTCACGGGCAATGGAATCGAGACAGTTTTGGTATCGCTAGAATGAGACCATTATCCCTTCACTAGTAAACTCGACTTTGATTACACGAACAATATGGCAGAGTACGAGGCATGCATTATAGGAATTCAAGCAGCCACAGAACAAGGGATCAAGATCTTGGAGATATATGGAGATTCAGCGTTGGTGATCTACCAACTCAGGGGAGAATGGGAGACAAGAGATTCCAAGTTAATCGATTATCGAAAGATGGTCCTCGAGTTGATAAAGGAATTTGACGAAGTTACATTCCTGTACCTCCCACGTGAGGAAAACCAAATGGCTGATGCTTTGGCTACTCTAGCCTAAATGATAAAAGTAAACAAGCCAAAGGATATCAAGCTCATTCAAATGAGCATTTTCGAGGCTCCAGCCAATTGCTACGAGATTGAAGAGGAAGAAAAGGACGACCATCCTTGGTATCAAGACATCGTCCAATATGTGAAGAACCGTAATACCCCGAGGAAGCTATTGAAAATGATAAAAGGGCTTTGAGAAGGCTCGCAAATGAGTACATCCTAGATGGAGAGATTTTGTATAAGAGGAGAAAGGATCAGGTATTGCTAAGATGTGTTGATGCAATTAAGGTAACGAAAATCCTAGAAGAAGTCCATGAAGGTATTTGCAGAACGCAAGCCAATGTATTCAAGATGACTAGGAAGATTATGAGATTTGGATAGTACTGGTCCACTATGGAGAGTGATTACGTTAACTATGCGAAGAAGTGTCACAAATGTCAAATCTATGGGGATAAAATTCACGTACCTCCGTCACATCTACATGTCATGACTTCTCCATGGCCTTTTTCTATGTGAGGCATGGATGTTATCGAGCTGATTTCTCTAAAGGATTCTAACGGACATAGATTCATCTTTGTAGTTATTGACTATTTCACCAAGTGGAAGCTGCCTCTTACGCCAATGTTACAAAGTCTGTAGTTAGCAAATTCCTAAAAAGGGAAATCATATGTCAATATGGGATGCCAGAAAAGATTATATCGGATAATGCATTAAACTTGAATAACAGCATGATATCGGAGGTTTGCGAGCAATTCAATATCAAACATCATAATTCATCTCCATATCGCCCAAAAATGAATGGAACAGTGGAGGCGCAAATAAAAACATTAAGAAGATCGTGGCAAAAATGACAAAAACCTATAAAGATTGGCATGAAAAATTATCATTTGCCCTTCTTGCTTATAGAACTTCAGTTAGAATTTCTACTGGGGCAACGCCGTTCTCGCTTGTATAAAGGATGGAAGCCATTTTACCTATTGAGGTGGAGATTCCCTCTCTCCGAGTCTTGTCAAAGCTAAACTTAGATGAAGCAGAGTGGGTCCAAGCTAGATATGATTAGTTGAACTTAATCGAAAAAAAAATTAAGAGCTATTCGTCATAGTTAATTGTACCAAAAACGAATGATGCGAGCTTACAACAAAAAGGTCTGCCTTAGAGAATTCCACGAGGGAGATCTAGTCTTAAAGAAAATACTCCCCATACACAAAGACTCTCGAGGAAAATGGACGCCTAATTAGGAAGGGTCATATGTAGGGAAGAAAGATTTCTCTAGAGGAGCTCTCATTTTGAGTGAAATGGATGGCAAAGAATTATACAACCCAGTAAATTCAGACTCGATGAAGAAATATTTCACCTAAAAAAAATGGAGAGGCCAAGGTGAAAACCCACAAAAGGGTATCTTGAAACCAAAGGGGTTTTGAGTTGAAAACTCGAAAAGGGCAGCTCAAACATGAGGCAAAGGTGGTCAATTATTTGTTCAAATGTGACAAGACAGAGAAATTTTACATCTTAGGGCATCAACAAAGTACGCCGAGTTTTCTAGGCGCATGTCAAGTTGGAAAATGACTCTCAGACCAGAGAAACTCATATTTGATATCTAGGAATCTAATATTGTTCCTGGTAATTATTTCGTTCCTTGTAAATATTCGATAATTTTTCTTCGAGCTTTGACTCTAATACAATCTCATTCTTTCGCCACACTGCCAAAGTATTTTCATACTAAGATAATGGATAATAGACTAATATCATAAGGTATGCAAGGATCTGTGAGTGTTATTTAGAAATTTCCTAAATGATACAGGGACCCTAAATAGAACCACCAGTTAGAAGAATCAAACCTAAAAAGAATTGTTCAGATTAAGAATATTTTGCCAAATCCCGTTGTAAAAGACATAAGGAGATAATCCCAAAGAAAAAGAAATTAATTTTTGAAAATTAACATTAATCATGCACATTCATCTAGTTGGCAGCATTTGACTCATCTTGATCATGATATCCTAAACAATATTGACCTACCTAAAGGCCCATTTGAGCACATTTACAGGTTTCATTACCATGAAGCATGAAGGGAAATATTTAAGCTACAACAACGAATCTAGTACCTCGAAGATACAAAGGGAAATGTTTAAGTCTCAACGGCGAACCTTGTGCCTCAGAAGCATGAAAGGAAATATTTAAGCCGCAAAGGCGAATCTAGTACCACGAAGATACAAAGAGAAAAGGTTTAAGTCGCAATGGTGAACCTTGTACCTCAGAGACATGAAGGGAAATATTTAAGACCACGAAGGCGAATCTAGTATCATGAAGATACAAAGGGAAAAGGTTTAAGTCGTAATGGCGAACCTTGTACCTCAGAGACATGAAGGGGAAAATTTAAGTCGCAACGGCGAATTTAGTACCATGTAGATTAAAACCGTAACGGTGAATCTTCTACCTCGAAACTACGGTAGATCAGATCAAAATAGCAAATCTTTATCTCTCTGAAGTTGTAGTAAGAGCAAAATGAAGCTTCGACGTCAAATCCTATTTGAAGGTGCAACAAAGTTGGATTAAAAACTACAATAACAGATATCACTCTCCTTACAGTCGCAGTGGAGTAAAATGGAACTACAAGTCACAAATGTTGTCATTTTGAAGCAGTCGATAGTAGAACCAAGGTTCAACATGATTGGACAAGGTTGGGCTTCTTTTAGTCTTTGCTCTATTCTCGTTACACGGTAACGAGCAAAAAGGGGTAACTGTAGAAGCCCAAATTTAACCGGGCTAAAAATAATAAAACAAATGAAACCCAAAAATAAAAATAAAAATAAAATCTTTAAATTAAATCCTCCAATTAGAAGCCCAACAAAAATAGAATCCAAATTTTAAGTCCATTTATAGTCCCAAAATTACAAACAGACTCAATACTAATAAGCCCAAATACCCAAATACACCCAAGCCCAAATGCACTCAAGATTTGAAACCCTAATCTAATTAGGGTTCATTGCTGCAGCCACCATCGCCACATCGACACCGCCACGTCAATGCCAAGTCATCATCACGTCAGCCATGTGACCCTCCATCTGCTGACTGTTGACTCCTCTGTCCGAGACTCTCCCTCTGCCCGAGACTCTTTGCTGCCCTGAGGCCATTCCTCTGCCCGAAGTCACCTTTGCGGCCCTTGCACCAAAATGGCCATGGCACTCTCTCCGACATCGATTTGACCACAGGCGACCCCCACTTCCAGCATGAAAACGAAACTGCAAAGACAGAAGCAAAGAACAGCAAATAAGGGCAAAAGAATAGTTGTTTGTGTAATTTATTCTAGCTATAAAAGCCATTACTTCGAATATGTAAAGGGGGCGAAATTAATACAAAAAAGAAAAAAAAATCAAATACACAAAAAAAAATAGCAAACCACATTCGAACACCAAACAGATTCAAGAAGTGATATTTTGTGCAAGGTATATCGTCCATATATATTCTAAATTTACTTCACCTACATTTCTTTTATGTTTCATTTGTTATTTAAGTATATAACAAAAAAAAAAAGGGTAAAGAACAGATTTAAAAGAAGAAGGGCCAAATCTTTTTCTCCATTTCACAAATCAGAAAGCATAATCAGATCCAAATCTTTTTTTAAAAAAGGTAACTATAAAAAAAAACCCTTTTTTACAGATCAAGGGTTAGATCTAAACACTTAAAAAAAAAAAGAGAGGTAGAAGAATAGGTTCGATTTTTAAGTTTTAAAACTAAAAGCTTTTTACTAAAAATATAAAAAAAAAAGCAGTTAGAAAAGTGACCTTTCGAAGTCCTAGCCACCGTGTACAGCCGTCACTGACGTCGGAGGACGATGACTAGTGTCTGAACGACGATTGCATGAAGGGGCGGCCATGGGGGTTTGCATAGAGAAAAAGAAGGGAAAGGTTTTCATTTTTTTTAAAAGGGATGATAAAGTGATTTTTTTTACAAATTTTTGAAATTTATAAGCCCCCCATACGACGTCATTTTAGGGCCTGCCTTAATGCCTATGAAACGACGTTGTTTCATCCTTACTCGAGTCGGGCCTGACCCATGTACAGGGGATCCGCGTGTTTTGATTTTGTGGGATATTTGCGGATTTGGCCCTTTCGCATTTTTTGAAATATATAATTTTGTCCTTCTCACATTTTAAATGAATTTTAAAATAGCCCTTAATTTCATGTTCTTTTTTATTTAATCCTTTGGCGATTTAAATTTTTAGGATGTTGCCACGTGTCTCGAATTTGTGTTTATTACCCATTTTGATCCCCTTGCTTTTTATATATTTAAATCTTAACCGTAAATTTTATTTTATTCCATTTTAAAAAAAAAAACTTCTTTAAACCTTTTTGAACATAAAAAATTTCATCCAATCTTTTTGATTTCTGAATTTAGGCCATGAATTTTTTATTTTTATTTTTTATTTCCTTTCAAATTTCTTTAAAATCAATTTCAAATTGTTTCCCTTTTTCGAATTAGCTGCTCACATCTTTTTTTATAAAAAATAATTTCTTCTCATTTGATTTTATCATATTAAACTTCAAGTCTTTATCTCATTATCTATTTGACGTGGCATAATTTTCATTTTTCATTTTACCATGCATTATATTATATTGTTATTTTGCATGCAATCGTTTCATTTATTGCTTTAACTACTTTATGTTTTAACTACTTTTAATTTTAAAACGGGGTGCATACTTATTCGATTTTTTTTAAAAGATAGTTTAGCTAGATTGTATGTCTTAAAAGTATAGAAATTATCCTTTTAAAGTAAAGTTATTTTATTTTGGAGGATTTGGAGGATAGTGCTCTAACGAATTGGGCATTATTTTCTTACGAGCCTAAAATATCGAACAACTTCTTTAAGATCGATAATGACTATTTCACTTGCAAATTATACGTTTCTATCCATCTTTTAACGGAATCATTTTTTTTCAAAAAAAATATAAAAATAAAAAATGAAATGTACATCCTTTTTCAAAACTTGTAAATTGTTGCAAATTAAAAACAATACTCTTTTATTTAAGGGAAATTGAGAGATCGTGCCTTAACGTGTTGGGTATGACTTTTCTTTGAACTTAAATAATGGAGCATCAAGACCGATAATTATTCGATATTCTATCGTTTAGGGGATTTAAAAATTGTGCCCTAATGTGTTGGGTGAGATTTTAATTTGAACCTAGACGATCGAATATCTTATTTTAATGTCTAATTTATGAATGGTATTTTGAACCTCTACTCGAATTTTCAATTTTCAATAATTAAGATGCTAAATAATCGATTAGGTATCTATTTCAAGCGTGTGAGGGTGCTAACACTTCCTCGCACGTAACCGACCCCCGAACCTATTTTTTTGGATTTCGAAGACCAAGTATTTTACAAAACAAATTCAAACATTTTTGGTAATCCAATCACACCAAATTAAAAGATTGGTGGCGACTCTCATTTTTTAGTTTTAAAAATAATTTTTGAAACTCGCTTTCAAAAAATGGTTTCGACATTTGATACTTCGATTAAATCTTTTTGTAAAGTGATTTTTTATGAAATTAGGGTTTAAGGACTAAAATGTTAAAATGGTGAAATTATAGTACTTGGTGTGAAATAAATGGATTCGTATGGACTTGTTTGAGGGTTGTGAATGTTTGGTTGGTATGGTTCGAGGAGAGAATGGTATTTTGTGTGTTTGTGTTGAAAGGACTAGATTGAATAAAAAGAAAGTATTAGGGGTAAAATTGTATTTTTACCAAAAGAGACTAGATTGTGTTAAATGAATTGATTGTGGATTTAATGTGAGAAATTGAATAATTTGTGGATGTAGACTATGATCGTGCTATAGATCGTGAAAAAGGGAAATTAACGGGTTAGTCCTTGAACTTTTCCTAAAACTGCAATTCAGTCCGGTAAGTTCGTAGTGTAGGTCTTTCTTAATATCTTTGTATATGTATATATTGTCAATGAACAGAAAATTAAAAGCATCCAGTATTGAAGATGGTCGAAGAAATGAAACGCAAAAGATAATTGGCTTTATGTCGTTGAAATGGTACTAACATGATGGCTGGGGTACCGCATGTGTTGCGAGTCAACGTGACTCAAAAAAAGTGATATGAATCCTATATGGATTACAGGTCCTACGATGGTTGAGACTTATGCTTTATGCATACTCTAGACTGCTCGTGTGAGCATTATAGTTAGGAAATAGTTTACAAAACAAATAGACACTGTACCAATGGCTAGGGTACCGCATAAGTTGTGAGTCCTCGACAGCTCATGTGAGTAGCATCGGGTACTAGTAACAGAAAGTTATGAACAAGAAGAGAAGTTGTAACTACTTAAGAGAAATGGAAACTGCTTGGCTTTAATGAGTCAATATTGATATTACCATGTTGGTATTCCTTAACTATCAAACTTACTAAGCTATAAAGCTTACCATAGTTATTATTGTTGTTTTGTAGATCATTTTGTTGACTGAAGATAAGATCATCGACTTCACTTGAAGTCACAATATCACGGAATTGTCGATAGATTTTGCATCACTTGGTCTTATGGAATGTGCTAGGATGTTATTAACCTTTGATATGGAACTAAAGATGTTGAGATCTTACTATTTTGATTTTGTAAATGCATGTTGTATAACTTTGATGCCTAGGCTTATAATGTTTGTAAAGACTTAGAAGTTATGTGTGTGTTGTGATGTTTTAATGCATAACTTATATTGTTTGTGTTTGAGGTATTCAACTTGTGTCTTGGCGTCATTAATGAAATTCTGCATACTTGTTTTAGTAGAATTATTGCATGTATCGGTAGAAGTACAGGGTAGGAGAGAGGTTGTTCTTTGATTTGGATTGTATCGGTATTTGAATTGCAAGTATCGATAGTTCATGGTACTGATGTATTGGTAGTATGTAAGCTTGTATCGGTGGAAGTTGCAAGGTGTGGATCTTTGCTCTCTGGAGTTTTTGGTATCGGTAGCTGCATGACTTGTATCGGTAGAAATCATACTTGTATTGGTAGAACTAGTAAGGGTACCGATAGAAATTTGCACAGTTCTAAAATTGTTTATTGAATTGACTACTACCAATACTTGACCATCAGGTATCGGTAGAAGTCCCCTAAAATGTTGGAATACCATTTTTACCCTCGATAAAATTGTGTTATGTTTAGATATTGTTTCAAATTAGGAGAAATGATTTTTTTTTACTAAAGATACAAATAGTCAGATATTAATAAAAGATGAATTGTAATAAATAGTAAATATCGGAATCCTAACCGGTGACAGTGTACGGGATTTAGGTGTTACATTAATTGCATTACTGTTTAATTTAATTGGTTCTTATTCACATGCATGCTTACCTAGACATAGTGGAGGTGTATGTGTGTGATTAGATTTAATTTTCGAAAGGATTATTTTAAATTGGATCTCTTTTTATTGATACAAGCGATATATCGACAGATGCTCGTAATAGCCGTAGACATAGACGATGTATTGTGTATAGAGGATGGTTTAATGAGGTAACTTCTCAAGTCTTATAGACATATATTGCCTTGGGAAAGTAAGCTTAAGCTTAGCTATCGACAGAGGCAAGCTATTGAAGGAATCCTTTAAGCAGAATACCTTTTAGATCTTTTCCATGGCATTCTAGAATATTTGAATAGAATCCTAGTAACCACAGCTTTATTATTTAGCATATTCTACCCTTTGATACTTGCAGAAGCATTCCACCACCATTCTTGACCAACCATCTATAGTTTATATTTCAGTATTTAGTTTATCATAGTTCTTTTAGTCTTTACTTTGTCATAGCATAATACATACCAAATTTTTCATAACATCATTATTTTTTCATAACATTAAGCTACTTTGTTTTACCCTGTCGTTACCCTTTTTCCATAACAATAACTCAATTAAATTACATTAATTTCAATCCCTGTGGAGATGATAATTCACTTCATTATTACTTGAACGACGTGTACACTTGCACAATTGCATATATGTTTTACACGCAATAGAGGTGTGCCAACTAATTAGGGCGTGGCTGATACATATTCGAAGGCCCTAAAAGTAGTTGTATAAGACGTTGAACACAGATTGAGAGGGTTTTGGGCCATAAAGCTTCAAGGCAGAGTGATGTTACTTTAATAGACCTTAAACACATTGAATAAGATGATAGGCCTGAATCTTATGACACTTTTGGCCAGGCCTCATTTAAAACCCCTTTAATTTTGATTGCAATACGCCTTCTTTTATTTCGGTTTCAACTAACTCTCTGTTGAGTAAAGAGGCTCTCATGTCAACTGAAGAATTTGACGGTGTTAATACATGACTTAATCTAGCTTTTGAAGGACTTGAAGGAGATGTAGTCTAGTTGATCGAAGGCGTCCTAGACCCAAGTAAACACTCTTCAGTAATTTTTAGTGATAATTCTCATCAAAATTTGTCTCGAGTTGTTGTTAAGTATAACACAGAGACCACAGGAGGGTCTTCTTAGTTGCTAAATTTAAGAAAATTATGGGCAAATTTAATGCAAGTCATGGCAGTCGAAAATCGACTAACACTTTAAAAGGAAAGGGAAGTCGATTTAAACCTTCTGGTAATTCTCGAGTTCCCTTAGCTAAGTCCATGGAGGTAGTAGCAGAACTTTTGTCTTCTCAAGTGGTTGTCAACATAGAGAATGGAATGCAAGGAGGAGTAGTTCAAATTTGTATAGGAGTCCTAATTGGAAAAAGCGAAAAGACCTTTGAAAGGATTTAAGGGTGTCGATTTTATTAGGTAACACTCTTGGATTGCTATTGGTGACTTCAGTGCAATATTATCTTCTACAGAAAAAATTGGCTGTATGTCTAGTAGGAAAAGATGTCCTCAGTTTGGTGAACTTGTAGACACGGTCGAACTACATGATTTAGGTTTCAAGGGGTCCTCCCTTAACCTGGCACAAAGGAGGCCTTTTTGAAAGATTGGATCAAGAATTGAGGAATGCAGCTTAGGTGCTTAAGTTCCCGAATAGCTTGGTTACTCTTCATTTTAAAATCAAGTAAGACCATAGACCTCTTTTTCTTTCCTTAAATTCAGAGTTAAATTTGCCCAAAAGACACCTCTTTCAGTTTTTGGCTGGGTTGGTTGAACATCCTAACTTTAGGAATTTTATGGGTGCTAATTGGAATTTTAGTGGAGATATGTCTGATTCATTGAACAAGCTTACCACTGGACTAAAGTAATGGAATAAATCGATTTACAACCACATCACCACTCAAAAGAAGAACATGATTAATAAATTAGCTGACATTCAGCGATGAATGGATAATCAGGGTTCAAATAAGTTAGCCCAATTTGAAATAAAGGTTATATAGGAGTTGGAAAATGTGCTTCATCACAAAGAACTCCTTTGGAAACAAAAGGCGAGATGTGATTGGCTTAATCTAGGAGACCATAATACTAAAATTTTTCACGCCCGTACATTGCAAAGAAGGAAATCAAGTTATAACACCTAAAATCCGTTACCGTCGTCGGTTAAGGTTCTGTGGGTCTTCCGATCATCTATTACAATTTATTTTTCAAATTTTAAATCCTTTCAATCATATTTACTAAAATATTACATCGTACACGACTAAAAATCATTAAATGAATATCAATGCAATGCAAGAAATGGCATAAATGTCATATCCATGATTTTTGCAGACTTCTATCGATACCTGTTGGAAAAGTTTCGGTAGTTGTCAAGTCAATAAACAATTCAAGAAACAGTACAGTCTTCTACTGATACTTATGACAATTCTATCGATACAAGTGAGACATCTACCGATACAAGTCATACTTCTACCGATACTAAAAACTCCAGAGAGCTAAAAAGTCCTACCTTGCATTTTCTACCGATACAAGTACATATACTACTGATACTACTAAGAATAGAACTATCGATACTTATTATACATTTATCGATACAACTCAAGACAGTAAACAACCTCTCTCATACCCTGTATTTTTTTCGATACATGCATGGATTCTATCGAAACAAGCAAGCAGAACTGTAAAGATACACAAAATTTCTACTAAGTGTTGCAACATTTCATCAAAATACCTTTCATATTGCCTTTATATTACTTGATAATCATCCAAAGACATGCATATGAAGACTGCATCAAAATGACACAAGTACAAACAACACCAAAATACATTCATGAGTCACCGTCATGTTCCCAAACATTATAATATACAATAAGCTTCAAACAGAGCAAGTTTCACAAATCCTACTACATGCCACATAAGCCAAGTGATAACGAAGTCTGTCGAACAAACTCCCATGATAGTGTGATTCTCCTAGGTGATTCAATCTTCAAATAGAAAAATGAATCTACAAAAAGCAACAAACACACTGGTAAGCTTACATAGCTTAATAAGTTAACTTACTACATAGTATATTGAACACAAAGAGAGTAATTAAACAACTTCGACATCCCGTGTCTTTGGCAACAGATCGATTTCTTCAAGTCTTCTAGAAATTTAGCTCATACGAGCCTAGACAGAATATTGCTCTCATGAGCCAGATAGAATTATGTCCTTACGAGCCAGACAAAATTATGTTCTTACGAGCCAGATAGAATTACGCTCTTACGAGCCAAAATCAGAATTACGCTCTTACGAGCCAAAATCAGAAATTCTTCGTCGTCTTCCATTTCGCCTATTCGTCAAGAGTATCACAAAGACTAAATAATTAGAACAATTAAGTAAAGTTGCAGTTGCACGAACTTACCAAATGAGATTGCAGTTACAACTAAACTTCAAGGACTACTCTATAATTTTCCCTTTTTTCACGATCTGTAGCTCACTCGTGATCTAAATTAACAAATCATTAAATCCCACATTAAATCATGAAATTTTACTCATTTCTTGCATTCTGTGTCCTTTTCGAGAAATTTACAAATTACCCCTATACTTTCATTTTCTTTCAATTTAGTCCTTAAACCTCAAACTAGCATAATGACCATTCTTTACCACATACAAACCCAGTCGAACATTCAAGGCTTCACTATAAGTCCTTTAATGCTAAAATTTCATAATAGGTACTTGTAAATTTAACAGTTTAGCAATCTAGTCCTTAAACCAAAAAATCATCAAAAATCACTTAACAAAATCATCAAATCTAACAACCAAGCCCACAATACTTTAATAAACTTTCAAGAATGAGCTTATTCATCAATGGAAAAAGTTCTAACATTTAACAGATTTACAAATTAGTCCTTGGGTTAGCTAAATTAAGCTAAAACGAACTCAAAAACATAAAAATTACTAAAAATGGGTGAGAAATCACCTACCAAATGTTGAAACCTAGCTTGGTTGTGTGTCTCTCTTCTCCTCTTAGGGTTTTCCTTTCTAATTTTGCTAAAGGAAGAAGATGACTCAAATTTCCTTATGTTTACTTAATAATTTTTATTTTACAATTTACTTATTTACTCTTGTTAAACTCATTTTAACTTAATATTTCCCATGCCCAAACCGTCCACTCTAATTTCTAAAGGTATATTTACCCTTCATGCACTTTCATTCTTCTTTTCATAGCTTTTTGACCATTCTATTATTATAATACAACTTTTTCAACGTTTACGATTTAATTCTTTTTACTTGATTAGCTATCTAAACAATAAAATTTCTTAACCAGAATTTAATAAAATGCTAATAACATCATAAATATTAAATTATTAACATTTACAACTCGACTCGTCTGAGTTATGGTCCCAAAAGTATTAGTTTTGACACTATTGAAAATCGGGATGTTACACAAGTCGCATAACTTCTATTCGAAAATCTGACAGAAATTGGATTTATGCTCTAGAGAACATTGATTTTGAGGTTAATAATTTCTTTAAGACTTTGTATGCGGAGGATCCTAGACCTGTGGAGAGTTTGCTCGCTTAGTAGATTTCCACGATTGGACTCTGTTGATGTGGATTTTTTTGGGGAAATCGATTATTGATGAAGAGATTAAGTATGCTCTTTTAGACATGGGCCACTAAAAGCTCTGGATAATGATGGTTTTCACGCACTTTTCTTCCAAAAAGCATGAGGAGTTGTTTGTGGTTAGGTTAAAGCGTTATTTAATGGTGGTGACATAGATTCATTGTTGAATAACACCTTGATTGTTCTCACACCCAAAGTTCAAAATTTGGAAGTTTTCGCTCAGTTTCGTCCTATAAGTTTATCATCTGTCCTCTATAAATTGATCATTAAGGTAATAGCCAATTGTTTCAAAAGTATTTTCCCTAAAATTATTGTGTAAGAATAGGTTGGTTTTATTGTAGGAAGGAACATCACAAACAATATAATTATTGTACAAAAGGTGATTCATTCTGCGAGGAGTAATAATAATAGGAAGTGGATGGCGATCAAATTGACTCGAAGAAAGCATATGGTCGTGTTAGATGGGATTTCATTAAGGCATCACTTTGGGCCACAGGTATCCTTGATTATCTTTGAAATATGATTATGTCTACTATCTCTAACTCTACCATGCAAGTTATGTGGAATGGCATTTTGTTGATTAAATTTATGCCTGCCTAGGGTGTTCGATAAGGTTGTTCGTTGTTTCCTTATCTTTTTGTGCTTTGAATGGAATGACTCAATCACTCTTTTCAGTTGGCCATACCTAATGGAGGGTGGAATCCCAATCGTATGTTGTGTTTGGGATCAACTCTTGAACATTTCTTTGTTTACGATTTAGTCAACTTCAGCAAAGCAAATTTGGAGCATGGTAGGTTACTTAAAGAGATGTTGGAGAATTACTATGAAGTTTCTAGTGATAAGATTAATGCCATGAAAACTATTATATTTTTCTCTAAAGGGGTGGAGGACTACACAACTAATTTGATTAGTACCTCGCTTGGGTTCCAGATAGTGCAAAACCTTAGGCACTATCTAGGAGTTCCTCTCTTTCACCATTGTGTTATGAACAACACCATGCATTTTATGGTTGAGAAGGTGCGACGAAAGATTTAGAGTTGGGATGCTAAACAACTTTCCATCGTTGGTAGGGTTACCTTAGCACAGTCGGTTCTTTTTGTCCATACCTAATTACTTCATGCAATCTATGTTGGTACCTAGGTCAATTTGTGACAAGATTGAAAGCTTGGTGAAAAGAATCATTTAGAGCTCTTTTTACGATAATAGGAAGATGTCACTAGTTGGGTGGGATTCTATATGCCAACCCAAAGGTTGTAACGGTCTTGGCGTGAGCAAATTAAGAGACCAAAATATTTCATTGTTATTGAAGCTTGAGTTTAATATTGCTTCTGAGAAGGAGACTCTATGGGTTCAAGTAGACAAGCTGAAGTATCGATTGAATGACATTCTTCCAAATTGTATTGATCATGATAGGAGCTCTTTTCTTTGTAAATATCTCTCAAAGGTTTAACCTTTATTAAAGAAGAACTTAATCTGGTTTGCAAGCAATGGTAACAAAATTAGATGTTTGATGGATAATTGGGTTCTAAGGGTAATTCCTTTGATTAAACTTCTACCTGGTAATGTTAATATTGATTTTGATTATCTACTTAATAAAATGTTTACCGAGGAAGGGTTGTGGAACCTTGATCACTTTAAGATTTGGCTCTTGAATGATGTGATCCGACGTATTGTAGGTGTTCCCCCTTTACACCCTTCTGAGGGGACTAACAAAGTTGTTTGGTGCCATACCTCGATAGGGGCTTTCTCGATCAAAAGTGCTTATAGGGTTTTGAATGAAGAGTCTTGGAGTGCTAATGATGATAAATGGAAATGTGTGTGGAAGCTGCTAGGTCCACAACGAATCCATTTCTTCATTTGGAATATTTTGAAACAAATACTTCTTAGTAATGTGAAAAGAGTTAGACGAGGATTAGTAGTTGATCCTTCTTGTCCCATTTGTGGATAACCTTTGGAAGATACTTTGCATTCAGGCTATTCAAGTAAAGTATCTAAAAAATTACTTTTTGAACACTTTAAATTAATGTATTTTTTGTAATGTACAAGATACCACAAGGATTCATGAGGGTGGTGCTAATTGGGCCTGCCTTTTTGGTCTTCTTTCTTGACGCATTTGGAATAATCACAACCTCTTTATTTTTCAAGGTAAAACTTGGAGTCCAACGGAGATAGTCAAAGTATCGAGTAGTTGGTCCAAACACTCTTTTTTTGTCATAAATGTCGAACAGATTGGCTATATCGAGTCTTCCATTGGAGAATTGACAAGTGAGAAATAGATCTTGATTAACATAAATGGGGTTGTTCAATTACAATCAGGGAATGCAACTAAGGGAATAGTACGTGTAACGACCCGAATTCAAGATTATCGAAAAATGTATTTTCGAGACTCTGTAATTATGAACCAGACCTGTAAATATTTAATAAAAATATTTACGAAAAATAAATAATAGAAATGGATTTTTGAATAAGAAATTCTAATTATGTAGTGTTTAATTATGCATCTCACAATATTCCACCAACGGTGTGCCACACCGTCGAGTAGGGACACAATGTAACCAAATTTTTCCTCGTCAAAATAGGACATCTTCTCGAGGATCCTTTCAATTCCTTCCAACCTGTACTCTGCTACGGTCGGATCAGTCCCTTTCACTCCAAAAAACTCTTTACCACCCAACGTCCGAAGACGTTCAAGCTGCAACTGACGATTCACAAGTGTAGGGTTGGCAAGTACAGGAGCAAGGTTAATACCAACAATCAATTGAAATGCTCTTATCATAATTTGCATCAGAGGCCCTACACCCTCATCAGGTACATTCCTTCCACATGGCAGCATAAGAGGTGCAGAGGATGTATCATCATCCCCTTTAGCATTAGCTCCAACATTCACATTCACACGTTTAGGAGGCATATCGAATACTATCTAACATACATAAACAAATAAAAGGTGTGAGTGACAGAGGAAATGATCCAAATCTTATTCCTACAAAACAACTTTAAGATTAAAGGCAATGTGTTCTCATCCTTACCTCACATGCATTGCAATCAAGCACACATAAACAATTCAAAAAGAAATTAGCATAATTTAATCATTTGGGTTTGAAACCCCACAACACACAACAATATTCTAGTTCCAATTATTACTGAGCCTGGTTGATGAGCCCGAATACTAGGACGTCACAGCACTGTCTCACATCATGCTTACCTCTTTTTAGCGTTTTATTACAAATGCAACTTTTTTTTCTTTAATTATTTTACCATAATACTCATATTTTTAGAAAATTCATACATATTATGGGTTGTACATAATCAAACTAACGTTAAAACATGCTATCGAATAATCATTACTCATACATTAGGATCATTTAGTAAATTTTCTCAAAACTGTTATGTAGGTATTGGTAATTTTAGAGAAGGTATTGATAGTTTCACAAGGGGTATCGATACTATTTGAAAAATTGATATCAAATTAGCTTATTGTTTTCAAATTAAAAACTCAATTGTCGAAAAATATCGGTACTTCAATATGGGTATCTATAATTCTCCCTCAAATATCGATACTAACAAGCAGAACTAACTTCACGTACTTTAAAAATACATCATATATCATCAACAAAACCATGCAAGGCATATCCTAAACATCATATATCAATTACCTCATAAAATAAGCATCAAATCGTCACAAATAACAGCCCAAACACCTTATTTAAAATCCATGAACTACTTAACTTTAATAGGCATGCATCAACCAAAACCATAGCAAAAATCAAAATTAAAATCTACCACATTGTCTATCTTATTGCCTTAATTCCCCAAATAAAGATAAACATGTAACACCTACTAAATAAAGCTAAAAGCATTAACTTGGCTTGGATCACACCTCGAGACCACACCGCTCACATCAGCACTAAGAATCTGCAAAGGTTAAAAAGGGAGTGGGTGAGCTTAAAAAGCTCAATGAATGCTTGGAATAACCACAACGTAAACAATCATCATGCATTAATCAAACAACATACATCATATTCATGCCATATTTCTTGGATTAATTTACACATTAGTTACATAATTTTCAGCACATCTTAATCACATGCAAATACACTCAATCATATACATATATTCTCATTTAATTATAATTTATGATAATTTGGCTCTTGAGACTATGAAACATAGCTCTATCGTCACACATTATATACGAGGATTTCGCCGAACACACCTAACACATAATTCATTGTAACGCATAGGTTTGTGCTAGTGTATACAGTCGTTATCAAGTAATAAGTAAGTATTGAGTTATCATCTCCACAAGGACTATATATGTGTTAATCAATTAATTGTAAAATTATATTAAACAACTTGGTAATAAAAACACAATATATTTAGATGGTTGATGGTTAAAATTAAATGCAAATTAATTTAAAAATGCAAATTACCTATATGAATGTTTGGATTTTAGCAACAGATAAACACAATTAATAACATAAATAAACTAGGATAATCACATTAATTAATTTAAATCATTATTATAATGCTTAATAATATTCGAAAAACATTCCTTGGCAAGTCGATCTTTCATGAGTTTGAAAACCAAATTAGGTTCTTCCGAAATCCTTTACCTAGCAAAAACACATTTTATTGATCATTATTCACTAAGGGTTTCTTAGCATTCATGTGAAGTAAAAGGGACATGTCAGGTTTGAAACAATTTAATCACATAAACCTAAAAACTATGCAGATAATAGAGCTTGTCAAAGTTATTATGAACCTCAATTTAATCGGGTTAGGATCTAAATTGAGCATGCACATTTCAGTTATTGTGTCTACTAGTCGTTGTCTAGTCAGGATCGCTCAGCTAATTCTAGTGCATTCAATCATGTATGAATGAAATACAAACTTGATATTAATTGAAAAGATGATCGATTGAGGCACAAACATCATAAGCATGAATCAAATGAATATTATTTAATTAAAGCAATCATCGTAGCTTAAATGAAATTAAGCTATTATTTTTTATGACATGATTAAAGAACACATAGCAAACATTACAAACTTAAATTTAAGAAAAGAAAGAATAAACCCTATCAAAGCGGTTGTCACACAAAAATCTGATCGAAGAAGACTCCTTCGCTTTGCTCCTTTGTTGATGGCTCTCCAAGGCGACTGACCAAGGGATCTTTAAGGGGTTTAACTAGTTAAAATCTCACTGAAAGAGATAAATGCTAGGCGTAGGAATGGAAAGAACTTGAGAGGATGAGAGAATAAGAGAATGATTGAATGTTGAGGGATGATTTGGAATATGGTGGAATGACTCTTACTTATAAGTGAGGGGTGAGGTCTTATCTACTAAAAATAGAGAGTTTAAATCCCTCATTTTCCTCTAATGCTTGGCCGACCATGATTGGGGGAATTTGATTTGATTTAGTTGCTTCATTTAGAATCAGTCAACATGCCACATCAACCAAGGACCAAGACTTAGTCAACAGCATCTCTCTAGGCCAATTTTTTATTTCTTTTCAACCGCAGGGACTCCTTGCAATTAAACTAAAAAAGATTTACTAAGCAGCCATGTTGTTGTCGAAATTGGGCTTCAAATATTCTTGAATTGGATAGTTCTAATGACCCAGTAAAATAATCAAACCTGTCCAAATCAATTTAATTTATATTGGGTCAAATTAATTAATTAAATTAACCCAATTTAATAGCATTTTAATCAACCCAATTATTAATGAAATAATTCATGTTTAATTATTAAATATAATTTCACGCATTAAAATTTAATTAGATCATGTATGGCCCACTTTATACATTAAAATGCAACATATTAAATTAAACCATAAAATAAGTCATTTTGTGCAAAAAAATATATAATAAAGCATAAGATCACATTTTAATAATTTCCATGTCCTAAATTAATATTTTAGTATATTTCATTAATTTATTAAACAATTACTTGGTTTTAACATCGATTTAAAGTAAAAATGTGGTGAAAATTCATAGGAAAAACCTATATATTTTCGAGTTTACACACCCCTAAACTTAAACCATTGCTCGTCCCGAGTAATGTTCATACACAACAAGGGTTTTGCTAGGCAATATTGCTAAATGTATAAGTAGCATCAATCTTTGTCTCATAATCATGCATCAACAAATTCAGTTTCATAGACTCTCTTTATTGCTAAGTAGCTCGTATGCAAACATTATTCAAAATTTTTATACTAAGTATCAAATATGCCAACATGAGTTATAGTTTACATGCATTTCAAAATTGTAGATAACATTCTCCATTCAACATAATTTCCTATCAATCTAAATAAAACAATCATAAGGTTTATTTTGCAGTCTTCATATGTTGAACTTAACAATTCCTCTCCACTAACGTAGGTGACATAATCATCAAATCAATAGATCTTTTGTAAGGTTGTAATGGGGCTAGGCTAAAAATAGAGATTTAAAGAGAAGTTAAATTTTGGTTTCAATAATCTTAACCCTTAACTATGCCTTGGATCTTTTGTTACACAACCTTCTTCTTGAATGGATATTTGGAACACCTCCAAACTTATTTTTAACTCATGCTAATACATTTTCTTTTAGTGATTGAGCAAACTTTTCTTTGTTCTTTCTTAGCATCAAAGTCATTAAAAGTCACCTTGTTATCAAAATTTTCGTTAATATGGGCATCCACTTGTTGCTTTTGGAACCGTTGAGGATATGGTGGTGATGAAATTTTAGCTTTGACTGGACAACTTTTATGTGGCAATTTCTTTGCATCTGGAAAAGGTGTTAGATTATTAGAACTGATTGGTTTAGAGTTACCTCATCAAGGATCATCGAATTCGACTTCTGTGAAATAGGAGTTTCAACATTTGGTTGAATTTCCTCCTAATCAGCACACCCTTCCTTAACCTCAACCACCTTGGGCTCCAATGTCTTTCCACCTCACAAAGTGAATGCTTTGCAATTTTCTTTGCCTGAAATTCTTTAATTTTCAATATCACAAGGCAAAGCTCCTTGGGGTCTATTTCAAAGTTCATTGGTTAGTTGACCTATTTGATTCTCCAGATTTCTTAAAATGGCATCATTCTTCTTCATTGGTTAGTTGACCTATTTGATTCTCCAGATTTCTTAAAATGGCATCATTCTTCTTTATGTATGCTTTCAATAGATTCTAAAGATTGCTTGAAGATTAAGTTGGTTGGGGTTGTTGCACTTGTTGAGAAAATTCTGGCGAATAATTTGGTTGAGATGGCATAGAAGAGTTGCTAAGGTCTGCCCATTGATTACTCCATGGAAAATTTGGATGATAATACCATGAAGTGTTGTAAGAACTCAATTGCGAACCATTCCAATTGTGATTTCCCATGTAATATTTTGACTCTGGATTCGATGGGTAATTTTCAAAGAAATGGTCATCTCCACAGTATTCACAAGAAATATTCTCAAACTAGTTCGACTGTTAACCTGTTAGATTACTATTGAAACCATTAACAGACATGTTCTTAAGCATAGAAGACATAGAGGATACCTGGGCTATTAAAGATGTAAACGCATAAACTTCATGTACTCCTGTTACTTGTCTTCCTAAGGTTGCTCGGTTGCTTGGTCATTGATAGTTATTGTTGTCAATTCTTTCAATAATCTCGTAAGCCTTGTTGTAAGACTTAGAAAGAAGGGCTCCTTTTGCCGAAGCATCCACCATCATTGTAGTTTGATCATTAAGACTAATATAGAAAGTCTTCATTTGAATGCAATAAGGAATATCATGGTAAGGGCACTTTCACAATAACTCCTTGAATCGCTACCATGTCTCATATAAAGATTCTTTGTCAAGTTGTTGAAATGAAGTGATTTCATTTTGGAGCTTGGCAATCAGAGATGAGGGAAAGTGTTTCATTAAAAAATGTTCACCAACTCTTACCAAGTAGTTATGGAACAGAACAGTAAAGAGTTCAATCATGCTCGCGCTTTATCTCTTAAGGAGTATAGAAATAATTTAAGTCTCAAGGCGTCCTCGATCACCCTTGCTAATTTGAATGAGTCACTTACTTCCATGAATAGTCGAATATGAAGATGTGGATCTTTAGTGGGCATCCCACTAAATTGACCCATATTTTGTAACACTTGGAACATGACTAGCTTTAGCTAAAATTGTGGTACCTCAATTCAGATTGACCTCATTGAATAGAGGAATGGCATATTGTCGAGTGGAACAATTTTTGTCATCAGCAACAAGGATCGAATTCTGAGCATTATAAGTGAATGCTCCTCCTTGAACATGTTGTAGGAGATCCATTATCACCTAAATAATAAAGAAAAATTATTAAAGTAAAAAATAAATAAAAAATTTTGAACCAAATTGCAAGATAAATAATTTCACAAATAATGTATTTAAACAATCCCCAACAACAGCGCCAAAAACTTGGAGCGACGGAAATGTGTAATTGTACACAATTGTATCAAGTAATAAAGTGATAAATAAATGTCAAATTATCGTACCCAGAGGGATTGTGTCAAAAAAATACTTGTGAAACAATTAAGTAACAAATTGGTTAGGAAAATATAATATCTTGAAAAGGATCAATCTAAACTAAAAATTAATCTAAGTAAAATTAAAAAGAAAGTTAAATCCCAATGCTCAATTTCAAGTTTTTAATCAATATGACATACATATGTTAGATTAATTTCATTTCTAACTTAATATTATTAGAATCATGTTCATGCTTGTTACGAATTAATTCACCGCAACTTGGTATTTTGTTAACTAATGCACATACATACTTATTTAATTAAATAATCTCTTAATATAATCTTATGTTAATTCAAACAATCAATTAATTAATTTAATAAGCAAGTAAAGGATCAAGTGAAGTAACAATATAATTTTATAATGAAACAATTTAATCACAAAAACCTTGCAAATTATGCAAGGCTAATGTACCTTTTAATATCGTCGCTAATTTAACCTTTAGCTACCTTAGAAGATTAAACATGCACAAATTAAATAGTATATCCATAAACTTAATTTTAATCCAATTAATGATTAATTCATTAGTTATCTCACAAATGTAATGTAAGTATAACATAAACATTATTTTATTTAATTAAACAAAACAACAACACCTATAACAACACAAACATGATTTTTAATAAATTAAGCAATCGAACACAATCAATCTAACACGAAATTAAATTTAAACATTTTAAATAAATAAAGAGTAGCAAAATAAATAGTATTCATCATAACAACAATAAGAAATTAAACGAGAAAAGGGATTAGAAACAAATCTAGTAGTTCTATGAAACTACTATCGCGTTCCTCTTCATTTCTGCTCATTCTTGTCAAATCGAGGTATCTGATGAACACTCGAATGATGCTACTCCAAGGCTGAAGAAACACTCTCTTTCAAGAGGGGAAAATCAGCAAAAGAAAGAAGGGAATGGAATGGAAAAGCTAGAGAGAAAATGAGTGAGAAGAGAAGCGAGGTGTTTATGAATTCAATGATGATTGAGGTAGCAAAGGAGAGTATTTATAGGTGGGATAGACTACTAATTTTAGTAAAAAAAATATCAGCCATTAACCCCCCCCCCATGGCCGGCCACCACTAGTGCAAGTGTTTATGCTTTCAACTTGCTATATTTGGCAGGGGCCAATCTACAAAAGCATAACAAGTGAAAGGGCTTGAATGCAATTTCAAGAAAATTTCAAGGGCAGATTTGCAAATAAATAAATCAGCTAATTTGAGCTGATTGGGTTAGCATGTTGGACAGGTTTAGGTAGCCCAATTACTCGTTTGGATCAGTCTTTCGTATTTGCACAACTATGCCTCCTTTCATATTTGCACAACTATGCCTCCTTTCATATTATAATTAATAATAATTATTTAACCCAATATAAATTGGATTAAAATTAAAATTAATTATATTATGTATTAATATTCATAATTGGACCGTCTTAGGCTGAAAAATTAATTCGCCTCGATGCTTCAGAAATTGCTTCAACGGTTTGAGCTTCTAGTAGTGTCCGTCAAGCCGATTTTCACCCTTTGTGCAAAACTGACGAAAATAAATCAAATTCATAAATAATTATTATAAAAATAATGAAAATTTAATATGTTGGTAATTTAAGTACAAATTAATTATTTTATAATTAAATTATATTTTTCGACAATAATTACTACAAAACTACATGAAATTGAGCTAGAAAGGGCCTAAAAAAGTCTACATATTTTTGTGTTTCCAACTAATGTCCTTCAAGGGACACATGATAGTTGTAGCTTGCTAGAGAATCACAGAGGTGTTTGATTCCTGCTAGATATGCAAACATAGAGAGGTCATTTTTCTTAAAATTATTAAACAGAGATCGTTACCTCATTGCCTTGGTAGTAGATTGTGCACCAAAAATTTGATTCAATGCTTGCCAGAGCTCAAAAGCGGAAGAAGAACAACCAATTAGTTGATTATGCAAAGAAGCACAGATAATGGAAAAGAGTCATGCCGAGATAGCTGAATCTTGTTGCTCATAATGAATAAACACCAAATTCTCCACAGTTATATTATTGCCTCTAAGAATCTCCTGAGGTGGTACAACGATTGAGCCATCGATGTATGACTAAAGACGATGGGTCTTGATGATGAGCAACACATGTTGCTTCCAAGCAAGAAAAGTATTATCATCTACAAGAGATGCCACCTTGTGGGTAGCAAAGATAATCAGATTAAAGAGCTTCCTAGGTGTCAGATCTATAGATCCAATCTCCATGAATAAAAGTGAAAAAAATTTGATACTCTGATACCATACAATAAATTATAGATGAAAGAAAAATATCCTCTCAATCATATTCATCAAAGAGTCAGGATCACAATATATATATACAAGTAATATAACATAATTTTACTGTAAATGAATCATTTTGTAACAAACAAATAGTAACAAACAAATGATGAAAATTGAATTAGTTGATAATTGAGCTAAACTGGCCATTCTGTTTGTTATTCGTTTCTTTTAATATCTCTAATCATTCAAAAAATCATATTTATATTCTTTAATCCGGACTTTAAATATTATGCAAATCAAATACTTAAAATTTCATAAACAATTATGTTAGGATCTTTAAAATAATATGATTTCATAAGTTTAAGACATACTTGATGCAAAATTGGAGTTGGTAATTAAACTTGACGAAGAACACTTGATAAATTGATTTATTCGAACCCAACAAGTGGCTCCACTGAAAAAGAGGATGTTGTTCATCCTAGGGATCCTGGGTTCGAGCAACTGTGTGTGCAAGGTGTGTGTGCGTTGTTAAAGGGTTAAGAAAGTATGAACAGATACTACTATATAATCACACCAGTATAATAAAAAAATAAATTGATTTATCCTTCTTGACCACTTCCCTTAATTATACAAACCCTAAGTAATGAAGACTATAATATTTTGTGTTTTGTGTGTATAACCCTAATAGTAGAGTGAGGATTAATTTATAATGATCATTTTTTAATCTAGTATACCCATCAAATAATCGGATGAATTGATAGAATTTAGCATCTATTAAAAGTAAAACTCTTATACCACTAAATTGAACCACGTTATTTTAAAATTAACTAGGTCCACATAATTAAACTATATTTTACAATAAATAAATACAACTATAAAGTGTGATTAAATTTATGGAAACCAACTCAACAATAAAATTATCAAAACATTAAAATTTGAATTACTTAGTAACACTTTCCTTTCAAGTTTGCTTGGAAGTTTAAATAAAAGGACGGGAAAATTACAAATGAAGATTTTAGCTGTTAGAATATTCCATCTTTTCTTCGTAATTAAGAAATAAAACAAAGATTAACTCAGCTTTCTTAGTTTGAAGGCGAAAGGGCACAACTTCCTTCTATTCCTATCCCTATTCCAATTCCAATTAGAAATAAACAAATAAAAGAAAAGAAAAGCTTTTGGCAAACAGTTGTATGCAATGACAAATGACCTTTCACCAATCAAACAAATTAATATATGAAAATTTCGAAGGAATCAAAATATTAAAAAAGAAAATAAGAGTAAAAGCACAAAAAAAAAAAAAAAAAGAGAGAGAGAGAGAGAAGAATTGGAAAAGTTGGGTTAAAATTTGTAAGTTCCCATTAAAATCTATTGTCCAATTAAGTAAGAAAATTTGAAAAATGAAGTTGAAAAAAGAAAGAAGAAAACAAATTCGTTAAATTAATAAAAAATTTCATCTCCACTTTTTTACATCTTTTATACGAGATCAAATTACACTAGTAATTTATTTAATTATTAGTAAATTTTTATTTTGGGAGTTCAATTATAAAAAAGTTATAAAATGATCATTTAATTGTTAGTAAATTTTTTTTAATCATTTAACTATGAAAAATTATAAAATGATTACTCAATTATTTAATTTTACTTTTTTTGGTCACAAAAAATTACATGCTATGTAAATATTGAAGACTAAAGTTATTATCATGTCAATTTTAAAAATTACCATCGTTAACTAGCTTATGATCATAAACGACAAAATTGAATAGTTAACTAACCAATAAAAAATTTATTAATAATTAAATGATCATTTTATAATTTTCTATAATTAAATGATAAAAAAATATACTAATAATTAAATGATTACTAATGCAATTTACCCTAACAAAATCAAAAGTAAAGGGCGAAAGTAAAGGGGAAAGGTATGTTGCCTACCCTCTATACCTTGTGTGATGACTTGATTTTTGTTTGTACATGGCAACGAAGATGTGTTCCCTAAGCAAATGGCCCAATGGCCTCCACTTGCTTTGTGGTCCTTCGGCCGACTACAACAATAATTTGCGTTTGGGGATCTCTTTTAGGTTGGCTTAGAGATACCCAAATTTATTATGCCATTTCCACATTGGACTGCCTGTCTTTTGCTTTTGAATATTTCACACCAAAATTTTAGTATATCTCTTACTTTTAGGGTCAAACTATCATTTAATTCATGAATTTGTAAATTTTATTTTTTAAATTTTATTTTAAATATTTTTGTTCACATTAATCTTCGAAATTAGATTTTATCAAACAATTTGATCTTTTTTTAACAATATTAAGAGGTGATAATATGACACTTTAAGATTATATCACATCATTGATTTTTTTTTAAGAATCAAATAATTTAAAAATAACTTTTAAAAATTCAATAAAAGACAAAAATTATAAATAAATTATTGAATTTATATTTAAAAATTAAAAATATAAAAATATATTATAAAAATTTTAAGAAATTTAAAAATATAAAAAACTTTAAAAATAAAACTATAAAGATAATTATTTTTGTGCACTTACGTGTGAATGGGGAAAGAAGAAAAAAAATAAAAACTATTAGATATAATTCAAGTTTAGAGACTTATCTAAACCAAAAATAAGTTGAAGGATTTTTTTATCAAAGATTAAAAATTATTTTATCATTTTTAAGAAATAATCTTGGGTATCGAAGTAATTTGTATCTTATAAATTAAAAATATCAATTATCAAACAAGATTGAACAATGTTTTTTTTTTTTTTCTTTTGGAACACATGAAAATAAAAATACATTTTAATTTCTTTTATAATGAAAAAAATAAAACTAAAAAAACTCGTTGGCAATCTCATGATAATTAAGAAACGAAAATGTAACTATAGTGATAAGTTTTAAATGAAAATAATGAGATTTAAAATGTTTTTAGCCTTAGATTTAACCTACAGTCTGATAGTTAAAGGTGTTCATTGTTTCAGATGTAGTTTAGTTTTGAATCGCATTAGTCGTATTTGTTGTTTATTGTAATTCACCAAAAAAAATTTAATTTTTTTAAAAGTATATTTAATATTGCTTTTAAAAAATACTTTTAGATAAAAAAAATTTGACACAAAAATATTTTTAAACAAATTACTTTTTTAAAGAAAAAAATGTTTCTCTTGAATAAAAAATTTATCCAAAAACATTCTCCCCAATCTTAGATTTATTATTTAACCTACTTTAAAAAGTACAACCTTTCTCTTTTCTTTTCTTTTTACCATGCAAATAGAAGGAAAGTGCAAAAAAATGGATAATATCTACTTTTAGATTCAATTTCTTTTTTTGAAGAAAAAAAATGAAAATAAATTTACAACAGGAATGTAAGAAATTAAAGTTATTAAGATTAAGCAATTTCGGCTTTCAATATTTCTTTTTCTTGCCTAAGAAATTGAAAAGCATTTGAATCAAAATTTTGAGATTTTTTTCTTGGTTGATGAATAACACCCAATAAATTGCAAGCATATCACTAAAAAAAAGGTAAATTTTAATTTTTTTAATATATATAGAATTCTGTTTAATTTGCGAGTTTTTATTTTCTAGGTCTGTTGAATGTTTTTTTCTTGAATTTTGGAATTTTTTATTACCTAATTTGCTTATTTGTTGCAACTAAATTACAAATCTACTCAAAAAATATATGATCAGGATAGGACAAAAACTTTCTAAAATGTGTTGTAGTTGTGTATTTGAAGTGATTTGGTGTTGCAAGTAGACCTGATCATAGATCGAGTCATTCGACTTGATCTGAAGGTTTGTCTAAAAAATGAGAGGGTTTGGATAAAAATATAAATCCGAAAAATGGGCTTAAATAAAAAATGAGACCCATTTTTTAAACGGACCAGATCTTAGGTAAGAGGTTTTTGATCCAAGCATGACCTGACCCGACCCAAAAAAATTAACCATTTTTAATAAAAAAATATATTATTGTTTTGGTGCTATTTTTTTTTTGCTATTTTGGTTGCTATTTTTTGCTGTTTTGATGTTTTTTTACCGTTTTTGTGTTGTTTTTACTATTTTGATGCTGTTTTTATTGTTATTTTTGTTCCTATTTTTGTTGTTATTTTTACTGTTATTTTTGTTACTATTTTTGTTGTTTTTATTCTTATTTTGTTATTATTTTTGCTGTTTTTTTTGTTGTTATTTTAGTTGTTTATATATATATATATATATGTGTTATTTTTATGCATTTTTACTATTGTTCGACTGTCTTTTTTTAATATTATTTGAATATTGTAGAACTTATGTTTTATTGTTAATTTTTCTACTACTTTATTTGCAACTATCTTAATATAAAGAATTTTTAATGTATTTTAAATTTATTTATTTTTTAATGTTTGTTTTTAATGTTTTTAAGTGTATTTGATATATTATATATTTTTTAAATTTGTTGTATATAATAAAATAATCTAAAAAATTAATATGGGCCGGGCCGGGTCGGGCTTGGGCTTGACTTTTATAATTCGGGTCGAACTTGGACAAAATTTTAGACCCATTTTTCGGGTCGGGACGAGTCCGATTTTAGCAATTGGGCTTAAAAATTTGTTGAAGTCCGGCCCGAACCGGCCCACGATCAACTCTAGTTGCAGGTAAATCTGTTCATGGATCGGGTTATTCATCCAAGTTCGAAGGTCCATCCAAAATTCAAAAGGACTTAGGTAAAAATATTATGTCAGAAAAATGGGTTTAGGCGAAAAAGTTAGACCCGTTTAAAATATGGATTAAGCTCGACCTTGAACATTCAAGTCCTATTTATCTTTATTAAAGGAGTTGATATATTCTTTATAATCTAAATAAATATTATATTTTTTCAAAAACATTTTTTAATAACAATAATAAATAATGTAGTATTTTCAAAATTACTTTTTCATACCACTTTTTAACTTTAATAATAATATATTATCTTGAAATTGAATAATTTTTGCTATCACTATGTTCTCTATAAAAAAAAATATTCCTTTCCTTGATCATGCAAACTTTTAACCATAATTTGCAACCGATCGTTTTATTTTTATAAAACAAAAGATATAAAGAAGAACAAAATGAATCAAATCATTAAATATATAGCAAAAATACTCGAATCTTATGTCACTTTGCCTGTAATTTCTAAAACTCTGGCTTAATGGTATATATACATGTAACCTCAAAAGATTCTAAGAATGAAAAAGATAGCAAAGGGCAAAATCTTACAACTAGACCAACAATATAATATAATATATATTATGGTTAAGAGACAGCAACCCCAAAGGCGTCTGTGTTGGCATTCAATAAACAAAACCTGGACGGCTTGGGCTGGAAATTTCTCCTCCTTTGCATGTCATGGGTGGATGGTCTAAGGATTTGGAGCAGAAAAGGCTTGATGGGATTTGGTTTAGGTATTTCCCAGTAGGTGGGTGACACACGAAGCAGCTTGGTGCGACCAGGCGGCAGCCTGTTGAAATTCCTATGCAAGCTAAACCTGAAGGATCCAGGGTGTGAGGTCGGGGCACATAGGCATCTACGCCCTTCTGACTTGGACTTCCATGATGATGCATGTTTTGAGGCCATGGGAATGGTTCAAAAAAGCTTTCAACAAACCGGGAATAACTCTTCTTTGTGTGGGTAACCAATTCCTAGCTTCAGAATGTTGCGGTTTTGTAGCTTTGAAAAGAAAAGAAGCCTTGTATTAATAAATGATTTCAAAAATAAATATATTTAACAACTTCACTCTATATTTATAATAGTAATAAACCATATTATCTAAATTAATATTTTTTTAAAAAATTAATTAATTAATTCAAGGAATGAAAACATATAACTCACAAAAAAATAGTAAATACTCGTCATAGATGGTGAAAAATAAGATCATCAACACAATAAAAGTTTTAGTCTCGATATCAATAGAACATTATAACACTTTGATAATTGATTTTGTCACGATTTAAGCACGACATATCTAGAGTGATTGTAAGTACTTAATACTATAAGAAAATTAGCTCAAGATAATCCAAAGCCACGAGCAAAAATCAAACATTCACCAAACTAGAGAGAACGGCGACAAAATCATCCCTAAAATCATTTGTAAAATTAAGATTACATGCATAAGCAAAACTAAAAAATGTGCTACAAGAACAAACAAAAACTTCTAAAACTAAAGACTTATTAAACAATAAAAAAAATAAAAAAACATATAAAACTTAAAATAATACGGATCCAAATCAATTCATAAAATCATTTATTATTCTAAAATACTCTCAAAACAAAAATAGATTAAGAAGTTGACAAAGAACTACTCACTTTCCATCACATCTTGTGAAAATAACAAAAATAATTATAAAATAGATCTGCAAATTGAAAAAAAAAACATATATGATGAACGGAAAAAAAAATTGATGGGAAAAAAACAAACGATAACCAACTTACAAACTGACACTATCATTAAACAAAACAAAAGATATAAATAAATAACTTGAAGAAAAAAAAGTTTTTAAAGATTTTCTTTAAAGAAGAATCTAAAATAAAATTTGAAAGAGAGAAAAAAATAATCTCAAACTTGGATGAATAAAATTTGAATAAAGGGTGGACAGCCGATCAATGATTCATTTTATTTCCCTTTCCAAGGTGCGGAATATTGTGCCTTTTGTCTAGTCAGTGATGACTCTTAAATGCATGCATGTGTTCATTTCTTTAAAAACTTTTTTGGCACAAATTTCTTTGAATATTTAACTTATTTGAATTCAATTATTTAAAATTTTAATTTAATGCAAAATAAAATACTTTTCATTAGGTAAATAAAGGTGAGCATTCGATCGAATCGAATGAAAAAATTTCGAGTTAATCGAATTGATGAATTCTATTTTATTATCCTAACTCGATTTAAAATTTTCTCGAATCGAGTTGAGTATGATGGAATTCGAATTGAATCAAATAAAATATATTTATTCAAGTTAAATTTTAAAAAATAACTTTAGATCATTGTAACTATGCCATCCACCGTAAATCAAATTTGTTATTAACTTTTATCATCTCATAATTTATTTATTTATTAATCTTTTATATATGATTAGCTTATTTGATTGCTTAGTTGCTTCAATTATTTTCTAATTATTATCACTATGTATTTTGAAATTAAAAAATATATTAAATGTAAAAATGTGATTTTTTAATAAAAATATTTTAAAGATAAAATATAAAATTGATACTAACATAAAATTTTAATACGAATATTTTATGACATCATTAATAATTCAATTTTAATATAAATATTTAGTATGATTAAATAATTCAATAATATAAATAGTACAAAATGTGAATTTTAATTTAATAATATAAATAATAGATATAAATAAAATTATTAGTATTTAGGTTTAGGGATATTTTTGGATGATTTTAATTTTTTTTTTTTATTTGAGGTAAAGGGGGAGAAGTAAAAGTTTAGGAAAAAAATAAAAAAAAATTTGGAGTTTTAGGGAGTAAAATTTTGAAAAAGAGTAAAATTTTGAAGTGAAAATATTTTAAAAAAATTGAGGGGGGGAGGGGAATGGGTTGGGGTAAATGGAGGATGGGATGAGAGGAGAGTAAAAATTTTAAAGAGAAAGTGAGAAAAAGTAAAAGATTTAGGGGAAAATAAAATGTTTTGAGGGTTTTTGGGAAAAGTAAATGGGAAGAATAAAATTTTGGAGGGAAAATATTAAAAAAAATTAGAGGGAAATGAGTTTGGGGTATATTAGGAGTAGAATGAGAAAAGAGTAAAAGTTTTGGGGGAAAGTGAGAAGGAGTAAAAATTTTGGGAGAAAAATAAAAATATTTAGAGGTTTGAGGTAAAACTGTAAAATATTATAATTTAATATTGGGTTTATTCGAATTATTCGAGTTATTCGAATTCAAAAACTCAACTCAATTCGAACTCGAAGTTCAAAAAAAAAATTCGAGTTGACTCGAATAACTCAATTTATTTAACTCGAAATTCGAATTCTTTTCGATTTTTTCGAGTCAAATTGCATTTTACTCACCTCTATAGATAAATATTAATCTGATAAAATCAAACTAGATTTAATTGTACAAACTCTAAAATTTGGAACGGAAGCATGCTCGACCGACTTCAACTTGGATAAAAGTTAATGTGGACACGAATTTAATTTAAAAATAATTTTTAAATGTTTGATGAAAATTAAACATTTCATGATTTATGACTATTTTTAATAACATCATTTTAAAGGTTTAAATCTAAAATATTATGATGTGCCTTTATCATTAGAGTAAGTGAATATACTTGATTATGGTTGAAGTTGTAGATTTTATACATAAAATTTATGCTTATTATCATTATGTTATATTTGTGTAATTTAAATTTTTCTTAAAGAAATAAAATGTAAGTGATAAGATAGAAGATCTGTGGGGGTAAAAGTCGTAGTCTAATATGGATCTTTATTAAGCATAAAATTGAATAAGGGTTGCTAGGGGTATGGGGGTCGAAAGCTTATAAATTGCATAAGTAAAATCCGTATAAAATACACTTTTTCAATTTGATATTATTTAAAATAAAATATTTCAACCTTATTATATTACTTCTATTAGAGATTGATTAGAATAATATTTTTTAACTTATAAATAGACGTAGTCAAAACTTTCTTGTATCATTCGAATTTGACATTAATAAATTTTCCCTCCTTTGCTTGTGATTTTTCCCGAAAAAACTTTACACAAAATTTGTGTTGGAAAAAACATCGTTTGCATTTCTTATAGTAAGTCACACCGATATAAAACCCCATGCAATGTAATTTTACAATAACCAAAAAAAAAGATGAAACCAAACAACTAAGGGCACAACCATGAGACAGATATACGTATTGAACAAAGTCACCCCTTCAAGAAGAGGCTTTCAAATACTAATTAATTAGCTTACAGAAGGAAAACATATTGTACAAAATTTGTAATGTATATGTTACTCAAAATATGACCAAATTTAACAAACTATCGACCTTTGTATTGGCCTTCCGATCTAGCATCATACTGCTTAGTGTACACTCGGTGCCTTCTCTCTCTTGCATAGATTACCCAGAAAATCAGTGACAGCATCACAGCAGCCGATACCATTACTAATCCGATGTAGATCCATTGACTATAGCGCCGCAGATCGGGACAATAATCATGACTGATATCCATGAACGCATCCCGTACAAATGTGCAGTCTTGCAAGTTGACCAAGAACGGACCATAGCGATACAAACCATAACTCACATTCACCGCTGCCGACATCTGAGTGTAAAATTGAGGGGTCAACCGCCCAGGTGTAGAACAAATCCCAGAGCCCGAAACCTCACATATATACTTCTTCCAAACCTGTTTGAAACAGATATCAAGTTATTAACTAATTGTGTGTTCTGTGCATATATTTAGAAATTAAAACTTATATATTTAGAAAAGCTATCCTTATTACCTCTGTGGCATTATGCAAAGTAACTTCACCAAATGCACAGTCTCTGTTTGTGAGATTCGAATGAAATGGATTGCAGAGAACTGGCAGCAATGGACCAGATTGATTAAAATATAATGGTGCCAATGCTGGTGAGAAATTTCGGTTGAAAACATTATTGATGACACCATCCACGACATTTACAAGTTGATGAGTGACATTCTTGGATCGTAACAAGGTCTCTTGGGCTGTTGCATTGTCCACACAGGGCAGAATGTCATCCAATGCTGTATGCGCAGTGGGATTCTGGACCCATTCATCCATGGCAACACATGCATCTCCAGCAACACTGAATCACGGGATACAATTTTAAGCAAGTGTAATAACAGTCTCGAGCTCATACATCATCTTAAGCTTATCATCAATAACATGCTTGTAAACCATTATATTGCTGAAAGTTGAAAAACAGATTTGAACAATAAACAAGCATGGAACAAGAGAAATTGAGCAGAACATACTTGTGGAGGAGGTGAAATACTCCGCATAAAATAAATGTACCGGTAACAAGAATCCAGCCAAGGATGACTAGCCTGCATTCATTAATCATAGAAGTGATTGATAAAGGAAGTTCGATTTAGTAACATATGGACCTTCCCGAGTTATACCATTAATTACAGCGGCAAATATATTGATGATACTTCACTTACGTGTAAACCAGGCACTGCAATCCAAGAATGGAGAATACTGCAGCCAGTTACCAAAATAAAAGTATAAAGTTAGATAATATTGAGATAATCTAATTACTAAGAATCATGGAGCAATGATCAGAACAATAATATAACTTACAGAATCCGAGAAATGCCAAAAAGAGCATCACAGCAGCAAGAATGATGAGAGCCAATCTCCTGCAGAATTTAGCATGAGATGAGTTCGATGATCAGCTCTGAGATTATTCTAATTTCATCCTAAAAGCTTCAACTTACGTTCCGTCTAAGGCATGTTGAATTTTTTCTTTATTATCAGCCGTTTGATGTGAAAGAGTTGAAGCTGAAGAGTTTATCTTCCTATCGATATCATCAATGCTTTGTTGGACATCTGATGGCAAAATAACCGAATCCACGCTAATTTTCTTAGCTGCAGAAAGATAATCTGACACATTCCTGAGGTTTTCAGCAGTGAGATCTGCCTTACTAACCGCATAATCCAGTGTGTCTGTTGTACTGCCATGAAATTTTCCCTGACCAGTGTACAGCACGACACACCCAACACTGTAATATGAAGTTATACATCGAGTGAGTACTTTTACGGTTATTCAAAACATACATATCTCAAAAGTTTAGCAAGAAAAGAGTGTTGGTACATTGCAGCAATGGTGAAGAGTATGAGGAAAATAAGGGATAGTGCATAAGCTGTTCGAGAGTAGCCATAAGAATTTAGTTGACAGCAGCAATGACGGATGCATATGATGAACAAGCACAGTGCGAATATCAGAAACCAGACTGCAGCAATGACAAAGAAAGGAGCCGCCGTAAAACCCACAGACTGCATTATCAGACATGAAAACTTATAAGTTTTTTAAGTACCAGCGACTAGCAAGATAATTTGATTCATTGAGATTGACACAACAGAAAATGGTCAACAGAATCGAATCGATGATCAGGGAAGAACCTAAGGGAAAAACAGGATTACAGAGAATAAAGTGTACAAACACATAAAGGTATGAAATTTCTTGGAAAAATCATAAGAATATCAAATAAAACTGTGGAAATTAAAGGCCTACATACACCAAACACAAGCAAACCAGCCAACAACATAAAATTCATGATCCCAGGCTGCATGCATCAATTTATCAAAAAAAAAGTGAAAAAAGGGAAGAAACTGACGGCCCAGTAGTGTTCATTGCTGATATTCCAGCCACCAGTGTACTTTTTAAAATCATTAAGAGGGTCTCTCCTGTAAGTCCTTTTTTCAGCCAAAATCAAAGACGAGTTGTTGTCTCCTTCACTTCCCTCTGCAAGGTTCCTCCTTTCTATCTTCCTCCATGCTAACACTTCAATCTGCTCTCTCTCCCCAAACACAAAACTTTTACAATACCCTATCAAACAAATTTGATTTCAATAAAAAAAAAACCCAGATATAAAAACCAAAACTTTCATTGAAATAATAATAATAAACAGTACCTGAAATATCCAAAATCTCGACATTTAAAGCTTGAGAACCTGTTTCATGTCCAAAAAGAAACAAAGAGAAAAACAAAAGAAAAATCAATGCATAAGAGTTTGATCTGAAACATAACATTATGTTTTTTTTTCCTTCTGTGTTTCGTAAGATTTTTTTTTGGGGTTCAATATTCTTAAGAATGTTTTTTAATGTGAGAGAGAGAGGGGAAGATAAAAGAGACTTAATTACAATATTAAGAGGTTGATGCAATCTGTTACATGTTGCTAACCTTACGGTTAGGGAAAAAACATGATTTATTTATCTTTTTATAACTTGGTAGGCCCCTTTATATGTTGTCTGTATCTTTTTATTTTTACCGAAATACCCTTTACTTTTGTTTAACCTTTTTAATAATTTATATATATATTTTTAAAAATCTAATTAAACTTGAAGGTGAAGCTGTGAAGCCTGAAGTTGCTTTTTCCTTTTATTATAAGTTAATTAAAGATGCTTTTTGCTGCGGACAGGGTTTTGTTTGCATTGTACGAGAAAGTCAGTTGTTTTGCGTTGCTTTTGGGCATTATTTTTATTCTTGAGCAAGTTATTGTTTGTATCCCAATTTACTCAAAAATAATTAATATAATTTTCAGTAATTTCTTGTAAATATATATCCTTCTAATTACGAATATATATTGCTATGTTGGTAAATTTCTTTAATACGACTCATTTGCCCTTTTAACAAAATAAAGAATACAATTTAATGTAAAACCTTTTATTGAATGAACAGATAATGTTTCTCTTTTTGAAAAATAGATTCTACTCTCATTGGAAAATCAAAGTTAATAAATGCTTTCAAAAAAAATCGAAGTTAATAAATCTCCAATAAATTGCATTTTAAGTTTTTGACTTTTGCAATAATCTTACGAGGGCAACCATCACTCATTTTCAAATTTATTTGAATACATTATGGGTAAACTGAAAAATAGTTATTTTTGTTTGTTGATATTACATTTTTGTCATTTATGTTACCGTTTTGTTGTGAAGTGGTCATTTTGTCATTAAGTTTTATTACTTCCTTAACGATAATCCTACGTGACAGTTCAAATGAGTTTTAAATGTCAACTTAGATGTTCAACTGAGTTTTTTTCTTAGTTGTAATTAATTTAAAATTTTCAATTAATTATATTTATTTAATTAAAATTTTATTCTCATCTTAGCTGAACATCCAAGTTGGCATTTAATATCCATCTGAATTTATATGTAGGATTGTCGTTAGGGAGGTAACGGAGCTTAACGGCAAAGTGATCACTTTGTAACAAAACAATAACATAAGTGACTAAAACGTAACATTTTAAACATAAATTGTTGAAGCCCAAATTTGTCTGGACTTATTGGAAATTGAATTTATTTAAATTTAAGTTTATTTTAAATTTAAATTTATTTGAAATTTAAATTTATTATAAAATTAAATTTAGAAAGTCCAATTAAAAATCCAAAACAAATGACCCAAATACAAATGACCCAAATACAAATGGCCCAATTACAAAATACCCAAAAGCCCAAACTACAGTTTACTAAGTGCTGTTGCCTCCCCTTCAGCCAACCAGGGGCCGCCACATCATCAGCAGCTGGTCACCATCTTCAGCCCCAACTTGCACTGCCATCGGCTGCCACCGCCACTGCCGAACCTGCAAGAAGAGAAAGCAGATTAGATATGCATTTAGTTACATAAAACAAAACAGTGTAAAACAGGCTATAAAAGCCAAATGAATTATCAGTTGTGGGGGTTGGATTTTGAACATTAAAATTCAGCATACAGTATATACTAATATTTCCAGAGATCAATTCAAAGCAAGGTTACTGGAATAGGCACAAAGGCAACAGAAGACAAATCAGATCACAACACTTAAGCGTTAAAGCATCCAGGTATCCTCAATAAATATTTACCATCATTCAAAGCCCTTTCCAGTTTCGATGCATGCATTCAATACTCACTACTGTCACTTATTCCTTTTTATTTTTCAAAACATTTCAACAACTTTTATTAATATTAATAACTGTTTTAATATTAATAATAATACTAATGACCCCATTAATATTAAATAAGTTTTTCTTCATAATCATTAATAATAATAAATGTTTTGATATTAATAATAATATTATTATTAATAATTATTAATTAATAATTAATAAAAAAAAAACGAAGAGTCGGAAGGCTTATCTTCGATCGACCGTTGTCCCTGGCCGCCGGTGCCGAAAATCGAGCCCCTGCCGAACGTCGCCTATACCTTGTCGCGCACAGATCTGCAAAACACAAAAAAACAAGGATTTGATTAAAAGGATTTTTTAATAGAATAAAAACATTAATAATAAAGGAAAAACTGAAAGGACAGAAGACTTACCCCCGGTCGATTCTACCGTCGCCAGAGCTTCGTGCTGGAGTGATGTCATCGCCTCGTCGCACATGGATCTGCAAAAAGAGGGAATAGAAGTTGTTAAAAGGTTTTTTTTTAAAAAAGGGGACGAAAGGATGAGTTTCTACTCTAAACCGGGGTCGACGGTCGAAGACAGAGGCGGACGACCGCGCGTGATCGGCGAAGGCAGCGACGTGTGTACCGGAGAACCCCAAGTAGCGTCACGTGATGACCACGCGCGGGGATTAGTGGCGCGCGTGTGGTCCCACGCGACGGCCGACGGTTGGGTCAACCAACCGAAGCTTGGCCGGCCGCGAAGGAGACTTGAGAGAAAATGGACAGGGGGGGTTTCGTTTTTTTCTGAAAACTAAGAAAATGAAAGAAGGGTTTTTTTTTTCAAAGGGTTAAGGTTTTAAATACCCTCACTGAAACGGCAACGTTTTGGTGAGGGTATTCGGCATGAAAACGGTGTAGTTTCCTTAAAATCGACCCGAATTCGATTCGACCCGACTCAGGATCCGCGTGTTTTCAATTATTGGTATATTTATGCATTCGTCATTCCTCTTTTTTCAAAATTTTCAATCAGGTCCTTCTCGTACTTTTAATTACTTTTAAATTGGCCCAATGATTTTCATGTTTTTTAATTTAATCCCTTGAACTTTCAAAAGCACCAGGAACTGCCACGTGTCATGATTTTGCCTTATTTTCGCAAATGGTCCCCTTTATTTCTAATCTGTTTTAATTTGATCCTTAAATCAGGTTTGCTTTAGTTTCAAAATTGCCCCATAATTTTCCATGGTTTTCAAAATAGTCCTCTGACTTCAGGATGCCTAAGGGGCTGCCACGTGTCACCCGTATTTGGTTTTATTACTCCGGAGGTCCTTGAACTTTCCAAAAATCACCATTTTACCCTCGAACTTCCAAAAATCCCATTTTTAACCCCAAACTTCCAAAAATCCCATTTTTGACCCCGACCTTTCCAAAAATTACCATTTACCCCGAACTTCTAAAAACCCCATTTTTTACCCCAAACCTTTCAAAATTTACCATTTTACACCCGAACTTCCAAAAATCCCATTTTTGACCTCTGATCTTCTAAAAATTACCATTTTACCCTCGAACTTCCAAAAATCCTATTTTTGATTTCGAACATTCCAAAATTACCATTTTACCACTCCATGCATCCGAAAATTCTCATTTCAAACTTCGATTGCACCTTTTCTTCTTGCTCATCAACATTCACATTTTTATTATGCACTCGTGTTTTGTATCCTTGATTTCTTTCGTGAATAACTTATCTTCATATTTACCTTGCTTCGCGTTATTTAATATCCATCATTAATTGCTTATTCTTGTTAAACTCGCATGCTTGTTTTCGAAATTGTCTTTTTTTCGTAAAAACTTTAATATCGAGACAATATTCTTTTACTTCGGGTTCCGAAAATTTGCGCCTTAACTCACTAGGTGCAATTTTTCTTCAAATCGAAGTAATCGAATACCCTTAATCGAGGCAATGTTTTCTTATCTTCGATTCCGAAATATTGCACCTTAACTTACTAGGTGCAACCTTTCTTCAAATCGAGATAATCAAATATCCTTCTCGCAAAAGTTTTCACAAAGGAAAGCTCATTATTTCTTGATCTTGAAATGTCGTGTCCTAACTCACTGGACGTAGCTTTTCTTCCTCGATCACTCTGAAGTAGTGGATTTTCAAACAAACTCGATTTCTTTTTAAACTTAACTCGTGCATTCAAGGATCGTATTTTAAGCTTTATTTGAACTTTTAAATGTCACAAATTAAAACCCGAAAATAATCAATACGGTACCAATTTGGGCGCATGAGGGTGCTAATCCTTCCTCATGCGTAATCGACTCCCGAACCTATTTTTTCGGATTTCGAAGACCTACATGTTTTCAAAACGGCTTTTAAAATGTTTTGTGGTGGTCCAATCACACTGAATAAAGGATTGGTGACGACTCCCATTATTTATCAATTTTAAAAATGATTTTTTTTCGAGACACGTCGTTTTCCAAAAAAAAGGATGGTTTCGACAGCTGGCGACTCACCTGGGGACTTTAAAATAAACGAGAGTCAAGCCAAAATTGATTATTTTCGGGTATTCTTTAGAAACTTTTAAAAGCTTCAGTTTTGTTTGATATGCGATCCTCGACACCTTTTTGCGACACTATATTATGTGATATTGCTAGTGTATATTTGCATACATCTCCATATTGATATTACCCTAATAAGTGAAAACTTGAAACTACTCCTTCGTGAGGTCTTCACCTCCGTGCAGGATAGTGGATTGCTTTCGGGATTACAAAGTACCCTTGTTTTCGTGAAGTTTTCACTTCCGTGCAAACATGTGGGAAATGCGTCCCCCTAAACCGAACTCATCCGTATGATCCTGTAATGGGTAAGGATTGAGGAATCTACTGGTATGGGTACCTCTACTTTAGAGCCTAAAACCACATGTAGTAAGACATAGAAACTGAGTTATTTTGATATTGATATTGTTGCGTTTCGCTAACTGAGTTATTTTTGTCTCTTTCTGCATCGCATCTCATCATCATACATAGAGAAGGTACAGACTCAAAAGTTCAGTTACCGATAAGAGAATTAATCATGGAAAACAAGTACTTTGATAAAGTAGAGGACAATATGGTCGTGCGCATGTGGTCGGAGGAGACTCAACGCCAAAAAGGAGACAGCTTAACGGAAGGATATGAGTCCAAGCTTTGGGATTACACCAAGATCAGCACGGCTCAAAACAATATGCTCGAATTGAAAGAGATCTGGGACAGTTGGGACAATAACGTGAAGCAAACCTTTTACCAAGAATACGGAGATTTACCGTACTTGTGCAAAGTTAAGATGGACAAATTCCTCTTTAGAGCCTTAACACAGTATTGAAATTCGGCCTACAATTACTTCACCTTCGGGAATATAGACATGACACCGACGATAGAAGAATACACCACTCTGCTCCATTGTCCGAAGGTGTCAGTAGATAAGGCCTACTCTAGAGCTCCGAATCTTTCAACCATGGTTAAAAGATTAATAAACATCACAGGCATGAGCGAACAGTGGGTTGCAGCTCGAGTTAAGGTCAAGGGCGATAACAAGTGCATCACATGGAAGAGCCTACGAGATTTAATATGGGCCCATCCAGATGCGAAGAAGAAGATCGACATTTTAGCCCTAAGTATCTATGGGTTGGTCATTTTCCAAAAGCCTTGGGACATATAGAGGACGCGGTCATAGATTTGTTTGATAGATTAAGTAAAAGAGTGACACCTGTCCCGGCTATACTAGCTGAAACTTTCAGATCCCTGAATGCATGCAGAAAGGAGGGCGAAGGTCGATTTATCGCCTGCGCACCGCTACTGATGGTATGGTTTCATAGTCACTTTTGGAAAACAGAAAAAGTCTCCTATCAGTACTTGTCTAAAGATTACTCTCCTTTGAAAGAGTTCGTGGCCACACGGAGACGAGAAAGCTTCTCAGAAGAAAAATGGATGGCCATACTTCAAAGCCTCAAAGACGAAGACATAGAGTGGCGAGCACCATGGTTTATTCCTGATGAAATATTATATCGATGCGGAGATCTCGACTGGGTCCCATTAGCCGGGATATGGGGAGCAACTGGATATGCACCGTTGCTAGTTTCAAGATAATACAGATCAAGATAGTTCATACCCGCGACGCAGGGGATAGCTCAATGTGAATTCGTGTACCGGGGAGAAAATAATAAGAAAAGGATTCGGGAAATCTCAAATGCGTGGAACCAAATCCGAAAAATGAAAGCATTTGGCGCCAATCCCATGATAACTGAAGAATATGATTGGTGGAGAAACAGAAGGATCAATGATAATATTCCCGTGCCAAACCCGGAGATTGTCTGCCCAATTGAAGAACACTTGCAGGTAGTTCCGACTGAATTAGAGATAATTAAACAGAATTTTGAAAAGAAAAATGCTGAGATGGGAAAAGTGATAGAAAAACTGGAAGAAGAGAAGGTGCTCTTAGGACTAGACGTTGATGTTCAGAAGCTGGCGGCGGAAAAATTAAGGAAAGGGAAGAATAAGGCTGAAGAAGATCTGAGCAGCCTAAAGAAGGACTATAAAAAACTTCGATTATCAATGAAAACTACCGGTTTGGGTAAGACATCATAGCAATGGCAGCAGGAAATCCACGAAGAGAAAAGTAAAACAAGTCACTGGAAAAATAAATTCCAAGACGCCCAAGTCCAGAAAAATGCTATGAAGAGCAGCCTTCTGGAAAGCCAAGCCGAAGTAGCTGAATTAAAAGCTCGAGTAGGAGAGTTGGAGGAATCCTTGTATAGGCATCGTAGCCGAAATTCAGTAATGGAGTTAAAGGCAGGCCGAGCCGAGATTAAGAGACTAAATGAGAGGGTGGAAGAGTTAGAGGCCTCTTTACAGAATAGTGAAATACAAATTGAGATTATGGAAAGAACGTTGGATACAAATGATTGGCATCTTCAGCAAACTCAAAAGGAAGTCAGAGAAAGGGATTATGTCATGGGTGAAGCTTTAAATCAAATCCGCGGAGTAGCTGACCACGTGCAGATCCTGGCAGTTGAAGCAGAAGAGTTAAGCATACAGTACGAGACGAAGACTGAACGAGGACAGAAACTGTCAAAACTCCTTAAGAAAGTCAAAGCTTTGAGCATCAAGGCGAAACTGTTTATGTAATTTACTTTATGTTAAGGAACTTGTTATCCAAATGAAGTTTTCTAAATGGAAAGTGAATTATAAGTCAATACCTTTCTCTTGCATACATGCATCATATTTACGTCACAATTTTGCATACTTCTGCATAACAATCCTAACTCATTAAAATTCACAATCCAACAACATCAGTAACCATTGAAAACTCACACCGTTATAATACTCGAAAGAAGACTAAAGCCATGGAACAGCGACTTGAACAAATTCAAAAAGAATTACAAGACCAGATGCAAGAACACATCCAAGAGCAAATGAGCATGATGTGTAGAGAAATGAAGAATCAATTCATGGAAATACAAAAGAGCCTGATGAACGAATTATCACAAGCAAAACAAAGCATGGCTGACAAAGGGAAAAGCCTAGCCATTGAGGAAGAAGAGGACCCAATGGTCCCCCCAGGCTTTGCTCCCCTTCATAACTCAGCGTTGCAAGAAATGTCGGTACGGGAACCCACTGTTACCATAAGGGCACAACAACCAGCCACAGGCACGTCACGATCGGCTAATTATCCAACTAGATCAGGGTCAAACCTAGAGGATAATACCGTAAATTTGGGTGTTAAGGACTTTGACGAAATGATAAAAGAAGATCTTCCCAAGCAAATAGAAGAAAAATACAGGCGTTTAGAAGAGAAAATTGACACGATGCAAGGGATTGAAATTGCCTTTGGGGTGGATGCCAAAGAGCTAAGTTTGGTCCCAGAATTAGTGCTCCCTTCCAAATTCAAAGCTCCGAAATTTGAAAAATATAGTTGGACGAGCTGCCCTGAAGCTCACCTAACCATTCTGCAGAAAGATGGCAGGGCATGTACATAATGACCAACTATTAATTCATTGTTTTCAAGACAGCTTGGCCGGATCGACGATCATATGGTATAATCAGCTGAGCCGATCAAAAATCCATTCGTGGAAAGACTTGGCACAAGCTTTCTTAAAGCAATAAAGCGGTTAGCTCCCTGAGGAGATACTGAGAAAAAGGCCAAGTCAATGAAACCAAACTCAGAGATTACGGTGATGAACTCCAATCTCCTTAAAATTTCAAGAGAATGGAGTGAAATCATAGTAGCAAATTTTGTCTTTTTGAAATTATCTAAGAGCAGGATGAAATCACAACATAAAAAATGAAGAGAAGCTGATGCAGTGGAATTAAGCGACAGACGTAAAGCAAAGGGTGGACCAGTTGAAAAAAAACGTCAAAGAGATGAGACCGGACAAATTGGGCATCCTTTTGAGTCTTTGCTACGTTCCTGTTACACAACAACAAGCAAAGAGGGGCAGTTGTTGAAGCCCAAATTTGTCTAGACTTATTGGAAATTGAATTTATTTAAATTTAAGTTTATTTTAAATTTAAATTTATTTGAAATTTAAATTTATTATAAAATTAAATTTAGAAAGTCCAATTAAAAATCCAAAACAAAGTCCAATTACAAATGGCCCAATTACAAACTACCCAAAAGCCCAAACTACAGTTTACTAAGTGCTGCTGCTGTTGCCTCCCCTTCAGCCAACCAGGGGCCGTCACGTCATCAGCAGCTGGTCACCATCTTCAGCCCCAACTTGCACCTGTCGAACCTGCAAGAAGAGAAAGCAGATTAGATATGCATTTAGTTACATAAAACAAAACATAATGATTGTAAAACAGGCTATAAAAGCCAAATGAATTATCAGTTGTGGGGGTTGGATTTTGAACATTAAAATTCAGCATACAGTATATACTAATATTTCCAGAGATCAATTCAAAGCAAGGTTACTGGAATAGGCACAAAGGCAACAGAAGACAAATCAGATCACAACACTTAAGCGTTAAAGCATCCAGGTATCCTCAATAAATATTTACCATCATTCAAAGCCCTTTCCAGTTTCGATGCATGCATTCAATACCCACTACTGTCACTTATTCCTTTTTATTTTTCAAAACGTTTCAACAACTTTTATTAATATTAATAACTGTTTTAATATTAATAATAATACTAATGACCCCATTAATATTAAATAAGTTTTTCTTAATAATCATTAATAATAATAAATGTTTTGATATTAATAATAATAATATTAATAATTATTAATTAATAATTAATAATAAAAAAACGAAGAGTCGAAAGGCTTATCTTCGATCGGCCGCTGTCCCTGGCCGTCGACGCCGAAAATCGAGCCTCTGTCGAACGCCGCCTATACCTTGTCGCGCACAGATCTGCAAAACACAAAAAAACAAGGATTTGATTAAAAGGATTTTTTAATAGAATAAAAACATTAATAATAAAGGAAAAACTGAAAGGACGGAAGACTTACCCCCGGTCGATTCTACCGTCGCCGGAGCTTCGCGCCGGAGTGATGTCATCGCCTCGTCGCACATGGATCTGCAAAAAGAGGGAATAAAAGTTGTTAAAAGGTTTTTTTTTTAAAAAAGGGGACGAAAGGATGAGTTTCTACCTCTAAACCGGGGTCGACGGTCGAAGACAGAGGCGAACGACCGCGCGTGATCGGCGAAGGCAGCGGCATGTGTATCGGAGAACCCCAGGCAGCGTCACGCGATGACCACGCGCGGGGATCAGTGGCGCGCGCGTGGTCCCACGCGACGGCCGACGGTTGGGTCGACCAACCGAAGCTTGGTCGGCCGCGAAGGAGACTTGAGAGAAAATGGAAAGGGGGTGGTTTCGTTTTTTTCTGAAAACTAAGAAAATGAAAGAAGGGTTTTTTTTTCAAAGGGTTCAGGTTTTAAATACCCTCACTGAAACGGCAACGTTTTGGTGAGGGTATTCGGCATGAAAACGACGTAGTTTCCCTTCCGGCCCGGATCCAATTCGACCCGACTCAGGATCCGCGTGTTTTCAATTATTGGTATATTTATGCATTCGGTCATTCCGCTTTTTTCAAAATTTTCAATCAGGTCCTTCTCGTACTTTTAATTACTTTTAAATTAGCCCAATGATTTTCATGTTTTTTTAATTTAATCCCTTGAACTTTCAAAAGCACCAAGAGCTGCCACGTGTCATGATTTTGACTTATTTTCGCAAATGGTCCCCTTTATTTCTAATCTGTTCTAATTTGATCCTTAAATCAGGTTTGCTTTAGTTTCAAAATTGCCCCATAATTTTCCATGGTTTTCAGAATAGTCCTCTGACTTCAGGATGCCTGAGGGGCTGCCACGTGTCACCCGTATTTGGTTTTATTACTCCGGAGGTCCTTGAACTTTCCAAAAATCACCATTTTACCCTCGAACTTCCAAAAATCCCATTTTTGGCCTCAAACTTTCCAAAAATTACCATTTTACCCCCGAACTTCCAAAAATCCCATTTTTTACCTCAAACCTTCTAAAAATTACCATTTTACCCCCAAACTTCCAAAAACCCCATTTTAACCCTAAACCTTCCAAAAAAATACCATTTTACCCTCGAACTTCCAAAAATCCCAATTTTGACCCCGAACCTTCTAAAAATTACCATTTTACCCTCGAACTTCCAAAAATCCCATTTTTGACCTCGAACCTTCTAAAAATTACCATTTTATCCCCGAACTTCCAAAAACCCCATTTTTGACCCCAAACCTTCCAAAAATTACCATTTTACCCCCGAACTTCCAAAAATCCCATTTTTGACCCCAAACCTTCCAAAATTACCGTTTTACCCTTGAACTTCCAAAAATCGCATTTTTGACCCCGAACCTTCTAAAAATTATCATTTTACCCCCGAACTTCCAAAAATCCCATTTTTAACCTCGAATCTTCTAAAAATTACCATTTTACCCTCGAACTTTCAAAAATCCTATTTTTGATTCCGAACATTCCAAAATTACCATTTTGCCACTCCGTGCATCCGAAAGGTCTCATTTCAAACTCCGATTGCACCTTTTCTTCTTTCTCATCAACATTCACATTTTTATTATGCTCTCGTGTTCTGTATCCTTGATTTCTTTCGTGAATAGCTTATCTTCTTATTTACCTTGCTTCGCGTTATTTAATATCCATCATTAATTGCTTATTCTTGTTAAACTCGCATGCTTGTTTTCAAAATTGTCTTTTTTTCATAAAAACTTTAATATCGAGGCAATATTCTTTTACTTCGGGTTCCGAAAATTTGCGCCTTAACTCACTAGGTGCAAATTTTTTCAAATCGAAGTAATCGAATACCCTTAATCGAGGCAATGTTTTCTTATCTTCGATTCCGAAATATTGCGCCTTAACTTACTAGGTGCAACCTTTCTTCAAATCGAGATAATCAAATATCCTTCTTGCAAAAGTTTTCACAAAGGAAAGCTCATTATTTCTTGATCTTGAAATGTCGTGTCCTAATTCACTGGACGTAGCTTTTCTTCCTCGATCACTCTGAAGTAGTGGGATTTTCAAACAAACTCGATTTTTTTTAAACTTAACTCGTGCATTCAAGGATCGTATTTTAAGCTTTATTTGAACTTTTAAATGTCACAAATTAAGACCCAAAAATAATCAATACGGTACCAATTTGGGCGCATGAGGGTGCTAATCCTTCCTCATGCGTAACCGACTCCCGAACCTATTTTTCCGGATTTCGAAGACCTACATGTTTTCAAAACGGCTTTTAAAACGTTTTGTGGTGGTCCAATCACACCGAATAAAGGATTGGTGGCGACTCCAATTATTTATCAATTTTAAAAATGATTTTTTTTTCGAGACACGTCGTTTTCCAAAAAAAAGGATGGTTTCGACATAAATAATTAAAATTTAATTTAAGCTAAACAAAAATTACTATTTTTATAATTTACCCTTATATTATTTTACCTATATTATCTTATATGAAATTTAAATTTACCCAACCTAATTACCCATCAATGCCCTACCAATTATAATATTACACATTACCAAGAAAAAATTATTTAATTAATTGTTTAATTCTTTGGAGAACATTTGTGACAAAGAGATTAATTACTGTTGATAGATATCTTAATTTCAAAAAAAAAATCATCTATTTCATAAAATATAATATAAAGAGGATGAAAACTTAATAATGTTCACTAGATTTATCTTATAAATTTATAAAATATTGAATAAAAATTAAAATGTGATTTTAGTTGAAATAATAAAATTAAGATAGTAAAAAGTTTGATATTTTGAGTTCAAATTTTATGATTTTCTTTTTATACATATATAAGATTTATTAAAATAAAAAATACTATTTATTATTTTGTAAAATAAATAATTTTTTAATAACGTGATTAAAAAGTGACACTAATCCAACCAGCTTTTTAATATATAGTATAAATGTTAACTGAGAAAATGATGTGGTGATGACCAAAATTGCATGAATCAACAAAAGAGTAATTATTATAATGTATTACATTTATGTATAATGGGTGTGACTTGATATCAGCTGGATTTTCGAATGCATGATTTCAATTCATCAAAATACAAAAATTATATATAGAGGTGAAGTAAGAAATAATTTTTTAAGGGGTCGGAATTAAATTGTTATTTTATGATAGTAAAAATGTAATTTTACAATTCGAATAGTCTAAATTTTTATAATTTTAAAAAGATTAAATCAAAATTTATCAATTTTAAAAGATCAAAATGTAATTTTACTTTTATTAATTTAAAATTTTAAAGAATCTAAATAAAAAAATTTATTTTAAGAGGAATCGAGTCTCTGCCAACCCCTATATGCGCCACTAAATATATATATTCTTTAAAAAAAATAAAAAAGAAAACATTCTACAATCCTAAGCATTTGCTGATTAATTTTGTTAATCCTTGATTTATACCAGCACAGGGTGTACTCTATTATATATTATGCTTAAGAGAGTACACTTCATACCCATTAAAAAATTATTAACAGATTCTTATTTTGTTCAAAAGCCGAAACCAACAAACAAGAAGAGGCCACAGAGATACCAAAACCTTTGCCATTTCTATTTTACTCATTTTTAGTCCTATGATTTGATGTGTTCAATTTTTATAAATTAAGAATAAATAATACATAATAAATAACATATTTAATGTAAATAATATTTAAAATAAATAAATTTTTAAATAAAAAATTAAAACTATATTAAAAAATAAATTATGATCTTAAATTAAAATAAAAAAGATAAAACAACATTGATCAATTATAATAATTATTCATTATGAGTACGAAAGATATTTACATTAAACTAAAAAACACATTAAATGATAGTGATTAAAAAATTTATTGAGATCTTATATGGTAAATCATTTTTATTTTTTTTTAAAGAAAAATTTCTCCCATATGTTTACAACTGCATGCATAATAAGAAGAAGAATGGGAGGTAAAAAGAAAGTATAAAAAAGTACTTTGTTTCGTATAGGATAAATAATTTTTAGAAAAAATTAATTAAAATGATTTTACATATTTATCAGGTTCAAATATTTATTTTGAGATATTGATGCTACTAATAGATGTTTTTTATTGATTCAAATTTAAATTTATATTGATATATATATATATATATATATATATTTCTGACATTAATTAAGTGATAATTTTTTTTGAATATCTTATTAAGTAATAATTAAAAGCTAAAATCAATCTCATTATATATGCTTAAACTTGTATGCAAGTTATAACTTTATTTTATTATGAAAATAAAAAATGGTTTACTTATAAAAAATTAAAAATAACTTAGAATTTTTAAAATAATGTTTTATCCATTGTTATTAATTATTTTAATTTATTGATAGTGAATATACTTAAACTTTTACTTAAGTTATAACTCGCTTAATAAATTTATCATAATTTATTTTTTAATAAAATTATAACTAATAATTTTAAATTAAATTATAAATATTTTAAAAATTAACTTAATAATATGATAAAAATAAAAAATAAATTATATTATATTATTATAGATTATTCCATTCATCATAAGGACCACCATAGATTTTTGGGGCACACGGCTTTTAAACGAAACGTGTTTAGCTGTCTCAAAAGAATATTTTTTATTTAATGCTGTTCCAAACTATTAATTAAATTTTATTTTATAATTAAATAATAAAATATTTATCATAGATTGTTTTTAAAAAGAAAGTAAAGAATATTACTTTAATCAATGCCATTACATATATATTTCATAAAAATGATATTGCTTTAATCAATAGGAATGGAATAATGACAAATTTAATTTTTGATATTTATATATTTTGTTAAATTGATCAGTATTAGTTTATAGTTAAATTTAGTTTCAATATTTAAAAAAAGAGTTGAAAAAAAAAAAACGTTCATGCTTTTCTAAAAAACATTATAAACTCTTTATATTTTTATTAATTTTATAATTATTTATTAGCGTAACATATAAAATAAATAATATCATATAAAAAAATACATATAAATTATCATATCAAACGACATTTTTATTTAAAATAAAAATAAAATTTAAATTAATAAAAAATATAAATATTAAAAATTAAATTATTATTTGAATTAATCAATATCATTATATATTTCACTCTATAAACATACATAAACAATTTGGGAAGAAAAAAACATAAACGTTACTTTCTATTTTAATTTGGAAGTTATGAATGATTCGGAAATGTGTATGGTTGGGATTTATTTTTATATTTACTAGAATTTGAAGTTGGGAATATTTTTTTTATTGATGTGAGAGCTGGCATGATCTGTTTGGCACTTGCAGCTTCATTGTTGGAGAATTGTGCTCACATTTAAAAAAAAAAAAAGGAAAAAGGAAAGGAAATCTGGTTTTTGTGGACACCTCAGTCTCTCACCATATGAATAACTTAGCAAGAGACAACATAATGTCGAGAGTGAATATTTTAGGGGAGGCAGAGCCCCTACCAGCTCTCTTAGGTCCGTTCCCTGGATAAATCATCTTTATTTTAGTATTTCAAGAATATTTACGTTCATTTTGTAGAGTTTTTAAATATATTTGGTTAGAAACATTGTAAGATTTCAAAATAAATAATAAAGATCATATTTGAAGGTCAATGATATATTCGTTATGTACTTAAAAAAAAAATTTAATCACAGATCGAATAGTTAAACTCGATCTAACATAAAAATTAAACTTATAAATTTTTGATACGTTCTCCAATGAAGTATTTAAATTTCTTCAACAAGATACATATTATAATGTTTGTCATCCTTTGATTTGATGTAATTCTATTGGTTTCTCACTATAAAGATCATATTTGAGCAATGCCACATGGTTCTTCATTCACCTTGGCGTTGTCTCTTTCATAACGCCATAATGTATGTGTGGGCATGCCATGATTGGTAACTGATTCATATCTCATACCCTAAAATTAAGTAAATTGTAGCTTATGCGGTTGTAATTTCTGTGAACGAAATTGAAAAATTCAGCCCATTTTTAAAAGAAAAGAAAAGGGAATCTTAATAGCAATTGTCAATTGTAAACCAATTGCTTACCGACCACCAGATTGAAAATGGAAAAAATTGAAGGTTAAGACGCAAAACAAATGTTGTGGCATTAAATCGGAAAATAGACAGGGTAACCACATCACCAGCATTATTAATTAAGTTGGAAATTTTGACAAACTCCAAATCCAAAATCGGCTACAGTTACCATGCCATCATCCATCATCACCATCCCGCATGCACCATACATATGTTGTTTTCCCATAAGCAATCATAGGGGTCGTACACATGGCTACTTTATTTATAAACATCCATTCCTGCCATTGCTACCTGCAATGGTATTATTTTGTTGTGACGTAAGGTCCGCTGTGAGGATTGTTTGAGATTGCAGTAGCTTAGGATCTAAAATTAGAAGGAGTCTTAATTTTTTTTTTTAATTTTTAATATGAATTTTAATTAAAATAAATTAATTAAATGCTTAAGGTTTTTAATTTTTCACCATAAATATTTCATTTTTTATGGTCCAAAAAAAATTCAACTTTTATTGTATTATATTTTATAATTTTTTTTAAAAGAAACTCAATTTATTATTTCGTCTAGAACCCAAAAATATCAAGAATAAGCCTGTTGATAGGTATATTTCATATAAGTTAAATCCTGCTATTAATTCTTACATTATGTTAATGTCATGTCACCTTATTATTATTGCACGTATAATTCTATTAGTTCCTATACTATATATTTGTAATTTTAGAATTTTATTTCTAATCAAATGGTAACTATTTTTAAAATTTGATATGACAAATATATTATTGCACATGTAATGCATATCACCTTACTATTTCTATATATTACTAAAAAAGTATATATTTAATGATTATTGTTTGCATTAAGATTAAAATTTCAAATTTCAAAAAATATAATAATTAAGAATCAAGTTGAAGAATGTGAACTAAATCTATAACTTTATATAAAATACATGACTAATAGCAAAATTTAACCAAACATATTTAACTATTAGCATTTAGTCAAGACAAAAATATCAAAATTTGATTGACCAATGCAAAAAATACATAGATTAAAATTAATCAAATTGAAATACAAATACTAAATTCTCAAAAATACAAGGCCTAATAACATAATTTGACCTAATATATAACTCAATGCTTAATTTTTACGCTAGTAGCTATTCAAGGATATGATATCATATATAAGGGTAAGCAAAATCCGATTTGATTTGAAAAATTCAAAAAATAATTCAAATTTTGAATTAAATAGTTCACGTTATTTGAGTTAATTAAGTTATTTGGATAAACTCGAATAAAAAATTAAGTTTTTCAGTTTAACTCGAATATGAATTACACAATTCGAGTTATCCGAAAATCCGAATAAAAAAAGACAAAATTACATCGTTTTGATAAATGTTCACCTTTTCTAAAGTTAAAAGTCAAAATTATTAAGTTAAAAGGCAAAACCATTATATTGTTTAATAGTTAAATAATCTTGTATTTCGTCTATTAGTTAAATAATCGGTCTTTGTAAACGCAATATTGGGTATAAATAATAGGATTCGTTAAATCGACTCAATTTGACTCGAAATTTTTTATTCGATTCGAAAAAAATTACAAATTGAGTTCGGTTGCTAAAATAAGATTCGTCAACTCAACTAACTCGAAATTTTTTGACTTGATTCGACTCGATTCGATCGAATACTCACCCCTAATGATATGAAGAGGGAAAGAGAGAAATGCAATGAATGTTGTGTTTTTCTAGATTTTAAATCTTGAACCATTGGAGTGATGTATGAAGACAACAGTAGCAAACAATTTTATTCTTAATATTTTTGGGGCTCTAAACAAAATAATAAATGGGAGTTTTGAACTCCTTAAAAGTTGGAGAAAAGTTTTCTAGGGTTCTTAAAAATTGGTAAAATTTTTTTTGGACTCCTTAAAAGTTGAAAAAAAAAACTTTTTTAAACCCCTTAAAAGTTGAAAAAAAATTTGATCCCTTTCAATTTTGGACAGTCGTACTTTCATACAACCCCAGGGTCGGGGCTGGTATTAGGGACAATAATTGTCCATTATTGACTGACTTGTAGCTTCAATTGACTTTTTTCTTAAATTAAGCTCCTTTATATATATTGAATTTAAATGGAATATTTATGAATTAGGCAAGAAGGGTTGAGGAGTAGGTGATGAAACTAGATTAAACGAAGCATGGAAGCATATATGGCGTTTAAGCCACCCAATTTACCTCTTACCTGCAACATGGATTTGGATTTTTTAATAATATTGTAACGTCGATTATGGGTACAATATTTAGAATAAATATCAGAAAAGGATCCTTACATTTTGAAATATACAAATAATCTACGCATGCATTATTTGATTCTATAACGTTGCAAAGGCACTTTCTTTTTTTGGTGGAATCAAACTTTTTATTATGATAATTTATTCACCTTTAGAATAAATATCAATAGAGCATAGCATACGATCATGGACCCAAGACAAACTCAGTACTTGCTGCACGTTCTTTAATTTAATATAATGTAATAACCTAATGGACTTCACTTGGATGATTTCTTTGAAATTTAAAACATTCCATTATTTGGTTTGAGACAAATGAATTCTTGATATAGTTGGCAAAAGTGGAGATTGAGTTTTTGAATATTCATGTTTGAGATTTAGGATCTGTTTGTTTTATTGAAAATAGTTTTCGAAAAATGATTTTTGAAAAATAATTTATTTTTTTGAAAAAGTTAATATTTTTTTATGTTTTGATGAATTTGCGTAAAATATTTTCTGTTGTTTGACAGATTTCTTGAAAATATTTTATAAAAGTTGTTTTAAATGAAAAAAACATACATTCGAGATTTTATTATCTTTTCATGATTTAATTGAGTTTATTTTATATCTATAAATTTATATTTTATATTGTTTTTGCATATATTAAAAATATTTTGTTAATTTCAGGTTCATTACAATGTCAATTTTTAGTTACATGACTATCAAGTGAGTATTTTTTATTTAAATACGTGACATCAACAAAATTGACAAAAAAATTAACAATGTCAACAATTGAACTTGATTTTCAAATCTGAAAAGTAGAGGAACTAAATTCTTGAAAATAAAAGTACAGAAACTAAATTGCAAATTTATAAAGAATAAATAGACTTATGACATATTTTAACATTTATACTACAAAATATTTATTATTAATATATTTATAATTATAATAAATATTTATTATTAGTATATTAATATTGAATATTTTGAATAAAATATGAAGAATCACCATTCCAGGTGTGGCCTGAGTTCGAGTTGCGCTTGTCGCATTTGTTGTTTAGATTTTGCCCTGTTATTGTAATTCAAAAAAAATATATATATGAAGAATATTAATTAAAATTATTATTTTTAAATTTTATTATTAAAATAAAAATAAAAATTAAATAATTTATTAAAATAACAAATTATATTAATTATATTAATAATTTATTATATGACTAAATAAAAATAATTAAATATAAATGTTTAATAATATTGAAAAACATAAAATTTTATTTTAATATTTTAATAATTTTTTAAATATTTTTAAAAATAAAAATAAAATGTATTATCAATATAATAATAGTAAGCTTGATTTAAGATAATTTTTATATAAAAATAAAATTACCTATAAAAGAGTTCTTTTTCGGAAAATGATTTACGCTTTTCAAAAAGGTAAGTTTTTTTTACAAAAAAAGGGTTTATTTTACATTGACCTGTAAGTCATTTTCTATTGACAAAGTTGTTTTCAGTTAAACAAACATAGGAAAATGCATAAAACATTTTCTGTAAAACCTTTTACATGTAAATATGCAATTATATGTATATGCCTCTAGGCTTATCACGTACTGTTACCATATTTGAGTTTTAGTTCGATCATTTTCATTTTTTACTTTGTAGTTGATTTGGTATATCTTCAGTTGTATTGTAATCGTAATCTTTTTATAAAAAAATCTTTATTACAAATTTTTTATTTGTTTTCTAAAATATATATAACTTTGTTTATTAAATAAAATAAATAAATAAATAAATTATTTTATTGTCATTTTAGAAATAGTTAATAAAAGGTTATCTACATTTTTTGACTAATTACAAAAAAAACCATAAAAGATCTCTCATTATTAGAGTATGCAATGTGTTAGATGTTAAGAAATATTGCAGAAAATAGCACATAACAATCTTAAGCATATATTATTGAAGAACAAAACAGGCTTCTATAAAGCCACATGAGTAACAAACTAATCGAAAATTCAACTCACTAAGCACTTATTTAGCTAACTACCAAGACTAATTCAAACTAGCTAAAAAATGCTTTAACAAACACTGAAGAATATCTCTTGAAACAACCAAAATCTTCCAGCAATCCCTTCCTTGAACTTATTGTCTAAGTAATTAGTTCAAATCTGCAACAACACAAATACCTAGTTTCTCACAAAGCTTTTCAAAAGCATCTAACTTGATGGGCTTAATTATTAAATATGCAAGTTGGTCTTGAGTCCTACAAAAAACTAACTCAACAATACCATCCTTAGTAAGATCTTTGAGGAAATGAAACCTCACTCGTATATGCTTGGAATGACCATGTAAAACAAGATTCTTTGACAAGTTTATAGTTGAAGTATTATCACACATTAATGTAGTACAATCGACCTGCACATGACCCATTTCTTTTAAAACTCTTCTCATCCAAATAGCTTGGCAAGCACACGCAGCAGCTGCAACAAATTGGACCTCAGTGATTGATAAAGTGACTATGGGTTACTTTTTTTATGATCAGGCTATTGCTCCTCCACACATCATGAACACATAGCCTGAAGTGCTCTTGTTATCCTATTTGTCTCCAGCATAATCACTATTTGTATAAGCCACCATTTCACTTGCTCCTCCTTTCTTGTAAAAGACACCATAATCTATAGTTCCTTTTAAGTACCTCAAAACTCTTTTTGCTGCTACAAAATGTGTTTGTGTGGGATCCACCATAAAACAACTAATAAGACACAATAAACATCAGATTGGGTTGAGTAGCTGTAAGATACATCACACTTCCCACCATTTGCTTGAACTCTGTTGCATCTACTTTGATTCCTTCTTTATCCATATCAATCTTTTGGCTAGGAACAATTGGATTACGAACAAGATTGCTTTCTTCCATGCTAAAACGATTTAAAACTTCAGTTGTTTATTTTCTTTGACATATAAAAACACCATCAGCCTTTTGCAACACCTTAATTCCAAGAAAGAATCTCATCTTTCCTAAATCTATCATGTCAAATTGCTTTTTCATAGAATCTTTTAACTTATGCAACATTGCCTCATCATCACTAATGAACAACAAATCATCTACATAAATACTTAAAATTAGGATTTTACCTTCTTTTCTTTTAAGGAAAACTATATGCTCATTAGAACTCCTCTCGAATCCTTCCTTGATGAAATAGGACTCAATTCGACTAAACCAAGCTCTCGATGCTTGTTTTAGTCCGTAAAGAGCCTTTTGTAATTTATAAATAATATCACTTCATTTTTTTTCATATCCTCTTAGCTGCTCCACAAACACATCTTCCTTCAATTCCCCATGCAAAAATGCAGATTTGACATATAATTGATAGAGATTCCATCCTCTTCGTGCAACAAAAGCAATGATCATTCTCACTGTATCCATCCTAGCCACAAGTGTATCAAGTGCATAAACTTCTGTATAATCTATTCCAAGCTGTTGGGAGTAACCTTTTACTACCAATCTTGCTTTGTATTTGTCAACTTCACCAGGCTAATTCAGGTTTGTTTTGTAAACCCACTTCACTCCTATCTTCTTGGCTTTAATGGGTAGTTCTACTAATTGCCAGGTTTAATTTTTCTCAATGGTTTTGATTCCTTATTCCATGATTTGCCTCCATTTTAGGCTTTTAACCGCTACAAAGCTTGTAGGATCAGATGACAATAAGTGTTATGTTAGTCATGTTTACTTTATTGCCTTTTCTAACAAATAGACCCACGATACGACTTCTCGCTTTTCATGAAAGTGTCTCCCCCACTACTTAGGTGGGTTTGACCTATCTTTAGCTTTGCTTGCTTTTGACTTCTTATGAGCTGTTTTATGACCTTACTTTTTTGGAGGGTCAACGGGACATGAGAGTCTTAGCTCATGCATCGATTTACTGAAATTACCTCTGTTATCCCACTTCCTTTTATTCAAAAAGGTAAGCAACCCTTAAATAAAAAGGCCCTAAGAGAGCTCTTCTTTATATATTATATAAGCATTAAAGTAGGTAGCCCCGAAAGTCGAACTCGGTAACTTATTAGGAGTAAGTTTTGGTCTTCTAACAATCCTTCACCAGAAGTGTAATTTTTAATCCAAACTGGTGGTTGTCGAATTCTACCCTCCCATGCTGTCAAATTTCCTCCAGTGATTAGTGCTTTATTTACATCTTCTATTGCTTCTCCTCTTTCATATGCAATTATTCATGTGTTCTCTTCCCATTCCAAATCCATTAGCTCCTCTTTTTCATGATTTGCATCCTAATTTCACACACGATCTTCATAAAAAACCACATCATGACTCACAATAAATGTCTTCACAACGAGATCATGCATTATGTACCCTTTAGACTTATCATTAATCCCGAGTAATACAAAACACACACTTTTATCTTCAAGCTTTGTCCTCTTAGCATATGGTATGTGAACATGCACACAACTAAAAACACTCGAAAATGCTTCACTCAAGGTTTTTTTCTACTTCATGCTTCTTCTGGAGTCACATCCTTCATAGCTAAAGTAGGTGATCAATTTAAGACATGAATCGCTCACCTAGCAGCTTCCGCCCAAAAGATTTTGAGTGCTTTCTTCTTTGATAGCATGACTCTTACCAAATTCATTACTATGCGATTCTTGTGCTTCGCCATTCCGTTTTGCTATGGAGTGTAGGTTGTTGTCAGTTGTCTCTTCATGCCTTGTTTCTTAGAAAAAATCATTAAATTTTGCAGAATTGAACTCCCCTATTTTATCTGTTCTTAAGCATTTAATAGACTTTCCAATCTCTGTTTCTACAAGAGCCTTGAAATGCTTAAAGTGATAAAATGTTTTTGACTTTACCAAAAGAAAATAAATCCATGTCTTTCAGGAAAAATAATCAATAAAACTTAATAAGTACCTTTTGTGGCTATTAGAGGCAAGTGTAATTGGGCCGCAGAGGTTTGCATGAACTAGTTGTAATCTCTCTATTGCTCTCTAGTGGCTCCTCCTGGGAATGGAAATTCGGTGTTGCATGCATCATAAATGACATTTGTATTGACAATTAGCGGTAATCTAATTACCATTTCTTTACTTTTTAAAGTACGCAAATCTTTGTAGCTAAGATTACCATAACGATGATGCTAGAGCTTGGACTAGTTTGTGTTACTGATTTGCAGGCACTTTTATTCTTTTACTGTGATGAGTGAATCGACAATAAACTTAAACATCCTATTTGCAATCATGTTGGATTTCAACATTTTCCTTTTTGTGGATGAAAAATGCTACACATACCATCTTTAAGCAACAGTTCATAACCTTTTTATTGCAACTGATTCACGCTCAAAAGATTGTTTTTGAGTTCAAACACATAATACACATTACCAATAACAAATCTGATGCCTTTTAAAAATAGCTTCATTTTTGTATTATTTCCAAGCTTAACAACATGAGAGAAAGTCACATCCAAGCTTGAAAACATATCAAGATTCCCACACATGTGATTTGAGCATTGTAAATCTAAAAACCACATTTCACTTCTCTTGTCTTCATAGAACTCCTCATATGCCATTAACAACAAAGCATCTTCATATTTGTCTTCTACCTCTACATAATTTACTTCCTTATTCCATCCAGGATATTCATACTGAAAATGTCCTAAATTGTGACATTTATAACATTCAACCGTTGCCTTGTTGAAGGTTGTTCTTACTCTTCCTCGACCTCTGCCTCTAGATGATTTTCCTCTACCCTTTACTCTGAATCTTGAATCTACCTTCAGAACTTGATCCTCATCCTCACTACACCTTTCGAAACTTCTGTTCATGTACCACCAATGAACTCTATAATTCATCAACGAATATGTTAACAACATTCTTTGATTCCTCGATGGACACCACAACATATGTGAACTTCTCTGTTAAAGTTCGTAGAATTTTCTCAACAATATTTGAATCAGACATGTTTTCTCCATTGCTCCACATCTTGTTAAAAACGATCTTTACTCTTGCAAAATACTCAGTGATGGTTTCATCTTTCCACATCGATAGTGTAACACCCAAAATCCCTAATCGTCACCGGTTTAAGGTCTCGAGGTCCTTCAGACCTCTACAACTATTTAACATATACTTGTCAACCACAAATTTTATACAAATACATTTATCAAACCAGATTATTAGTTTAATTAAATAATACATACTCATTTACAAACGTTTCAACCTATCAGGGATCTAATTGAAACACATTAGAACTTTTAAACAAAATTGAAATTTTCTTCTACAAGGGTCACACAGCAATGTGTCTTAAACACATGCTTGTTTGCCCTCACAAACACACTCGTGCCTCTAATCATGTGCCAGACCATATGCATGCTCGAATTACAAGCACACAGTCGTGTTACAAACCGTGTGATAGGCCGTATAGGTATATGAAATTACACCACACGCCCGTGTGAGAAACCGTGTGCTGGGCCGTGTGCTTGTGCAAATTAAGGCTACACGGTCATGTCCCATCCCGTGTATATCCTGTGTAAAACCTGTTCCTAACATCTAGGACATATGGTCGTGTGAGTGGCCCGTGTGTGGGCTGTGTGCCCATACGAATGACTACAATTTATTTCATACCTTGCCTAAGTGACTAAAGACTCACATACAATCCAAACATACTTTTCCATACCCAAAATCACACTTACATAAATCATCCATATTCAAGTCTACACTCCAATTATGCAATAACACATTAACCAAATCATCTCATAAGAATTTTCCAACTAGAGACAAACAACTCATGAGCATTTTAATTCAATACAAATCAACCATGATTTCATAAATCTAACATTTCATAATTACTCACTTGTTTAACCATACTAATATATTATAACAACATTCTTTCAAAAAGAATATTTTAACAACAAAGTTATATTAGGCATTACCCATAAAACATGATTCTCAATTACCATTATCAACCAAACTCATGAGACCTAAGCATACAAGAGTTTATCAAACATCATTCATCCTAATACATGCCATATAAGCCAAGTGTTATAAACACTATCAAAGACGATTCTGGGATAGTGTGAATCCTCCAATTGATCTGATTTTCTAACAACAAAATGAAATATACAAAATAATAGATAAAAACAAAGGTAAGCTTATGAAGCGTAGTAAGTTCGTAGAATTTGTAATACTTACCAAATAAATTGTTCAATTTAAATACAAAGGAATAACAAAGTTATCTTGATTCAACCATGACAGAATATAATGATTTGAAGCCATTACAGAGTATAGCTCATTCGAGCCTACAACAAATTATTGCTCATTCGAGCCAGATTTGGAAAATGGCTTGTTTGCCATGTACAGGATAATGCCTTTTTGAGCCAGATACAGAGTTATGCTCGTTCGAACCAGAGTTCAAAATATTCCTTATGCCTTCAACTTTGTTCCATATCCAAGAATAATTTTAAGATAAATATAATTGAAAGTATGAAATTGAAAAGTTAATAGTACGAACTTACCGGACTAAATTGCAACTATGATTAAATTCCAAGGACTACTCCGTAACTTTTCCTTTTTCACGATCAACATGTTCTTGATCTATCACAAAAAATTCATTTAATTAACTAAATCAACCGAAAAATTCCATCAAGTATGCAGTTAAGTCCTTTTTGGCATTTTTACAAAATTACCCTTAATTTTTCACTTTTATTTAATTTAGTCCTTAAGCCCCAAACATGAAAATTAATCATTTTTATCAAAACCCATCACCAATTGAATCTTTAATGACCACATAACAGTCCTTACATGAAATTATTTTACATCAAGTACATGTATTTTCATCGTTTTAACAATCTAGTCCTCTAACATTAAAATCATCAAAAACTACTTTACAAAATAGTCTAATCTAACATCCAAGCTTAAATAAACTTTCATAAATTTCAAGAAACATATCAACTCATCAATGACACAATTTATAACATTTGATAGTTTCACAAATTAGTCATTGGGCTAACTAGATTAAGCAAATATGAACTCAAAAACATAAAAATTACTAAAAAGGGGTAAATTTTACTTACTCAAATTGAAGATACAAGCTTGGCCGATGGTTTCCTCTTTTCTTCTTAGGGTTTCCGTTTTGGTGAGTTAAAATGAAGAAAACTCTTTTCTTTGAATTTAGTTTATAACATTTATTTGTCTAATTACCATTTTATCTTTTAGTAATTAAATAAGTTTTCATGCCTATTATACCAAAAAACGTCCAATACCATCCCTAAGGGTATATTTACCTATTAAAGACCTTACTAAACATTTATCCTACCAATAGACACATTTAACTAATGAAATTTACCTTTTTGCAACCTTTACAATTTAATCCTTTTTGCTTAATTAAATATCCAAACGATAAAATTTTTTAACCAAAATTTAATACAACACTAATGACATCATAAATATTAAATAATTAAAATTCATAGGCCAACTTGTCGGAATTGTGGTCTCAAAATCACTGTTTTCGACACCACTAAAAACAGACTATACAACTCTCCTCCCTTAGGAAATTTCATTTCGAAATTTCATTCTGAAATTTCTTACTAATGAATAGATATGGGTATTGCGATCTCATAGAAGCTTCAGTTTCCCATGTAGCCTCTTCAATACTGTGACAATTCCACAAGACTTTTACCAACAATACTTTTTTATTCCGTAACTCTTTCACTTCTCGTGCCAGAATCCAAATCGATTCTTCTGAATATAATAAATCCGATTGTATCTCAACCTTAGAGGGAGTAATCACATGGGAAGGATCTTCTCAAGTTTTAGGGCTAAAGCTAGCTTGTAGGCTATAGGACCAACTCTTTCAGTAATCTTATACGACCTAATAAACCTTGGACTCAATTTTCCCTTTCTGTCGAAACATAGTACCTTATTCTAGGGTGAAACTTTCAAGAAGACTAGTTCTCCTACAACAAACTCTATATCTGTCCTCTTGAGATCTGCATATGACTTCTGACGATTAAATGCTGCTTTTAAACAATCACGTACTATTTGAACCTTATCTTTCATCTCATGAATCAAATAAATACCAACCAGTTTAGATTCACTTAGCTCTGACCAGTACAATGGTGTTCTGCATTTCTTACCATATAAAGCTTCAAACGGTGCCATTTTTATATTAGCTTGATTGTTGTTAATATATGCAAATTCTACTAATGGTAGATATCTCTCCCAGCTACCCTCAAACTCCAATATACAACATTGCAACATATCCTCTAGAATCTATATTACCTGTTCAGATTGCCCATCCGTCTGCTGATGATATGTTATACTAAAATTCAGTCTAGTTCCAAGGTTTCATGTAGTTTACCCTAAAATCTTAATGTAAACCAAGGATCTCTATCAGAGATAATAGATTTTAACACCCCTTGCAACAGAACAATCTCTGACACATATAACTCCGTTAACTTCTCAAGTGCGTAATCCATATGAACAGGAATGAAGTGAGTCGATTTAATATCATACCCTGTTTCAAAAATACATCATACCTTCAGCATCTACAGCGAATCCTATAATAGTATCATTATGAATTTGCTCCCTATTGGCTAATAACTTCAGGTCATCTTCTTGCAGCCTTTGAATCCTCTGTAGGAATAATGGTCTCGTCCTAAGCTCAACCGTAATAGAACTATCACCTTCCAAAGATAAATGTGCGTTTAATGCTCTCCATGCAAATAATGATTTTTGACTTAGAGCATCTGCAACTTAGCCTTCTCTAGATGATATTCAATTACAAGATCATAGTCTTTCAATAGATCTAACCATCGACGCGACCTCAGGTTTAGTTCTTTTTGAGTCATTAAATACATTAAAGTCTTATGATCTGTAAATATATGACATTTTTCAACATAAAGATAGTGATGCCAAATCTTCAATGTAAAAACAATGGCAGCTAACTCTAAGTAATTCGTCGGATAATTCTTCTCATGCTACTTTAACCGACAAGAAACATAAGCTATTACCTTTTCAGCTTGCATCAGTACACATCCCAACCCATTCAACGGCGCATCACTATAAACCACAAATTCTTTTCCAGTCTCCAACTGTGTCAGTACTGAAGCTTCTGTTAACATTCTTTTTAATTGGTCAAAACTTTGCTGGCACTTATCTGACCAGAAAAATTGAGCATTCTTCTGAAGTAACTTGGTCATTGGTAAAGCTATTATAGAAAAATCTTTAACAAAACGATGATAATAACCTACTAATCTTAGAACATTGCATACCTCAAAGACGTTTCTCGAAACTTTCCAGTTAAGAATAGTAAAGACTTTGCCCAGATCTATCCGTATTCCTTCCAAAGAAACCACATGTCCCAAAAAACCCTACCTCTTGAAGCCAGAACTCATATTTACTAAATTTTGCATACAATTGTTTCTCCCTCAAAATCTGCGATACCTCTCTCAAATGTTGAGCATGCTCCGTCTCCATCTTAAAAGAGATTAGTCTATCATCAATAAACACTACTACAAATCTATCCAACTAAGGTTGAAAAACCCGATTCATCAAGTCCATAAAGGCTTACGAAGCATTAGTTAACCCTGACAGCATCACCAAAATTCATAATGTTCATATCGAATCCAGAATGCAGTCTTCGACACATCACAATCTTTTAGTCGAATTTGATAATATCTCGACCTGAGGTCTATTTTGGAAAATACAGTTACACCCTTCAACTGATAAAATAACTCGTCAATACGAGGCAACGAATATATATTATTTATTATAACTTTATTCAGCTGCCTGTAGTCTATACATAACCTCATAGAACAGTATTTTTTTTTCGCAAACAGAACTAGTGTACCCCAAGGTGATACGCTCGACAAATAAAACCTCTATCTAATAATTCTTGCAATTGTGCCTTTAGCTCTTTCAACTTAGTCGGTGCCATTTTATACGATGGAATCGATGTTGGTACAGTTTCGGGTACCAAATCAATAACAAATTCCACTTCTTTTACCGATGGCAGTCCAAGTAACTCTTTAGGAAATACATCTGTAAATTCATTAACAACCGATAATTGATTCAATTTCATTCCTGAATCCTGTGTATCAAGTATGTAAGCTAGAAATGCTTCACAACCCTTACGAACCATTTTTTTGTGTAAAAACAGCTGAAATCACTCTGATAGCACTATTCAATCTGCTAGACTCAATTGTGATCAACTCACTTGTTGGGCATATCAAATCAATTTGTCTCTGTTTGTAGTTAACTACCACATCGTGAACCGATAACCAATCCATACTCAATATCACATCAAACTCGTGGAAAGGTAGTAACATCAGGTTAGCAGGAAATTCACAGCATTGTACTTTCAGTAGACATTTACGACACATTCGATTAACTATGATACTATAACCCAACGGATTTGTATCTTGCACACCAAACTCAATTGACTCAACAAGTAAGTTTTTATCAGTTGCCAATGCCATACAAATATATGAATGACTCGACCTAGGGTCAAGCAAGGCAGACATAGTAACATAAAAAGGATAAAATATACTAGTAACAACATCAATGTAGTAGCCTCTTCTTTGGTTTGGATGACATATGTTCGTGCAGGTGCTCGACCCTTAGACCTATTTGTACCTTTTTTATTACCACCTCGGTTTCCACTCACATTGCTGCTCTAACCTGGATGTCTACCCTTTTGTGGTTGTGATCGGGGTTTTTACACTCCAGTCTTCTTTTTCTTCAGATGCTGTTGGACAGTTACGCACAAAATGCTCTACTACTCCACATTTGAAGCATGATCCCATCTTCAACTGACACTCTCCAGGATTGAATTTCCCACATTGCTCGTACACCGATTTCAGAGCATTACGTACACTAGCTATGTTATCCGCAAGTTAATTTTGAAATTTTGATTCAAGTTGCCCAAATCTACTTCTACTCTGAAATTTAGATGATACGGCTACACGATTATCATTGTCTCTTATTTTCTTTGGTGGTGGCATAGAGAAAGCTCTGGAAGGATTCTTTTTCCAAAATTCTTGGATCCTCTTTTCCCTTTATCTCTTCTGATTATAAATTTCTTCTATCTTTTGAGCTTGATCAGTTAAGACAACGAATGGTCATATCTTTGAGTCGCTAATCATCATTTTGATCTCATCATTCAACTCGTCTTCAAAATGAACACACATATCTTCATTTATCGGTATAATTTCTCGAGCATACTTGCTAAGATGTACGAACACCTTTTCGTATTCAGCAACTAACTTGTTTCACTGCTTCAATTCTAGAAATTCTTTCTTCTTCCAATCAATATACCTCTTGCTAATGTACTTTTTAAATTCAGTTTGAAAGAATTCTCAATTAATTTCATTACCAAACACCACCGTTAACATCGTCATCCACCAATTATAGGCCTCGTCTTTCAACAATGACGCTGCACACTTAAGATAGCTTTGGGAGGACAAGCCATTTCATTAGGACTCTTTGCGTATTCTCTAACTACTATTCAGCCTTGGACGAATCATTTTTTGTGCTATCTCAGAACTTTTTTGCCTCGAATTTTCTTACTTTATCAGTCAGAATACGCCGCCTCTGCTCAACTACTGAAAGAGGTGGAGGCACGACAGGAGGTAGAATAGGTCATACTACAGGTTATGTAGTAAGAGGTGGTGGTAACTAGGCCATCAGATTATTTCTCATAAATTTAGAGAACCATTAACCTATTAAGTCAAAGAACATGTTTTTAGCTTCATTTTTAATCATCGGTAGAATTGGCACACTGTGACTTGCACCATAATCAGTAGTCGGAATATTGCTATTTACTTCGTTCATCTCACCTTCTTTAAAATCAAACATATTTAATTATCTATAAAAAAACTAAGGTTAGATCAGATCAATTAATATTACACTATCATAGGTTTATATGGCATGTAATTCTAAACCTTTAAACACATTAAATTCAGTCCACAAATCGACTAAATTGTAGCTCTAATACTACTAAATATAACATCCAAAACTCATAACCGTCATCGATTTAAGGTCTCGAGGTCCTTCAGACCACTACAACAATTTAACATGTACAAGTCAACCACAAATTTTATACAAATACATTTATCAAACCAAATTATTAACTTAATTAAATAATACATACTCATTTACAAATGTTTCAACCTATCAGGGATCTAATTGAATCACATTAGAATTTTTAAACGAAATTGAAATTTTCTTCTACAAGGGTCACTTGGATGTGTGTCTCAAACACAAGCTCATGTGCCCTCACACACATGCTCGTGCCTCTAACTATGTGGTAGACCATATACATGCTCAAATTACAAGCACACGATGGTGTCACAAACTGTGTAATAGGTCGTGTAGGTATACAAAATTACACCACACACCCGTGTGAGAAACCGTGTGTTGGGCGTGTCTGTGCGAATTAGGGCTTCATGACTGTGTTTGAGCCCGTGTATAGCCCATGTAAAACCTACACCTAACATCCAGGACACACGACTGTGTGAGTGGCTAGTGTGTGGGCCGTGTGCCCATACGAATGACTACAATTTATTTCATACCTTGCTCAAGTGACTAAAGACTCACATACAATCCAAACATACTTTTCCATACCCAAAATCATACTTACATAAATCATCCATATTCAAGTCCACTCCAATGATGCAATAATACATTAACGAAATCATCTCATAAGAATTTTCCAACTAGAGACATATAACTCATTTGTTTAACCATACTAATATATTATAACAATAAATTTATATTAAGCATTATCCAATAAAAATGATTCTCTACTACCATTATCAACCAAACTCATGAGACCTAAGCATACAACAATATATCAAACATTATTCATCCTAGTACATGTCTTATAAGCCAAGTGTTACAAAATCTAACAAAGACGCTTTCGGCATAGTGCGAATCCTCCAATTGATCCTATTTTCTAACAACAAAATGAAATCTACAAAGCAACAAACAAAAACACAGGTAAGCTTACGAAGCTTAGTAAGTTTGCAGAATTTGTAATACTTACCAAATAAATTGTTCAATTTAAATACAAAGGAATAACAAAGTTATCTTGATTCAACCATGATAGAATATGATGATTCGAAGCCATTACAGAGTATAGCTCATTCGAGCCAGATTTAGAAATTGGCTTATTTGCCATGTACAGAATAATGCCCTTTCAAACCAGATATAGAGTTATGATCGTTTCAGCTAGAGTTCAAAATATTCCTTATGCCTTCAACTTTGTTCCATATCCAAGAATAATTTCAAGAGAAATATAATTGAAAGTATCAAATTGAAAATTTAATAGTACGATTACCGAACTAAATTGTAGCTATGATTAAATTCCAATGACTATTCCGTAATTTTTCCTTTTCACGATTAACAGCACGTTCTTGGTCTATCGCAATAATTTCATTTAATCAACTAAATCAATAGAAAAATTCTATCAATTACACAACTAAGTCCTTTTTGGCATTTTTACAAAATTACCCTTAACTTTTCACTTTTATTCAATTTAGTCCTTAAGCCCCAAACATGCAAATTAACCATTTTTACCAAAACCCAGCACCAATCGAATCTTTAATGACCTCATAACAGTCTTTAAATGAAATTATTTCACACCAAGTACATGTATTTTCATCGTTTTAATATTCTGGTCCTTTAACATTACAATCATCAAAACCTATTTTACAAAATAGTCTAATCTAACATCCAAGCTTAATAAACTTCCATAAATTTCAAGAAACATCTCAACTCATCAATGTCATAATTTATAACACTTGACAGTTTCAAAAATTAGTCATTGGGCTAGCTAGATTAAGCTAACACGAACTTAAAAACATAAAAATACTAAAACGGGTAAAATTTACTTACTCAAATTGAAGATACAAGCTTGGCTGATGGTTTCCTCTTTTCTTCCTAGGGTTTCGATTTTGGTGAGTTAAAATGAAGAAGATAACTCTTTTCTTTTCTTTTAATTTACTTTATAACAATTATTTGTGTAATTATCATTTTATCATTTAGTAATTAAGTAAGTTTTCATGCCTATAATACCCGAAAACGTCCAATACCCTCCTAAGTGTATATTTACCTTTTAAATACCTTACTAAACCTTTCTCCTACCAATAGGAACATTTAACTAATGAAATTTACCTTTTTGCAGCCTTTACGATTTAGCCATTTTTACTTAATTAAATATTTAAACGATAAAATTTCTTAACCAAAATTTAATAGGACACTAATGAAATCATAAATATTAAATAATTAAAATTTATGAATTGACTCATCAAAATTATGGTCTCGAAATTAGTGTTTTCGACACCATTAAAAAATGAGTTGTTATAGACAAAACCTCAAATTCCCTTCTGAGTGAATTAAGAAGAGATTTCCTTATCCTGTCATTCCCCTTAAATTTTCATTTCATCGAATCCCAAACGCTCTTGGTTGCTCCATGATCTAAGATTTGTTCGAAGATAGTATGATCAAGTGCTTGGAAAAGATCATGTTTGACCTGATAATCATTGGTTTTGGCATCATCGAGCAACACTTGTGCCTCTGTCAATATTGTCCCATCTACCTACCTTTCGAAATAAATTTTCACCAAACTCAACAAACCCTTTGCTTATGTTCTCCATCAATTCACTCCAATGGTCGTAGTAACTATCAAAGTAAGGAATCTTTGTTAGAGTCTTGCCGTTGTTCATACTCTCAATATATGCTCTCTTGAAGATTGTTGCTTCTTTTTAATTTCTATAGGCCCAATGGGGGCTCTGATACTAGAATTGTTAAATGTTAAGAAATACTACAGAAAATAACACATAATAATCTTAAGCATCTATTATTGAATAATAAAACAAGCTTTTATAAAGTTATACGAGTAATAGACTAATCAAAAATTTACTATGCACTTATTTAGCTAACTACCAAGAGTAATTCAAGCTAGCTAAAAATACTTTAACAAACATTGAAAAATATCTCTTGAAACAACCAAAATCTTCCAACATATAAATGACAAATTTAGTTACATCAGGTAAAATTAGTTATAAAATAACAATATTAACCTTGATTTGTTTAAGTTGTTAAAGATTTAATGAGTTAGTTTGTAGCAATTTTTTTATAGTTTTTTCCTTTAATAAAAGGAAAATTGGTGATTGGGCCTTAAGATGTTCTTTGGAATATTTTTTCTTCTTTCAATGTTCATATTCCATTAATACTTATGATAATTTATATGTTAAATTCGTTTAAAGAATTATCTATTTATTTTCAATGAAGTTTAAAAGTTTTATCGTATGGCTAAAAACTTTGTTTTCTAAAGTATTTTATACTATAGTTAATTCATGACTAAATTATTATCATTGGTTAATCTATAATTATTTTATGGTACAATACAACTTAATATAGAGAAGAAGTAACAGAATAGAGGAAGGAGAAAATTAAGAATAGGGAAAAGTAATAGAAAATTTCATCACAAGAATAATAGCTTAACCGTTTTCCCTCCTCATCCATTGTTTAAAATTGGAAATTATCAACGATTATGAAATTTGTTACAAGCCATCTGTACCATCCATACCCACAGTTTCATTTAAATTTAATCAACAAAAATTACATCATTTTTTTACTTAAACCCTTACCATAATGCACCATTTTGATTGACATTTTGATCCCAAAATGCTGTTATTCTACAACTAAACAAAATAGAAACTAACAACATTAACAAACATAACAGAAATCACAGTTAATTATTTCCCTCCATATCAATTACTCCCTCCTTAGAAAAGGGTCATTGTCCTAAAGGATCACATGTTGGAAATTGATGTTGTAGATCTTGCAGGTTCTCCCAAGTTAAGTCTTTAAGGAACATGTTGACCCATTTTACCAAAACATTTGTGACAACTTGGTTTCCCTTTTTCACAATTCACCTATCCATTACTCGAACAGATTCCTTGGTCATAGCTTTATCAGCGCCCACTAGTGGCAAATTGGCTTGACTTGGAGTCTTCCATACATGTTTCTTGAGTTGAGAAATATGAAGAGTAGGGTGAATTCGATGCCCCAATGACAACTTCAGTCAATAAGCCACCTTTCCCACCTTAGCTTTTATAAGATAGGGACCAAAGATTTTGGGAGAAAACTTTTGATTTAAGAGCCTCTTCATTGTATGTTGTCTATAAGGTTTCAACTTTAAATACACATAATCGCCAACTTAAAATTCTCTATCACTCCTCTTTCGATCAGCTATCTACTTCATTTTGTCTTGGGCTCTCTTTAAATAAAATTTATGTAGGTTACTTGTTGTCTCTCTCTATTAAAGGCTTCTATCCATTGTATCAATAGAAGATGATCTATCATGGTAAGGTAGATGATGAGGAAGCTTCTTGTCATACAACGCCTCATATGGAGTGGTATGAATGGTTCAATGGTAGGTAGTATTGTACTACCATTCAGCTAAGGGCAACCACAATAACCAATCACCAGGCCTTTCACCAACTATGCATTTGAGGTATCCTTGCAAACACCTATTAAGGACCTCTATCTGCCCATTAGTTTTAAGGTGATAGGTAAGGTTTATTAATAAAAACATTGTCCCTATTAGACACAATAGATTCAAGGGTGCCATGCAACTTATAGATTTGATTCAAGTATTATTGAGCTACTGTTAATGTGGTACAAAGGTGGGACAAAGCCATAAAATTGTAATACTTGGTCAATCGATCTACTATAGCCAATACGGTGTCCTTTCCCCTTAGATTTGGCAGACCCTTAATAAAATCCATACTGACCGCTGATCATGCTCTATTAGGGATAAGAAGAGGCTATAAGAGTCCAAGATGTGTGGAGTTGTCACTTTTGTGTTTTTAACAAATGACATATACAATTATACCAAAATGATCCTCAACTGCTCCCCTATGAAATTGTTGAAATAAGTCCCTCATGATACTACCATTATCTCCAACAACTACCTTCCCTTTTCTTTGAGTAACCTACAATTCCATAGTTAGGGGTGCAAATTGGGTTGTTGCTACCCTTCTAAACAGAGTTACTAAAGCTTGGAATCAGTCAACCACGAGTCCAACACTCTATTCCACATCTTAGATCGATGAGTGCTATCAATAAACTAAAGAAACTAACTCTCTTACACTTGTGGTTTTCTTGACAAAGCATCTATTACCACATTCTGAGTACCCTCCTATCGGTAACTACATAGTTAAAATCGTACCATCTTGGCCACCCATTTTTCTTCGTAGGGTGTGATAGCTTACTGGTCAGTAAAAAACCTCAAATTTTAGTGGTTAGTTCAAATGTGAAATCGCCTCCCAATTAGGTTAGAGTGCCACTTCTTGACTGCCAGCAACACAACTAGCATCTCATTGTCATAAATTAAGAGTGTTCAATGTTTAACTCTCAAGGCCTTACTGAAGAAAGAAATTGGTTTCCCATTTTACTGCAAAACTACTTCAATCCCTTCGTCAGAAGCATTAGTGTTTATGTAAAACTTTGATTGAAAATCAGGTAACGTAAGCACTGGTGCCTTACATATAGTCAGTTTGAGTTGTTGAAAGGCATCATTAACTGCATTGGACCATTCCCACATATCTTTATTTAGTAAATCAATCAAAGGTTTGGCTATAACACCATAATATTTGATGTACCTATTAAATTAACTAGATAATCTCGAGAATATACTTAGTTCCTTCATAAATGCTAGTATCGGCCTTCTAGCTTAGAAGCATCCATTGCCACTAATCCCCTTAAAATGATATGGCCCAAATATTCTATCTTATTGGTGCCAAAGCTGTATTTGCTAATCTTGTCATGTAGTTGATTCTCCCTTAACAAATGTAAAACTCTCTTAAGATGTATCATATGAGTAGACCAACCAATTGAATAAACTAAAATGTTATTAAAGAACACTAATACTGACTTCTTAAGGATTGGTTTGAACATAACATTCATCGAGGTTGAAAGCCGAAATAGGAATTTGTGAGGCCAAAAGGCATAATCGGGAATCCATAGTGGTCTTCATGTGTTCTAATAGCATTTTTATGGATGTCTTGCTCTCACATTCTAATTTGGTGATAACCAAAACGTTAATCTAGTTTGGAGAAGAAATGAACATGTCCAAATTAATTAAGCAGCTCCTCTATCACTAGAATTGAAAACTTGTCCTTGATAGTGATTTGGTTGAGCTGTCTATAATCCAAACAAAGTCTTACTCCCATCTTTCTTTTTAACCATGACAATGGGAGAAGTAAAGGAGCTATCACAATCCTTGATGATACTAGTTTGTAACGTCTCCTGAATCAATCATTCCCTTTCACTTTTCTAAACTGTAGGATAATCGTAGGGTATGAATTTCAACAACATATTTTCATCCTTAAAGGGAATCCGATGATCATGCAATCGAGGAGGAGGCAGTCCATTAGGAACCTAAACATCCTTATATTCTGCCACTAATTATTAGAGATCCAGAATAGGATCCTTGGTAATTATTATCAAGGATGCTTGATGGCAATAAGCTAACATCAAGGTGCAAGGACCATGCTCCAACATGGAAAGTACTTAGAGGACTAAGAGTCAGACATGAGTTGGTTGACACTAGGCATTATACCTTATAAGGTGCATGTTTGATCCTAATAGGAGAACCACAATATGAAGGAAGAAAAAATCAGATAATAATCTTAATGACAGTAACCAGTATGAAGGAAGCAAAATTCTTGACAATGGACCAATGATAATAACCATTGGATTCCCAGCACCAAATCACATCCTTTCAATGGTAGAATATTAAGTAATAAAATGATTCCTTTGTGCCTCCCAAGGAACTGCTCTACAATACCCTTATTGTAACACCCTTAACCTAACCCATTCGTTAGGTCCGAGTAATGAATGATACAAAGATCCAAATAAATTACCTATGTTTTGAATCCGCTTCTAGTTAAATTTTTAAATGCTTAAATTACATATCAAACTATAATAACAATAGTATAAAACAAATGATTGAGTATTACAACTTGGATTCCAACAATTATTTATAAAGGCTAAGTTAAACTCGAATACGAGTATAATCATTTAGAACCCCGAGGCGTGGCCTCTAAGGGTGCCCCTCTATATACATGAAACAACTAAGATGCCCATCTCTTGAGACTGACGGTATCTAGCTTGATGTCTTCACTAACTTTTTCAAGGTATCACCTACCCTGCATGGAAGTAGAAAACATTGTAAGTTCAAGAGAATTTAATAAGATCCTATACTTTGATTTTCATGGAAGATTTCTTAGAAATTAGAGACATAAAATCTTAAGCATGTATGAGAAACTCCCTGGTTGTCATTATTCTAGGCTTTCCTTGAACCTGTCATGGTATGCCTCACTTGGAAATTTCATGGACACCTTCACAGGTTTGGTAATTTTCTGGCATTTTAATCAAGATTTGGCTACAATTGTGAATCCCTTTCTTGGTTTTCCTTTTCCAACAAAGATCTACTTTTGACTTGACCTATGTATGGTTTCCCCTTTTTCTAGTTAAGGTTTCCTTCAATTGTCTTATTCTATGGGTTCAAAATGCTAATTGGTTGAATGAATTGGCACCCCCTCTTTCTTGGCGGACTTACACCCGTAATGAAACTCCTAGAGAGATTACCCTATTGGGCCTAACCTTTTAAATATTCTCCAGCTTATTTACTGCCCTTAATGAATAATTCTTGCCCAAGAATTTCTAGTGGTCTCCATCTTTGGTAGTCCCTCTTAGGTTTATTCTAACACCTCCCATTCATCGGATCGTTGACGAACTCATCACTCCTACCATTTAACTTAAATTCTGCCTTGTTAACTTACTTATTATACTCAATGTTTTATTATTAGTCACTGACCACTGGTAAATTAAAAATAATAGGTACCCCTTAGAATAGGGTACCCCTTCTATTCCTCTGCCTTGACAAAACCACACTCAAACTCAATTCCTCTTTTTAATTACCCGTATTCTAAGATATTTTTGCTAGCTATTCTCTTCATAATTTGGTAGAATTCTTACCTTCCTGATTACCAGTGTTTTTGAGAGGTACCACAATCACCCAACTGTTTTACTTTCCGCACGAGCCTTACAATTGTTTCTTTTTCTTTGCTTGTCAAGTGTCCTAGTTCCCCATCTTGATAGACTCTATCTATCACCATAGCCAAGCTATGGTCTTACACAATATACCCATATTTAACATCCTGGCAGACTTCACATGTTACCGTAGCTGATATATGGTCTTACACCTGTAATCCTCATGTTTAATGTCCCGACGAACTCTATTGGTTTTAATAGAAAAGATTTGGTATTACACTTATAATCCCTATGTTTAATGTCCTGACAGACTCCATTGGTTTTCATAGTAGAGCTATGGTCTTATACGTTAAACCTCTTTTGAGGTGTTGTCTCGAAGGACCTTGTTATAGTTGCAGTATCGTTGCATAGAGTCGATAAACCATCATCATGGTGTCGCTCTAGCGAGCTAGTTGATAACATTCCACGATGCCGCCTAGTCTCTCTTGAATCCCCATTTTAGTTCGCACATTCCTCCTTTTCACCCAATATTCATATTTTCAACTACCTAGTCATGGTGCTTCCCTTCGTACTCCGCATATGATATAGTTATACATTTCATGCATAACATGTTATAGCATCGGTACACCCTATGGCGTAACAAAAAAATTAAATCCGACGATCACATCCAAAGATTCATGTGCGAGGAACGAATCAGGGTGAGAAGGGTATGAACAATTACCTTTAATTAATTGGAAAACTGACAGTTATGAAATAGATTGCACAACTGTATGTCGATTCCAAGCCGCTACGAAAAGTTTCGACCTCTATGTAATCCACTCGGTGTGACAATGAACGACAAGAACTCTAAACTTTTTAGAGAGAATTTTTGCATTGATGACTGTCAGACCCTCTATACAATTTTGCTATAAAAACCTCAACACAATTTCGAGATCATAATTCCTTTTATTTAATATCATATATTAAAAACAAAATTATCCCTTTAAAGAAACATATGGAAAGTTATTAAAACATTATTTCCTTTCCAAAAGTATATTAATTTCCATGTTTTAATATTTGATTGAAATTATTATTATAATTATTTATTTTAATAATTTCGGTAAATTATATTCAGTTAATATTAAACTTTTATATGAAAAATTCATATATTAATATTAACTATGTTTTTTATATGTGTACAAAAAGTTTGTACACATTGTCGAAACCATTTTTTTTTAAAAAGTCCCGACTTTTATTTAAAAACCGAAAATGGAGTCGCCACCAATCTTTTTTATTTGGTGTGATTGGATCACCATAAAATATTTAAATTTATTTGAACAAACATTTTGGTCTTCGAAATCCAAAAAATAGGTTCAAGAGTCGGTTACGTGTGAGGAAGGATTATTACCCTCAAACACCCAAAATTGGTACCTAATCGATTATTTAATATCTTAATTGTTGAAAATTTGAAAACTCGAGCAAAATTTAAAATGCGATCCATAAAAACATGAACGAGATGTTTTAATGTCATTTAAAAATTAAGTTTTGTGGAGGATTCATTTATTTCGAATTAATCGAGAAAATATTGTCCAGTAAGTTAGAGCACAATATTTTCGAATCTTCGAAAACAAAAAAAAATTATCGATTTTAAATAGGATATTCATCTATTGAGGTTCAAGGAAAAATCATACCAAACACGTTAGGACACAATTTTTCGAGTTCCCTAAAATAACAGAACGTTGAGTATTTATCGACTTTAAATAGGATACTCAATTATTTAGGTTCAAAGAAAAATCATACCCAGTACGTTAAGGCATGATTTCTCGAATTCCCAAAAATAAAAGAACATTGCCTCGATTTTGAAATTACTTATGCATTTAAAGAGAAATTAAAATATCATGTAATTTATTTTATTGAAATATTTTTACAAAGTGTGAATGATTATGCACATATTTTAATTCAATAATGACAAAATAAAACATGCTTACACGAATTATATAGATAAATAAAATGCAAGTAAATGTAATTATAAACAAATACATAAAATAAAACACAATACGATTAATAAAAAAAGACAATTATAAATTAATGATGCAAGGATAATATACGAAACACAATCGTAAAAGATCAAACATAATTAAATTAAAAGAAAAATAAAAGCAAGTAATTAAATAAGGAGCAAAAGTATTAAATAAATAAATATACAATATGATAATGACATAATTTGCAATAAATACAAAAATATATAAAAACAATACAACAATTAAGTAAATAAAATAATAATAATAATAATAATAATAATAATAATAATAATAATAATAATAATAATAATAATAATATGTTAATCAATGGAAAATAATAACAAAAGTAAAAAAATAAATCGACAATCATGAAAAAAGAAAAGAAAAGAAAAGAAAACATAGCATGAAATAAAAATAAATGAGATAAATAAAATAAATGAAAAATAAAAAGAAAGGCATAAAACAAATAAATAAAAGGGTAAAGGATTAAAATTAAAAAAGTCAAAAGATAGAGCATAAATTATAAATATAAAAAAATAAAGACTGAAATAAATAAAAGTACTAAATTGAAAATATAAATAAATTATTAGTGTAAATTAAAAGAATAGAACACAAGGATTAAAACGAAATAACATAGGAGAAACGAAGGCTAAAAGGAGAAATTACCCAATAATTTGACACGTGTTGCCCCCAATAAGTATCAACAATCAAAGGATTTCAAATTTTTGAGATTTTATTTCTTTTTGCTCGTAAAAGAGAAGACCGATTACAAGGTTTTTTTCATGGCTTTAGAGCCAAAAATACATCATATTTTTTTTGTTTTGTTTTGCATTTGTCTTTTTGTTCTTGTTGTCTTTCTTCTCTGTTTCGTAGGCTTGGCGATGTCAGAGGCATCAAATCTGACATGAAACGTGTTGGCAGAGGCATGGGCAGAGGCGTGGTGGCTGACGTGGAAAGGTAGCAGTGGCTAGAGGTATTAGTAGATTAGGGTTTGCCTCCCTTAGTTTAGGTTTTGGGTCATTGGGTTCAATTTGGTATTGGGCTTGTGGGTTTGGGTTAGCAAATTGGTCTTGTAATTTTTGGGTTTTAGGTTTATTGGGTTTGAGTATTTTTTGTAAATGGAAATTGATAATAAAAGGGACTTTTATATTTTATTTGTTTTTTTGTTTTTGTTTTTTCTTGGGCTGGATAAAAGTTAGTGTTTACAGCTGCCCCTCTTTCCTCATTATCGTGCAACACGAATGAACCAAAGACTCCAAAGAAGACCAATTTTATCCGGTCCTGCCGAATCTTGACTTTTTCGGTGGTTCCCTTCTTCAAATAGTTCGCTCTTTCGCTTTATTGGCTACTCACTTCACTGTATCTGCTTCTTTACAATTTTAGGAAGATAGGATTTAATGTCGTGATTTCACCTTGCCCCAAGGCAACTTCAAAGAGATAAAATTTGTTACTGTAGCTTCACTTCATTCCACTGCAACTTTAAGGAGATTGAGATTCGCTATCGTAGTCTTTGATTCAATCTACTGACACTTTAGGGATATAGGATTTGATGTTGAAGCTTCACTCTATTCCACTGCAACTTCAAGGAGATTGAGATTCACTTCTGTGAGATGGTAGCTTCAATCTGCCCCTCTTGATATAGGTGTAAAAGATTAGATAGTGGCTTCAATCTTGCCCTCTTGATTAGGGGTAAAAGATTGGATGGTTGCTTTAATTTGTCCATCTTGATTAGGGGGTAAAAGATTGGATGGTGGTTTCAACTTGCCCCATGGTTGGGGTAAGAGATTGGATGATGTCTTCAATCTGCCCTATGATCGGGGTGAGAGATTGGATGACTTCAATTTACCCCATGGTCGGGTTAAGAGATTGGATGATGTCTTCAATCTACCCCATGATTGAGGTAAGAGATTGGATGATGTCTTCAATTTGCCTCATGATCAGGGTAAGAGATTAGATGGGTTCAATTTGCCCCATGGTCGGGGTAACAGATTGAATGACTTTAATTTGCCCCATGGTCGAGGTAAGAGATTGAATGATGTTTTCAATCTACCCCATGACCGAGGTAAGAGATTGAATGGTGTCTTCAATTTGCCCCATGGTTGGGTAAGAGATTGGATGATGTCTTCAATATGCCCCATGGTCGGGTAAGAGATTGAACGATGTCTTCAATCTGCCCCATGATCGGGGTAAGAGATTGGATGATGTCTTTAATCTGCACCATGATCGAGGTAAGAGATTAGATGGCTTCAATTTACCTCATGGTCGGGGTAAGAGATCGGATGTCTTTAATCTACACCATGATCGGGGTAAGAGATTGGATGGTAGCTTTGTTTTGCTCTACTTCAACTTTAGAGAGATAAAAACTTGCTATTGTTTTAATCCTCTTTACTGCAACTTCAGGAAGATAAGATTTGGTGTGGCTTCATCTTGCTCCACTACAACTTCAATGAGATAAAGATCTACCAATGTTAATTTTAATCCAATCCTTGCAACTTCAAGGATATAGAATTTTGTGCTTTAGCTTCATCTTGCTCCACTGTAACTTCAAAGAGATAAAGATTTGCTACTGTTTTAACTCGCTTCACTACAACTTTAGGAAGATAGGATTTGCTGCTGTATTGGTCTATCATGCCATTCTCTAAGGGAATAAGACCTGTAGAATATGATTTTTGGGCCTCTATTTAGGCCAAACAATTTAAATGCCATGATCAGAATGAATCAAAATACTTCTACTTGGATGGGTATGAATGATGAATGCAAAAATGTCATCTTTGAGAATGATTTCGTTTTTAGTCCTTAGGTCGACATTGTTCGTCATTCGTCTAAGTCCTATCACTGATGTGTTACCATGTTCTCCTTTCAGGTCTAGTGTTTTGACATGAAACCCAATGGGGTAGTCATAATCTGAACTACTTGCTTTGGTGAACCCTCCAACCTTCAGGTTTGGTTTTTCAAACTAGTGGTAATGTTTGAGATCCCTATACTATTTAGGAATTTTCAGAGCGATAGGTAGAAATCCCTTTGCTCCTTATATCGTCATTAGTCCACTAATCATTATTTCAATGGAAACAATGCTTTGAATTGGTTTATGAGAATGGATAAGATCAAAGTTATTTGAGACAAAGTTTGAATGAGAAATTGTCAAACATGGTTAAAAATGAAAAAAAATAATCAATGGCCAAAAATTGTAAAAATTGGTAAAAAATGGCGGATGTTGGTAAAAAATAGCAAACATTAATCAGGAGTTGTTAAACACCAAAAATGAAATTAGGTGCCCCAGATATCAAGTATGAGCTTCTCTGAGCAAACTTGATAAAGATCATTTTGAGCTCGATATGTGCCCATGAATCTTGGAGTACTTTTTCGATTCCCAGGATGTAAAGTTCCTCCACCTTGTTACTTTTGAAAGAGAAGACCATTTTTTTATCCAAATTTGAGCCGCCCTTTCGGGTTTTCAACTCAAATCTCCTTAGGTTTTGAGATGCCTTTTACGGGTTTCAATCTCGGCCTCTCTTTTTTCATTTTTTTTTCTTTTCTTTTCTCTTTTCTTTTTTTCGGGGTGAAATTCTTGCACTGAATCTGAGTTCGCATGGTTCGGGTAGATCTTTGCTATCGATCTTAGTTAAAGTCAGAGAATCTCCTTCGAAATTTTTTTTCTTTACCTCATAAGGTCATTCTTAATTTGATATCCATTTCCTTCAAAAATCCTTTTTGTACAAGGAAGATCTTTCAAAACCAGATCTCGATCATGGAGTTCTCAAGGACAGACCCTTTTTTTCATAAGCCCGCATCATTCACTCTAGGTACATTGTACCATAACTTTCATCCTCCTTTCCTCGATCAGTGTTTAACTAATCAAATCTGGATTGACTTTGTTCTGTTTTGTCCAAATTCGCTTCTATCGAAATTCGAATGGAAGAAACCTTGACTTCAAAAGTGTAACAGCCCGTTTTTCAGTGGCTTCAAAAACAGTAGTTTTGGGACCATAAACCCAACGAAAAAAAATTTATATTGAGTGATTAAATTAAATAAGTTAATATTAATTTTATATGAAATTTTGAATTGAAGAATTTTAATTATTGAATTAAAAGTTAGTATAAGCGATTTGGTTTAAAAGTTAAGTAGTTTTAGAAAACGAGGTATCGGGACCTCGTTTTTGAAATTAATAACCGTAAATATTTTTATTAAATATTTACAGAGTCTTATTATATGTGAATTGTAGTTTGGTTGGATAATTTTGATAATTAATTGCTTAATTAAGGAAAAATGAATAAATTGTAAAAGAGGTAATAGTTAATTGTTATAGATTAAAAATAGTAAAGGGGTCAAAATGGTAAGTAAACCATGGTAAAAAAGTCCAAGTGATGGTGGATATGATTGATTCCATAACTTTTGGGTTATTTATTCATTTAGTCTTAATTAGCTTAGGATTACATTGAAAACAAGTTTGTTTAATAGAAATTTAATATAATTGAAGAAAAAATTATGAAATTGGACCCACTTTAAATGGCCTAATGATAAAAATTATATGAAATTCTTTAGATTTTGATAAATTACAATTAAATCCTAATAAAATGAGGATTTACTAATTAGTTTAATTTAATATGATCGGGAATGGTGGTTTTGAGGCCACAACTTTGATGTGTAAGATCGTAAATATTATTGTATTAAAATTTGGTTATGAGATTTTACTGTTTAGATAGTTAATTAAGCAAAAAGGACTAAATTGTAAAAGCTATAAAATAAAGAAATCATTGATTAAATATGATAAATTGTAAAGGGATGGCCTAGAAAATCCCTTAAAGGATAATTATACCCTTAAGGGGTGTAGTGGACGGTTTTGGGCGCTTATTAAGCCAAATTGAAAGTGAAATTTAAAGGATAAAATTGTAATTCCTTTAAAAGGTTATATTAAATTAAGACAAAGATGAAATAAAATCTTCTTCTTCTTCCTTTCTTCATAACCGAACACTAGGAGGTTGAGAGAAAACATTTGGCCAACTTTGGCTTGGAGATTAGATCAAGATCGTGTCCCGATCGTAGAAAAAGGAAAATTACGGATTTGCCCTTGGAGTTCACTTTAACTGCAATTTAGTCTGGTAAGTTCATAATGTTAAATTATTATTAATAACTGCTTATAACTGCCTTTCTAATGATTGTTGAAAATGAGAAACGACGAATTGAAAACGTGAAAGATAGAAACGACAAGATGAAAATTTCCCGACCTTGTGCAAAAGATGGAAAATGATCTGATGGCTGAGATTTTGCATTTGTTGCAGATTCTCTACAGCATCGCGAGTCACCGTAAGGTGAATAGAATCCAAGAAAGGATTATAGGCCCTACGATGGCTGAGGTTTATGCTTGTTTGCATATTCTCGTCAACTTAGTGTGAGCAGCATCGTAGGGAACAAATAGACCGTATCGATGGCTAAGACTAGCATCGTATATTGGTAACAGGCATGACCTTTGGGTCAACAGGGAGTAAAATGAGCATCATGACCTTTGGGTTAACAGGGAGTAAGCATGACCTTTGGGTCAACAATGAGTAAATCGGATATCGATCACCGAAGTACAGTTTTGATTTGGCTTGACTTATTTAAGAATTTGTTAAACACATGTTATTCGGTAAATTGATAAACCTTGCGAACTTTTTAAGCTATGAAAGCTTACCAGTGAATTGTTGCTGTTTTGTAGATTCTATTTTGCTGCTTGAAAATCGAATCACCTCGGAGAAATCACACTTTCTCGGGAGCTCGTTCAGTAGTATTTACATTACTTGGTTATATGGCATGTACTAGGATTATGTTACCCTTGAAATACTTGAAATACTTGTCCAACAAGTATCGGTAGAAGTATCCAAAAATCATAAAAATGACCTTTTTACCCTTATTGAGTTATGATTATAATTAATTGATTGTTTATAACATGATATTAAAAGATGAACTATGATAAACGAATAGAAAGTCACCGGGACCCTAACCAACGACGGTTTTCGGATCTTGGGTGTTACAGATATGAAAAATAGATGTCATGATATGTGCTATGAATATTGATTCTTGATTAATTGAAATGTTGTGAATGAATATGTAAGATTAAATGGAGTTAGTATTCTGAGTTGCAAGTTTGTTATTAAATAAATTGTGATTTATTTGTAAGTAAAAAAAACTCGAAAAGTTTTGTGAACCCGTAAGACCTTAAACTAGTGACGATTACGGGTTTTGGGTGTTACGAAAAGGGTAAAACTGCCTTTGTTTTCAACTGCCTTTGTTTTTAAACAAATGAAAGAGATGTTGCCTCAATGTAGATCCTGATGTACGTTCAAATAAGCGTAGAAAGCAAATGCTGACTTCTCATGCCAAGCTTTTTTTGGTCTTTGCTATTTTCCAATCAATTCTTTGATGTTCTCCACTGCCATATTCATTTTTTTGGCAATGTAGTGTTGAGTTATGATACTTGATCTTGAATTGGCTACAAACTTCCGCTATCGTGCTGCTTTTTAAATTCAAGTTGTTGTCGGATATGATCCTTTCTGGTATTCCATATTAACATATAATCTCTTTTTCAAGAATTTGCTTAATCGTCAATTGGCATATGAAGCGGCTTCTACCCATTTGGTGAAGTAATGAATCAATGTCCATTGAAAGCTTTTGGCAAAATTTGCTCGATAATGTTCATGCCCCACATAGAAAGAGGCCATTACGTGAAGAGTTGAAGGAGATATATAGATTTTCAAGATGCCTTTTGCGGGTTTTTATCTTGACTTTTTTTTTCTTTTTTCTTTTTTGGGTTTCAAGATGTCCTTTGCAGGTGTTCATCTCGACCTCTTTTTCTTTTCATTTTTTGTTTGTCTATTTTTTTGTTTTTGTTTATTTTTTATTTTTTATACCCTTTGTGAGTTTTCACCTCGATTTTTTTCCTCCTCCTTTAATAGCACGTCAGGCCTCATTCTTTGAAATTTCTGTTGGACTGGATTGCGTTCTTCCTTTACGGGAGCTTGTGTGTTATGACATCAGTACCTAACTTGGCATGCTTTGATTGGACCATGCGAAGACCTTTCGAATTCTCGTAGCAGCTATATGAAATCTCTTCTTGTTTTTGCAGGGGTACATGTCTCACCTTTTTCTTTTTGTTTTTCCTAAACTCATAGTTTTTGCTAACTTTGTGGGGTGATATTTATTTCTTGTCTTGCTCGACCATCCATAGTAGATTGGGAGTCAAGTTACATTCTTGGTTATCTTCAAAATCTTGAGGTTTCTCTGGACACATATCTTACTCAAAAGGAGGCTCAGAATCGGCAACAGTGTCACTCATATCATTGATATCAAGGGACTCGTTATTGAGACAAGAGGAGATCCAAAGAATAAATTAAAAATGATTAATTTGTATGGTATGAGTATGACTGAAAAGAAATAAAATGTTTGCCAAAATGGGACAAATATGCATCGATTCATTGAAATAAAGGTAGTGGCCATGTGCCCTCTTCACAAAAAGATCCCTATTACTCTCAGGCTTAGAGCAATTGGTATGTTTTGAATAATACTTTGAAATAGTCCTAAAACTAAAAAGAGCTCCTCCACAGTCTAGTTGTTTAGAACACTTCTAAGGGTGTAAGGATGAATTAATGATAGGTTCCCCTCTCCATTTTTTTAAAACATTCCCACAGTCTTGATTGTCTTGCTTTCTCTCAATTTTAAGGTTGATGACTCTCTTTGACATATGTTGGATTTTTTTTGAAAATTAATGCATGAAGTGCAATGCAAATTAATAGTAAAATGCATGCAAAAAGGCGTGATTCTAGTTCAATTCTATTAGAATAACTTTACTAGAAAATAAATTTATTTACATAAGGCAGATACATATTTGGTCGTGCCTTAATGCTCAAAGCCTTAATCTTCCAAGCTAATTTTTTCTTCGATTTAATTCCGATTCCAAGCTCAAAATGTGGGTCTTGAATGACTAAGGTTTGCAAGTGGTTAGTCACTTCTCGTCTTCGGAACAAAGCTTCGTTTGTAACATAGTCCCTTTTTTGACCTGTCCGTGAAAGCGTTGAACTTATTTTTAATATTCACTATTTGTTTCTACAGTTTCTTCGAGAAGCTCAACTAGTAGTTCACAACTCCACAGTGAGACCTCAAGTTCTTCTTCCTTTTAACTCCTCATTCTTGGTCTGGCTTGCCTTTTAGCTCAATCACAAATTCGAGACCACATCCTCTATATGCATTGATACCATTGGGAAGATGACTGATCCATAAACACTTAAGGCGAATATGTTGACCTTTTCCTTGCTTTAGGGTGTACCAAAATTAAGTCTCATGAACTCTTTTAGGCGATGCACTTATTATCCCTTTTCCTTAATCCGAGTTATAACTTAATGCTCACTCCTCGGTTATGCTCATTAGCTTCTTTAAGAAAATTGAGATATTGACGGCTCTATAATAGGCTTTTTGACCTCAATCCTCGAGCAACGGGGCAACGTAATGTATTCTTCTATTAAGGATATTATATTTACTTTTAGAAAAGGGAAACAACTGTAGAAGGGATTCCAATACTACGTAAGGGTTTGGAAAAGATGCATACCTACCTCGACACCGAGTAATCTCACATTTCCCTTAGCTCTTGTAGATTATTCTGAGTTGCATTAACCCGAATGACATTCCATAACTCTGATACAAGCCCATTTGGTAGGCTGTGACCTTTTTCTGGTTGCCCTTTCTTTGACCATATGCACACAGCCACATTGTCTTCCACTTTATCAAAAAACCCGTTTTCCATGTTAAGTTCTCTATTTGGTAATCGAGTATGAATCAACACTTTTTCTTAGATGAAAATTCATTGCGAGAAGAAAAACACAGACAAAATAAAGTAAGTCGGTATAATCAACACAAGAATGAAATTGCAAATAAAAGTAAAGAACAAAGCATAAAACGTCTCTCTTTTACATTCGTTTAGGTAGCCACTAAAGGTTCGACATGGCTCTACTTAGAGTAGGCTCCTGGGGTCAATTACATGTAGTTTAAGTTCTAAAGTAAGGGTACCTGAATTGGTGGATTCCTCGATCCTCACCCATTATAGGCTCATACGAACGAGTTCAGTTTAGGGGATACATTTCCCATATGTTTGCGCGGAAGTGAAGACTTCACAAAAACATAGGTACGAATGTATTCCTGAAAGCGATCTATTATCTTGCACGGAGGTGAAGACCTCACGAACGAGTAGTTTCTCACTTCCACTTAAAAGGGTAAAGTAACCAATCATGCAATGCATAAAAAACCCTCACTTTTGGCCCAAAAATAAACCAATAGACAAATTAATTTAAATCAATCATGTGAACACAAAAATGCAAGAAAGAATTGCAAATTAAATTTAAACCAAATCCTCAATTTTCAACAAAAAGACCCAAAAAATAATCGACTCGCGGCTTGACTCTCTTATTTCTCCCTAGCGAAGTTGTCAAGCTGTCGAAACCATTTTTTTTAAAAAAAGTCTCGACTTTTATTTTAAAATCGAAAATGGAGTCACCACCAATATTTTTTATTTAGTGTGATTAGATCACCATAAAATATTTTAAATTTATTTAAACAAACATTTTGGTCTTTGAAATCCAGAAAATAGGTTTGAGAGTCGGTTACGTGTGAGGAAGGATTAACACCCTCACACGCCCAAAATTGGTACATAGTCTATTATTTAATGTCTTAATTGTTGAAAATTTGAAAACTCAAGTAAAATTTAAAATGCAATCCATAAATACATGAACGAGATGTTTTAATGTCATTTAAAATTTGAATTTTGTGGAGGAAACTCATTTATTTCGTATTAATCGAGAAAAATCGTGTCCAGTAAGTTAGGACACAATATTTTCAAATCTTCGAAAACAAAGAATATTTATCTATTTTAAATAGGATATTCAATTATTTAGGTTCAAGGAAAAATCATACACAATACATTAGGGCACAATTTCTCGAATTCCCTAAAATAACAGAACATTGAGTATTTATCAATTTTAAATAAGATACTCAATTATTTAGGTTCAAAGAAAAACCATACCCAAAACGGTATGGCACAATTTCTCGAATTTCCAAAAATAAAATAACATTGCCTTGATTTTGAAAATTACTTATGCATTTAAAGATAAATTAAAAATCATGTAATTTATTTTATTGAAATATTTTTACTAAGTGTGAATGATTCTGCACTGATTATGCACCTATTTTAATTGAACAATGACAAAATAAAAAATGCTTACACGAATTAAATAGATAAATAGAATGCAAGTAAATGTAATTAACAACAAATACATAAAATAAAACACAATATGATTAATAAAAAAAGACAATTATAAATTAATGATGCAAGGATAATATACGAAACACAATCATAAAAAATCAAACATAATTAAATTAAAATAAAATTAAAAGCAAGTACTTAAATAAGGAGCAAAATTATTAAATAAATAAATATACAATATGATAATGACACAATTTGCAATAAATACATGAATATGTAAAAACAATACAACAATTAAGTAAATAATAATAATAATAATAATAATAATAATAATAATAAGTTAATCAATGGAAAATAATATCAAAAGTAAAAAATAAATCGACAATCATAAAAAAATAAAATAAAACATAGCATGAAATAAAAATAAATGAGATAAATAAAATAAATGAAAAATAAAAAGAAAGATATAAAAAAAACAAATATAAGGGTAAAGGATTAAAATTAAAAAAGGTCAAAAGATATAGCATAAATTATAAATAGCATAAAACAAAGACTGAAATAAATAAAAGTACTAAATTGAAAATATAAATAAATTAACGGTGTAAATTAAAAAAACAGAACATAAGGATTAAATTGAAATAACATAAGAGAAACAAGGGTGATGTGTCGTCGAGAACACCAAATATAACCTATTCCAAAAATTAAAGTAAATAACAGTAAAAGAAAAGTAGGGTCTAATTCTTAGGGACTGGAGAGTCGTAAAAAATCTTGTCTATCGAGATCGTGGGCCAAATCGTGCCCAAGAAAAGCACCGCGATCTAAGGAAAAATAAAAGAAATAGAATTAAAGATAAAAGAAAATAGAATTAAAAGAAATAGAACATAGGGAATTCGAAGTAAAAATAAATAGCATAAAATAAACAAGTTGAAAGAAGAAGAGTTTTATCAGTATTCAAAGATCTAGCCTCCAGTTATCTTGATTCTTCCTTGGTTCAATCACAGAATTTGGAGGGTTCTTCTCGTGCCTGAATAAGCCAGTTATAGTGGAAGAGGACGCCTACGACCACCAGCTTCGGATATAGTTTTTAGAGGAACCTGACTCTAGTTAACCATCGCTCCAATGGGACTGTCTTTCACTAGATCACCTTTTCCCAACAACGAATGCCACGCCATTTTGTCTCTTTGGCTCGACAACCTCTGACGCAGTAAGTTAGCGAACTGACTGTGAAACTTTCTCAAAACACACAAAGTGGTCGGCTTTGCACAAGATGAAAAGATTGCTTTTGTAGGGATTTTGGATGGAAACGTTGATCCCGTATTACAAAGAATTGATGAATACTTGGGTTGAAAAGAATTAAGCGCGAATTCTAAGCCTTATGAACCTCGGAGGAATATTTGATAACCTTCTGCAAGAAGGGTTTTTAGTTACTCATGATTTTGGTGAAGAACACAAAATAAAAAGAATAGAATTTTTTATTGAACTAAGATTTTGGGAGATGGAGGATTTTTCAATGAATGGGGAATGAATAATTCAATCACTCTATCCCCTATTTATAGTACAAATAAAATCCTAGTTGAATCCAATCAAAATTCTAAAAAGATAATTAAACATTAATTCCCTAATTGGATCCAATTTAAACTCTAAAATAAATATAAAAAGATAAACATAAATTAAATACAAATAAATAATATCTTTAAATATTAAATCCTAATAAAAATATATTTTAAAATAAAATAAAATAAAACCAAGTCTTTTTGTCCTACAAACTCTCTCTTTTAGTATTCCATCTTCACACAACTTCTAATTCTCCTCCAAAACTATGCTTTTTATCTCCAATTTATCTTCTATCACCTCTTGAGTCCCTAAAAAATAAGAAGATAATAAATAGCTCAAATTAATAGGATCATACTCTTAATATATATATATTTAATACCCAAAAGTATGTCATATTTAAATGTTATCAAAGGTCTAAAAGGAGAAATTACCCAGCAATTCGACACGTGTCGTCCCAAATAAGGATCAATAGTCAAAGGATTTCAAATTTCTGAGATTTTATTTCTTTTTGCTCATAAAAGAGAAGATCGATTACAAAGTTTTTTTCATGGCTTTATAGCCGAAAATGCATCATGTTTTTTTTTTTGTTTTTTTGCAATTTCTTTTTGTTCTTGTTGTCTTTCTTTTTTGTTTCTTGCAGGCTCGCGGTGTCAAGACTTCAGATCTGACATGAAGCGTGTTGGCAGAGGCATGGGTAGAGGCTTGGTGGTTTGGAGGCATCAGTAGATTAGGGTTTGCCTCCCTTAGATTAGGTTTTACGTCATTGGGCTCAATTAGGTATTAGGCTTATGAGTTTGAGTTAGGAAATTAGTCTTATAATTTTTGAGTTTTAGGTTTATTGAGTTTGAGTAACTTTTTGTAAATGGACATTGATAATAAAAGAGACTTATATTTTTTTTGTTTTTTTGTTTTTGTTTTTCTCTTTTTTCTTGGGCCGAATAAAAATTGGTCTTTACACACATAATGTGTTTAATATTTAACTATCAAATTAAATTAATTCAATAATTAATTTAAATAATGTGACCTTGTAGGGTCTTGTAACGTTAGTAGTAATACTAGAACGATTCTAATATTAAAAATAATAAGTGACATCTAGCAATGCATCAATGCTACCTAAGTTACAAGAACTCATGATTCAACATAACCTCTCTGTGATTAACCCTTCATATATTAAATCCTTTTGTCCTTTATATCTAGAATGGACACAAGTCATGAAATAGTCACACTTGCTTAGTCCATCTAATGTTTCTTGATATCTTGAGTAGACTATGATAAACAAACAAGTATGATATCTCATATCAACTTATTCGAGCATGGCCATAAATTTCTAGTCTCACTCAATTAAGTGGCCTAAGATATTTCTCCCATTATGTAGGAGGGAAAAATTCTATACTACTCAACCATATCCCACTATATAGATTATTGTATATCCAACATCGGCCTTTATAGAAAAATCGGTTAAGATGGACGTTTGATTGTATCAAAGTATACAACTCATGATGTTGGGATAATGATGATCTCCAGTCTGAGGATCGTATACATAGTAATCACTATGAGTAATATTGTGACTATTACATAATAATCCAAGAAACATACTCATAGCGGGTCAGTCCAATATGTTGTTCTCTAACACACATACTCATGTATTGATTTGGCATCCTATGTCAATGACAACACTTTGTCAATAATAAATTACACGCTAGTCTTAATGCATTATAGTTGTCTAAGCCCACAATAATACTCAACTAAAGACCTTTTAAGAATAATCATATTATTGTCAAGACATTATTATAAAACAGTTTATTTATATACACATAAAATAAATGAAATAATAATGACAATGCCTTATATTAATAAACGAGGTAAAACAAGTATATTGTTACAATCATCTCATGATTGGTCTTTGGGCTACTCTAACATAACTATAACAGCCTGATTTTCAATGGTGTCGGAAACAATGATTTTGGGATCACAATTTCGATGAGTCAAGTTATAAATTAGTTATTCCTAATATTCATGATGCCATTAGCATCATATTAAAATTTGATGATGAAATTTTAGCATCTAGATAGTGAATTGAGCAGAAATGACTAAATCGTAAAAGGTACAAAAATAGAGTTGATAAGTTAGAAGGATCAAATGGACAAATTACCCTAAAGGATTTTAGTGAGTGCATTATCATGAGATATATTAGAAGTAAATATGATTAGTTAAAGCTAAACAAGTGATTAACTAAGCTAAATATGAAAGTCACTAAATTTTACAATTATGCCATTAAGTATATATATGAATTAAAATGAGGAAAAATTATAAATTCCTCTTTTCTTCATCATCTTCACGGCTTGGACAAGGACGAGGTAGGGTTTTTCATCCTAAACTTCAAGATTTGATTTGAGTAAGCATATTTTAATTGTTTTTAGTGATTTTTATGTTTTTGAGTCCGTATTAGCTTGATCTAGTTAATATAGGGACTAATTTGTGAATCTGTTAAATGTTACAAATCTTACCATTGTTGAATATTCTTATTCTTGAAAGCTTTGATGGATTTGAATGCTTGATGTTTGGGTTGAACCTTTTTGTAAGTGATTTTTGATGAAATTAGGGTTTAAGGACTAAAATATGAAAATAGTGAAAATACATGTATTGTTGTGAAAATAATTATGTGTAGGGGTTGGGTGAACACCCTAGAGTATTCGAATAAGACTGGTTTTGTAAGAGAAAGTTATTTTGCATGCTTTGTGTATAAGGACTAAATTGAATAAAAGTGAGTTGTTAGGGGTAATTTCATAATTTTACCAAAAATGATCAAATTGTGTTAAATGATTTGATTGTGTGATTTAATGTGAAAATATGAATGATTTGTGGATTTAGATTACGATCGTGCCACAGTTCGCGAAAAGGAGAAATTAACAAAATAGTCCTTGAAGCCTACCCATAACTGCAATTCAGTCCGGTAAGTTCGTAAAGTAAAATCATATTTTGATATTACTTGTACTTATTTTTTTCTTGTTACCAGAAAATGGAAGCATTTGGAAAGAAAGAGATCGACAAAAATAACCGACTTTAAGCATTTGAAATGAAACTGACACGATGGTTGGGGTATCGCATATGTTGCGAGTCCTCGACAGCTCGTGTGAGCAACATCGTGAGTTGGGAAAGAGATATGAATCCTAAAATGAATTACAGGCCCTACGATGGTTGGGACTTATGCATAAGTGCATACTCTCGACAGCTCATGTGAGTAGCATCGTTAGGAGACAATTATATAAATAGACACCGTACCGATGACTGGGGTACAACATATGTTGCGAGTCCTCGACAACTTGTGTGAGCAACATCTGGTACTGGTAACAGAAATGAAACAGATAGGGAAATTAAAATGCTAAGTATGGCTTGAGGAAGCAATGGTTTATCTTAGCTTGGTTGAGTTATAACTGTTTGATGCATACAATTGGTAGCTCTTTTAGAATCTTCGAACTTACTAAGCTATGAAGCTTACCAGTGATGTTATTGTTGTTTTGTAGATTATTTTGCTGCTTGAAGATCAGATCATCTCAAAGAAGATACACTATCGTAGAGCTCGTTTGGTAGATTTTCATCACTTGGTTATATGGCATGTACTAGGATGGTGTTATCTTTCGTATTACTTGTTTGAAACTGTTGGATTCCTTGTTGTGAATCTTAGTTAAATGTTGAATATAATTTTGTATGCCTGTCCAAGATGAAATATAGACTTAGGAAATGTGAAGTAATGACTTAGAAACTATAAGCAATGTGATGGTCTAATGTATTTTCTTGAAGTTATGAAATGATGAATGTTTGATTAACTTGAGTTTTGGCATGATTATTTGAATTCTGCATACTTTTTCGACAGAATCGATGCATGTATCAATAGAAGTATAGGGTAGGAGAGAGGTTGTTCACTGACTTGAGTTGTATCGGTAGTTGCATAACAAGTATCAGTAGTTCTGCTCATAGGAGTATTGGTAGTCTATGTACTTGTATTGGTAGAAGTTGTAAGGTAAGACATATTAGCTCTCTGTAGTTTTTAGTATCGATAGAAACATGACTTGTTTTAGTAGAAGCTTCACTTGTATTGGTAGAACTGTAATAGGTATTGGTAAAAGTCTGCACTGTTTTCTAAATTGTATACTGACTTGACAACCATCGATACTTTTCCAACAAGTACCAGTAGAAGTATTAAAAAATAGTGGAAATGACATTTTTGCCTCTTTTTGAGATGTGTTGATTATCAATTGATGAACTACGTTGTTCTTGATGCATTAATTTATTAAAATATGATTAAATGAAATAGTAAAATGAGTTAAACTGTGATAAAGGGTCGGAAAGACATTGAGTCCCTAACCGGTGACGATTTCGAATCTTGGGTGTTACAATAACAATTCAAATAGTATTACCATAATGACTATGACACACTATAATACATCCATACATGGTTATATCATAAAGAACATTCTTGCAAAATTTCATGAATTCTATGCATGTCATACTCATTTACTGAAATCATATACTATAATAGTTTTCATACAAATCTTAGTGTAGATGAAAACATAAATCACTCAAGCAACACACATCCATTAATCATCCAAGAATAAAGTACAGAAACTCACCTTAAATCCTTCATCCATGTCAGCTTAGCTTTTTCAATTGCCAGAGCCTCCATTGTCTTGGAAGCTAAGCACGACAACCATATATCGATTAAATCGAAGTCATTCAACCCTTCAACCTAAAATCCATTATACAAAAAATTATCAAGAATCCTTACTCTCACTCTTGTCTATTCTACGAGCATAGAAAGATAAGAAAACTTACTAGTTCCTCAAATTTTCTATTTCCAAACTTCAAATCTCACGACTACCGCTCCTTGCAGAGCTCTCACAGTTTTCCTCTTCTTCGAAACAACTGAAAAAAATATGCAGATGAGAAGAGTTTTGCAAACAAAAAATTGAGAATAATTTCTTTAATAGGAATATCCCTTCTCACCTAAATTTATAACTCCTATTACACAGCCTCCATAGCTTAATTAGCCATCCATCGCCAATCATTATGTCTACCACTATGGAATAACCGGTTTTATCTTAACCAAACCAGATTTGAAACTCAACTAATTGCCTAACAGTCACAAAATTTCTAAAATTCCCTAATATATCCCACCAACTTATGTTTTTATTCAATTGGTCCTTGTCTCTTCTTTAAATTCTGGCCTTTAATGAGAACTGGGTGTGACACTTAAGTAGAGATATTGCCGCCCATCAGCAATAGTGTAAGCTTGCAAAGTGGTCCATAAGCAAGCAAAGCTTCCTGACCAGCATAGCATACACAAAATTGTGAGCGCTACCAGAATAAACTAAGATGATAACCCAAGTTGTGCCGATTTTAGCTACAATCCTCATGGTGTTATGGCCCTATGACCCTTGGATTACATGTAAGGAGAGGATAAGGACTGTAGGAACCTCTCCTTCTTGCTCAGTGGTCTCCAAATGCTCTTGGCAATCTTGAAATTCTTCAAAATAAGGACTCCTTGCTTCACCTTCATCATCGAGTTAAGGATCCAACAAAAGCTTACACAATTAAGATTTCCTACACTTGTGACTAAGAGTATACTTGGTTGCACATCAAGAACATAGGCCCTTCTTTCTTCTGTCCTCTATATAAGTCTACGTTAGGGACCTTGTAGGGCCCTTTTGACCACTTATCTAGAGGGAACCCTACCAAAAACTAGAGTGTGACTTAGGGGAAGACTAGTCCTTGTGGTGGAAAATAGGGCTAGTAATCGAGGTTGTCCCCTTACTCCTACAAAAGAACTCTTCCTCTGGTTGTTCAATACAATTCCCCCAACTTGTCTAGCAATTAAAAACCTTAAACCAATGTTTTTGGCTTGGATAATTGTAAAAATTGTCCAATCTTTACCTTCAAGTTACTAGTAAAGATACTCAAAGCATATCTTTCAAGTAATTGTAGCTAGTTGAGTAAACTTGCTAAAGCATCATAATATTGGTCTACTAACCCCTATTATATAAGGGAGACAAGTTTTGCCATTGGATCAAGAAATAAGCTGGACCCAAATCGTTCCTTCAAGCTGCAAGCATAACTGTCCCATGAGAGAATATGAAATCCTTTTTTCTTCTAGGCATAAAAATGGTGCTAGTTCAAAGCCTTTCCCTTTAAGTGCAACATAATAATCCTTATTTTGGCACTATCAACCATGCCCTCCACCTTAAAATACTTCTCCAACTTCGACCACCAACCACTAAAGTTAGTGCCAATAAATCTCGAGCAATCTAGCTTATAGTTTAAGTTGTGCAATCGAGATAGGGTTCCCACATTCTTGAGCAATATAGGTGGAATGTTCAAAGCCTTTTTTAGGACAAATCTAGGTGGCGGGCCACCTAAAATGACTTTCCCTTTGTCTTGAGAAGAACTAAAGATACTAACAAAAGGTAGGTGACCCAGGTATTACTCAAACAAAGTATGCAACTTAGATTTTATTTTACCTTAAAAATCGTCTCTAAGGTCCTTTAGATGAGTATCAAATTTGGTGTCCCTCTGAAAAAGCTCCGTCTAGAGCTGAGCAACCTCCTATTGAAAATGACCCATCTCCTTCAACAACCAAGTTGTAACACCCTTTGTCGAGCATGGAGGATCGAATAGCTCTGGTACTTTTAGTACAAAAGAACTTAATAGAGAGAAATAACGAAAAGGATTAAGAAGAACGAAGGTATATATTGAGAATAGAGAAAAGAAATAGAAAATTTCTTCACTGAATAATAGCTTAATCGTTTCTCCCCTTGTCCCTTGCTTAAAATTGGAAACTATCAATGGTTATGGAATTGGTTACAAGTCATACCATTCATATGCACCGTTTCATTTAAACTTAATCAACATAAAAACACATCATTTTCACTTGACTTAAACCCTGACCACAACACACCGTTTTGACAAGACATTTTGATCTCAAAGAGCTGCATATCCTACAACTAAACAAAACAGAAACCAACAACATCAACGATAATTAATTATTTCCCTCTATATCAATTTAGTCGAAAAACAATTAAAATTATTTTCTATAAAATAAGAAATAATATTATAAGAATAAAAAACAAACAAACTCAAAATAAATTTTAAAAAATAAAAACATAGTGGAATTTAAAACTAAAGTTTCTTTTGAATTACAGTAAAGTCATGATGAGATGGAATATAAATATAATTAATACATTAAGGGTGCTATTTGGAAAACACTGATAAAATGATGGTGAGATTACTCTCACCACATTGCACCCAATTATATTACATGGGAGGGGAACACTGCAGTTGAGCAACGGTGGTGCTCATTTTACTTTTATGTCCCGACCTTTGAATTTGCTTGTTTCAATTAAGCCTGAATTTCGTCAATCCTTTTTGTGCATGAGTTCTTCCTCCCTTCTTTTTCAATATAAGCAAATGTTTTTATCTATTATTGGTATTATATAAATATATAATTTAGATTTTTAAAATAATTTAATAAATATATAAATTTTATTATTACAAAATTTAATAAATTATTGTACTTGAAATTAATTTTAAAAAAAATGGTGGGATCACAAATGATCCCGCTTAAAATTAAATCACAAAATTACTTTAAAAGTGGAAAAATCATCTCTATTTATAGTAGTACAAACACTTCACAATGTTGTATTTTTTAGATTTGGCATGGTGTTATTTCAACAATTATAATTGTGTTTGAATCCAAATACATATCTACTATTGATTTTAATCTCATCGCTATAGTATTCGATATTACTGTTAGTGTGGATGTATCTTGATTTGGTATGGGTATGTTAGGTGTTGTCGAGCATGGTATCATTTTGTTCTAGGTGAGTTTTGTCTAAACAGGGGTGAATTCAGGGGGCTGGCAGGGTTTCCGACCTCTCTAAAATGGAAAGTTTTTCATTTAGGTCCTTTAAGATTTTTAAAATTTTAAATTAATAAAGGTAAAATTGCATGTTGGCTCCCCTAAAAATGATAAAAATTTGATTTAATCCTTTAAAAATTATAAAGATATAAGCTATTAAATTGTAAAATTGAATTTTTATTATCGTAAAAAATTATAATATAATTTCGACCCTCCTACAAAAATTTTCTGACTTCGTCCTTGTCTCTAAAGATATCTTACCTATCCGTTTCTATAACAATATAGCATATGAAAATAAATTTTGGTGAGTATGTAGAAGAGGAATTGTTGGACGTTGTAGAGTCTTTCTTAAATTCTTTTAGCAAAATGTTCGCTGAGCCTCACCTAATACATACCTAAAAATATTGACCTTTCACTTGTAAGAGGTATACAACTTCTCTACTTTCATGATAACGGAGGAGTTGAAAAGGAAGATGAAAGAAGTTAAGTGTATTCAATATTCAACCTATGTGATAGTTTAATAATATTGGTAAGAAATAAGTTATTTAAAAGAAAAAGCAGAAGAGTTAAGAGGAGTAAGGAAGAAAGGTGTAAAAAGGGAATGACGTCCATGACAAAGAATCTCTTTGCTGAAGAGGAAATGGGGTCTGTCTGCAGGCTTCTACCTTTATAATATTTGATGTGGCTGTGCCATGATTTAGATAAATAATAATAAATTATGGTTTTCTTTCCTTCTTTAGTGGCGGCCTATGGTACCTCAGATTCATGTCTGAAAAGGATGATATATACAACATTAGTAATAGTTTTTAGGTTGAAGCATCCAGGGTCTATGGAATCCAATAAACTTGCACAACCCCACATTATTTAAATAATTTTATTATTTTATTCATCACCATTTTCCAGTTAACTATTGTAATGGGATTGTCACTCATCACTAAACCCTCAGGCCATGAGGTAATAATATGTTTACCAAAATTATACATAACGTGGATTAAGAATATAATTTTTCATGATCCGGATTATTTATTTAGGTTCGAAATTTAAGAAAGTTTGAATAAAAATATTAAGTCTCAAAAATAAGTTTGGATAAAAAAAATTAAGTCTGTTTAAAATATGGGTCGGGCTCGAATTTGAAAGTTCAAGGCCCGAGCTCAACCCGTTTTAAGTTTATAATACTTTATATTATGTTATTTTTATATATTATGCAATCTAGAACACATTAAAAAATACATATACTAAATATACAATACTACACTAATGTGAAGATTAAAATAATTTTAAAATAACTATATAAAAATTTTTAATAAATAAAAAATATATAAAATTATTAAATATTAAAATAAAATAAATATTTAAAAAAATTAAAATATAATATGGGTGAGCTTAAAATGAGTTTGGATTTGAGCAGATTTGAACAATATTTTAAGCTCAGATTTCGGACCAAACCAAACTTAAAAAAATATAAAATATGTTAATATTATACTTAGACCTGACTCGATCCAGACAATGTATACCTTTAAATAAAAATAGTAACACAAAGAAAAGAGATAGTGCTCATCGGATTTTGGATTACTCAAGCAAGTTTTTAGTATTCAAACTCTAATTATAGAGCTCAAGAATTTGATGTTCAATTAATTGTCATATTGAATCACGAGTAGAGTTATAAAATAATTAATATTAAATCAATTTTTAATTTTATCTCTAAACAACCCTTATTCACCATTTTAAATGATTTAAGGGCGAAATTAAAAAACTATTGAAGGGATCGAAATTAAATTGTATATTTTAACGATAGTAAAAATGTAATTTTACTATTTAATAGTTTATAATTATTAAAAGATTAAATCAAAATATTATAATTTTTGGATCAAAGTGTAATTTTACCATTAAAAATTTAAAAATTTAAGAAATTTAAATAAAAATTTTCCATTTTAGGGGGATCGAAACCCCTGCCATCTCTTTGAGTTCGCTAGTTAAAGCCATTCCAACGTATTTTTCTATTCACAATATTTGAGCCTGAGACTTTGCTTAAGTGGGCATCAAACTTCTTTTATTAAATTTATTGAAATTACATTTTAGAATAAATAAATACTCACTTGAGTGACATGTGAATTTAATAAAAAAATTTTAATGGTGTTTGTCGAAACTATCCTTTTTTGGAAAACAACGTGTCTCGAAAAAAATCATTTTTAAAATTGATAAATAATGGGAGTCGCTACCAATCCTTTATTCGGTGTGATTGGATCACCACAAAACGTTTTAAAAGCCGTTTTGAAAACATGTAGGTCTTCAAAATCCGAAAAAATAGGTTCGGGAGTCGGTTAGACATGAGGAAGGATTAGCACCCTCATGCGCCCAAATTGGTACCGTATTGATTATTTTTGGGTCTTAATTTGTGACATTTAAAAGTTCAAATAAAGCTTAAAATACGATCCTTGAATGCACGAGTTAAGTTTAAAAGAAATTGAGTTTGTTTGAAAATCCCGCTACTTCAGAGTGATCGAGGAAGAAAAGCTACGTCCAGTGAGTTAGGACACGACATTTCAAGATCCAGAAATAATGAACTTTCCTTTGTAAAACCTTTTGAAACTTTTGCGAGAAGGATATTTGATTATCTCGATTTGAAGAAAGGTTGCACCTAGTAAGTTAAGGCGCAATATTTCGGAATCGAAGATAAGAAAACATCGCCTCGATTAAGGGTATTCGATTGCTTCGATTTGAAGAAAAATTGCACCTAGTGAGTTAAGGCGCAAATTTTCGAAACCCAAAATAAAAGAATATTACCTCGATTTTAAAGTTTTTATGAAAAAAGACAATTTCGAAAGCAAGCATGCGAGTTTAACAAGAATAAGCAGTTAATGATGGATATTAAATAACGCGAAGCAAGGTAAATAAGAAGATAAGTTATTCACGAAAGAAATCAAGGATACAGAACACGAGTGCATAATAAAAGTGTAAATGTTGATGAGAAAGAAGAAAAGATGCAATCGGAGTTTGAAATGAGACCTTTTGGATGCTCGGGGGCAAAATAGTAGTTTTGAGAAAAAATCGAGATTTTGAAAAAAAGGGAATTTCAAACATTCGGGGGGTAAAAGGGTAATTTTGGTAGATTCAGGGTCAAAAATGAGATTTTTGGAAGTTCGGGGGTAAAATGGTAATTTTTGGAAGTTTCGGGGTCAAAAATGGAATTTTTGGAAGTTTGGGGGTAAAATGGTAATTTTTGGAAGGTTTCATAGTAAAAAATGGGATTTTTGGAAGTTCGGGGTTAAAATGGTATTTTTTGGAAGTTTCGGGGTCAAAAATGGGATTTTTGGAAGCTCGAGGGTAAAATTGTAATTTTTGAAAGTTTTAGGGTTAAAAATGGGATTTTTGGAAGTTCGAGGATAAAATGGTAATTTTTGGAAGTTTCGGGGTCAAAAATGGAATTTTGGAAGTTCGGGGATAAAATATTAATTTTTGGAAGGTTCGGGGTTAAAAATGGGATTTTTGGAAGTTTAGTGACCTCCGGGGTAATTTTGGAAGGTTCGGGGTTAAAAATGAGATTTTTGGAAGTTTGGGGGTAAAATGGTAATTTTGGAAGGTTCGAGGTTAAAAATGAGATTTTTGGAAGTTTGGGGGTAAAAAATGGGATTTTTGGAAGGTTCGGGGTTAAAAATGAGATTTTTGGAAGTTCGAGGGTAAAACGGTAATTTTTGGAAGGTTCGGGGTTAAAAATGGGATTTTTGGAAGTTTAGGGACCTCCGGGGTAATAAAACCAAAAAATAGGTGACACGTGGTAGCCCCTGAGGCGTCCGAAAGTCAGAGGACCCTTTTGAAAACCAGTGAAAATTTTCGGGGTAATTTTGTAATTAAAACGAACTCGATTTGAAGATTAAATTAAAACAAACTAAAAATAAAAGGGACCGTTTGTAGAAATAAACCTAAATAATGACACGTGGCAGCCTCTGGTGCTTTCAAAGGGTTGAAGGACTAAATTGAAAAACCATGAAAATCATTGGGCCAGTTTAAAAGTAATTAAAAGTACGAGAAGGACCTGATTGAAAATTTAGGAAAAAAGCGGAATGACTAAATGCATAAATATACGATTAATAAAAAACATGCAGATCCTGAGTCGGGTCGAATCGGATCCGGGTCGGTCATGGATGTTTTAGAGAAACTACGCCGTTTTTATGCCGAATACCCTCACTGAAACGGCAGCGTTTTGGTGAGGGTATTTAAGCCCTTGACCCTTTGAAATAAATAGCCTTTCTTTCATTTTCTTCAAATTTCAAAAAAAAAAACTGAAAACCCCCCCGTTTCCTCTCAAGTCCCCTCCGTGGCCGGCCATGCTCCGGCAGGTCAAGCTAGTCGGCGTCCGAAGCGCGTAGGCAGCACGCGCACCGCCGACCCCCCGCGCGTGGTCATCGCGCGTCACCGCCGGTGATCTTCCGGTGCATGCGCCGTCTTTCCACGCACCACGCACCTCCTTTGAAGGTAAACCGTCATTTTTCCTGCCTTTCCTTTTTACACCCTTTTAAAACGGAGATCGGGTTCAGATCTGGTGAGATCGAACCCCGATCTTTATTTTTAACAGTTTTTTTTTAGAAAACCCTTTTCTTTTCTTTTCTGTTACTGTTTTTATTATTAACCGCCTTGATTCTAACTTTGTTTTTTTTTTTTGCAGATCCAAGCGTGATGCGGTGTCGGCGCGATTCTAGGTTTCAGCGAAGGCTCCGTCGACGGCGACACGGATCAGGGAAGTACCCTCTGACCGTTCGAATGCCGTTTTTATTATTAATTATTATTTTTTTAAAAGATATTATTATTATTATTATTATTGTTTTTTTTTTTAAATTATTATTAATAAATATTTTGAAAAACTGCCCACTCGTCATTAATGCCATTATTATTCTTGTTATTAACCAATTATTATTAATGATCCTTAAGAAACGTTTTGAAAATAACGCAAATAAATAACAATGGGGTATTGAATGCATGCATCGAAACTGAATGTGATTTGAATAGTGGTAAATATTTATTTAGTATACCTGGATACTTTAATGCCTAACCGCTGTGAATCCGGTCTGCCTCTTGTTGCCTTCGAGATTATTAACTTGCTGTATTTTATTTTCGGATATCCCGAATCCAACCCCTATAACTAAGAATCAATTTGGCTTTTATAGCCTGCTTACAATAATTTCTTTTTGTCCTATGCAACTAAATATACAACTAATCTGCTTTTTCTTTCTTCAAAGGTTCGGCGATGGCGGTGGCAGTGGCGGTAGAAGCAGTCGGTGGCAGGGCAAGTTGGAACTGAAGAAGAAACTGCTTAGGCTGACGTGGCGCACTCTGAGTGGCTGGAGAAGAGGTGGCTGGTGCAAGTTGCCCAGCAGATTAGGAATAAGCTAAAGTTTGGGCCTATTTGGGCCATTTTAGTTTAAGTAAATTTTGGTTTGAAATTTGGGCCGTTTGGGTCTGTACTTTGCTTTGGATTATTTTAATTGGACTTTTCTAAATTTAATTTTATAATAAATTTAAATTTAAAATAAACTTAAATTTAAAATAAATTCAATTCCCAACGGGCCCAGACAATTGTGGGCTTCAATAGCTGCCCTTCTTTGCTTGTTGTTGTGTAACAAGAACGGAGCAAAGACTCAAAAGGATGCTCAATTTGTCTGGTCTTATCTCTTCGACGATCTTCCTTCAATTGGTCCACTTCCCGCTTTGTCTAATTGTTTGATTTTGCCACATCTACCTCTGCATCAGGACTCCATCTTGCCTGTAGTCTTTGAGTCCGGTTTTATTGATTTGGTCTTCTTCTCAGTATCTCATCAGGAAGATGACTACATCGTTTATTACAATTCACTTCTCTATACCTCATCAGGAATACGAGTTTGGTTCACTTCTCAGTATCTCATCAGGAAGCTAACCTTGTATTGTTTCGACCTGCTTTTCAGTATCTTCTTAGGAAGCTGGGGGTTCGAAGATTTTGTTTGCTTTGAGCGTGGGTTCGATTTGATCTTCTTCTCAATATCTCATTAGGAAGATGACCGCGTCGTTTGTTTTATCCGCTTCTCTGTATCTCATCAGGAAGACGAATTTGGTCTACTTCTCCGTATCTCATCAGGAAGCTAATTACTTCGACACGCTTCTCAGTATCTCATCAGGGAGCTGTGGTTCGAAGATTTGCTCATGTCGAGCATGGGTTTGGTTTGGTCTTCTTCTCAGTATCTCATCAGGAAGATGACTGCGTTGTTTGTTTCAATCTGCTTCTCTGTATCTCATCAGGAAGACGAATTTGGTCTACTTCTCCGTATCTCATCAGGAAGCTAATTACTTCGACACGCTTCTTAGTATCTCATCAGGGAGCTGTGGTTCGAATATTTGTTCATGTCGAGCATGGGTTTGGTTTGGTCTTCTTCTCAGTATCTCATCAACAAGATGACCGCGTTGGTCGTTTCAATCCACTTCTCTGTATCTCATCAGGAAGACGAATTTGGTCTACTTCTCCGTATCTCATCAGGAAGCTAATTACTTTGACACGCTTCTCAGTATCTCATCAGGGAGCTGTGGTTCGAAGATTTGCTCATGTCAAGCATGGGTTTGGTTTGGTCTTCTTCTCAGTATCTCATCAGGAAGATGATCGCGTTGTTCGTTTCAATCCGCTTCTCTGTATCTTATCAGGAAGACGAATTTGGTCTACTTCTCCGTAACTCATCAGGAAGCTAACTGTTTATTGCTCCGATCTGCTTCTCGGTGTGTCATCAGGAAGCTGGGATTCAAAGACTTGCTCACATCATGCACGGGCTTGGTTTGGTCTTCTTCTCAATATCTCATCAGGAAGCTGACCACGTTGTTTTGTGGGTATCGTAATTTGCCCTGTGATTGGGGTAAAGTTTTGGATTCCCGTATCTCCTCAACTTTTCCCTTGATGGTCTTAATGATTCATCTCATCATGTGGCGGGGATGTGACCTGGGAAATATGCTTCCATGGGCCTCTATGAGAATGTCATGATTTAGAATGAATTAAATGCCCCTAACGTGCATGAATGTGTATGATGAATGTCAGATTTGTTTATTATCAATCAGGTCAGCATGGTTTGTCGCCTGTCCCAAATTCTACTTTTGATGTGTTGCTCCGTCCTTTCTGGGTTGTTCCGGAAGTGCTTGTTTTCAAGCTTGCCTTCCAGTTGATGGTCTTGTTTCGGGCTTCTGGTAATTTTTGAAAACTCCAGAATAATGCTCGTAACTTTTGTATGATTTATTTGTTCATTACCCGTTATTTAGATGCAAAAATGCTTGGACAAAATTGCGTAAGAGACAAAGTCGTATTTCAAAAATTTAAAGGAGACGAAATTAAGAAAAAGAATCCAAGGAAACGATCATTAGTTTGAAAGTTACCGAGTATACAAAGAAGAATAATTGGTTGCCCCAGCTATCACAAAATGAGCTATTCTACGCTAACTTGTTTGAGAATCACTCCTAATTTCTGAGGTGTGCCTAGAAGATCTAGAGTGCTTTGTTGATATTTCAAGTTGTAACCTTCCTTTCTCTCGTTGACTCGTTCTTTGGTCTTGAGCCGCCCTTTGCGGGTTTTCAATTCGAAGTCCCCTTGGTTCCAGGACGCCCTTTGCGAGTTTTTCATCCTGGATTTTTTTTTAGACGCCTTTTGCGGGTTTTCACCTCAACTCCCATTTTGTTTTAGGCGAAATATTTTTTTACTGAGTCTGAATTGACGGGGTTGTACAGTTCCTTGCCATCCATCTCTGTTAAGATGAGAGCTCCTCCTGAGAAAGCCTTTTTTACCACATATGGCTCTTCCCAATTGGGCATCCATTTCCCACGGAAATCTTTGTGTATGGGATTCATCTTTTTCAAAACTAGATCTCCTTCATAGAATTCCCTAGGACGAACCTTTTTGTCGTAAGCTCGCATCATTCTTTTCTGGTACATCCAACCATGTCGAATGGCTTTTAATCTCTTTTCCTCGATTAAATTCAACTGGTCATATCGAGCTTGGACCCATTCAGCTTCGTCAAGTTGAAGCTCCGTTAAGACTCGAAGGGAAGGTATTTCAACCTCAATAGGCAAGACTGCTTCCATACCGTATGCCAACGTGAATGGTGTTGCCCCAGTAGAAGTTCTGACTGAAGTTCTGTAGGCAAAGAGGGCAAATGGTAGTTTTTCATGCCAGTCCTTGTAAGTCTCAGTCATTTTGGCCACAATCTTTTTTATATTCTTATTAGCTGCCTCCACAGCTCCATTCTTTTTTGGGCGATAGGGAGAAGAATTATGATGCTTAATTTGGAATTGTTCACAAACTTCTGCTATCGTGCTGTTGTTCAAATTGAGGGCATTGTCGGATATGATCCTTTCGGGCATCCCATATCGGCAAATGATTTCCTTTTTCAGGAACTTGCTAACCGCAGACTTGGTAACATTTGCATATGAGGATGCCTCTACCCATTTAGTGAAGTAGTCGATCACCACAAAGATGAATCCATGGCCATTGGAAGCTTTTGGGGAAATTGACCCGATGACGTCCATGCCCCACATAGAAAAAGGCCAGGGAGAGGTCATGACATGAAGATGTGATGGAGGTACATGGATATTGTCTCCATATATCTGGCATTTATGGCACTTCTTGGCATAATTGATGCAATCTCCCTCCATACTAGACCAGTAATACCCAAATCTCATTATTTGTCGGGCCATCGTGAAATCGTTGGCGTGTGTCCCACAAATGCCTTAGTGCACCTTTTCTAAATTTTTTTTTGCTTCGATTGCATCGACACACCTCAGCAACACTTGATCTTTTCTCCTTTTGTACAAGATTTCCCCGTCCACGACATATTCACTGGCTAGTCTTTGTAGTGTCCTTTTTTCATTTTCTGAGGCTTGCTCGGGATACTTTTGATCTCTCACAAACTGGAGAACATTCTAGTACCACGGGTGATAATCTTTTCCCTCTCCCTCCTCTGTCTCAATATCGCAACAATGAGCAGGAGCTTCATAGACACTCATCTGAATGGGCTTTACATTTTCCGTTCTACTCACCTTAATCATTGAGGCTAGAGTGGCAAGAGCATCTGCCATCTGATTCTCTTCCCGTGGGAGATAATGGAATGTGATGTCATCGAATTCAATGATCAACTCGAGGACCAATTTGCGATAATCCATTAACTTGGAATCCCTTGTTTCCCATTCTCCTTTTAGTTGATAAATTACCAGTGCCGAGTCTCCATAAATCTCCAAAACTTTGATTCCCTGTTCTATAGCCGCACAGATTCCCAATATACATGCTTCGTATTCAGCCATATTATTCGTACAATCAAAATTAAGCTTGCTGATGAAAGGGTAATGATCTCCCTCTAGTGATACCAAGACTGCTCCGACCCCATTGCCTGTGGCGTTTGACGCTCCATCGAAATTCATCCTCCAAGGTCATTCTTTCGTGTCTTCCTCTTCAGTAGTCGTAACATACATTAAATCCTCATTCGAGAAATCGAAGTCTATAGGCTCATAGTCTTCTAAAGCCCTACTTGCTAGGAAATCTACTATCGCACTTCCTTTTATTGCTTTCTGATTGACATAGACTATATCAAATTCAGAGAGCAAGATCTGCCATCGAGCTAACCTTCCATTTAATGCTGCTGATTCCATCAAATACTTTAGAGGATCCAATTTCGAAATCAACCAAGTGGTATGATATAGCACGTATTGTCTTAATCTGCATGTAGTCCAGACGAGTGCACAACATAATTTCTCAATAGGTGAATATCGCATCTCGCAATCAGTGAATTTCTTGCTGAGATAATATATTGCCCTTTCTTTCTTTCCGGATTCATCATGTTGGCCTAGTACACATCCCATGGAATTTTCAAAGACTGTTAAGTACATGATCAATGGCTTATTAGGAATCGGAGGTACCAAGATGGGAGCCCTGGATAAATAGTCTTTGACCTTATTCAAGGTTTCCTGACATTCATCATCCCATACACCCGGGTTGCGCTTTCTAAGCAAGCGAAAGATACGATCGCATTTCTCAATTAACTGCTAGATGAATCGAGCAATGTAGTTTAGTCTTCCTAAGAACCCTCAAACTTCTTTTTGAGTGTTGGGCGGTGGTAATTCCTGTATAGCTTTGACTTTATCCGGGTCAATTTCAACTCCTTTTTTGCTGACCACAAAACCTAACAATTTTCCTGATGTGGCCCCGAAAGTGCATTTGGCTGGATTCAACTTTAGTTGATATTTTCTTAGCCTTCCAAATAACTTTTGTATGATTCTTACATGTTCCTTCTCCGTTTAAGACTTCGTAATCATGTCATCGACGTAAACCTCAATCTCTTTGTGCATCATGTCATGGAACAGGGTCACCACAGCCCTCTGATAAGTTGCCCCTGCATTCTTGAGTCCGAAGGGCATCACTTTGTAACAAAATGTTCTCCATAGCGTGACAAAAGTGGTTTTGGTCATATCCTCAGGGTCCATCCTTATCTGGTTATACCCAGAAAAGCCATCCATGAAGGAAAACAAGGAATGTCCTGCCGTATTGTCGACTAGAGTGTCGATGTAGGGCAAAGGAAAATTATCCTTTGGGCTAGCTTTATTTAAATCTCGATAGTCCACACACATACGCACCTTTCCATCTTTTTTGGGAACGGGGACTATATTAGCTACCCATTCAGAGTATTTAACCACCTGGAGCAAACCGGCGTCAAATTGTTTCTTGACTTCTTCTTTTATTTTTAACAACACATCCGGTCTCATCCTTCGAAGTTTTTGCTGTATAGGTTTGTTTTCTTCCTTTATAGGGAGTTTATGCACCACAATGTCAGTACTTAAGCAGGGCATATCTTGGTAAGACCATGCAAAAATATCTTGGAACTCTTGAAGCAGCTCGATCAGATTCCTTCTAGTTTCTGCGAAGATACTTGTCCCAATTTTCACCTCTTTCTCTTCGTCTTTGTTCCCCAGATTGATAATTTCCAACAGGTCAGAATGAGGCAGGATCTGTTTTTCTTCCCGCTCCATTATTCTTAACAGATCCTAATGTAAATCACAATCTTGCTTATCTTCAATGTCCTGAAGTTCTTCCAAACACATATCTTGCTCGAAGTGGGGTTCCAAGTTAGCGTCAGGATTGCTCATATTATTGATATCCGAGGACCTGTCAAAGAATGAAAGGAAGGTCCAAAGAGCGAAATGAATTTGCGAAAGAATGACTATGTGGTATATGTATGTGTATGCATGTATTGAACCTTGTTTATTAGACATGTACGAACGGTTTATTAGGCTGAATTTGAGAAATGAAAGAGTAGTTATGGAAAGAGTATAAAATGGAAAAGTGCACTTCATTCAAAATAACTGAGCAATGACCATGGGCCCCTTTTACAAAAAGATCCATATTGCTTTCGAGCCTAAAGCAATAGGTGTTTTCGAGCATTACTCTGAGGAAATCTTAAAAATTATAGGGAGCTCCTCCACGGTCCAGTTATTCAAGGTGCTTCCTGGAGCACATGGGCCAATCCTTGACGGATCCCCTTCCTTTCCTTCATCGGATATAGCATTAACGCCTAGGTCTTTTACGATGACTTCCTTGGTTCCAATTGTCACTTGCTTCTTTTCCTGCTGGTTGATCACTTCCCCTAAGATGAAAGTCTCATAGATGTGCGGGAAAACCATGGATTCCCACGAGATATCCCTTCCAACTAGCCTGACCCTCCTTCTTTCTTGCCTATTCTCCAACTCTTTTCTCTTTTGTTTTGTGTCTGGCTTGTATCCCAGGCCATAACGATCTCGTTTTTCTATTAGCATCGGCACATCAACTCTTCCTTGGAGGTATTTTCCCAGTCCTTTCCCAAGTCTCGCTCCTTTTCCAACTGTCAATTTCAAAACCATCTTGGTGGTCGATGATATTGTAGGCACCGGTATTTTCCTCCCTTCCGAAATGAAGGTTGCATTGACAAACTCCAATGAGCGAAACGAGCATTCCATAGCCTCCTCGTCTATTCCCACGTAGGGTGAATCGCTTGTTATGGACGCGATTATTTCCTCCTCAGCATTAATCGTGATCAGCATCCCTTCATTTATCAGTTTCACTTTCTGGTGCAAAGAGGAAGGTACTGCCCTAGCTGAATGGATCCATGGTCTTCTTAGCAGACAGTTATAAGTGGGCCTAATATCCATTACTAGGAAATCTACTTCATACGTGTTTGACCCAATTTGAAGAGGTATTTCAATCCTCCCTATTACCTTCCTTTCTGTCCCATCAAATGCTCTTACTATGTTATTACACCCTTTCATGTGAGAGCTATCGATTGACAATCTTTGCAGTGTAGCTAGTGGTAGCACATTCAGGGCTGAACCGTTGTCTATGAGTACTCCTGGTAGTGTATACCCTTTACAGCGGGTAATGATGTGTAAAGCCTTGGTGGATCCTATTCCTCCCGTTGGTATTTCATCATCACTAAAAGAAATGAAGTTATCAGCACTCACATTATTGACCAATCGATCTAGTTTGCTGACGGAGATGTCATTTGCTACATAGGTTTCGTTTAGCACCTTCATTAGTGCGCTTCGATGAGCTTCTGAGCTTAAGAGCAATGACAAGATTGATATACGAGCAGGCTATTTGTGTAGTTGCTCTACCACACTATATTCACTATGTCTTAAGAAATTTAAAAACTCCTTTGCCTCATTCTCAGTCACAAGCTCGGTGATGGGTGCTTCCGGCTTGTTGGTCATTCCTTTCTCAGGCTCACACATTCTAGCTTTCTCTTTATTGACCTCTTTTTCTTCATTCTCAAAGTCATAATTCTTACCGCTTCGGCTAACAAGGTTAACGTCCTTCCTATGTTCCCCCTCCTTTGGCACGGTCACATTGCAATTGTAACTCCATGGGACACTCCTGCTATTTTTGTAAGGAAACGTTGCGGGCTTTTGTATAATAATGCGGGGGGTTGTTTGTTCTCTTGTCATGCCACGGATAATCACCTTGGGACGATTGCTTCCATAAGTCTTAGATGTCCCGTTTTCAGAGGCGCAAACATCACTAGCTTCCACTCCCTCTTCAAAGAATTCCAGCTCTCGGTTATCCATCATCCTTTGGACCACGGCTTTGAACTCGATGCAACTTTGAATTTTATGCCCTTTGACAGCGTGGAACTCGCAATGGTCATCATCCCCGATTATCACACTCTCTTTATCGCTCAAGATTATCCCTTCTTTAACCAACTCCTGCCATACCCACCGAAGTGGAGACTAAATTTCTTCAATATTTCTCTTAAATTTTCGGGCTCCTTCTTCTAGCAAGGCATTCACCCCTTGCTCTGGGTGATTAGGCATAGGATTTCCAGCTATATTGGGTTTTACCGGCTCTTCTAACTTCACGATCCCGTGCTCTATGAGTCATTCAACTCGTCTTTTAAAGGCGGGGCAATTTTCAATCGAATGCCCTTCTACCCCTAAATGGTATTCGCAGTGAGCTTTTGCATCATACCAAGACGGGAATAGGGGTTTGTACGGTCTTACATGTTGGGGAGCTACCTCATGCGCATCGTATAATATTTTGTAGAGTTCCCCATATGACATTGGAAGGGGCGTGTATTGAATTTTTTCCCTATTCATTCTAGTGCCTGTCTCCTGTCACGGGGCATTTTGATAATTGCCTATTGGAGTCTTTGGCTGACTTGTCACGAAGGGTCTGGTATAACCAGGTCTGTACATGCTTGCATTGTTGACCTCGTTATCTCTTTTTCTAGGGGTAGGCCTTTTAGGGCTTTCTCCAGTCTCAATCTTACCGGTTTTGATCATATTTTTAATCATTTCCCCTGACATAACCATATCGGAGAAACTCTTGGTAGCGTTTCCTAGCAGATGATTTAGGTAAGGAGCCTTGAGTGTATTGACAAACAACATTATTGTCTCTTTTTCTGTTAACGGTGGTTGTACTTGTGTTGCCACCTCACGCCACCTCTGCACATATGTTCTAAAGCTCTCATTTGACTTCTTTTCCATGTTCTGCAGTGTAAGCCGGTCAAGGGCTATTTCTATTACATGGCCGTATTATTTTAAGAAAGCTTGTGCCAAATCTTTCCACGAATGGATTTTTGATCGGCTCAGCTGATTGTACCATCTGATCGCTGACCCGGCCAGGCTGTCTTGAAAACAATGAATTAATAGTTGGTCATTGTGTACATGCCCTGCCATCTTCCTGCAGAACATGGTTAGGTGAGCTTCAGGGCAACTCGTCCCGCTATATTTTTCAAATTCCGGAGCTTTGAATTTGGGAGGGAGCACTAGTTCTGGAACCAAACTTAGTTCTTTGGCATCTATCCCATAGGCGATTTCAACCCCTTGCATTGCGTCAATTTTCTCTTCCAAACGCCTGTATCTTTCTTCTATTTGTTTGGGAAGATCTTCTCTTATCATTTCTTCAAAATCTGGAACACCCAAATTTGCGACATTATCCTCTAGATTTGTCCCTGATCCAGTTGGACAATTAGCCGATCGTGACGTGCCTGTGACTGGTTGCTGTGCCTCGTGCCGGCATTTCTTGCGACATTGGGTTATGGAGGGGAGCAAAGCCTGGGGGGACCATCGGGTCCTCTTCTTCCTCAATGGCTGGGCTCTTCCCTTTGTCAGCCATGCTTTGTTTTACTTGCGCTAGTTCGTTCATCAGACTCTTTTGTACTTCCATGAATTGATTCTTCATTTCTCTGCACATCATGCTCATTTGCTCTTGGATGCGTTCCTGCATCTGGTCTTGTAACTCCTTTTGAATTTGTTCAAGTCTTTGTTCCATGGCTTTAGTTTTCTTTCGAGTATTATAACGGTGTGAGTTTTCAATGATTACTGATGTAGCTGGATTGAACTTTAATGAGTTAGGATTGTTATGCAGAAGTATACAAAATTGTGATGTAAATATGATGCATGTATGCAAGAGAAAGGTATTGACTTATAATTCACTTTCCATTTAGAAAACTTCATTTGGATAACATGTTCCTTAACATAAAGTAAATTACATAAACGGTTTCGCCTTGATGGTCAGAGCTTTGACTTTCTTAAGGAGTTTTGACAGCTTCTGTCCTCGTTCAGTCTTCGTCTCGTACTATATGCTTAACTCTTCTGCTTCAACTGCCAAGGTCTGCACGTGGTCAGCTACTCCGTGGATTTGATTTAAAGCGTCACCCATGACATAATCCGTTTCTCTGACTTCCTTTTGAGTTTGCAGAAGATGCCAATCATTTGTATCCAACGTTCTTTCCAAAATCTCAATTCATATTTCACTATTCTGCAAAGAGGCCTCTAACTCTTCCACCCTCTCATTTAGTCTCTTAATCTCGGCTCGGTCTGCCTTTAACTCCATTACTGAATTCCGGCTACGATGCCTATACAAGGACTCCTCCAACTCTCCTACTCGAGCTTTTAATTTAGTTACTTCGGCTTGGCTTTCCAGAAGGCTGCCCTTCATAGCATTTTCCTGGACTTGTTTTTCCAGTGACTTGTTTTATTTTTCTCTTCGTGGATTTCCTGCTGCCATTGCTCTGATGTTTTACCCAAACCGGCGATTCTTATTGATAATCGAAGTTTTTTATAGTCCTTCTTTAGGCTGCTCAGATCTTCTTCAGCCTTATTCTTCCCTTTCCTTAATTTTTCCGGCTCCAGCTTCTGAACATTAACGTCTAGTCCTAAGATCACTTTCTCTTCTTCCAGTTTTTCTATCACTTTCTCCATCTCAGCATTTTTCTTTTCAAAATCCTATTTGATTATCTCTAATTCAGTCGGAACTACCTGCAAGTGTTCTTCAATTGGGCGGACAATCTCCGGGTTTGACATGGGAATGTTATCATTGATCCTTCTGTTTCTCCACCCATCATATTCTGCAGTCATCATGGGATCAGTGCCGAATGCTTTCATTTTTCGAACCTGGTTCCATGCATTCGAGATTTCTCGAATCCTTTTCTTATTGTTTTCTCCCCAGTACATGAATTCACATTGAGCTATTCTCTGCGTCGCAGGTATGAACTGTCTTGATCTGTATTGTCTTGAAACTAGCAAAGGTGCATATCCAGTTGCTCCCCATATCCCAGCCAATGGGACCCAGTTGAGATCTCTGCATCGATACAATATTTCATCAGGAATAAGCCATGGTGCTCGCCACTCTATGTCTTCGTCTTTGAGGCTTTGAAGTATGGCCATCCATTTTTCTTTTGAGAAGCTTTCTTGTCTCTGTGTGGCCACGAACTCTTTCAAAGGGGAGTAATCTTTAGACAAGTACTGATAGGAGACTTTTTCTGTTTTCCAAAAGTGACTATGAAACCATACAATCAGTAGAGGTGCGCAGGCGATAAATCGACCCTCGCCCTCTTTTCTACATGCATTTAAGGATCTGAAAGTTTCAGCTAGAATAGCCGGGGCAGGTGTCACTCTTTTACTTAATCTATCAAACAAATCTATCACCGTGTCTTCTATATGCCCCAAGGCCTTTGGAAAAATGACTAACCCGTAGAAACTTAGGGCTAAAATATCGATCTTTTTCTTCGCATCTGGATGAGTTAATATCAAATCCCGCAGGCTTTTCCACGTGATGCATTTGTTATCACCTTTGACCTTAACTCGAGCTGCAACCCACTGTTCGCTCATGCCTGTGATGTTTATTAATCTTTTAACCATGGTTGGAAGATTCGAAGCTCTAGAGTAGGCCTTATCTACTGACATCTTCGGACAACGGAGCAGAGTGGTGTATTCTTCTATCGTCGGTGTCATGTCTATATTCCCAAAGGTGAAGCAATTGTAGGTCGAATTCCAATACTGTGTTAAGGCTCTAAAGAGGGATTTGTCCACCTTAACTTCGCACAAGTACGGTAAATCTCCGTATTCTTGGTAAAAGGTTTGCTTCATGTTATTGTCCCAACTGTCCCAAATCTCCTTCAATTCGAGCATATTGTTTTGAGCCGTGCTGATCCTGGTGTAATCCCAAAGCTCGGACTCATATCCTTCCACTAAGCTATCTCCTTTTTGGCGTTGAGTCTCCTCCGACCACATGCGCACGACTATATTTTTCTCTACTTTATCAAAGTACTTGTTTTCCATGATTAATTCTCTTATCGATAACTGAACTTTTGAGTCTGTACCTTCTCTATGTATGATGATGAAATGCGATGCAGAAAGAGACAAAAATAACTCAGTTAGCGAAACGTAACAATATCAAAATACAAATGAAGCATAGAACCTAATAGTCTAATTTGGAAGGTTGCTAAATGGTTTAACACAACTCCTTTTAAAGCAAGTTTCTATGTGTTACTACATGTGGTTTTAGGCTCTAAAGTAGAGGTACCCATACCAGCAGATTCCTCAATCCTCACCCATTACAGGATCATACGGATGAGTTCGGTTTAAGGGGACGCATTTTCCACATGTTTGCACGAAAGTGAAAACTTCACGAAAATAAGGGTACTTTGTAATCCCGAAAGCAATCCACTATTTTGCACGGAGGTGAAGACCTCACGAAGGAGTAGTTTCAGGCTTCCACTTATTAGGGTAATATCAATATGCAGATGTATGCAAATATACACTAGCAATATCACATAATATAGTGTCACAAAAAGGTGTCGAGAATCGTATATCAAACAAAACTGAAGCTTTTAAAAGTTTCTAAAGAATACCCAAAAATAATCAATTTTGGCGTGACTCTCGTTTATTTTAAAGTCCCTAGTGGAGTCGCCATCTGTGGAAACCATCCTTTTTTGAAAAACGATGTGTCTCGAAAAAAATCATTTTTAAAATTGATAAATAATGGGCGTCGCCACCAATCCTTTATTCGGTGTGATTGGATCACCACAAAATGTTTTAAAAGCCGTTTTGAAAACATGTAGGTCTTCGAAATCAAAAAAAATAGGTTCGGGAGTCGGTTACGCATGAGGAAGGATTAGCACCCTCATGCGCCCAAATTGGTACCGTATTGATTATTTTTGGGTCTTAATTTGTGACATTTAAAAGTTCAAATAAAGCTTAAAATACGATCCTTGAATGCACGAGTTAAGTTTAAAAGAAATTAAGTTTGTTTGAAAATCCCGCTACTTCAGAGTGATCGAGGAAGAAAAGCTACGTCCAGTGAGTTAGGACACGACATTTCAAGATCCAGAAATAATGAGCTTTCCTTTGTAAAACCTTTTGAAACTTTTGCGAGAAGGATATTTGATTATCTCGATTTGAAGAAAGGTTGCACCTAGTAAGTTCAGGCGCAATATTTCAGAATCAAAGATAAGAAAACATTGCCTCGATTAAGGGTATTCGATTACTTCGATTTGAAGAAAAATTGCACCTAGTGAGTTAAGGTGTAAATTTTTGAAACCCGAAATAAAAGAATATTGCCTCGATTTTAAAGTTTTTATGAAAAAAGACAATTTCGAAAGCAAGCATGGGAGTTTAACAAGAATAAGCAGTTAATGATGGATATTAAATAACACGAAGCAAGGTAAATAAGAAGATAAGTTATTCACGAAAGAAATCAAGGATACAAAACAAGAGTGCATAATAAAAGTGGAAATGTTGATGAGAAAGAAGAAAAGGTGCAATCGGAGTTTGAAATGAGACCTTTCGGATGCCCGGGGGCAAAATAGTAGTTTCGAGAAAAAATTGAGATTTTGAAAAAAAGGGAATTTCAAACATTCGGGGGTAAAAGGGTAATTTTGGTAGATTCAGGGTCATAAATGGGATTTTTGGAATATTGGGGGTAAAATGGTAATTTTTGGAAGTTTCGGGGTCAAAAATAGAATTTTTGGAAGTTCGAGGGTAAAATGGTAATTTTTGGAAGGTTTTGTAGTTAAAAATGGGATTTTTGGAAGTTCAGGGGTAAAATGGTAATTTGTGGAAGTTTCGGGGGCAAAAATGAGATTTTTGGAAGCTCGAGGGTAAAATTGTAATTTTTGGAAGTTTTGGGGTAAAAAATGGGATTTTTGGAAGTTCGAGGGTAAAATGGTATTTTTTGGAAGTTTTGGGGTCAAAAATGGATTTTTGGATGTTTAGGGGAAAAATGGTAATTTTTGGAAGGTTTGGGGTTATAAATGGGATTTTTGGAAGTTTAGGGACCTTTAGGGTAATTTTTGGAAGGTTTGGGGTTAAAAATGGGATTTTTGGAAGTTTGGGGGTAAAATGGTAATTTTTGGAAGGTTCGAGGTTAAAAATGGGATTTTTGGAAGTTCGGGGGTAAAAAATGGGATTTTGGAAGGTTCGGGGTTAAAAAAGAGATTTTTGAAAGTTTGGGGGTAAAATGGTAATTTTTGGAAGGTTCGGGGTTAAAAATGGTATTTTTGGAAGTTTAGGGACCTCCGAGGTAATAAAACCAAAAAACAGGTGACACGTGGCAGCCCCTGAGGCGTCCGAAAGTCATAGGACCCTTTTGAAAACCAGTGAAAATTTTCGGGGCAATTTTGTAATTTAAACGAACTCGATTTGAAGATTAAATTAAAACAAACTAAAAATAAAAGGGACCGTTTGTAGAAATAAACCTAAATAATGACACGTGGAAGCCTTTGGTGCTTTCAAAGGGTTGAAGGACTAAATTGAAAAACCATGGAAATCATTGGGCCAGTTTAAAAGTAATTAAAAGTATGAGAAAGACCTGATTGAAAATTTGGGAAAAAAGCAGAATGACTAAATGCATAAATATACCATTAATAAAAAAGACGCGGATCCTGAGTCTGGTCGAATCGGATCCGGGTCGGTCATGGATGTTTTAGAGAAACTATGCCGTTTTAATGCCGAATACCTTCACCAAAATGCTGCCGTTTCGGTGAGGGTATTTAAGGCCTTAACCCTTTGAAAAAAATAGCCTTTCTTTCATTTTCTTCAAATTTCAGAAAAAAAAACTAAAAACCCCCCCGTTTCCTCTCAAGTCCCCTCCGTGGCCGGCCATGCTCTGGCAGGTCTAGCTGGTCGGCGTCCGACGCACGTAGGCCGCATGCGCACCGCTGACCCCCCGCGCGTGGTCATCGCGCGTCACCGCCGGGGATCTTCCGGGTGCACGCGCCGTCTTTCCACGCGCCACGCGCCTCCTTTGAAGGTAAACCGTCATTTTTCCTGCCTTTCCTTTTTACACCCTTTTAAAACGGAGATCGGGTTCAGATCTGGTGAGATCGAACCCCGATCTTTATTTTTAACAGTTTTTTTTTAGAAAACCCTTTTCTTTTCTTTTTTGTTACTGTTTTTATTATTAACCGCCTTGATTCTAACTTTGTTTTTTTTTTTGCAGATCCAAGCGTGATGCGGTGTCGGCACGATTCTAGGTTTCAACGGAGGCTTCGTCGACGGCGACCCGGATCAAGGAAGTACCCTCTGACCGTTCGAATGCCTTTTTTATTATTAATTATTATTATTTTTAAAAGATATTATTATTATTATTATTGTTTTTAAAAAAAAATTATTATTAATAAATATTTTTAAAAATTGCCCACTCGTCATTAATGTCATTATTATTCTTGTTATTAACCAATTATTATTAATGATCCTTAAGAAACGTTTTGAAAATAACACAAATAAATAACAATTGGGTATTGAATGTATGCATCGAAACTGAATGTGATTTGAATAGTGGTAAATATTTATTGAGTATACCTGGATACTTTAATGCCTAACCGCTGTGAATCCGGTCTGCCTCTTGTTGCCTTTGAGATTATTAACTTGCTGTATTTTATTTTCGGATATCCCGAATCCAACCCCTATAACTAAGAATCAATTTGGCTTTTATAGCTTGCTTACAATAATTTATTTTTGTCCTATGCAACTAAATATACATTTAATCTGCTTTTTCTTTCTTCAAAGGTTCGACGGTGGCAGTGGCGGTAGAAGCAGTCGGTGGCAGGGCAAGTTGGAACTGAAGAAGAAACTGCTTAGGCTGACGTGGCGCACTCTGAGTGGCTGGAGAAGAGGTGTTTGGTGCAAGTTGCCTAGCAGATTAGGAATAGGCTAAAGTTTGGGCCTATTTGAGCCATTTTAGTTGAAGTAAATTTTGGTCCGGAATTTGGGCCATTTGTAATTGGGCCGTTTGGGTCTGTACTTTGCTTTGGACTATTTTAATTAGACTTTTCTAAATTTAATTTTATAATAAATTTAAATTTTAATAAACTTAAATTTTAAATAAACTTAAATTTAAAATAAATTCAATTCCCAACGAGCCCAGACAAATGTGGGCTTCAACAGTGTTAATAATTATATTTGTAATTTTAAATCCAAAAAATATAAGAAATAAAAGTGAAAAACTAAATTAAATATTATTTGGTAAAATGAATTTACATGATTAGTCTGAAGAGAATTAATTTTAATGCTACAAGCTGAAAATTTAAGTTGTGAATTTTTAGTGTTGAAATTATTAAATGCTTAATTTTAAATTTCAAAATTATTTGGTCTCTCTACTCAAAAGGAAGTGTTTAAATTATAAATATATTGATTCACAATAGTAAATGAATGAAAACATAATTTTATCTTCATGTTCATATTATTCCAAATAAAATCAAATTCTTTATGGCTCCATCACCTTCGACGTTGAAAAAACAAATTTTTAGAACTCCAAAGCTGAAGATAACATACAATAAAATATGAAAAATTAACAACTAGCCTATCTAACATTTGATCAAAGAATGGAAGTGAGAAGTGATCTGTTTTTGTGGCTGCATTTAAAAGATGGTAATCCATACACACTCGCCAATTTGTAGCAATGGGAGTAGGGATTAACTCATTTTTATCATTACTTACCACTATGATGCCACTGTTCTTAGGCACACATTAGACTAGACTCACCAATGTGCTGTCCAAAATAGGATAGATGATGCCTACGTTCAACCACTTAATAATCTCCTTCTTCACTACTTCCTTCATTTTTTCATTCAGTCTTCGTTGTTGCTCAATGGACTGTTTCCATTCATCTTCTAGCCTAATTTTGTGCATGCAGAAAGAGGGACTAATGCCTCTGATGTCCGCTATGCTCCAAGCAATGACTCTTTTGTTGCTTCAGTAATCCGATTAATTTGTCTTATTGGCATGCGTCGAGACTTACGCTGATAATTACAGACAATGTTTCATTGTCACGTAGGAAAACATACTTCAGGTGCGTTGGCAATGGCTTTAACTCCAAAGTCGGAGCTTCTTTAACTGATGGTTTAAACACAGGGATTGTCCGGTTAGTCAAATCCAAAGATTCCAATTGCGAGCCATGTTTCAGCTCACAGATGTTAGCTTCAGCTTTGTGGTCACATTCAGGTGGGATATAGTCTTCAAATATCACCACATATTCTACTGGCACTAATGAGCTTCGTTCATTGAACTCTTCTGTAATTAACTCGTCCAAAATATCAATATGGTGACATTGCTCCTTACTACGTGATGGAGATGCCTCAAACACACTAAAGGTTACATACTCGTCATTATGATGCATGATCAGCTCGCCTTTGAAGACATCTATAAGTGTGCATCCCGTTGCTAGAAATGGGCGTCCCAAAATAAAGGGTACCTCCTTATCAGCTTCACAATCAAGTATGATAAAGTCAGTTGGGAACACAAATTTATCAACACAGACAAGAACATCTTTAATCTGTCCTTCAGGTTGTGCCAAAGATCTGTCTGCAAGTTGTAATATCACTGCAGTGGGCTTTAAATGACCAATCCCTAGTTTCTTGAAAGTTGACAATGACATCAGATTAATGCTAGCTCCTAAGTCACAAAGAGTTTTACCTAAGTAATGTTTTCTAATAGAACATGAAATTGTGAAACTACCAAGATCTTTCATCTTTGATGGTAATTTATTTGTCAGCACAGCGCTGCACCCTTTTGTGAGCATAATTGTCTTAATATTGGAAAGCTTTTTCTTCTTTGACAATAGCTCCTTCATGAATTTCCCATAGTCGGGGATTTGCACAAGAGCATTAACTAGAGGTATATTAATATCTAATTGTTTCAAGGTAGATACAAACTGTTTATAATCTTTGTCATGCTCTTTCTCCTTAAATCGTTGGAAATGACAAAGGTATGTTGATAGTGGGTTGTTTCGTTGTAACCGGTTGCATCGACATGGGAAAATACGTTGATAACTTTTTAGGGTGAATGGTAGGCATCGGTATGACTACTGGTGGTTCATCATCATGTATTTCTGTCGTTTCTTCTTTAGATGCAACTTCTCCTTCTTGCTTTGGTTCCTTTGCGTCGACAAGTGCCTAGTTAGATCTGCTACTGTTGTTGGTAGTTTGCTTTCCACTCCACAACGTAATATCCTTACAATGCTCTTTACTTTTCTGATTTGGATTTTCAGTATCACTTGGTAAAGCACCTGGTTGTCTTGTGCTCATATCAAAAGTCAGTTGTCCTAATTGTGCTTTCAACACTTGGATGGAAGAAGAATTTCCTTGTACAATTGCTTCTATTCTCGTAATATGCTCTCGCATCAATGCTCCAAGAGTAGCCAATGGATCTACTCTTGGTTGAGAATATTTTTGTTACTGTTGTTGATGCTATCCTTGCATATTTGACATCACATTCTATTGTGGCTGCATCTGGTTATATGATTGCATCTGATTTTGTGATTGCAACTGGTCAGCTTGTGCATTCAATTGCGGTTGTGATTATAATTCTACTACTGTTGATTGTAACTCCCTTGTCTAAAATTTCCTTGATTTAAGGAATTTCCATATCTATATGTGGATGTGTTTGGCTCCCCCAAGGTTGTTGAGCTTTACTTGAACTGTTGTATGAGTTATCATAGGAATTTCCACGAATGTTATTAACATAGAATGCATTTTTAGCATGTTGTGGATAATCCTCATACCTGTGGTTGTCACCGCATATTTCACCGAAAAATGTCATGACATCCATTTGTTAGGCTACTTGAATAAGGGCAACATCACTTGTTCCCTTCATGTTTTTGATCATGTTTGCCAATGAGGATACCTGTGCACTCAAAGTTGATATAACATCTAATTCTATAGCACCAGGATTTGTTTTTACCTGAGCAGCACGAGAAATTGGGTATTGATAGTCATTTTGTGCAATCCTTTCTAATATTTGCACGGCTTAAATGTAGGTGCAATCCAACAATAGACCATTGGCAGATGCATCGACAAGATTTCTTGTCTACGCATTCAACCCATTGTAGAAAATCTAGATTTGAGTTTCATGTTGGATTCATGCATGAGACAACGTCTTAGCAAAGTTTTGTAACATTCCCACGTAGTGTGTAAATTCTCATCATCCAGTTGATGATATACTGTGATACCATTCAACAATCTATCATTCATTGTTGACGGATTAAATCGCAAAATGAACTGCATTGCTAATGCATTTCAAGAAGTAATGGATCTAGCTAGTAAACCAAGGAACTATGGTCTTGCCCTTCCTTGCAAAGGGTAAGGAAATAACTACATCTTTAAGGCGTCATATGGAACACCATGTTTACTAAAAGAAGCACATATGAGTAGAAAAGATTTGAGATGCTCTCTCGCATCCTCATGAGGTAAACCTGCATATTGTCCATTCGAGTTAGGCATTTGAACATAACCAGGTTTAATTCAAAATTACCAGCTTGTATTGCTGGCTTAACAACCCCTGGTTGTAATTCATCGAGCATAGGAACAACGAAATCTTTAATTGTTTAGTCAGGAATTTGCTCTACTTGTGGTAGCGGTGGTGATATATTGTTAACTCTTTGTGGCTGCACTAGAGGAACAACATTTTGTGGTAGCAGTGGTGGTAGATCATTATTATTTTCAACCATTTTTCTTTGGTCTTGCTTTCTCCTCTGAATGGTCCTTTCAAGTTCTGAATCAAAACTAACAAAGTCCTTAGGATTTCTCCTTGTGGACATAAAACACCTAACAAAGAAAATTGAAAAGAATTAAAAAAATATTAATAATCAATAAATATTTAGAAAACAATAAATAAAAACAACGACGAAAATAAACATTAAACAAACGTCATCCCCGACAACGACACCAAAACTTGATCGCGCTATGAACGACACAACAAATAATGTGCAAGCGTACACTGTCGATTCAAGAATAGTAGATAGAAATTATTCTATCGAATATCAATCCTAAAGATATGGCTATTTATTGTTTAATTTTTCGGAGCATTCTAAGTTGAAATAAGAAGATTTGTTTAGAGTTATGTCAACGCAACTAGGTTAAAGTTATACAAGTTAAGAAATAAATCTATCAGCGCAATTAGAATGTCAAATGTCAGAGCAAATTATAGAAAATGAATGGATTGTTGAGATGTTGTAAAGTAAATTCAAGAACTTAAAATAAATGGATCAAGTGTAAAGAAGTTGATAGGATCACTGACTTTACAAGTGGCAACATAAATGTGACTACAAGGTTTCTTATAGATGAATTTGTCGCTGCAATTATGCTCCAATGAAATCTTACTAATATAAACTCTCTATTTATCAAAGACTCAAGCGCTCACAACTATCACACCTTCTAGTGCTAGTAATGCTTTGCACTCAAGAACAAGTGACCAAAATTCCTTCTAGTCACAAGCAACTTTCGCTGTCTGGTTTGTTAATTTAACTTGTCACCGCACCTTTCAGTGTCTGTGATTGTAATTGCACTTCCGTGGTCAAACAGTTAAATCCAAGATAAACAAATGAAAAGAATTGAATAAGAATCAAAGTAATCTAACATTAAAAGACACTTCCATGTAGAATTAATTGTCAATTGAAAATCATTAGCATCAAAAGAGGGATTAACAAATGAATCGAAGCATACTACTCCTAGGCTACTAGGATTCTTCCTTGACCGCTCCTCTTACATCGCACCAAGTTCTTCTCATTAGAAGATGTTGCGCCCTTGTTGGATCAGATCACCGTCCTCCAGATTCAGGCTTCCATGGCAGCTTTGGATGAGAGAAATTTAGATTTGAAATCTTTACCACTTGATATCATCTTCTCTTTTTGTCCTTCTATTTATAATCTCTAATTCCTTTTAGACCTTTCTCTCTTTTCAGATCCAACACCTTTTTGCAGTTGTAGAAGTTGTTATTTGCCAGCTATGCACTCACGCAGATCTGATTTGTTCTGAGCAGTTGTAGATTATCGTAACATCTCTAGACGCAAATTATAACTTTAATTTGCTGCGACAAATTTTCTCCTGCGCTGGTGCTTCTAGATATGTTAGTAGAGTGAAATCCTTAATAAGTTGTGGAAGCATTCATGTGACGACATATTTGGTCGTAATTTTGGATCAACTTGTGACTGCAATTCTGATTGTTTCCCTAATCTGATCCTCCCAAGTGGATTTTTTATGCTGAAAACTTTAGATGCAAAATAAGTGCTAAATACAATGACATTAATAGCATAAAAAAGGTAAAATGAAAGACATTAAGATAAAAACATTATTGAGTTAGAAAATGAAAACACTAAGTATGAAATGCTAAAAATGCATGCTAAATATGATACAAAAGGACAAATAATACACTAATTTAAGGAGAATTTAAGTGTCATATCTAATGCTATCATCTTCGTAAGGAGAACCGATGTTGTTTGTTAAAACGAAGGATGGGACTTTGAGGCTATGCATCAACTATCGCGAGCTGAATAAGTTAACCATAAAAAATAAGTATCCATTACCGATGATTGATGATCTCATTGATCAATTTCGGGGAGCTTTAATTTTCTCGAAGATTGATTTGTGGTTTGGGTACTACCATTTGAAGGTTAAGGATTCAGATGTGATGAAGACTGCTTTTAGGACTCGGTATGGTCACTACGAGTTTATTGTTATACCATTTGGATTGATGAATGCACTTACTGCGTTTATGGTTATGATGAACTGAGTTTTCCACTCTTACTTGGATTGATTCATGGTGGTCTTCACAAATGATATATTGGTGTATTCCCGATCTGAGGATGAGCACGATGAGCTCTTAAGGGTAGTTCTGTAAGTTTTGCGAAAGAAGTAGTTATATACGAAGTTGAGTAAGTGCGAGTTTTGGCTTCGAGAGGTGGTGTTTCTGGGTCATGCCGTTTCAGTTGAAGGTATTCTAGTTAATCTAAAGAAACTTGAAGTGATTTTGGATTGGAAGCCATAGAGGTCTGTTTTTTAGGACAAGATTTTCTAGGGTTAGCTGTTTATTATCGTCGCTTTGTCGAGGGGTTTTTGAGCATTGCTGCTCCTTTGACGAAGTTGCTTTAGAAGAACACTGCCTTTAAGTGGACTAATGAGAGACAAAAGTGTTTTGAGAAGTTGAAGTCAGTTTAATCGAAGCGCCTTTGTTGACACAGCTGGAAACCAATAAGGAGTATGTCATCTATAGTGATGTTTGTTATACGAGCCTGGGTTGTGTGCTGATGCAGGAGGATAGGGTAGTTGCTTATGGGTCGAGGCAGTTAAGGCCGCATGAGTGTAACTATCTAACTTATGATTTAGAGTTGGTTGTCGTAGTCTTTGCACTCAAGATTTGGCGTCACTAACTGTACGGTGAGAGATGTGTGATTTACATCGATCACAAGAGTATTAAGTATCTCTTAACGTAGAAGGAGATGAACTTGAGACAGAGGCGTTGGATCGAGTTGCTGAAGGACTATGATTGTGTGATCAAGTGCCATCCAACTAAAAGTAAATATCGTCCTCGATGCTCTGAGTCACTAGTCTTTGGTCGATCTGAGGTCTATGTTTGCGAGGCTATTTGTCTCGGAGGATGGTGGTCTGTTGGCTGAACTTCAGGTGAGGCCGATTCTTTCGCACCAAATTCGTGAGCGTCAGCCTTTTTCTGAAAGTTTGGTTCGTTGGATTCGTTAGGTTGTGTCAGGAGTTCAAGGAGATTTTGATCTCAACTCTGATGGTGTTTTGTGTTTTCGAGATTATTTGTGTGTTCCGATGAACAAGGATCTGAGGCACTTAATTCATACTAAGGCACATAGCAGTCCTTATGCTATACATCATGGTGAAAACAAGATTTATCAGGATCTTCGGGTTCTGTATTGGTGGCTTGGGTTGAAGAAGGATGTTGCCGACTTTGTGGCGATATGTTTTGTTTGTTAGAGAGTGAAAGTCGAACATCAGTGTTCGTTTGGTTTGCTTCAGCCTATTTAGATTCTTAAGTGGAAATAGGAGCGAATTACGATGGACTTTGTTTCGGGATTGCCTTTTACTTCGACTCGTAAGGATTCAATCTAAGTAGTTGTGGATATATTTACGAAGTCTGCTCATTTTCTACCGGTTTATACGACATTTAGTTTGCATCAGTTAGCTGAGCTCTATATCTAAGAGATTGTTCGTTTTTATGGAGTTCCTGTTTCAACTATATCAGACTGAGATCCGTGGTTTACTTCGAGATTCTAGAAGGTGTTACACGAAGCTTTGGATTCGAAGATTCATTTTAGTTCAGCTTATCATTCGTAATCCGATAGACAATCCGAGATGCTGATTCAGGTTTTTGAGGACATGCTCTGTAGTTGTGTTATCGACTATGGAGGTAGCTGAGATCGTTACTTGCCGTTAGCCATGTTTGTTTATAATAATAACTTCCAGAAGAGTATTCAGATGGCACCATTTGAGGCTTTGTATGGTCGGAGGTGTAGGACTCCTCTATGTTGTTCCGATGTGGAGGAGAAGAGGAGCTTGGGTCCGAAGTTGGTTCGAGAAATTAAGGATAATGCGAGACTTGTTTGCGATCGGTTAAAAGCTACTTTTGATCGATAGAAGTCTTACGCTGACTTGAGACGTCAAGACATCGAGTATCAGGTTGGGGATAAGGTCTTCTTGAACGTTTCATCGTCGAAGAAAGTTTTGAGGTTCGGACGGAAAGGTAAGCAAGCTTAGTCTGAGATTCATTGGCCTTTATGAGGTTGCCGAGAGGATTGGATCGATTGCTTATCGTCTATTGCTGCCGCTTGAGCCAGGTCGTATTCATGGTGTCTTCCATGTCTCCATGTTATGGAAGTACCAATTTGATCCTTCTCACATTGTGTCAGTTGAGGAGATCAAGGCTAGGTCTGATCTTCCATACGAGGAGTTACCGGTTGCGATCCTAGATCGTGTGGTCAAGGAGCTACACAATAAGACGGTTCAATTGGTGAAAGTTTTGTGGCATAACCACAAAACTGAGGAAACCACTTGGGAATCGGAAGATGTGATGAAACGTTAGTATCTGTACCTATTCGATTTAGGAAAAATGTCAAGCACAAAATTCCTTTTTAGAGGGGGAGAGTTGTAATATCCCTAAGCCGGGTCTAGTAGTTTCGAGTATATTTTTTTGGGTTTCGAGCGTGAATTTAGGAATTTATTGGGTTAATAGTAATTTTTAATTTAATTTAGAAGGTCAATTTCATCTAAAATCAAGTAAACAATAATCCGAAAAAATAAAAATATTTTTGAAAAATTAATTTTAAAGTAATTAAATGATTATTACTGAAAATAATTAATATGGGTCAAAAAAGAATTTTAAAATAATTTTTATTGGGGGTTAATTTGAGTTAAATTTAAATATTAATTGGATTGAATTTAATTGTAAAATGAGGGAAATTTTGGACTATTTATTTGGCAAATAAACCTTTAATTTTGGAAATTCGTTATTTTGGAGGAAAAGGATTACATGGTAAAGTAAAAGAAATGTGTAAGTGGCCATTAGGCAAATTTTTCAATTTTTAAATTTTCGTGGGTTGTTTCAATTTTAAAAATAATGTATCTAGCCTACTTTTCACACCATTTACATCATATTACAGAGGTATAAAATTCGTTTTCTTTGCATGGTTTTAAATATATTTCATTAGAGAATAGATTCAACAAATTTTCTTCTCAAAATGCTCTCTCTTTTCACTCGAAAATATTCAAAAAAGAAGCAAAAAATATTCTGAAATTTCTCAAGATTCTTGAATCAAGATTTTCAATCACAGGATTTAGAACGAATTAAAGGTAATTACTATTCCTAAACTTATTTTTATAATGATTAGAAATATATTTACATGATTTGAGTGAAAATTACATGATTTTTTTATAAATGTCATCTTCTTCAAAAGCTTAAGGTGCTTTAATGGTGGATCTTGAATTTTGAGAGAAATCCACAAATCAATGGATGTTCCTACTCAAAATGGATCTATTAAAGGGTTTTTGATCTTATTTATCAAGACTAAACATGTTTTGTATAGTGATTTAAAGAAATTAGAATTTCATCATCTTCATGAGTTGATTTTTTAGATTTTTGTGAAATTGATTTAAATGTGAAATTCATGTTTATTATATTTTTATTTGGTCTAGTATTGATGATTGAAAGTGATTAGGAGGGCTGGAGTGAACGATTTTGTGAGGAATCGAGTTTTCGACTTGATGTTATAAATTCGATAAGGTAACTTTGAGAGAGAATTTCGTGTAGCCTAGTTGATGAAAATTTGTGTTTAATATATCTTTTGAAAGGTGGTAATATTTATTTTATCTCTGTTGAAGCTCTAAATCTTGAAGAGGATCGAGCTAATCGAAATTGAAGCTTTGATTTGCTTGGTTGATCACTTGGTTGTGGTTGAGTTGGCTGTGTGGTGAGTGTTATTAAAGGGCAGTTTGGTAAATTGACCCTCATTTATGCTTAATTAGATGATAAATTACTAATTACAAATATTTAACTAAGTTTTAGTTGGTTAATTTTGCAAGATTATTGATATATGTCTAAATGATGAAAATTTTATTAAGTGTTGGTAAGTGAGCATGTAGTGGTTTTATGTGCTTTGATTTGATTGATTATAATGATGATTTAAGCATGTATGCATGAGTTTTTGGTTCATGGTATGTTGATATTTCAATTTATAATGAACATTGATAATGGGTATTTGGTATGCTTGATTTAATTTGATGTTAAGATGACTATGTTACATGTTTCACATAAGCATTTTGTCACTTTAAATTAAGCACATTATTGACTGAAATTATGTTATGATTGATTGATTACATTGGCATTATAGCATGGTGGATCCATTGGATATAGTTGGCATGCCATAGAATTTGTGAGTACTCACCATTTTGATATGTTATTTGTGAGGAATGAGGCTCTAGGTGGATTTATTTAAATTAGATAAGGGAGTGTTGAGCTTGTGTCTCCACTCAACAGGATTGTTCTGAGGCGATATAAGGGAGCATGTGGCTTCAACCCGCTCAATCCAGGACTGATTCTGATTCTGATTGGGAGTAAGGAGATCCGTTTATCCGATGTATGATCACCCTGTTAAGCCATAAATGTATATGCCAATATAAAAGTATGACATGTACTTTTTTTATTCGAATAGGATGAACGCTTCGACCGAGTAGTCTTCTCTACTATCATCAAGTTCACATTCGTCAAGTGTGGGCTCGCTTCGAATCAGAATTTTTTTTACAAATATTACTAGTGGGGTAATTTCGTAATTTCTCTAAACTTCTAAGTTAAGTTATAAATAAGAAAAATATCTCTAAAAATTTTCTGAAATAATTTCTTCAGACAATCTCTCTACAACTTTCTCTTGAATTCTATTGTGTAAAAGAATAATGACTCAAGCCACTCTTTATATAAGTAGAGTTTAGAGAGTGCAACTATGATTAAAGTTAATCAATTTAATATTAAATTAATATAATACTTATCAAGATAAATATTAGATTAAATTTAATATTAAATTTTAGTAAATTAATAGAATATTTATCTATAAGATAAATATTAAATTAATAAAATACTATTAAGATAAGTATTAAATTTAATTTAATATTAAATATATTAAAATAATATTATTTTTGGAATTGTTAATCTGGAATCAAATTTTTTGGTACAATCCAATAGGAGTGAAATTCTTCCACTGCTCAATGATTGGAGAGTCGCCATCGACCATTCGCCGACCACGAGAACGCTATCGTCACAACTGCCGATACCGCTGCGGTGTAGGTGCGACACCCTCATGGCACCCTAAGTCGATTCAATCCGGGTTAGTGACGACCCTACCGGTTCGATCTTGCCACTGGTTGGACCATTGACTCTGTTTCACATATCAAACCCAGTTCAATCAGTTGTGGGTCTCGGTCTCGGTCTCGATTTTTGGTTCTCGGGCTCAATTTTCTATCTCTGGCCTAATTTTCAAGTTCAATTACCCATTGGGCCAATTGTTTGTCTTGAAAATTAATTTCCAAAAATATCGTATTAATTTTAATTAATTTGATTAATTTAATTTTACTTTATCAAAATTAATTTTCCAAAAAATCACTTAGATTGTCCAAATTAATTTTGCAAGAAAATTCTTTAATCAAATTCTCTAGTTGAACAGTTCTCAAGACCACCTAATTTAATTACACATCGAATAAATCGACTCAATTAAATTATTTCAAAAGTCGTAAAAAAATTTTCTAATTCAAATGCAGTTCGATCAAGCTTTTGTTGAGCTAGCGGAGAGACCAATAGGACATATATAATTAGGGTCTAGTAATTGCAATTATGTCCAGAAATATTGTTTTGATAATTTGCAATTACATAATCATGGAGTTAGTCCACAAGAAGTACCATGATCGAAAACTCCTTATTGTATACTTTTTAAAAAAGCAATTTATTCAACTCCTTTATCCAATGACCTCATCATGTATGTGTTTCCCTCACATGATACTCTTGGTTCCTTTTTGTTAAATCAGTTCACTCAATACAATCTTATTTCATCTCATTGTCACCATTGTGTCTTCTTAATGATTAATATGACCACCATCAACAAATGAATGTGATAAATTGCTCGTTCAAGAATAAGAAACTCATGGTCACGTTCCATATTTATCAATCCACATAATGACAATGAGAGGATAACATTAACTATTTAATCAAGTTATGAATTCCATTGTTTCTGGAGAAATCATGCCATACACAAGTCATGTACCCGACATACCTACTATGAGCTCGATCATCTTTAGAGCATAGGCCTCCATTTATATCAAAACACATGAGTTACATACGCATGATCAGTGACTAACTCAGGGTTTAGGTAAATCACGCTATGAATGTCACAATTGAATTAATTCACAAACGAATTTCAAATTAATTCATCTTGGGTCAAGTCCAATGTATAATTCTTTCAATGATTACATCTATGTCTCTATCCATTGAGTCAATTACTTTGATAACCAAGAATAGTCGTCTCCCCAATTAGAATTGTAGATGACATAATAATCCTTCTAAGTTATCATCAATTTAAACTTAGACAATCAATTAACTAAATTTGCTTGTCACAATTTCCCTATTCATGCAAAATATGAAAGAAAAAAAAATACAAAAGACATTGATACATGCATTGGAGCATCTGATGAAGAATCGATTGAACAAAATCCAAGTCGTCCATGTCTATACCAATTGGATTGAAAGATGATAACTCAGGAAAAAATCCAATTGAAATTGTAACAGCTCGTTTTCTAGTGGTGTCAAAAACAGTGGTTCGGGACCACAAGCTCGACGAGAAAATTCTTATGATGAATGTTTAAAGTAAATAAGTTAATAATTTTTATATGAAATTTTGAATGGGTGAATTTAATTATTGAATTAAGAGTTAGTATAAGTGGTTTGGTTCAAAAGTCAAGTGGAGTTAGAAAACGAGGTATCGGGACCTCATTTATGAAATTAACGGCTATAAATATTTTTAATAAATATTTACAAAATCTTATTATATGTGAATTGAAGTTTGGTTGGATAATTTTGATGATTAATTGCTTAATTAAGGAAAAAAGAGTAATTTGTAAAAGAGGTAAAACTTAATTGCTATTGATTAAAAATAGTAAAGGGACCAAAATGATAATTAAACCATGGTCAAAAAGTCCAAGCGGTGGTGGATATGATTACCATCCACTAACTTTTGGGTTATTTATTCTTTTAGTCCTAATTAGTTTAGGACTAAATTGGAATTAAGTTTTTTTAATTGAATTTTAATATAATTGAAGGTCCAATTATGAAATTGGACCCTCCTTAAGTGGCCTAATAGAAATAAGGTGGAACTCTTTAGATTTTGGTAAATTGCAATTAAATCCTAATTAAATAAGGATTTACTAATTAGTTTATTTTAGTATGATCGAGAATGGTGGTTTCGAGGCCACAACTTCGATGTGTCAGACCGTAAATATTATTTATTTAATATTTACGAGGTCATTATTATCGTGTTAAAATTTAGTGAGAAATTTTATTGTTGAGATAGTTAATTATGTAAAAAAGGATTAAATTGAAAAATGTACAAAAGTTGAATTCTATTAATTAAAAGTATTAGATGTTAATTGGAAGGTTTGTTAAGGCACCTAAATGGTAATTAGACCTTTGGAAGGGTGAGTGGACGGTTTTGGGGTTTAAAACATATGAAAATGGGTGGAGAAATTAAGGGTAATTTAGTAAAATAGGAAATGGATGGATTTTTAAGCAAAACTAAGTGATTAAAATTGATTTTTTTTCATCATGTTCTTCTTCAAGTATAAACATGATAGCATTAGAAATGACACTTAATTTCTCCTTAAATTAGTTTATAATTTGTTCCTTTTATATTATATTTAGCATACATTTTTAGCATTTCATACTTAGTATTTGCATTTTATAAATCAGTGTTGTATGGTCTTACTTTTTTCATTTTATCCCTTTTGTGCCACTAATGTCGCTATATTTAGTACTAGTTTTGTGTATAAAGTTTTCAACGCAAAAATCCACCTCGGAAGATCAGAGTAGGAAAGCATTCAGAATTGCGGTCACAAGTTTGATCCATATTTGTAACCAAATATGACACCACATGAATGCTTCTACATTTTATCAGGGATTTTATCCTGCTAACACATTCAGAAGCACCAGCGCAGGAGAATGTTAAGTTGTCGTAGCAAATTTAAATCATAATTTGTGTCCAGAGATGTCTCGACAATCTGCAACTGCTTAACGCACAAACCAGATCTGCGTGAGTGCACAGCTGACAATAAGAAACTTGTACAACTGCAAAAAGGGAATTTAGATTTGAGAAGAGGGATGGATCTGTGCTGTGGAGTGATTATAAATAGAGGAAAGTACAAGAAGATCAATATCAAGCTGTGAATAATTCAACTCTACAATTTTTCTCATTCAATCCCAAAGTTAGCTGCCATGGAAGCTTGATTCCGGAGGAAGGTGACCTGACGCAACAAGGAAGCAACTGATTCTAATGAGAAGTGCCTAGGTGCGAAACAAGAGGAGTGATTAAAGGAGAATTCCAGTAGATTGGGAATAGTGTGCTTCAATTTCTTCTTTAATCCCTCTTAAATGTTGATGAATTCTATTGACTATTAATTGTATATGCAAGTATTTATTAATGTTAGATTTACTTTGATTTCTACTCAATTCTTCTCATCTGTTTATATTTGGATTAACTGTTTTGACCACGAAAGGCGGTGACTAGTTAGATTAACAAGCAAGACAACAGAAGTTGCTTGAGGCAAGAAGGAATTCTAGCCACTTTTTCTTGAGTACAAAGAAGTACCAGCACTGGAAGGTGTGGTAATTGTGAGTACTTGGATCTTTGTTAAACAGAGAGTTTGATAGCAGTAAGATCTCATTGAGATGTAATTGCGACGACAATTCATCTATTAGTTACCTTGTAGTCATATTTAGCATTGCCAACTTGTGAAGTCAGTGATCCTCTCCAATTTTTTACACTTGATCTATTTTCTTTATATTTCTGAATTTACATTTACAAACAGTCTTAACAATCAATTCATCTTTTATTAATTTGCTCTAACATTTTATATTACATTTGCACTGACAAATTTTAGTCTTAACTTGTGTAGTTTTAACCAATTTGCATTGACATTACTCTTAACAATTTTTTTCATTTGAACTCTAATTACTTCGAAAAATTTAAGCAACAAGAACACCATCCTCATGGGATCTATATCCAATAGATTTATCTTTATCTACTATACTTGCATCGATAGTGTCCGCTTGCACAGTTGCTGTGACGTTTACAGGCCAATCAAGTTTTGGCAACGTTACCGGGGATGGCGTTTGTTTGATTTTTATTTTTGTAGTTGCATTTACTATTATATTTCTAACTTTTATTGATTAACTAATCTTTTGTTGATTTTCTTTTAAATTTTTTTTAGGTGTTTATGTCCACAAGGAGAATCCTAACAACATTGTTAGTTTTGATCCGAAAATTGAAAGAACAATTCAGAGGAAGAGGTAAGAGCAAAGAAAAATGGCTAGAAATAACAACGATCTACCACAAAATATTGTTCCTCCAGTGCAACCACAAGGAGTCAACAATATACCGCTGCCACAAGAAGAGCAAATTCTAGACAGGACAATTAGAAACTGCGTTGTTCTTGTGCTCGATGATCTACAACCAGGGGTTGTTAGACTAGCAATATAAGCTAGGAATTTTGAATTAAAACCGTTGATGTTCCAAATGCTTAACTCGAATGGATAATATGCAAGTTTGACTCATGAAGATGCAAGGGAGCATCTCAAATCTTTTTTGCTTATATGTGCTTCTTTCAGTCAACACGGTGTTCCTGATGAAGCCTTAAAGATGCAACTGTTCCCTTACTCTTTACAAGGAAGGGCACATACATGGTTTCTTGATTTACTGGCTGGATCTATTACTACATGGAATGCACTAGCAACTCAGTTTGTGTTGCGATTCAATCCACCCACAATGAATGCTAGACTGTAGAATTATATTACAACATACCATCAACTGGATGATGAGAATTTGGACACTATGTGGAAATGTTACAAAACTCTTCTTAGATGTTGTCCCATTCATAGAATCCAACAGGAGACACAAATCGAGATATTTTACAATGGATTAAATGCGCAGACAAGAAATCTTGTCGATGCATTTGCTAATGGTCCTTTGTTGGATTGCACTTACAATGAAGCTATCCGAATCTTGGAAAGAATTGTGCTAAATGATTATCAGTATCCGATTTCTCGTTCTGCTCAGGTGAAAACAAATCCTGGAGTTATTGAGTTAGATGTCATTTCAGCCCTAAGTGCACAAGTATCCTTACTGGCGAATATGATTAAAAACTTGAAGGGGACGAGTGATGTTGCCCCTATTCAAGTAGCCCAACAAATGGATGTCCCGACATTTTCTTGTGAAATTTACGATGACAATCATAATTATGAGTACTATCCACAGCATGCTAAGAATGCATTTTATGTTAATAACATCCGCAAAAATTCATATGGTAACTCGTATAACAGTTTAAGTAGAGCTCAACAACCTTGGGGGAGTCAGAATACATCCACATACATATATGAAAATTCCTCAAATCAAGGTAATTGCAGACAAGGGAGTTACGATCAACAACAGTAGAATTATATTCACAATCCTCAAGTGCATGCGCAGCCTGACCAGATGCGATCACAGAACCAGATACAATCATATAATCATATGCAACCACAATAGACTGTGCTACCAAATATTCAAGGATAACATCAGCAACAGCAATAACAGTATTCTCAACCAAGACCAGATCCATTACCTACTCTTGAAGTTTTGATGCGTAAGCATATTACAAGAACAAACGAAATTGTACAAGGAAATTCATGTTCCATCAGAGCGTTGGAAGTACAACTAGGACAACTGGCTTCTAGCATGAGCACACGATCACCAAGTGCTTTGCCTAGTGACACTGAAAATCCAAATCAGAAAGGAAAGGAGCATTGCAAGGCTATCACATTGCGGAGTGGAAAGCAAACTGTCAAACAAAGTAGCAGCTCAAACCAAGCACCTATCGACGCAAACGAACCAAAGCAACAAGGAGAAGTTGTATCTAAAGAAGACACAGCAGAAGTAAATGAGTAGAAACCACCAGTAGTCACACCGATGCCGACCATTCATCTTACGAAGTTGTTGACGCAATTGCCCATGTATACATAACTTGTTATATCACAATAATCCATTGTGAATATACCTTTTTCATTTCCACAGCGATTCAAAGAGAAAGATCATGACAAAGATTATCAAAAGTTTGTATACCTTGAAACAATTACATATTAATATACCTCTAGTTGATTCTCTTGTACAAATTCCCAATTACAGGAAATTTATGAAAGAGTTACTATTAAAGAAAAAGAAGCTATCTGATATTGAGACGATTGCACTCACAGAAGGGTGTAGCATTGTACTGACAAATAAATTGCCACAAAAAATGAAAGATCTTAGTAGTTTCACAATTCCATGCTCCATTGGAAACCATTACCTAGGTAAAGCTTTATGTGATTTAGGAGCTAGCATTAACCTTATGTCATTGTCAACTTTCAAGAAATTAAGGATTGGTCATATGAAGCCCACTGCGGACAACTTGGGGACAGATCTTTGGTACAACTTGAAGGGTAGATTAAAGATGTTCTCGTCCATGTCAATAAGTTTGTGTTTTCGATAGATTTCATCATACTTGATTGTGAACCTGATAAGGAGGTGCCCATTATTCTGGGGTGCCCATTTCTTGCAACGGGACACACACTTATAGATGTTTTCAAGGGCGAGTTGATCATGCGTCACAACGATGAACATGTAACCTTCAGTGTTTTCGAAGCATCTCCATCACGAAGGAACAATGTCATCACATTGATGTTCTGGACGAGTTAATTATAGAGGAATTTAATTAATGAAGTTCAGTAGTGCAAGAGGAATATGCGGTGACATTGGAAGATAATGCATTATTTGAATGTGACCACAAAGTTGAGGCTAATGTTTATGAGCTGAAGCGTGGTTGGTAATTGGAATCTTTGGATCTGACTAATAGGATGATCTTTGTTTTTAAACCATCGGTTAAAAAAGCTCTGACTATGAAGTTGAAGCCATTACCAACATATCTGAAATATGTTTTCCTAGGTGATAATGATACATTGCCAGTGATTGGCAGCACAAGTCTCAACGCGAACCAAGAAGAAAAATTAATCGGAATATTGAAGCAGCACAAAAGAGCCATCACCTGGAGCATAGCGGACATCAGAGGCATTAGTCCCTCTTTCTACATGCATAAAATTAGGCTGAAAGATGAAGGAAAATAGTCAATTGAGCAACAACGAATATTGAATGAGAAAATGAAGGAAGTAGTGAAGAAGGAGATTATCAAATGGTTACACGCGGGCATAACCTACCTTATTTTGGATAACACATAGGTAAGCCCGGTCCAATTTGTGCCTAAGAAGAGTGACATCATGGTGGTAAGTAACGATAAAAATGAACTAATCCCTACTCGCATTGCTACAGGTTGACAAGTGTGTATGGACTACTGTCGTTTAAATGCGGCCACAAAGAAGGATCACTTCCCACTTTTGTTCATTGATCAAATGTTGGATAGGCTAGTTGGTAAGTCTTATTACTGTTTTCTCAATGGATACTCTGAATACAACTAGATTGCAATCGCACCGTAAGATCAAGCAAAGACGACTTTTACTTGCCCATTTGGAACTTTTGCTTTCCGATGAATGTCATTTGGTTTGTGTAATGCCCCAGCCACATTTTAGAGGTGCATGATAGCCATCTTCTCGGATATTATCGAGGATTCATTACAGGTATTTATGGATGATTTCTTTGTGTATGGGCAAAATTTTGATATATGCGCTGACAATTTAGCAAAAGTGTTGAAAAGATGTAAGGAGACCAACTTGGTTCTAAATTGGGAAAAATACCACTTCATAGCAACCGAAGGAATTTCCTTGGTTATCGAATATCTTGTTAGGGCATTGAAGTGGATAAAGCGAAGGTGGAAATCATTGAAAAGCTACCTCCACCGAATAATGTAAAGGGAATAATGAGTTTTCTCGACCATGCCAGATTTTATAGAAGATTCATCCGAGACTTCTCCAAAATAGCAAAACCACTCTGCTTCTTCTTGGAGCAAAATAAAAAGTTTTTGTTCGATGAATCTTGTTTGGAAGCATTTCTACAGATTAAACAACAGTTAGTACAGGCACCTATTGTCGTCGCACCAAATTGGTTGCAACCGTTCGAGGTAATGTGCGATGCGAGTGAATTTGCTATAGGTGTTGTGCTTGGACAAAGAAAGGATAAGGTATTTCACTCAATTTATTATACTAGTAAAACTCTAACTGAAGCGCAGGTGAATTACACAACCACTGAGAAAGAGTTGTTGGCAATAGTTTTTGCATTTGACAAGTTTCGTTCATATCTTGTCGGTGCAAAAATTATAGTGTATACTAATCATTCTGCGTTGAGATACCTTTTTGCTAAGAAGGATGCAAAACCCAGGCTGATTAGATAGATCCTTTTACTACAAGAATTTGATGTTGAGATTAAGGACAAGAAAGGATTAGAAAACTAAGTAGCAGACTACCTATCTTGTCTGGAATCTGGAAGCGAGGATGGAAATAAGTCACCAATTATCGATGCATTTTCAGATGAGAAATTATTCTTTATCGACGCATCTCCATGGTATGCAGATGTCGTCAAGTATCTAGTATGTGGAAAGCTACCAATGAGTGCAACAAGTCATAGGAAGGTCAGATTTCTTAGAGATGTTGATAAGTATCATTGGAATGAGCCATACCTGTTCAAGGTATGTGCTAAAAACATCATTCGTCGTTGCTTTCCTAAGGAAGAAATGATATCTATCCTGAAGTATTGTCATGATGCTCCTTATAGAGGCTATTTTGGTGGCATTAGGAGTATTGCAAAGGTCCTACAATTAGGATTTTACTAGTCGACATTATTTCGAGACGCCCACAATTTTGCTCAACAGTGCAGCAAATGTCAGCGCACCAATTCTATGTCTCGACGCAACGAGATGATTCAATAGCCTATCATGGAGGTTGAGTTATTTGATGTTTGAGGTATAGATTTTATGGGACTATTTCCAAATTCTTTTGGGAATGTGTATATTCTGGTTGCTGTTGACTATGTCTCCAAATGGACCAAGGCAATTATTGTTCCAAAGGATGATGCTCGAACGGTGTTAAAGTTCTTTCACACATATATCCTTACACAATCTGGAACACCTCGAGCATTAATAAGTGACCAAGGCAGTTATTTCCATTGTAATCAGGTGGCGACAACTTTGAAACATTGCGGTGTGAAACATGGCATGACAACCACATATCATCCGCAAACAAATGGACAAACGAAAGTATCCAATTGACAAATTAGGGGTATTCTTGAGAAGGTGGTTAACCCATCTCGATGAGAATCGTCCTCACGGTTGAATGATGTGTTGTGGGTGCTTCGCACCGCATACAAAGCACCATTAAGAATGTTACTGTATCAGCTAGTTTTTGGAAAATCCTATCACTTGTCAGTCAAACTTGAACATAAGGCCATGTGGACAATCAAGCAAGTGAACATGGACTATGATGCTGCTGGAAAATAAAAGATTGTTGGACATTTCAGAACTAAAAGAAATTCGACGCAATGCTTATGAAAAGGTTGCTAGTTACAACAAAAAAACTAAACGATAGCATGACAACATCATTTTGCGGCGACAATTTTCTCCTGGTCAATTAGTGCTTTTATTTAACTCACGTTTAAAATTGCATATAGGAAAATTATGCTCAAGATGGTCAGGACCTTTTGAAGTCGTCAAAGCATTTCCACATGGTGCGGTGACAATCAAGGATTTGAAGGATGGATACCAATTTAAAGTAAATGGCCAACTATTGAAACATTACTAAAGCCCAAGCATCAACGAACAAAACGAGACCATTAACCTGGTCACATTCCTTTAGGATGTCATTGCAATTTTTTTGTTAATTTTTGTCTTTTAGTTTACTTTAATTTGTTTCTTTAAGTTTTTGTAGGAATAAAAGATCTCCTTTTTGTCGATGCACACAAAAGCACAACTTGTTGATGCATTTCATTGATGACTTCGATAAAGAATCACACCGGTTGATTCACCTCTTTCCCCAATCGTTGGATCACTTCGATAAAGTAAGATCTGTGTCCTGGCATTTATTAGTTGTAGGCACAAGGTACACCCAACGACAATAGTAATCATCACGTCTCTTCATCTCTATCTTCTATAAAACACCCTTTTTGTGTTGACTGAAGCTTCACACTCACAACCACCATTTTTATTGTATTCTTCTTTTTCTTCAAACCTTCAATCTTTCTGCAAGTTATTCTCACTCTCTTTATTTCAATAGTCATGGCAAGAACTCGAGGAGCGAAAACCGCATCTAAATTCATTATTGAATCATCGGCTGCTATGGTCAGAAACGCTGACCAACCACCACCAAAGGAACATGTCCTGTTCTTAACAAAAGCGACAAAGGACCGTTATCATGAAGTGATGTTCAAAAGGAATTGTCATCCTGAGCAAGGATTTCAGTTGTCCCCACATCTGACATTGGGGAATCAAGTTGCCAGAACCATTTCACGATTGGGCTGGAAGTAGTTTTGTGACTATCCAAGCGGATATTCTCCCTCCATGGTATGGGAGTTTTATGCTAATCTGGTTGATTCTGAATAGGAATTTATATTCGTTCGTGAAGGTTTGGTACCATGGAGTACTAACCACATCAATGCTCTTTTCCATATTACTGAACGAGACGATGAGCATGTCGAGTTCTTAGAGAACTTGACATAGGACAGTGTTAATCTATTGCTGAATGACTTATGCGTCGATGGCGCAGCTTGGACTGGAAACAATCCAAATAATTACACGATGCATCATCGCTATCTTGCTATCCAAAGTAAGGTGTGGTTTCATTTCATCAACTGCCGTCTCTTGCCATCCACCCACAATATGATTGCAACGCTGGACAGAATGTGCTTGCTGCATTCTATATTGAAGGGATGGCGAATTGATGTCGGTGTAATCCTACATCAAGAAATGCTGAAGTCGCCACCAAATAGACAGGTATCCTACCTTTCCCTTCTCTAATAATGATGTTATGTAAACGGAGGGACATTAAGTCTCGTGAAGGGGAGGACACTTTGGAAAACAAAAGGCCGATTAATGATATTTCGGTGGAAAGGATGATAAAAGGGTAGGAAACCCCTATGGTGAAGGTAGTCCCTTTAAAGAAGGAAAAGGGGAAAAGGAAAAAGAAAGACACTCAGACCCATGCGCCCACAGATCCTCAGATTTGGAGGAAGCTTGATGAGATTGAAAGGTTTGTTGATCGGATGAGCAGCTGACAAATCAAATTTGTCGATGCAATCGACGAGATGGAGTTCAGACAGAACCTATTCTATGTTTATACTAGGGCATGGAACACTACTATTGTCAGTGTATTAAGAGGTTTGAGCAAAAATTCGACGCCTGAATTCCCTGTGTTCCCTCCTATTATCGGTGAAGCCACTTTATCATTAGAGTAACATGGTTGAGAAGGCAGAACCCAGTCTGTCCAGTCCCCAAATAGAATCCACATCTCTGATGATGAGGATCAAGAGGCGTAATCTAAGGAAATGGAAGATTGCTTCTGAAACATAGCCAGCCTCTTTGAAGATGAACTATCAAACAGTTTGGGGCCACTATGGCAAAGAGAGAGGCTACTGCTGTGAAAGAGCACACACCAATTACTTCTGTAGGTATTAAGGCAGAAGAAGAAAGAAAAGAAGAAGAAAAGGAAGAAAAAGAAGAAGACGTTACCTCGACAAATTTATTGGAGGAATTTGTCGACACACCTACCAGTATGAGTGCATCTATTGAACAATTGGAATCATCTGAGGCGAGCTGGGTCGAGGCAGTCATATCTGGCAATGAGGATTGCAATCCTCTGGCTATAGTGCCACATTTGGCACCACTTGCTAAGATCCATCTATCGGACGTGACTATCGGTGAAGCCGACATTCAACCAGTAATGAAGGAGCAATTAACTCCACCGATTGAACCAAAAGAGAAGAGGTGCAAATAAAAGGCATAGAAGAAAAGCAAAGAGGAGCGCTTTAAGAAGAAAAAGAAGTCCAAAGCAGCCACTTCTGAGGCTGCAACACACTGAGTTAGTTTACTTTTTAATAGTTAGTAGCATGCATTTCATCTAATTGTCATTACATTTTTATTGTCTCTGCATTTTACTTGTTCTCGCATTTTCATTGTCGTTGCATTTCCATTAATATTTGTATAAATTGTCAGTGCATTAGGGATAATGCAGACACTAAGTTTGGGGGAAGTTTGGAATGGAAATGCAGTTACACCAACAAATTTAAGAATATATTTGTCTATTTAGTTAAATGAAAATATGCAAAGTTAAGATAAAAAATGTGACTACAATTTTATTCTTTTGATGGTTGAATCTTGAATTATTTGGAATGCTAATACGTGAATTGGATGGATGTGATTGAATGTTGAATCCTTCTATTTTTGGATGAATAATTGAGATTACATTAGTAATAAATAAGTAGTATCATTCTTTAAATATCAAATTAACTTACCATCTTGCAGCTATGTATATAAGTATATTTACTAATAAAAGACACTTCAATGTGGGTGAATTGTGACTCAACAAAGGGGGAACACTCCATTGCTAGTGGTAGAAAAATTATCTAGCCAAAGGCTGTCAATGCAAGAGTGTGTGTCGCCACAATTACATGCTCCTTGGGAGTTTGTTGCACCCCATTGTTACTACCCAGGAACAAGAGTATAGTAATGCAATGACATCTCTTAGTCACATATATAAAAAAAAAGAGAAAAAAAGAAAGAGATAAAGAAAGAAAAGTTGATAAAAAGAAATACATATATATATATATATATTTATATTATTATACAAAAAATGTTGTATTGGTTAAGAAGATTTAAGATTTAAAGCATGATGCTAGCATTAGTCAAGTTGCCATTTTGATTATTCATGCCTATAAATTGTCAGCACAACTTTCCAGCATATGAATAAATTTATACATTAGGATTCTAGAGAATATAAGTTACTAGAATGATGAGTGTGGTGACAAGAACTTGAATATAACTTTTCTAGCTTTTATTTACTTGACGACAAGTAAAAACTCAAGTTTGAGGGTGTGATAGCATTAGAAATGACACTTAATTTCTTGTATAATCTTTTCCTTTTGTATTATATTTAACATACATTTTTAGCATTTCATACTTAGTATTTGCATTTTATAAATCAGAGTTGTATGGTCTTACTTTTTTCATTTTATCCTTTTTGTGCCACGAATGTCGTTGTATTTAGTACTAGTTTTGCATCTAAAGTTGTTAGCGTAGAAATCCACCTCGAAAGTTCAGAGTAGGAAAGCATTCAGAATTGCATCCATAAGTCACCACATGAATGCTTCTACATTTTATCCGAGATTTTACGCTGCTAAAACATTCAGAAGCACCGGCGTAGGAGAATGTTAAGTTGTCGCAACAAATTTAAATCATAATTTACATCCAGAGATGTCGCGACAATCTGTAACTGCCTAACACACAAACTAGATCTGTGTGAGTGCACAGTTGGCAATAACAAACTTGTATAGTTGCAAAAAGGGAATTTAGATCTGAGAAGAGGGATGGATCTGTGCTGTGGAGTGATTATAAATAGAGGAAAGTACAAAAAGGTCAATATCAAGTTGTGAAGAATTCAACTCTACAATTTCTCTCATTCATTCCCAAAGTCAACTGCCATGGAACTTGATTATGGAGGAAGGTGACCTGATACAAGAAGGAAGCAACTGCTTCTGATGAGAAGTGCCTAGGTGCGACAGAAGAGGAGCAATTAAACAAGGATTCTAGTAGACTAGGAATAGCATGCTTCAATTTCTTCTTTAATCCCTCTTAAATGTTGATGAATTCTATTGACTATTAATTGCATACGAAAGTATCTATTAATGTTAGATTTACTTGGATTTCTACTCAATTCTTCTCATCTGTTTATATTTGGATTTAACTGTTTTGACCACGGAAGTGTGATTGTAGTCATAGTCACTGGAAGGTGCGGTGACAGGTTAGATTAACAAGCAAGACAACAAAAGTTGCTTGAGGCAAGAAGGAATTCTGGCCACTTGTTCTTGAGTACAAAGCAATACCAACACTGGAAGGTGTGGTAATTGTGAGTAATTGGGTCTTTGTTAAACAGAGAGTTTGATAGCAGTAAGATCTCATTGAGATGTAATTGCGGGGACAATTCATCTATTAGTTACCTTGTAGTCATATTTAGCATTGCCAACTTTTGAAGTCAATGATCCTCTCCAATTCTTTACACTTGATCTATTTTCTTTATATTTCTAAATTTACATTTACAAACAGTCTCAACAATCAATTCATCTTTTATTAATTTGCTCTAACATTTTATATTACATTTGCACTGACAGATTTTAGTCTTAACTTGTGTAGTTTTAACCGATTTGCATTGGTATTACTCTTAACAATTCTTTTCATTTGAATTCTAATTTCTTCGATAAATTTAAGCAATAAAAACAACATCCTCGTGGGATTGATATTCAATAGATTCATCTCTATCTACTATACTTGTATCGACAGTGTCTGCTTGCACATTTGCTATGACATTTATAGGCCAATCAAAATGAAACCCTAAAAGCCATAGGTGGAACTTCGGGTAGCTTTGTTCTCTATGTTGAGTGGGTAATTCTCGTATGCTTTTAGTGATTTTTATGTTTTTGAGTCCGTATTAGCTTAATATAGCTAACCTAAAGACTAATTTGTGATTTTTCCAAATGTTATAAAATTTTTCGTTGGTGAATAAGTTTGTTCTTGAAAGTTTATGGAAGATTTATAAGCTTGGTTGTTAGATTTGATTATTTGGTGAAGTAGTTTTGATGATTTTAATGTTTAAGGACTAAAACGTAAAAATAGTAAAAATTCAAGGACTTAGGGTTAAATAAAAATAAATATGGGCTGTGTTGAAATGTTATAGTATTCAGCTGAGCTTTTCTTATTTAAAAATGGTTAAATTACAAGTTTGAGCTAAAGGACTAAATTGAATAAAAGTGAAAAGTTAAGGGTAATTTTGTAAAAATATAAAAAAAGGACTCAACTGTATAAACTAAGTTTATTTTACTATCGTAATTAATTAATTGAATGAAATTATTATTTTAGATCAAGAATGGGTGGAAAATCGAGGCAAAGGAAAATTATGGAATAATTCCTGTATCTTGACGACTACTACAAATCAGTCCGGTAAGTTTCCACAGTAAAGTAATTGATTTAGTTTTTGTATGTAAAATTATTGAAATAGTTTAGGTATGTTGTAATTTAATTTGTTTGCTTAATAAATATTTGATTGTGGAGTTGAATTAAATTGAAAAGAAGTTGTATTGAAAAACATGATTGGAAGTGACGAAGTGATATAGTTGAATTCAGGTGACAACGAAATGCTTAAATGATTATATGTTGTGTTAGTTATTATTCCTGTTACGAATGAATTAATTCGATTGATATATTACAATTAGTAAATTGAATTAAAAGAAACTGTTATTTAATTCGATATTATGTTTGATAAATAAGAATAATATTGATTTGTACTCGAAATGGTATAATGTAAAGAAAGTTAATTGAAATGGATATGGTATAAGATGCATATGAACTACGTGACTAATCGGGACACAAGGGACTTGTCATTAGGGGTTATACAGTTTGGGAGCTAGTCTTGGATGTCTTACTGATGGGTTGCCCTTGTACTTGAACCGTTACTACAAATCAATCCTGTAAGTTCATGTAACTTTATTCCTATTTGATAGTGCTAACCTTATTTGTTTGGTTCTATTCTTGATGATGGAACGTGGTAGAAGACACGGAAGGAATAGCGATACTGGCTCGCTTGAGTGTATTGGCTCGTAATGGCATATTGGCTTGCTATAGTGCCACATTTGGCACCACTTTCTAAGATCCATCTATCGGATGTGACTATCGGTGAAGCCGACATTCAACCAATATTGAAGGAGCAATAAACTCCACCGATTGAACCAAAAGAGAAGAGGCGCAAACAAAAGGCATAGAAGAAAAGCAAAGAGGAGCGCTCTAAGAAGAAAAAGAAGTCAGCCACTTTTGAGGCTACAACACACTGAGTTAGTCTTGATATTATGTTACGAATGAATTAATTCGATTGATATATGACAATTAGTAAATTGAATTAAATGAAACTGTTATTTAATTCGATATTTTGTTTGATAAATAAGAATAATATTGATTTGTACTCGAAATGGTATAATGTAAAGAAAGTTAATTGAAATGAACATGGTATAAGATGCATATGAACTTCGTGACTAATCGGGACACAAGGGACGTGTCATTAGGGGTTATACAGTTTGGGAGCTAGTCTTGGATGTCTTACTGATGGGTAGCCCTTGTACTTGAACCGTTACTACAAATCAATCCTGTAAGTTCATGTAACTTTATTCCTATTTGATAGTGCTAACCTTATTTGTTTGGTTCTATTCTTGATGATGGAACGTGGTAGAAGACACGGAAGGAATAGCGATACTGGCTCGTAAGAGCATACTAGCTCGCTTGAGTGTATTGGCTCGTAAGGGCATATTGGCTCGCTTGAGCATACTGGCTCGTAAGAGCAATATTGGCTTGTTTGAGCATACTGGCTCGTAAGAGCGATATAGGCTCGTAAGAGCGATACTGGCTCATAAAAGCGATACTTGCTCGTAAGAGCAAATTACTGACTGGGCCTGTATGAGCTAAAATTTACTGGGTGACTTGAAGAGATCTACTGGATGCCAATATTACGAGACAATGAGGATGATTGCTCATTCTTTATGTTATCAAATGCATTATACTCTAAGTTAAATATTCTCGTGAACTTATTAAGCTTTGTAAGCTTACCTATGTATTTGTTTACTCTTTTGTAGATTCATTCTGCTGTTAAAGATCGGATCCTCAAAGAAGAAATCACACTATCCCAGGAACTCGTTCGGTAGTATTTATATCACTTGGCTTATATGGCATGTATTAGGATTTTGTTACTTGGGTTGGTTTGGTGTAAATGGTTAAATAACATAGTAACAACTTGATGAAAGGTTTTAATGTATCTTTATTGTTATGTGAAGAATTAAGTACCAACATGAAAATGCCTATGTAGGAATGATTTTGAGAAATTGGCAAATGAAGTAGACTATTTTGCAAACTTAGAAATTTATGTGTATATTTGAAACCTGCACACTTGTTTCGCTAGAACTCTAGTATGTATAGGTTGAAGTACAGGATATTTAAACTTTGGTTACTGACTTACATTGTATCAGTATAAGTCCTTAAAGTATCAGTAGTTTAACTCCTAGTAGTATCAGTAGTCTGAATACTTGTATCGGTAGAACCTTTACTTCTACCGGTAGGAAACTGCTGTTAATTTTCCAAAGCTTACTAACTTGACTTCTACCGATACTCGTCCAATAGGTACAGATAGAAGTCCCTCAGATTATATAAAATGACATTTTTGACCCTTATTGAATGGAATGTTGTTAAAGCTTAAAACTTAATGCATGTATATTCTTGTGATATTGAAGTGCTGAGATATGAGGATTTAATCAACGGTAGATGATCTAAAAGACCTCAGGACCCTAACCAATGACGGTGTCGGGCTTTAGGTATTTCATAATGATAGTAAGAATTATTAATGTAGCTTGGTTGATAACTGTGGTATTATGATCTGGTATGGAATATATGTGACACGATATTTGATATGAGTATTGATTCTTTCTTGGCTAGTTAGTAATGAAAGTTGTGTGTTCGAGACACAGAGCCATGTGACCTCCTAATGAGAAAATTTTCGAATATGATCCTGAGTTCTTATATGATTCAATTTGATCCTGATTTGGTTGAAATGTTGTAAATGAATGAATAAGAATAGAAAAGGTTAATATTCTGAGTTGTTAAATGTAATTGTATGAGTTTGTGATTGATTTGTATGAAATAAAAAATCTCTCGTAATGTTTCGTGAACCCTTGAAATCTTTAACAAGTGATGGTTACGATTTTTGGGTGTTACAGAAATTACCACTGGGCCTATGACTCGGGCTAGATCCAAGAAACTCAAAGAGGCAATGTTAAGGTTGATTAAGCAAGTTTGGGCCGAGCATAGGAAGTCTAATTTCTATTGGACTCAAGATAATGATCCAATTCCAAGCAATGTGTTGCATGTGATAGTTTGTTTAGTTTGAACAAACTCTTCAGTTTTTAATTTTGTGTTTTGTTTGATTAAATGCATCTTTGTTTAATGTTCTGCATCATTATTTGTTTTGTTTGTTAAATGAATCTTTGTTTAATGATTTGCTTCATTAAAACTTGCATTATGTTTCTTGTTTATTGAATGCGTCTTTACTTAATGCTTTACATTAATACATTAGCATAATTTAAGACAAGCATTATGTGATTTTCATATTGAATAAGTCATGCATTAAATCATCTCATTTGTTAATTTACTTCAAGTATGGTTTAAGTTGCATGTTCAATTGTTTCGTGTGCAAGAGTGTTATTAAATATGTTGTTTTTATGAGTGTTTTTAGTTATTGTTTAATGCTTAAATATCTATTTTGTAGGTGACTTCATATGACTAAAGACTCGTTAAGTTAGACGGTTTCAAAGCTTTTTAAAAAACATTATGGGGGTTGTTTAATGGATCAAAGGAGATTCTTCAAGTCTGAACGTTTTTGGAGTCTTTAACCTTCATCATGATGCCATTTAAGAGGATGTTACACAAGCTTTTATAATTTGGTTTCAAGGGAGCTGAAGAGACATCAATTACACACATTAAGGATAAATTAAGTCTTCATTAAGGAGAATTGTCATGCCTTTTAAACTACATCAGATTCCAATGAAGAGACATGACTCATTCGCTTCCCTACAAGAGTTAAAAATGAAAAATAGTGCTTTTAATAATACTAGTTAATGGTCGAATATGAAAGGTCTCACACAGGCACTTGAATAGTCACAAAAGTGCTTATCTATAAATAGAACTTTGTTGGCTAATGAATGAATTAACATTTTCGTCAAGGTTCTCCTTGTGGCGTCAAACCCTTTCTTCTTGAACTTATCATTTCAATTCTTTTCTTTTCTGAAGTGTGGTGTTCTAACATACTGTTGGTTCCTATTTTTCTAAATAACGAACAGGTTACAGTTTTCTTCTTCTTCAAAGATTTGTTCATTGTTTTCACTTTACAAAAATTGGGTCCCAATCTCTCATATCGTTGGTTCATTTCTAAGTGTTTGATTCATGCAAGTCATCCATCCAACATCATTTTCGTCATTTTCATCAACCAAGTTTTCATTAAACATAATTTCACCTTGATTGTTAAATCGAATTGATACAAAATTAGATGATTAAGAAATCCAGTGTATTGTATTCAAATTCACGAATACAAACACGCATCATTTTGTATCAGAGTTACAGAAATTTAATCCATGTATCAAATTAGAAATTTTGAAATATTGAAAAAATGAAATTTGAAATTTGTGATAAAAAGGAAAATTCAAAATTAAAAAAAGGGAAGATTTGAATTAAAAAAATCGAGTTAAAAAAAATCAATTTATGTTCTCGTGATCTAGTTGAAATCTCTCCATAAAAAACTACCTATTCCTACCCTTTTGAACCTATCCTACCACATATCAACCATTCATTTCTAATTGACAGTTGCAAGTGTTCCTTGTTCAAGTCCTAATTAGTTAGATCAAGAATTTTGAGTGGAGAAAGGCCTGAGTGGTGAGATTAAAAGAGTGAGAAAAAGCCAAATTGTGTGCAAACATGAGCGGAGTGACTTTTCTTTCTGAGTTAAAACTGTGAGGTTTGTTTGGTAAGGTATTCTATTTCCAAATTTAAAATTCTTTTGTTTTTTATTTCTTTTGATAAATCATGTCTCAATGAAATTTCAAATTTTGAATTGCAATATGTCATGAAGAGATGCGAAGAGTTTTGCGATCTGAAGTTGAACAAATATATAAAAGATTAGATTGTATGGAAGGAAAATCACCCCGAAGGCAATCATTTAATGATTTGTTTAGAAGAGAGCCACATTTTGATTCATATTCTTCAAGGAATTCAAGCTGGAGAGGAGTAGATTCCAAATCTTAAGCTTCCCAAGGTAACAAACATAGTAATACACGAATTAATTACGCAAATGTTACCTCATGCGTTCCAAAGTATTCACCCGTGGGTTTTCCATCAAAAAGAGATGAACGTGCTTCAAATGACCATCATTCCTTTCGTACCCAAAGAATATCCAACTGTTTGAATACTTATGTCTCAACATCATTTTGTAAATATCAAGATCGGTTGGTAAGAGATGCAAAAATCCGAGAGTTTGAAAGAAAAGAAAAATAAAAGTTGTTGATGAGAGAAAATGAAAGAAAAAATAAAAGTGTTCAAGAGAAAAAGAAAAGAAATTGAAGAAGAAAATTTGACAGAAAAAGAAGTTACGAAAAGAGAAAGTGATAAGAAAGAAGAAATTGAAAAAGAGTGCGAGAGGGAAGAAAAAGAAATTGAGATTGAAGAAAGAAAAGAAAAAGTGAGTGATGAGCATGGAAAAAGAGAGTGAGCAAGGAATTATTCAAACAAAAGTGAGGAGTGATTTAGTTTTAACAAACCATAACTTGAGTTTGTCTTGTGATGTTTCTTTTCCAGAGGTTTGCAAAAATCCATTGTCGAATCTTTCATTACACTACTCCACTTCCGAGAGAAGATTCCATCTAAGTAAGAAAGGTAAGTGGGAATTTGAAATTTGTCCATAAAGATTGGAAGGTAAGGAACTTGTTGAAATTAAACTAAGATGACATTCTTTGAACGTGTTTGATAAGTTTGTCATTGACTTTGATTTAAATTTTTTTCCTTATTGCGCCTTTTCATTGGGTTAGTGTTTTTTACCATGAGTTTTCACATAAAAATAAATTTTAACTGTTTGATGTTAATGGATATGTAAAATTTATGTCTCGTAAGTGAAAACATTTGTGGAGATGCATGCCTAATCAAAAGAAGTTTGATTGTTTTGATAATTTGAACATGCATATATCTATTTCTTCTTTGTTTAGCATGTGTGATTCATTTTTGAAAGAAAAAATTCGTTGCACTTGGAAATAAGTGTTCAAAACCATGTGTTTAAACTCGAAGCATGTTTTTCTAAATCATTGTTGAGAAACGTTGAGCATCATAATTTTGTTTTGTATAATTGTGTTGGTCGTTTTCGTTTGTTCAATGTTTTGTAATTATCTCCGAAAATAAAGTATGAGAACTGTAATGAGTTGTAAAGTAAAAACCAAATCTTTGATCCTAGAAGTTGTTGTTCTATATTATTGTCTGAAGTATTCGAGCACTGGATTTCTACTTTGCATGATTATGTGAATGATTTTTTAATGTTTCATGTTTCTTACATGTTACCACAACAAAACTTTCAAGTCACATTGAAATGGTGAGACAACACTTCGTCTTTGATCTCGGAGTTGGTTAGGTTGTCCCTTTTTTGAAAAGGGATCTGGAGAAATATCTTGTGTTTATATTCATGGTGTAACTGATTTGTCTTTTTTACGTGTAAGTGAAAACTTGACATGGAACTCTTTTAAAGAGCGAGGGGTTCAGAATGTTTTAACGGTCAGTGAAAGAAATTTCCTCAACTCAGCGTTCGAGAAGTGTCCTTTAAGAGGCCGTGATTGGATTAAAATTTTTTTGAGCAAATGGCCCGATTTGAGGACAAATCATTTTGAAGAGGGATGGGATGATACATGCATGGGAGCATCTAATGAAGAACTGATTGGAACAAAATCCAAGTCGTCCATGTCTATACCAATTAGGTTGAAAGATGAGAATTTAGAGAAAATCCAATTAAAATTACCATTGGGCCTATGACTCGGGCTAGATCCAAGAAGCTTAAAGAGATGATGTTAGGGTTGATTCAGCAAGTTTGAGTCGAGCATGAAAAGTCCAATTTCTATTGGACTCAAGATAACGATCTAATTCCATGCAATGTGTTGCATGTGACAGTTTGTTTAGTTTGAGTAAACTCTTCAGTTTTAATTATATGTTTTGTTTGGTTAAATGCATCTTTGTTTAATGTTCTGCATCATTATGTGTTTTGTTTGTTAAATGCATCTTTGTTTAATGATTTGCTTCAATATGTGTTTTGTTTCTTAAATGCATCTTTATTTAATGTTTTGCATTAATACATCTATATCTTTTAAAACTTGCATTATGTTTCTTGTTTATTGAATGCATCTCTACGTACTACTTTACGTTAATACATTAGCATCCTTTAAGACATGCATTAGGTGTTTTTCATATTGAATAAGTCATGCATTAAATCATCTCATTTGTTAATTTACTTCAAGTATGGTTTAAGTTGCATGTTCAATTAATTCGTGTCCAAAAGTGTTATTAAATATGCTGTTTTTATAAGTTTTTTAAATTATTGTTTAATGCTAAAATATCTATTTTGTAAGTGACTTTTCATATGTCTAAATAATCTTCAAGTTGGATGGTTTCAAAGCTTTTTAAAGAACAATATGGAGGTTGTTTAATGGACCAAAGGTGACTCTTCAAGTTTGAATGTTTTTGGAGTCTTTAACCTTCATCATGATGCCATTTAAGAGGATGTTACACAAGCTTTTATAATTTAGTTTCAAGGGAGCTGAAGGGACATCAATTAAAAATATTAAGGATAGATTAAGTCTTCATTAAGGATAATTGTCATGCCTTTTCAACTATATTAGAATCCAATGAAGAGACATGACTCATTGGCTTCCCTACAAGAGTTAAAAACTAAAATTAGTGCTTGTAATAATACTAGTTAATGGTAGAATATGAAAGGTCACACATAGCACTTGAATAGTCACAAAAGTGCCTATAAATAACCTATAAAAAGAACTTTGTTGGATAATGAATGAATAAACATTTTCAAGTTATTGCGAGAATTCTATCTCATTGTTTTGTATCGAACTTACCTAAAATTATAAAGGTTCTCCTTGTGGCATCAAACCCTTTCTTCTTGAACTTATCACATCCATTCTTTCCTTTTCTGAAGTGTGGCATTCTAATATACTGTTGGTTCCTATTTTTTTGAATAGCGGGTCACAATTTTCTTCTTCTTCAAAGATTTGTTCGTTATTTTCACTTTATAGAAATCGGGTCATAATCTCTCGTATCGTTGGTTCATCTCTAAGTGTTTGATTCTTGCAAGTCATCCATCCAACATCATTTTTGTCATTTTCATCAGCCAAGTTTCCATTAAACATAATTTCACCTTGATTGTTAAATCGAAATGATACAAAATTAGACGATTGGGAAATTCAATGTATTCTATCCAAATTCACGAATACGAACACGCATCAAACATAATAGTGAAATGCAAAATTTATTTTATTTATTTATTCATCGTTCAAATAAATAGAAAATAATTATATATTTACTACAATATAGACACAATTCCCAACACACTCCAAAGACTATGTTTGATATACAAGACTTCTAAAACTTGAGCCATGAGTGATAGAGGGCACCTAGTAGAACTTTATGAAAGGTAAGAGGAGAGAGTCTCTCTTAGTTATAGAGGTAGTAAACTTTGTGGATGCTGAAAGATGAAACTCGGAGAGATGGAAGTTGGTATTTTCTACAAAAGATCCCGCCAAGGAAAGATCTTTCCTATTTAAGTGAATGAAGAATTAGGAGGTGGAATATTAGGATGAGAAGAAAATTGATTAGAGGCAATGCCTCAATAGGGCTATGGTTCCCTAAGATTGGGGGACCAGACATTTGTAATGGGGAGTTTGTTTGATGGACGAACTCTTCAAGTAAGAATGGAATTTTAGGTATAGAAGGTATTGAGGAAGAGGGGAGTAATTGTAGTGATAGACCCTCAATTTGGTTTACATGTTGTTAGTGGTGGACACTCAATACTCTTAAACTCTTTATTAGTATCCTCTAATCTAGGTCTATTAATGGATTTCTTTTTTTGGTGATCTTTTGGTTGGAGTAACGATAGTCTTCCCGTTAAAACGAGTTTATTTAAGAATAGAAATATCCATATCCTGAGGATGGGAATACGATAAAGATCCTACATCATCAACAAGAGAATTATCTCGATTTGTAGTAGAAGAATAATTTGCTAATTAGTTGCAAGATTCCAATTTCGTTGGCAAAGACCACAGGAGCTATAAAAATAGAAAGGAGGCTCTCTTTTGCGCCCAAATAAAATATATGGAAAATCACTGTCTGAATTGCATGCCACATTTCAAAGGGAGTAGGTAGAGTGAGATCATTCAACCACTTCATAGACTCATTCGATTGGTAACCATTAGGGCTTAGGTCTTGTAAGCAATATCGAAAAACATTTCTAACTTTAATGAGTTCCACCAAATCAAAAATACACCCATTTGTATTAAGTCTCAGCAAGTTGAGAATCCACTGGTTGGCATTGGGAACAAATCTTCTCTTTAGGAGGGGTTAATTTTTGGGAAAACAAACCCTGATTCAAGTTTACAAATAACGCTTATAAATTTATCTTTTCTCTAATGAAGATTTGAGATCTTATTTTGAATGATGGGCTCATGACCTGAACGTACAATGAAGTGAGCCCTGCTAGAAGATAACTCTTGTCTCTTTATCTTTAAGTAGTAGAAATTTTGGAAAAAAACTAGAATGGTGGCTCATTGTATTTGCAATAATCAAATATAGAAAGCTACTAAAGTCTACCAAGAAAGGGTTGATAACTGCTCGAGTGCAATGTCATATTCACTTAAAATAACACAAAAGAAAGGGTTTAAGGACAAGTGGAAACCAGCTTCTAGCAGAATCAGAGGTAATATAAACCCTAGAGGGTTGTCACTTAATCAAGATTGCTCAAGTTGTTGAAAATTATTAGCAATGTTCGAGTCTTAGATCCCCCGAACTCCTAAGTGTCCATTCATCTCATCTTGGGTAGTATTACAATTAACCATTTCTATCTTTACCCACTATGATGTATATTTGAGTTCTTGAGGTTTAATTGGAAGGGGATTACTGGGGGTAATATTTTGCTTGGCTTTGCGTCGACCTCTTCCTCTTGTTGTTGTTCGATCCATTTTACAGGAGATTAATGTAATAAAAGGAGATGAAAGAAAAAAAAATCACCTTTGAAGAAAATTTGAATGAAAGATTAAGAATGCAGAAAGGTTAAGTAGAGGAAAGTTAGGGTTATGATTGTTTCTGCAAAAGTGAATGAAGAAGTGCTATGTACCTATTTTATAGAATCAAACTTGTGCAAGAAGTTAATTTAGTGGAAACTGTTCAGGTTCTCCAATAAAATTTAGACACCTATCATAAGGGGTAAGTATATAATGTTTAAATTTTCGTGGTAATCATAGAAATTTTTAATGCACCCAACTCACGGTACACACTTAGTTTGGTTAATCAATTATCAATTACTCGTAATTTTACGAGTTAGAAACTTTGGAGGAAAAATTCTGTTAAGGGGAGGAGAGTTGTAGCACCCCAGTTTTAGCAGGTCCTAAGCTTTGGTGCTTAGACTGAAAGCTTTTGTGTGGCACAGTTTTATTCGCCTAATTGTTTCTTTTTGGCGTACAGAATGGGCGCATATAAGATGTCTGGATATTAGGCAAAAATTAATTTCAAAATGTTTTGAGTTGTAAAGAGAAAAAGTTTGGTAAAAGTATTTGGGAAATTGCAAGTTGGGTAAATGCTAAGTGTATTATATGCCAAGTTTGATTGAATTACGTTGACAGTTACATTGCAAACATTTTGGTTAGGAATCAATCGAACAGATGAATTAAGTATAAATAAATTTATTGGATGATCATTTATGTTCTTCTCAGGGATTATAGAATATTATAAAGAAAATTTTGAAACAATTTGACACATGTCAAGTTCCTATGGGGACTATTCGTAAGTGTGAACTGATCTTGCGAGCTAAGGTAAACCTTGTTCTTTTGAAATGGTTTTTTGAAAGTGCAAGTTGGCTTCGGGATTCTAAGGCTAACTGAGACTCGATTTTTAAAATGGTTTTGATGAACGAAACAGGCCTCGTGATTTCAAGGTGAGCTTTACCAAGTATGTTTTAAGAAAAGGCTAATGAGTTTTTGGAACAATTTCCCACTATTTTTGCAAATCATATTTTCTTATATGAACTGGGTCTCGCAACCTCACCTGCGAACCTAACATGCTAAACGTTATCAAACTAAGGTTTTCTACTGTTCTCAAAATACTTTTTTAAGCATAACCTAATGGATTTTGATGATTCACTGAGTTCTCAATGAACTCACCCACTCCTATCCTACTCCTTAGGTAAGTAGGTCGCAGATAGCATTGGCGAGGACAACAATTTGGCAAGGCACCTGACTGATATGGACGAACCATAAGGATGTGCGATGCATTTATATGGTAGATTAGAACATTATTTAGCCACTGATTTGATTACTGAACCAAGTTTTAAGTTTGAACTTAAAATGATTTATTCAACTTAAATTTTATTTCTGCGAAACATGACTTGGAATGTGGTTTCTATTTATGTTATTAATAACTCGAAGTTATCCATGCATGAGTAAATTTTTGTTTTGCTGAGTGGCGTGATTTGAGATCCATTTATGTCGCATAAATTACTTGTATACCTTTAGCTTTGTAAACCATTTTGTATGCATGCGGACACATGATTTTTATGCAGACCTTGCTTAAGTATGATGATCATTTGCATGCATGTTTTTCTTGTACGTGAAGTCAAATATATTGTGAAATTATGAAGTACAAGAATTGTAGGTGTTATATGAATTGCTGTGAAATCAAAAGTTTTATATATCTATATATGAATTGTTATACTTTATGAACTCATGTTTTTGTGTGAACTTGTAAATTTTTCTAAGTAAATGAAATTATTATTTCACATGATTATCTACTCTGATCTATTTGACATGCGACCTTTGTGTTTTATGAGTGTATGATTTCCACTACTTTGTTAACATTTGAACACCTTATTCACATGCTATCTGTAAGTGGTGTGTTGGAGGATAGGTTGGAATCAAGAGAGTCACTTCGGTGGCTAATCTAGCTGACCAAATTCAAGCCAAAACTTTTAGGTTGGGTTCGGGGTGTCACATTGGTTTGTATTAGAGCTAGCTAGGTTTGGACTTGTTGGAAAAGTGATTATTGAGCCAGAGCTAGTCAAGTTCATCATATCATTTTTCAAGTAAGTTCACTAGGAAGTGATGAAGAGTGCTCGTCTGAAAGTGGTGAAGTGAGTTCGCTAGAGTAAGGCGAGGTAAGTTTGTTCGGTTGGTAACTGGAAAAAATTTTGAAGTGCTTTGTTTGTTTTCTATGTGATTGTCTGTAGGATAGATTTGGGAAAGCATCACCTATGGTTTAGCTATATCTCTTGCAGGATTATGCCTCAAATCATCCATCTACTATCTGCCAAGTTTGTAAGTAAGCTAAGTTTTGGTGAAGTGTGTTCGCATATGTGTTTTTGCTCAGTGCGAACTGTGTTCGCAGTTGTAAGTTTTTCTATGCGAACCAAGTTAACAAATATGTTTTTGCTCTATGCGAACTATGTTCATAAAATTTGTCTATTAATTTGGATACCCTATAAGTGTGATGTCTTACCTTAAGTTGATATTTCATGTACGTTTAAAATTAGCAAGAATGTCTCCTTATAGAGTGAACACAAACCATGTGAACGAAGCTGCTAACACCTTGGAAGGTGGTCGAACTTCAGCTACATAAGAGGAACCCTACCAAGCAAATATTTTAGAAGAAGGTATGGAGTCATTGGTTCAGGCTATGATTAAAGCATTTCATCGAGTTTCTAGCTGTACCTCTAAACCATGGTTTACCTTTGGAATGTCTGCGAACTCTAGGTGGTAAAGAATTCAGTGGTATCAGCAGAGCTGATCCCACTAAAGTTGAGTATTGGCTCGAGGGTGTGGAGAAAGTCCTTGAGTAGATAGAATACACTAACTAGGAGAAGCTTAGATATGCAGCATCATTACTCACCGGTGAAGCCTATCGTTGTTGGAACATTATAAGGTAAGGAACTTTTGTGCATGGTCTGACTTGGGAGTTCTTCTTGGAAATTTAGGAAGAAATTCTTGGGCGAACAATATGTGGAGGCTCACAATTGAGAGTTCATTAGTTTGAAGCAAGATGAATTGTCTGCGGTTGAATATGAAGCTGAGTTCATGTGAGTAAGCTAATACGCTGAAAAGATGGTTGCTAAAGAAAGGAACTGTTGTCAGAGGTTTCGATTTGGTTTGCATCATGACATCCAACTTTATTTAGTGACCCATGATACATCGAACTTCGATGAGCTGATGGATAAAACCAAATCCATTGAGGACATTAAGACACCGTTATCTGACAAGCAAGCTTTTGGGTGAGGAAAGAAAGAGATTGCAACTTGCGAAGCTCTAGAAAAAGGGTTAACCAAGGTTTTAGATTTGACCAGTCATATTGAAAAGACAGCCATGACAAAAGGAAGGATTCACACCAGTCTGCGAGCTGGATATACTGCAAGCTCTATGAAAGAAAACATTTGGGGGACCACTGCTAGAGAATTGAAGGTTGTTTTAAGTGTGCTTCTAGCAAAGACTATCCAGAACATTAAGAGGGTTCGCAAGCTCAAACTACGACCCCCTATTCAGGTATGAGTTGGTCTTCGTGGTTGAGGTTGAGGCAAAAGTGGCGTGACTAGGCCAGTAGGGCTGTGAACTTTAGCCCACACTATTGCGACACAAAAGGAAGAGTTTGGAGGCCTTGGATAAGTCTATGTTATTGATCTACTGGATTTATACGTAGCAGATTGAACTACTTTTTACACTTTAGGAGCTTGAAATTAATTATTTTCCTTCTATTTCTTTAGGATTTAGTTTAGTTTTCTGCTTTGGAATAAATTGTCTAAAAAGTGAAAAAAAGGTGTTTTTATTTTCTTTAAAGTCGATTGAGGCCTAAGGGTTAGCTAATGTACTTCGTGAGTGTGCAGGAGACCTTTAGAAGTCAAATAAGCATGAAGTTGATCACTATGTCATGACACGAAATGCTTTATGTCGCAACAAAGGGATCAGACCTGAAGAATATCAAAGTTGACTTCTTTTTTGTGACATGCATTACCTATGTCGCGACAACGCTTGTAAGATTACCCAAATGGTATGGACTGACCTCTTCATCACGACATGGGTCCTGTGTATCATGACACCTACTCTTGGATGCGAACTCTACACCGAGTGAAGGGTGTTTCAATCTTTACAATGCCAATTAAACACGAGGAACGAAAACTGACCTAGGGTTGAGGAAAACGATCACCGAAGACTATAAATAGGACCTTTAGCACTAGCGTTTTACACACCTTTTACATTTAGCTTTAATTTCATTTGTTATTTACATTTCTGTTTTGGAAACGAGATTTATAAGTTCGCATAAATGATTGTGGAATTATTTCCCAACAAATTGTTATACCATTCAAGTTTCCTTTACTTCATTTATTCAATTCAATGTTAAGTTCTATTATTTTTTATGATGTTTAAAGAAACCATGATGAACTAATCCCATTGTGAGGGATTAGGGAGTGGATGTATGTATTTGATGATTTTATAACAAGGGATTTACGATCGGATTAGCTGTTTGGAAAAAGTAGAACGTGAAACAAATACTAGGCCTGACAACCCTAGAAAGTCAACTAGGTGGGAATGAACCCAACATTGGTATTGCCCATTTTTGAACACCTTTTCCCCAAACCAGTTTAGACTGTAACATCTAGCGATAAGTAGTCTCTATTTACTCGTTAAGTTGGTGGAAGATCGTAAGATCCTGTTAGGGTAGCAACTAGTTGATTGAAGCAAAGTCCCCAAAATCAATAGTTGAAGAATCCATGCTGAAGCGACCTATCTCTCCAAATCTATTTATTGAATCTACATATCTCTTTCCTTTCTCTTATTTACATCAGTTTTATGTTCCAAAATCAAAAACCCTTATTTCAGTATCGTACTATAAACCCTAAAAAATAAGTACTGATTACTTATTTTCCTTGAAAGGATCTAGATAACTATTGCTTAAAGCCTCCTTTGGGTATGATCCTTGAAATACTATCAAGTGTTTTGTTGTAACACACTATATTACAACTTGAACCATATACTTGCAGAAGCCCTAAAATACACACCAAACGGGAGTACGTTCAGAGGTAGTCAAGTTGTTGGCATCGTTTTCGAGGAGGCAACGTTATAGTGATTTCTATTTCTACATTGTTAATTGTATACTTAAGAAATTTTTAGGTTATAGATTAGATTTTTTATTTTATTTCTTTTTATTTCGTTTTATTTTTTTAATTTCAGTTTATGACTCGAAGCCAAGGAAACTTGGTAGAACCCATCTCTAATCTAGAATCATTTATCAGAAAAAACAAAAGAAATCAACAGTCAATGCAAAATCCACCACCACCCGAGGAACGAGAAGAGCCAGAAGACCCACTCATTGATCTTGTCAAATATAATGTTGAAAATGTTATGATACCACTATAAGCTCAAAGAACTCTGAGGGAGTATCGCTAGACCTACTATAGCCGCTAATACATTTGAGATCAAGCCAGCCATGATCCAAATGATTCAAAATAATTTACAATTTAGAGGAACCATGACTGAGGATCCTAGTTTTCATTTAAAGTGGTTTTTCCAATTATGCGATACTTTCCGTTATAATGGTATTACTGATATGCCATACATCTCAGATTATTCTCATTCTCTCTAACTGACTATGCTTTTTCTTGGCTAGATTCACAAGAACTAGGAACCATCATTACATGGGATGAGCTCGCATGAAAATTTTTACAAAAGTTCTTTCCCATTAGTAAGATAATCCAACTCTAGAAAGAGATCTCCACGTTTCGGTAGTTTGAGGGTGAAGGGTTCCATGAAACATGGGAATGATTTAAATCATTGTTACAAAAATGCCCACATCATGGTATGCCAAAGTGGTTACAATTACAGACAGTCTTTATCGGGTTGGATGCTTTAGCCACATTTGGGTTAGATGGTACGACAAGAGGAGCTTTAATGATTAGAATTTATAACGATGTTAATGAGTTAATTGATAGCATGAAAATGAACTCTTGCCAGTGGCCTACTAGGAGGTTCACATATGGGCAAAAATCTACTTCAGTTAAAATGCTCTAGAAAGATGATAAATACCAACAACTGTTAGAAATACTGAACCGAATCGAATCTACCGTAGGGGCACCATCATCGCAAGAAGAAGATAAGCCTCTCTGCCACTATATTACCAATACTAAGGATGTGAACTATGTTGGAAATAGAGGTGGAAATCCCTATTCAAATACTTGGGATTTGGGATAGAAGGATCATCCTAATTTTAGATGGGGAGGAAATCAAGGAGGAAGTGGTAATAAAAACCAATAGAGAAATCCAAGTTACCAACCTCCATTTTTGCGGAGGCAACCAAAGAAAGCAGTCTAGAGTGACCATACTATATGTGGTCAATGGTTAAGCAAGATAGAGGGAGAGATGCAATCAATGCGAGTGGAGGTGAAGCAAGTGCAATCTGAGTGTACTAATTCCATGAAATCCTTGACAAAACTAGAGGAATGGATGAACCAATTGGTGAGTATGGTAGGAGATCTCACTAGGCAAATTTGAACCAGTATCCCTAGTACACTGAAAATAATCCCTGAAGGTAGAGAAAGAACATGTCAAGGTTATCAAGTTCAGATTGGGAAATGTGTTGAGTAGCCTAGAAAGATCAAAAGAGGAGGAAAAACACAAAAAGCCAAATGAGGTTATAGAAGTCCACTCCGATGAGGACACTGAAGTCACAGTAGCCAAAAAGGTATTGTTGGAAGGAATATCAGGAAAGAAAGAGGAGATGCCGAAGGAGGATAAAAGTACCACTGTTCCATTCCCTAAAAGGTTAGAAGAAAAGAAAAAGAAAGATGAAGACAATTTTGTAAGCTTATTGAACTTGTTTAAATCTTTAAATGTTAATCTACCTTTGATTGAACTAATAGAGATAGTCCCAAAATACATCAAGTTTTTAAAGGAAATCATGTCAAGGCGAAGGAAAATCAAAGTAGGCAAACAGGTGGAAGAAAACACATCTTGCAATTCTATTATCACCAAAAAGATTCCACAAAAACTAAAGGATCTAGGTAGCTTCACAATTCAAATAAAACTTGGGAACCTTCGGTTTAATAGAGCTTTATACGACTTAGGTGCAAGTATAAATATTATGCCACTATCAGTTTTCGAGAAACTTAGAAGTGGAGATCTTAAAAATACGACTTCATAGTTGGCAGATAGGTCATTTGTACTGCCGAAAGGGATCCTAGAAGATGTGTTGATCCAAGTAAGAGATTCCATTATCTCTGCCGACTTTGTAGTACTAGATTTTGAAGAAGATAGGGATATACCCATTTTATGTTGAAGGCCCTTTCTAGCAACATCTAGATCCACCATTGACTTGAACACCAACGAGTTGACTATGAGAATCAATGGTGAAGTGAAAACTTTCAAATGTGGGGATGGAGTGGAAGGAACAGAAGATCGTAAAGAGCACTGTCATTTGCTTGACACGGGAGATAGTAAGAGACCCAATGAGATCATGTTAATGAGTAAGGAACGAATCAATAGATTCAAGGAAAGGGATCGATTGAGAAAAATATAACAAAATGATAGGAGATGGACAAATGCTGAAAAAGGATTGCCAGGGTCGATGATTGCGTTCATAACGTCACATCGATTGTGAAAGCGAGCACATGTCGATGTAAGTATAGTTGATAAAACAATTCTATCAGATATCAATCCCACGAGTAATGGGTTCTTGATGTTTAAATGTCGAAGCAACTAAAGCTAGGATTAAAGAAAATGTGAGTAAAGATGTCAGTGCAATTATGTCATATCTGCACACTAAAATGATTAATACTATCAATGCAATCAGAGTTAAATGTCAAAGGTTAAATGTCAGAACATCTGAAAGTAAATCAAAGTGTGTTGAATGTTGAGTGTTGAATATTTAAATGCAAAAAATGTAAATGTGATCATGTGGAAAGGATTGGAGTGGATCACTGATTTTACTAAGTTGCAACGCTGGATGCGCCGACAAGATATTGTATAGAAGAATTGTCGCAATAATGATGCTCCAATGAATTCTTACCAATAATAGTCCTCCGTTTACTCAAGACTCAATTACCCATAATCACCCCACCTCTCGATGTGAACAACTTTGTGCACTTAAGTACAAGTGACTAAAATCTCTTCTAATCCCAAGCAACTCTCATTGTCTTGCTTGTTAACCTAACTTGTCACCGCATCTCTCAATGTCGGTAGACTGTAAAGCCACTCTTGTGTTTGATGCAGTTAGATCCAAAAATAAATAGAAAAAACATTAAATAAGAATAAAGTAATCTAACAATGAAAGATACTCTCGTATTCATTCAAATGTCATTAGAATTTATCAGCATAATAGAGGGATTAACGAATACAATCGAAGCTTACTATCTCTAGACTACTAGGACTATTCCTTAATCACTCCTCTTGTGTTGCATCGAGCACTCCTCATCAGAAGTGGTTGCTCCTTTGCTCCATCAGCTCACCATCCAGCTTAAATCTCCAAAATAAAAAGTAATTACAGAATTTAATTTCTCTACCTCTTGATATTTCTCTCCTTTTTCTTTCCTCTATTTATAGGCTTCAAGAAATTGTAGATTTCCTCCATTCTCAAATCCAACAACAGTGTACAGCTGTAAAAGTTTGTTATTGATAGCTATACAGATCTGATTTGTTTTCTGGACTGTTGCAGAATGTCGGCACAAATTATAATTTGTAGCTATAATTTGCCGCATTTCTGGATATACTTGTAGCTTGAATTCACTCATTCCAACGTAAAGATTCCTATACGGCGACATCCATGGTTGCAATTTCAAGCTGAATTTGTGGCTTAATTCTAAATTCTTTTTAGCCTTGATCTACTGAATTTCTGGATATACGCTGACAATTTTAAAACGCAATATATATATATGCTGCATGTGGTGACATTAGTGCACAAAAAGAGATAAAATAACAAGAATGTAAACCAAACAATAATGAGTTAGAAAATATAAAAACTAAGTATGTAATGCCTATTATGCATGCTAAATAAGATACAAAAGAGACAATTAAAACATCAATTTAGGGAGAAAATATATGTTATTTGTAATGCTATCAGTCGACGAGAGTGAGCATATCAGATGAGTCTGATAGTAAAACGTAAAGGTGGACAAGTGAAACTAACTTTTATATATTATTATACATATGTCTAAGAAAATTTTTTCAGTAATTAACAGGAAATAGGGAAATGTTACGACACACCACCCTCCTTGTCATAACATAGGTGGCAGAATGAGGAAAATATGAGACTTATGTCGATGTCACTACGAAAAGCCTTCATGTCATGACAAAGAGTGTAAAGCAGATGACTATTCAGAATTGAGGATGATGTCGCGACGAAGCCTTGATCGTGTTGTGAAGATGAGGTGTTACAGCCCGTTTCTCAGTGGTGTCGAAAACAGTGATTACAGGATCACAAACTTGACGAGAAATTTTTTATAAATGAGTGATTAAATTAAATTAGTGAATAATAATTTTATATGGAATTTTGAATTGAAGAATTTTAATTATTGATTAAAATTTAGTATAAGTGGTTTGGTTCAAAAGTCAAGTGGCTTAAGAAAATGAGGTATCGGGACCTCGTTTCTGAAATTAAGGGCCATAAAATTTTTTATAAAATATTTAGAGTCTTATTATATGTGAATTGAAGTTCGGTGGGGTAATTTTGATGATTAATTGCTTAATTAAGGAAAAAAGAGTAAATTGTAAAAGAGGTAAAGGTTAATTGCTATGATTACCATGCACTTACTTTTGGATTATTTATTCATTTAGTCCTTTTTAGTTTAAGGCTAATTTGTAAACAAGTTGGTTTAATTGGAGTTCAATTAAAATTGAAGGATCAAATAGGTAAATTCACCTATGGTATTTTAGTGGATGGATTATCATGAAGTAAATTGATCATAAGTAAAATTAATTAAGGCTAAATAAGTGATTAATTAAACTAATCATGAAAGACTAAATATCTATAAAATTGTCGTTAGGTATAAAAATGAAATTAAAGAAGAAAAATCACATTTTTCTCCTAATTTCCTCTTCTTCTTCATAGCTAAGACAAGAAAACCTAGGGTTTTCCATTGATGAACTTTGAGCTTTGATTTGGGTAAGCAAACCTTGATCGTTTTTTATAGCTTTGGATGCTTGATGATTAGGTTAGATCTTTTTGTAAAGTGATTTTTATGAAATTAGGGTTTAAGGACTAAAATGCTAAATGATGAAATTGGATGTACTTTAGGTGAAATAAATGGATTATAAGGGCTTGTATAAGATCAAGGTATATTTGGTAGGTATGGGTTGAGGATAAAATAGGTATTTTGCATGTTTTGTGTTGAAAGGACTAAATTGAATAAAAAAAAGTATTAGGGATAAAATTATAATTTTCCCAAAAAGGATCAAACTATGTTAAATGATCTGATTATGTGTTTCAATGTGAAATTTGAATGAATTGTTGATTTAGATTACAATCATACCACGGATCACAGAAAAGGGAAATTAGCATAATAGTCCCTGAAGTTTAGCCAAACTACAATTTCATCTGGTAAGTTCATAGTGCTAGTTCATATACATTGTTTATTTCTTTTACTTCACTATTGTTACAATTAATGGAGGAAGGTTAAACATTCGTGATAATAGAAAGGCAAAAGAAAGAAATGAAATGTCAGGTTTGGGCCAATTATCCGATTTGAAGCGAAGGCTAGGATCCTGCATATGTTGCAGTATCCTGACAGCTTGTGTGAGCAACATCGTAAGTTGATAGATTCTGAATCAATAGTGAATTATGGATGTCCCTGATGACTGAGTCTTCGCGTATGTCGCGGATTCTCATAAGCTTGTTTGAGCAGCATCGAGAGTGGGAAATTTTGGACCATATCAATGGCTGAGTCTCTGCGTATGTCATGGATTCTCATCAGCTTGTGTGAGCAGCATCGTATACTGGTTAAACTCTATCTAAGCTCGTAAGAGCTAATCATTCTGGGCTCGTAAGAGCTAACCATTCGGGTTCGTGTGGGCTAAATGTGTCTGTGCTTGTAATGAGTTAAAATCTAAAGAACTGAAGAGATTAAGTTCATTATTATGTACATGATTACGAATACAATCTCATTATCATCTTTTAATTGATCTATCTATTCTGTAAGAAAATGATATCCGCAAACTTACTAAGCTTAATAAGCTTACTCGTGAATCTGTTATTATTTTGTAGATACGTTTTACTGTCTGAAGATTGGATAATCTTAAGGAAATCACACTATTGTAGAGCTCGTATGGTAGAATTTACATCACTTGGTCTTATGGCATGTATTAGGATGATGTTACCTTTTTGCTTATATACAATGATTTTGTGAAAACCTTGCTATGTTTGATGAAATGTTGGAAGTAAACTTTAAGTGTCTCATATCGACATAAAAAAATCATGTAATTGTGTTGACTTAAATGCCTAATATACTTATATATGTATGAAGTTAATGAACTTGTGTTTGGTATAAATCTTGAGATTTTGTATACTTGTTTCGATAGAATTGATGTATGTTTTGGTAGAAGTACAAGGTAGGAGAGAGGTTTCCACTGACTTGAGTTGTATCGGTAGTTGAATTGTGAGTATCAGTAGTTATATGTATAGATGTATTGGTAGTTTACATACTTGTATCGGTAGAAGTTGTAGGGTGAGGATTTTTGCTCTCTGGAGTGGTATCGGTAGTTACATGACTTGTATCGGTAGAACTAGCACAGGTACAGGTAAAAGTCTGCACAATTTTAAATTGTTCATTGAATTGACTACTACCGATACTTGACCATCAGGTATCGGTAGAAGTTCTCTAAAATGTTGGAATTTGCCATTTTTACCCTTGAGGAAATTGTGTTATGTATAAATATTGATCCAAATTATAATAGGTGAATTTTGTATTAAATAAAGATTAAATATTTTGATATTTCTAAAAGATGAATAGAGTTAAATGAATAGAAACACCGAGATCCTAATCGGTGACAGTGTTCGGGATTTGGGTGTTACATGAGGGATTGATGTGTTTGTCGCAACATAGGTATCCTATGTGCAGACATCGACTGTAATTTTTGCAGGATCGACCCGACCCGGTGGCTACAATACTTATTTCTCCAAATTTTAACACTTTAAAACCTTAATTTCCATATTTTATAAATACTAAAACACTATTTTAACTCTCACATTACATTTTAAAACTCTAAAAACCTTTAAAACCTTAAAAATCTTTCACTTTTCAGGTTTTAATGAGTTTACAAGCAAGGACAAACATCAAGCAAAAAGGCAATCACACCAACTCAGGTTAAAAGTTCCTAACGCAATAATCCTTGATTTCTTATACTTAAAATGCCTCCAAGAAAGGTTAGACGAACTATTGAATCAAAACCATCAATGGGTACAAACCTTTCAGGCTTTGCAAATGCAAATATAGAAAATATTTTAATGAGCTTGAAGGCAAAACATTTATCCAAGAGAGGGGTTTTGATCCATTGATAGTTTTATGTAAAGAAATCTGACCTCTAGTTAGGTACCATAGGTGGGAATGATTTTGGACAATCCCCACAAAACCTGCAGTTATCCCAGTAGTCCAAGAATTTTATGCTTCTTTAGGAGACTACATCTTTAGGATTGATGATGACACTACATGGAAAACTTTAGTGGTAAGAGGAATTAGTGTTAAGGTAACCCCTAAACACATATGCAAATTCTTTGATGCTCCATATTATGAACAAGATTTCCTATATCAAACTGATTTGAAATATTTTCAAGATATAAACATAAATGAGGTAATAACCTATTTAACTGAGGAAAGGGGAAAATGGAATTTAGGCCAGGCACTAGTGTCCCTACTTCTTTTAACCAAGCCATTATGTTTTTGGAAGCCAAAATGTGGATCCAATTTGCATGCACTCGTATGGTACTCGCCTTAAATGTTTCTAATGTTAATGCTTTTCAAGTAGTTCTATTATTTACGATTTTGCAGAAAAAGTAGGTTTGTATAGGGAAATGGATCCATCAAAACATGATTCGATGTGTAGGAAGCCAAAAGGTGGGAATCTTCTTTCCACCCTTAGCCAAGAGTGCCCATGTCATCTACTAAGTAGTCACTGAGGCCGTCGAAAAGCATTATTGGTGATACACTCTTCCAAAAATATGTAGAGCTTCATGCCAAACAAATAAAGGAAGGGTATAGGATATCACAAAATTCGACGACTACACAAACTTCATCGCAAAGGTCGGCACCAGCCCAATAAGCAGTTGGTGAAAGAAATCATCCAAAGATCAATTGGATGGTACAATGGATGGAAGAATCGGGGCCACTATTCCAAGAGTTTCCTTGGTAAAACAACATTAGGGTCCCCAATTACACACCAGACATGTTTGGACCAATAAATGAGGAACATAATGATGAGGAAGATGAAGAGGGGGAAGAAAGTGAAGAGGAGGATGAGGAGATGGACGAAGATTGAGAGCTGTTGAATGTTTTCAAAGACTATTTTATTTTAATTTATTTTGAAGACTTGTAATTTTGGATTATTTCGTTTTAGTAGGAGTAGGAATAGAAGTAGAGATTATCTTTGCATACATATGCTTTAATTTTTGTGATAGAGACACAACATTTCGAGTCATCCACGATAAAAGGAATAAGGACAGCCACCATTAGAAGAACTTTCATGATCAATCGGGTAACTTCATTCCTTACCTTTTAGGGGCTACACATTAAGGATAATGTGTTATTTAAAGAGTAAGGGTAACATAGGAATTATTGCATTTTTATCTTTATTTTTAGCATTTTTATAGTTTAATCAGAGTTTCTTTTTAGCATTTAATGTGTGCTTGAGCTTGTAGAAATATATGTGATTGGTTAGGAGCATGTACAATAGGTTGATTGTATTTTTGATAAATTTGGCATGATAACGAGAAATTCTTAAATTTTGGAACATGAAACTACTAAGTTCTATAAGTTACACTAAGTATAGATAGAAAGATGTTGTTAGTATCAAATGATGTGAATAATATGAGGAAACAAGCATGCTAGTATATATGATAGATAGTAATTTTGAGATTATGTGATTAAATTGACATTTGTGTATATTGAGATGTTTAGGGATGACTTAAGGCATTGTTTGGATACATCTTGAGCTAAAAAGCAAAACCTTATTCTGAATTACCATTAAGTACCCATATTTGAGCCTATTGACCATTCTTGATGAACCACATTACAAGCCTTTAAGCCTAAAAAGTTTATTTGTGTGTACTCTTTTCTTTGGTCCTATTTTGGATAATACACGTATGACTATATGTATAAAGGGTAAGTAGACATACTAAGGTGGAGGTTGTAAAACAAAGAGGAGGAAAATCAATATGGAATATGAATTTTAGTATAGTCAGAAAGAGAAAAATAATGAAAATAAAAAAAAAGAAAAAGAAAATATGAGTAGAAGGAAAAGAACAAAAAAAATTCATTAGTGAGAAAGTATATGAAAAGTGACAAAGTAAAAAAAAAACACCAAAAAGAAGAAATAACTTACTCAAGAAATAGAAGAATACTCATAGGCTAGCTAAAGTGATTATACTATATTGAGATTTCCTAAATGGAGAGGAAAGGAAGGTGAGAGAAGGAGAAAAAAGGAGTTGAGATGGAATGGGACACTAAAGGGGGATAATAGGGAACAATACAATGTGCTAAACTATTTTCGTGTTTGTAACCTCTTATGTTTGCTATTCTTTGAATTTCATACCTATCCTAAAGCCTCAGAACGTTACAAGCCGAAAAGCCCTATGTGACCTAAACAACTCCATGCATAAATGAATGTGACATTTCATGATCTCATTATGGCTATCTATACTGTACTAGGATAATTAAAGTACATGTATTAGGCATTGATGGAGTTATACCAATAAGACCTTGATGTTTATATTTCTTGTAACCTATTGAACATATATGTTTTAATCAAGAATGGTAAAGTTACTTGCTCATCATGTTGAAATTATTGAAAAATATAAAATACCTAGAGTGAATGTTGTGAGCTTAATCTGTAATAGCCAGATTTTCAGTGGTGTCAAAAACAGTGGTTTTGGGACCACAATTTCGATAAGTCGAGTCGTAAATTTATTTATTTTATTGATTATGATGTCATTAACACTGTGTTAAATTTTGGTTAAGAAATTTTACTATTTAGATAGTTAATTTGGTAAAAAGGATTGAATTGTAAGGTTGGAAAAGTAGAGTTCCATTAGCTAAAGGTATGAGATACTAGTCAAAAGGTAAGGTAAAGTCCTTAAATGGTAATTAAACCATTAGGAAATTGAATGGACGGTAATGGGCATGAGAATGGTTGAATTTGATGTTAATTAAACAAGGGTAAATTAGTAATTTGTTAAATCAGGTGAAAATAAAGAAACATGGCATGGAATTGGTCATCTTCTTCACAAAAACTATAAGAAATGATAAGAAACGCTAAAATGAAAGCTTGAAGTTCGGCCAAGCTAGGTTCTTCATATTGGTAGGTGATTTTTCACTCGTTTTTAGTAATTTTTATGTTTTTGAGTCCGTATTAGCTTAATTTAGCTAACCCAAAGACTAATTTGTGATTCTATCTAAAGTTAAATGTTTTGTCATTGATGAATGAGCTTATTCTTGTTAGCTTATGAAAGTTTTAGAAGTTGGGATATGAGATTGGTTGGTTTTGTAAAGTAAATTTTGATGATTTTAGGATTGAGGACTAAATTGCTAAAATGGTAGAATACATGTATTTGATGTAAAATAAATTGTATGTATGAGTTGAGTAGGTGCTATAGTATATTCGGCTAGCATGAGTTGAGTTTGGAAATGGTTATTTTGCTAGTTTGATGTCTAAGGACTAAATTAAATGAATATGAAAGTACAAAGGTAATTTTGTAAATTTCCCTAAACGGTTATAAATGAAAAGAATAAGTGAAATTTCATGATTTAATGTGAGATTTAATGATTTGCTGGTTTAGATCACGAGCGAGCTACAGATCGAGGAACAGGGAAAATTATAGAATAGTCCCTAAAGTTAGCTGTAACTACAATCTTATTCGGTAAATTCGTGTAACCACAACCTTACTTAATTGTCCTAATTTCATTTGTCTTTGTGATGTTCTTGACGTAAAGAGCGAGATGAAAGACGATGAAATAATTCTAAAGTTTGGCTCGTAAGAGCGTAATTCTATCTAGCTCATAAGAGCATAATTCTGTATGGCTCGAAAGAGCATGATTCTATTTGGCTCATAAGAGTGAAATTTTTGTCTAGTTCGTAAGAGCGTAATTTTTGTCTGGCTCGTAAGAGCATAATTCTGTTTGGCTCGTAAGAGCGTAAATATGTCTAGGCTCGTATAAGTTAAATTTTGGAAGACCTGAAGAGATCAATCTGTTGCTGAAGACACAGGATGTCGTAGTTGCTAAATTACTCTCTGTGTTCAGTATACTATGTTATAAGTTAACTATTCTACGAACTTACTAAGCTCTTTAAGCTTACCAGTGTATATGTTGTTGTTTTGTAAATTCCTTTTTTATGTTGAAGATCGGATCCTCAAGACGAATCACACTATCCCGGGAGTTTATTGGTAGACTTCGTTATCACCTAGCTTATGTGACATGTAGTAGGATTGTGAAACTGGTCATGTTTAAAGCATGTTGTGTATTACAATGTTTGGGAACATGATGATGACTTATGAATGTATTTGGTGTTGTTTGAACTTGTGTCATTTTGTTGTAGCCTTTATATATATGCTTTTGGATGATTACCATGGAATTTAAAGGCAATAGAATGGTATATTGATGAAATGTTGCAACACTTAGTTGAATTTTGTGTACCTTTGAAATTTTGATTACTTATTCCGATAGAAGCCATACATGTATCGGTAGTTGTACAAGGTAGGAGAGAGATTGTTTACTGACTCAAGTTGTATCGGTAGTTGTATAATAGGTATCAGTAGTTCTGTTCATGGTAGTATTGGTAGTCTACGCACTTGTATCAGTAAATGATGCAGGGTTGGACTTCTTAGCTCTCTGGAGTTTTAGCATTGGTAGAAGCATGACTTGTTTTGGTAGATATATCACTTATAACGACAGAATTATCAGAGGTATCGGTAGAAGTCTACACTATTCTTGAATTATTTACTGATTTGGCAACTATCGATACTTGTCCACCAAGTATCGGTAGAAGTCTACCATTTTTATGAAAATGACAATTTTGCCCTTATTGAGTTGTAGTTATAATTAATCAATGATTTATGTTGTGTTTGTTTCATTTCTTCATTAAAATAAAATTAAATGAAATGGTGATAAAAGATGAACAGTATTTGATGATCGGAAGACACCGTAACCTTAATTTGTGATGATTTCGAGTTTTGGGTGTTAGATTTAATGGTATTAGAGCTTATAGCTTAGTCGGTTCTTAGACTTAATTTATGAATTAAAGGGTCTAGAAAACTAAATGTCATATAAACCTGTGATTGAGTGATCATAATAGATCCGGTCTAACTTTGAATTCATACAAATAAGAAAAGTTATCTAATTCAAAACGGGGAGAGACTAATGAGGTGAACAATAACATACTAACATTTGATTCTGATGCAAGCCGCAGAGTACCAATCATACCAATGACAGAAAATGATACGAAAAATATGTTCATCGGCCTAATGGGCCAATGGTTTTCTGAGTTCATGAGAAATAATCAGTCGATTTTGCAGCCTCCACCTACTCCTGTGCAACCTATTGTACGTCCTATAGTGCCACCGATTGTACCTCCACATACTCTAGCAGCAGAATTGAGGCATTGTATTTCGATAGATAAGGTCAGGAAATACGGTGCTGAGGAATTCCGGGGTAGTACTGAAGATGATCTGACAATAGTTGAATACTAGCTAGAAAATACCTTGATACTTCTAATGAGATGGCCTGTGCTCTTGAAGACTATCTGAGGTGTGCAGCATCATTACTGAAGGATGAGGCGTATAACTGGTGGACGACACTACTGGCAATGGTTCCAGAAAACGAGGTCACTTGGGAATTCTTTGAAACTGAATTTAAAAAGAAATATATTAGCAAACGGTATCTGGATCGAAAGAAGAAAGAGTTTTTGGAGTTAAAGTAAGGAAACAGTCAGTTGTCGAATATGAGAGAGAATTTGTATATCTCAGCAGGTATGCTTGAGAGATTATGTTGACTGATGAAGCTATGTGTATTCATTTTGAATACGGGTTAAATGATGAAATCAAAATGATGGTTGGTAGATTAGAATTGCGACCATTTATGGTTTTGATTGATTGGGCACAGAAAATGGAAGAAATCTATAATCATAAGAGGTAGAGAGAAAATAGATTTAGGGAATTCAGTAGGAAAGATCCTTCCAAGACTTTCTTAATGCCGCCACCAAAGAAGTACAGAGGAAACAAGAACCGTTTAGTTGCTTCATTCAATTTTCAAGGTAGGAGCAAGTAGAGACATTCTGAGTCCAGATTTCAAAATCGACCTGCAGACAGTATGGCAAGTGTTCTAAATGCACTGGTGCCGACATGTGAGCATTACTGGAGATTTCATCCAAAGGAGTACCGTTAAAAGAAGGGAGCATGTTACAGATGTGGGACAATTGATCATTTGGTTAAAAATTGTCCACTAGTGCTTAATGCAAGAAAGGATCGGAGTGTAAAACCTCCAAATACACCCCAGAAGGGGAGATGACCTAGACAGAGCAGTAATGTGGCGGGTAGTTGGGGAGAGGCTAAAGATGGTGCAAACAGATCTTAGATTCATGCACCTGCTAGGACTTATGCCATCCAAGCTAGAGAGGAGGCTTCTGCACCAAATGGTTATGACT